>PVKZ01000737.1:0-627722 GCA_004027375.1 Macroglossus sobrinus
AGAGTCATTGCTCTTAGCTACCATGCTGTGTATGGTAAGGAGGAGTGGAACCTGGTTTTGTGGAACTTAAAGCTTTCCTAAGTACTTGTTGAGACAAGGTAAAATTAAGTACACATACTAATATTTCTTTAGAATGAGAAAAAAAAAAGAAAAAACACCCAGTACTGGTCCCTATCTTCTGAAATCTCTATAGGCAATTTATCAGAAATGCTTCCTGTTGCAATCTGGCTTCTCCACAATTAGAACACTGATTACAAGTCCCCAGTTAACTTCCAGCACTCCCAGGGGCTGTGCAGGTCGGCCCTGAAACTTGTGCTTACTGCCATTGATGATAACTATTACTATTTGGGGGGTAAAGGATGATAACTTTTTATTTACTGAGTTTTTTAAATTAAACTTTGTATTTTGAGATAATTGCAGAGTCACATACAAGTTATAAGAAAAAATACTGAGAGGTCCTGTATACCTTTTCCTGATTTCCCACAGTGGTAACATCTTGCAAAACTATAGTACAACGTCACACCAGGATATTGACAGTAACACAGTCAAGATACAGAACATTTCCATCACCACCTAAGAATCCCTTGTGTTGCCTTTTTATAACCACACCCACTTCTCTTCTACCTCTACCCTTTTTTAATACGGTTATCTGTTCTCCATTTCCAGTTTTGTCATTTTGACAATGTTATATAAATTTAATGAAATAATATGTAACTTTTTTAAAGTGGCTTTTTTTCACTCAGCATAATTGTCCAGAGATTCACCTAGATTGTTGCTTGAATATATATCAATATTTTTATTGCCTAATAGCATTCTATAATATGATGTACCTCAGTTTATTTAACTATTCATATTGTTGAAGGACATCTGAGTAGTTTCCAATGTTGGCTATTATGAACTGCTATAAGCGTTCACGTACAGATATTTGTGTGAACATGTCTTCATTTTCTGAGATAAATACCCAGAAGTGCAATTACTAGGTTCTAGAGTAGTTGTATGTTTCATTTTTTTTTTTAATGACACATTGTTTTCTAGAGTGGTTGTCCCATTTTACATTCCCACCAGGAATGTATGAGTGATCCAGTTTTTCTGAGTCCTCACAAATTTGGTGTTGTCACTTTTTTTCATTGATTTATAATTGACACATATAGTTTCGGGTATACATGATTCTATATTTGTATAAGTCTAGTTAACATGTCACCGTATGTCATTACAAATAATTTTTTTCTTATAAGAACTTTTAAGATTTACATTGTTAGCAACTCTCAAATATGCAATACAATATTATTAACTGTAGTCACCATGTTGTACCATATTTCCACATGCCTTATATATTTTATAACTGGAAGTTTGTACCTTTTGACCCCTTCTCCCATTTTACCTCCTCCCCTACCTCCTATTTTTTTATTTTAGCTATTTTGATAGGTGTGAAGTGATAGCTCCTTATGATTTTAATTTGCATTTCCCTAATTGCTAATGACATTAAACATATTTATGTGGGGTTATTCTATATCTGTATATCCTGTTCAGTGAAATGTCTGTTCACATCTTTTGCCAATTTTCTAATTGGATTGTTTGCTTTTGAGCTTGCTTTATACAGGCATACCTCAGAGATATTGCAGGTTTTGTTTGAGACCACCACAATAAAGTGAATGTCACAATAAAGTGAGTCACATGAATTTTTTGGTTTCCCAGTGCATCTAAAAGATATCTTTACATTATAGTCTATTAAGTGTACAATAGCATTATGTCTGAATAAACAATGTACATACCTTAATTTAAAAATATCTTATTGCTAAAAATGCTGTCATTTGAGCCTGTTAGAAAAATGTGCCAATAGACTTGCTCAAAGCAGGTCATGCCTATCCCAAAGCAGCTGCATTCAGTAACTAAGAGAACAGAACTATAAAGTCCTAGACATTTGGGCCCAACAGTGTACACTCTGACAAGCAATAAATGATACAGAGCTCCCCACTGGGTTGGCTGGGGCTTCACAATTTGACTTCTTCCTTTGCCCAGTCCTGCTTCTATACCCTTCTCACAGGTATTGATCACTAATGAATATCTTGCACCCCAAATTCCACCTCAGTTTCTGATTCCAGAGAACCCAACCTAAAAAACTCACATTACATTCTCTCAGCCACATATAACTGCAAGAGAAGCCGGAAAATAATAGTCTTCATTTCAGATAGTCATGTCTCCATTTAAAAATAGGGCGTTCCAGTATTGATGAAAAAGGGGTGCCATAGGAGCTCAAGGGAGCCAATGGGTGCTCAATGTGGGATCTAAGTTCAGAAAGGGGCAGAGACTCCCTGAGGAGGCAAAAGAGATTTGGGGGACTTAGTAAATGTAGAATTTATTTTACCACATCAAAATTAAGTATTTCTGGTTCTGGTTTCCAGTGATGGCAGATAAGTTCATTCAGACTAACCCTCTCATAAATAACTACAAAGTCTTGAAGAAAAGTTGAAGGCATTAGAGAATTACCAAAAGTAGGCAGAAACAAGGTAAATACCCTTGAAAAACAACTGCAACTGGTGAGATTAATGAATCTGTGGCCTTTTGCTGAGAGCATTCCTCAATCTGCAAGCAGCTTTGGTGGAAAAAAAGGCACAGCTTTATTGCTTCGAGGCGTCAGAGAACAGAATTTGGGGCAGGCAAATGAACCACAAAGAGGTGAGAAATCCTGGAAAGGAGAATGTCACAGAGAAGATGAGCCCCAACATTGCCTAAAAGAATCCCCTAACCTACACATGCTAAGGGGTAACACCAGGCAACCCAATTTTTAAAAAAAGCAGTAGCTAGAGGTAAAAACTGGGTGAGGATTTCAGCTTTTGCACATTGCTGTTGAGAGAATTTGGAGTAAAGTCTAGCCAAGTTAACATCCTGCAAGAACAAAAACCATTCTTTAAAGGAACATAATCTAGAATCCTGCAACATGTTTATAATGTCCCTTATCTAACAAAAAATAGTAGATGCGGAAGAAACAAAAAATGAGACTCATTCAGTTATTAAAAACCTCCCCCAAGAAGACACGGATGTTAAAATTAGACAAGAATTTTAATGCAGCTGTTATTAATAGTTTCAAAGACGTAAAGGAAAATATATGCCAATGAAATACTACATAGCTACTAATATAGCTAAAATTTAAAAGGCTGACAATACTAAGTGTTGTCAAGGATGTAGAGCTATTGGAACTCACATTGTTGGTTGGAATGTAAAATGGTACAAGCATTTTGAGTAAAAGGGTTGGCAATTTCTTATTATACTTGCCATCTATTTTACTCTGAGGTATTTATCCAAGAGATATGTGTATTACAGAAACAAGTGTTCACAAAAGGCTTGTACATAAATGCTCACAGAATCTTACTTCATAAGAGCCCCAAACTAGAAACAACCCAAATGTCCATCAATAGGTGAATGGATTAACAAAATTGTAGCATATTCATACAATGAAATACTACTCAGCAGTAACAGGTAAGAAACTCCTGGTACATACAACATTTATGAATCTCAAAAACATGATGCTTAACAAAAAAAGCTAGACAAAAAAAAAGCATATATTGTATTATTCTACTTACATGAAATTTTCAAAACAAAGTTAATCTTTGTTGATACAAAACAGATCTATGGTTGCTTGGGGCCAGGACAATAGAAAGAATGACTACAAAGGGGCATGAGATAAATTTTTGAAGTGATGAAAATGTTCTATATATTAATTGTGATGATGATTACATGAGTAGATACATTCTCAAAACTCATCAAAGTGGTTTCCTTTTATTATATGTAAATTATACCTCAATAAATCTTTTTTTGAGTGAAATGAAAGCAAAATAAAAACAATTTCAGATCAATAAGAACAGACAATCATATTAAGTGAAATAAGCCAGACAGAAAATCACATATCACTTATATGTGGGATATAAACCTAAAAGCAACAAGTGAACAGGACAAAGAGACTCGTGGACATGGACAATGGACTAGTGGTTACCAGAGAGGAGGGAGGATGGCGGAGGGGAGGTAAATAGGGGGAGGGCAAGAACTTAAATCATTTCTTCAATTAAAAAATTAAATAATTTTTTTTTAAAAGAACAGACAATCATTACCAGATCTATACCACAAGAATGCTCAGGAAAGTTCTTCAGACTAAAGGCAAATGATACCAAATAACCTACAGGAAGGAATGAAAATAACCAGAAATTGTAAATGTGGTGTGGTAGGCAGAATAAATGCCTATCAATGATGTCCATGGCCAAATCTCCAGAATCTGTGAATATGATAGGTTATATGGCAAAGAATTAAGGTTCTCAATGGAATTGAGGTTGCTAGTCAACTAACCTTGAGATGGAGAGATTATCCTGGATTACCTGGCCCAATGTAATCACAAGGGTCCTTATGATTGCAGAAGAGTCAGTATCAGAGCACAGATGGCCTCTAGAAGCTGGAAGAGTCAAGGAAATCAATTCTCCCCTAGAACCTCCAGGAAAGAATGTAACCCTGCTGGCACCTTGATTTTAGCCTAGTGAGACCCATTTCAGACCTTTGACCTCCAAAACTGTAAAGTAATAAATCTGTGTTGTTTTACACCACTAAGTTTGTGGTAATTTGCTACAGCAGCCATAGGAAATTAATTACTATTGATTAATATAAAAGTCTGGCTTTAAAAACTTTTTATCTTTTAGTCTCTTAAAATGTGTATGATGTGTTAAAACAAACATTATAAACTACATTCTGAGATTTATAACATATGTAGATGTAGTACATCTGACAACACTAACTCATAAGACTGGGCCAGAGGGGGGAAAAGAACTATACTGTTGCAAGATTCCTATACTTTATGTGAAGTAGTATCATACTTGTTCTATCATCGGTAAAGGAGGACTGTTAAAATCTCAAACTCTGATTGTGGATTTGGTTTTAGTTCTGCCATTTTTTCTTCATATAATTTGAAAGCTCTATTATTAGGTGCATACATGGTTTAAAATGTTAAGTCTTCATATGTTGATCTTTTTATCATAAAATGTCCTTTTTCTCTCCTAATACTTCTCATCTTGAAGTTTATTTTGCCTAATATTAATTTCCAACATTCCTTGGATCAGTGTTTGCATGGTGTATTTTTCCCAACCTTTTATTTTATCTTTGTATTTAAAGCACATCTCTTGTAGACAGCATATAGTTGGATTTTGCTTTTTTTTTCAGACTGACAGTCTCTGTTTTTTATTGCAGTGTTTAGTCCTTTTATATTAAAGGTAATTATTGATAAGTTTAGAGTTAAGACTGTCATTTGCTATTTTCCATTTGTCTCATCTGTTGATAGAACAGACAATTCATCAAGGATAAAGAACTGCCTATTAACCACTGTAACCTAACTGACATTAAAAGAATATCATACCTAACAACTGCAGAATGCACATTCTTTTCAAGAAGATATGGAACATTCACCTAGATAGGCCATCTTTAGGACTATAAGACAAGTCTCAATAAATTTTTTAAAATTGATATTGTATAGAGTATAGTCTCTGGAATTAAATTAGAAATCAATACAAATAAGCTTTCTAAAAAGCCTCAAATATTTGGTAAATAATATATTTCTAATTACTACATGGGCCAAAGAAGAAATAGCAATGGGAATCATAAAACATTTTTTTATTTTTTATTTTTTTTATTAATTTATTTTTATTATGGTGACATTGGTTAATGAAATCCAGTAAGTTTCAGGTGTATAATTCAACAGTAAGGCATATTTATTTTGCATTGTAGTTATATTTCTTTCTGTCACCATATCTTTGACCCCTTCTTCCCTATCTACCTTCCCCTTTCCCATAAAACATTTTTAACTGAATGATAATAAAATATAACATATAAAAAATGTATAAGTAAAGCAGTGCTTAGAGAGAAATTTACAGCTTATATTATAAAGGAATGGAGGTTTCAAATCAATAATTCGAGTTTTCACCTCAGAAGTTAAAGATGAGCAAATTAAACTCCAAGTAGAAGAAAGGAAATAATAAAGATTAGAATAAAATTCAATGAAATAAAAAACAAAAAAATAGAGAAAATGAACAAAACCTAGTTTGTTCTTTAAAAAGTTTATATATAGATATATATAGATTATATATATATATATATATAAAGTTTATATATAGAGACAGATATATATATATATATATATATATATATATATATATATAATTACATATAGTCTAGCTCTGTCCTATGAAAGGACTAGCTGTGTTCTTGAAATATAATTTCTCACTTAAAAAACCTAAGACTTCTTGGAGAAATGACTGATTCAGAACAAGCAGTGCATAAGATGACCCAGGAATATTTTGTTCTACCAAATTACGAGGAAAGTTATCGAAGATTACTAGGGTCATGTCAAAAGGACTCAGGAGCCAACTTGATGAGACTCCACTAGCCAAAGGTAGGGCACTTGGCACTTCAATAATGACAATAATTCCAATTGATTGAAAGATTTTATATATATATATATATATATATATATATATATATATATATATCCACAAGCTCATAATGATATTAAAAAAAGTCACCTTTTAAGGATGATAGGAGTCTAATTCATTATCTTGAAAATTGGTGGAAAAAGAAAAAATAAAGCATTTATTCTGTCTTCCCTATGTGAACTGTACACTCAGAAAACAAATAGTAGATAAGAGGATGTTTCCTTTTATAAAACCATTTCAACTAATAAATAAATTATAGAATTCATGGCACCATTTTGCAATCCTCAATGGATTAACAGATACAAGCAATAAGCAGCAACACTTGAAAAAAAATCACAAGCATAGAGACAAATAGATTTATATGCTTCTTATAGCCTTGCCAAAGTGATCAAATCTGAGTTTGATCCAGCCTCTGAATCCAGCCACCAATTTGCGGAAATACTGAGAACACAGGGACATTTTGAACTGCATCATGAGTATATAATCAGCAAAATTCAGACTGCAGGAAACTCTACCAGTCAAATGGCCCAGGTTCTTCCACAAATAAATCATAAGGAACTAAGGAAAGGATGAAGAGGGAACTACATAAAGACACTTAAAAACATATTGTTTTTAAATGGACAAGACAAAACTATAGCATCTGTGGATCTACATTTAGAAATAAAATTATAAGAAAAGATGTAAAGAAGTGAATACTCTAGTCAGGAAATGGTAACTGATGGCAGTAACCATTGGTATGGAGCCAGGGACAGGACTTCTGGGTAATTCTTGACATGGCAGTGGTAATAGGAATGTTTGCTTTGGAATCATTCATTAAGTCTTACATTTGTTTTGTGTGTTTTCTACATTCTTGCTTTATTTTACAATAAATAAGAGTTTTAAAAAGAGTAACATGGGAGTGTTAAGAACAACTTTATGCCAATAAATTCAACAACTTAGATGAAACAAATTCTTTGAGAAATACAACTTACCAAAACAAACTCAAAATGAAGTTAAAAGTCTGAATAGCTCTATATGTATCAAAAAATTGAATATATCAAACCCCCACCCCCCTCCCCAATAAGGAACTCCAGGCCCAGTTTATTTCACTGATTAATTCTATCAAAAGGAAATAATATTAGCAATCTTACACAAATGCTTTCAGAAAACAGGGGAGAAGGAAACAATTTCTAACTCTTTAAGAGGCCAGCATAACCCTGATACTAATACTTTTTTTTTAAGTTTACCAGAAAGTTGGGGAAAATTAAACACCAACTATATTTTATTGTGTTGATAAGTTATTAATTTTTAGGCACAATAATGGTCATAAAAGTCTTTATCTTTTAGAGATATATACTAAAACATTTACAGATGGATTAGAATCATATCTAATTTTCTTTCAAAATAATCTTGAGGGAGAGGAATTGAGGAAATAAGTAAATCAAGACTGGCCATGAGTTGATAATTATTGAAGCTGAGTGACAGGTACATGGAAATTCGTTATACTATTTTTTCTAGTTTTGTATATGTTTGAAATTTTACCTAAAACAAAAATAACTACACGTGATTAAGAGACATTAAATAAATATTAAAAATATTTTATATAAGTCTATTAAAACAGCAACAATTTAAAGAGAGAGAAAGACAAAATTATTCAACACCAAGCTGCTAGGATACCAAATTACTACTTCTTAAGAAAGAAATAGGAAGAGATTTAAGCATTTATCTTGCCATTCTGGTAAGAAGTTTGTTTCGCGGTAACCAAATGGTCCTAGAGGACGTGAAAAAGTTTTTCTGTATAGAATTAGTATAAAAAAAGAAATAATAGCATCACAGAATTGTTTTTTTGTAATTTCTGATGAAATAACCAATTCATAAAATGGTCATTAATGGATATGAAATGATTTGGTGAAAAGTTGACAGGGGACCTTATAATGCAGGATCAGGCTATCACCACCTGAAAATGAAGGAGACTGGGGCCTGAAATGGGCAGTGGAGGAGAGCTGTCCAACCAGGAACACCTGTGCTCTTGTGTAAGTGGAAAATAAATCTTTATTGTGTTAAATCACTGAAATATAGGGCAATTCATTATAGAAGTTAGCTTATTATAAAAGTATCATGTATATATATTAAACACATAAGCACATAATTATACATACATATGTTTTTAAAGATACATACATGTCAAAACACATACTAAACATTTTAGAGTGTATTTTTACCTAGGTCAGGGAAAGGAGTGAATAGGGATCAGGGATCAAAAGAAGGAAACAAAACAAGAAAGGGGCCTAGTATCAACTGATGATGAGAATTCACCATGCTGAGAAGCATCATTTAATTATTAAGAAATAAAAATTAATAATTTAAAAAGGAGACAATCTACCCTTTTCAGAGAGAGCCCAGGCTAGTTTGCTGGTAATTATTTTCTGTCTCGAAGAACACAGAATGGTTCTGGAGAGGAGGAGATGTTGAAGACAGAGGCTGCTGTAACTCTCTACCATGTTTGCCAGGAGGGTCTCAGGCCTGAAAAATTCCCTACACTGAGAATTTCTCTCAAGTCTGACCTTCATTCTCATCTCTCTCTGATAGTGACAATGTAGGAAGCACTTGCCATTCTCCAAACACGGGGCCTGGACCTGGCCACCTCCCCTTTAGCACCACCTCTCCTGGCTGAGGGAGGCTGAACAAAGCATAGAGGCTCATTGTGGGCCTGGGTGCATGCTCCATCTCTGCTATAGTAGGCTGAATAATTGCCCCTCCTCCAAAGATGTTCATGTCCTAATCCCCAGAACCTGTATTTTACTTTATATAGCAAAAGGGACTTTGAAGATATGGCTAAATTAAGGATCCTCAGATGGGGAGATTATCCTGTATTATCCCAGTGGACCCAATGTAATCCTCATAGAAGGAGACAGGAGAATTAGAAGAAGATGTAAGGATAGAAGCAGAGATCAGAGAGAAGTAAAATGCTATGCAGATGGCTTAATGATGGAGGAAGGCATCATGAACTGAAGAATAGAAGCAGCCTCTAGAAGCTGGAAAAGGCAAAGAAATGGATTCTCTCCTAGAGTCTACAGAAGGAATGAAAACCTGTCTATACCTTGACTTCAATTTAGCCCAATGAAACTGATTTTGGACCTGTGATCTCCAGAACTGTAGGATAATAAATTTGTGTTGCCTTAAGCAATTAAGTTTATGATAATTCATTATAGCAGCAATAGGGAACTAGTATACTGGCTCTGCTGCTGGGGGACACTAACCTGTTCTAGGAAAGTAAGATATGTGAGACTGGGAAGTGGAGAATCAGATAAGACTTCCTGGAATCCCCTGTAGTTCAACTGAGCTAGTTAATAATGCATTGTTTATTGGTTTGTTAAGAATTAAATAATGTTTTAAACTACCTATTGTTACCTAATTACCCACTTTAAAAAGTAAGTCACATCTCCTTCCACCTACAATCCAGAATAATGTACCCTTTACCCAATCCAGGTCGAAGGTTTTCTTTCCTCAGAGCCTTTCTCTAAACACTTGAACTGCCGTTTAATCCCTTTGGTGGTGTTGACTTGGTGAAGTGTGGGAACAGTCTGGCCAAGTGCTGGAACTGTGGGCAGGCAAGCAGGCAGGCAGGCAGATTTGGGTTCTCTAACTTGGGCATTTACCATAGGTGACACTAGGTAAGTCTGTGCCCTCTCCAGACCTCTCTCTAGCCTATCTGTTTACGAGGAAGGCTGTTCTTCTGTAAGGCTGTATTTGAACCTGGAGGTAGGTCCACCCAGCTATCTCTGGCAATGGAGCATAATGACCACAAGAGGGCAGGCAACCTCTTTAGCTCAGAAGTTTGTAGGCTAAAGGAACAAATAAGCTTCAAAAAGGACTACAAAGTAGTTTACAAAGGGCACACTACAAAATAGCAACATAGTAGGGATTAAAAAAGAGTATTTGAATTTCTAGTCCCAAGAGGGGTCAGGAGCCCCAAGACCAGGAAGGGAGGTAAGAAGAGGAGTGATGGGCAGCAGAGGAGAAGCTAAAAATACACGTTAGTGATTTCAATCCCATTGAGAGTTTGGGAAGAAGAAGAGGGTCATTAGGGGAGAGCCATGGACTGAATGTATTACCCCAAAATGATTGGAGTAGGGGTGCAGAACAAGACTTAAGGAGTTTAGGGGAAGTGGAGGTGATCAATTTGGCTCCCTTCCCTTCCCCAGCATAAAATGAAAAGTAGAAAAATTGCAGGAGTTATTCTAGGTTTTGGGGATGACTCTTCCACTTGGGAGGGTGCAGCAAATAGGCAACGATCATCTGACATCCTTTTCTTGCCTTTTTGCCTTCCAGTAATCTAGTTTCAGGGCCCAGGAAAGAAAGGGACCAACATGTAGGCAGTTACTTGGGGTTCAAAGGGTTAATCTCCAAGAATTCATTCTCTGACATCAACTACAGCCCTAGTCTCCTGGTTTCCTCCCTGAGCTGCAGTTTGGCAGCTTCCCTGAATTCCTTCTTTGGTGTAATTCACTAGGGGCCCAGGACCCAGGCCCACAGCTAGTCCCCTTGCTCCCTCCTCACATACCAGGAGTCTGAGGGTTTGATCTAAGGGAGGCAGAAAAGTGGCCTTTCCCTCCATCTCAGGACGTGGGCCCTGAGACTAAAGAGCCTCTGTCTTTCCCTGTCACACCCCTCCTCCACCCCCCTCCCATTGTAATTCAGACAAGGGGATTCCTTGTGTCTCAGTCTCTGGGCAGGTCCTTGTGATCAAATGGTAGGGGGTATGGGGCAGTGTGGAGGTGGGAGAAATCACAGGATCAGAGAAGAAGACACCTCCACACTTTGGAGATTCTGATACACCCCCAGGGCTCTGAGACCTCAAGCTTGTCCTGCCTCAGGTTCCCAAGGGCAAAGGAGGAAGAAGGCTGGGGGGCTCATTTGCATATAAAAGGCCTGAGGCATGAAGTGGAAACTGAGAAGGTTTGGAAACACAAAAGTTGAAGCTCCTGGCAGACAGATTTGGAGCCAGAATACAAGAATGGGGGCAAGCAAAGAACAGGGTAAAACTGTGGCAGCGCAGGCCAAAGAGACTTTTGGGAGCAGCAGGTAGAGGCCCTTGCCAGCTTCCCTCCTTAAAAGCACAGATATAGGAGTGCTGGCACCAGACAGGGATGTGGCCATGGAGGAAGTAAAACCCCTTAGGATAAAATGAGAACACTCTCTTTAAAAGGTATGAACATTTCTGAAAAGTGCAAACATCTGAGAGTGAGAAACTTTCCAGCCAGGAAACTTTCCCCCTCAAGAGAATCAATAGATGGAGAATAAATGGCACAGTCTCACTTAGCTGCAGGAGTTCAAATACCCCTATACTGACCTTGAGTGCTGACTCAAGGACTGGTATGGTGGAAAGCCTAATCCATTCTGGCAGGAAATGACCTCATTCAGCAGACAAGAAACAGTGGTTCTACCAACCCCAAAGGGGCCTGGGAGGGCCAATCCATGAAGGTTTGGCCCTGAATGCACATGTGCCTCTGCAATCCCCCATCTTGGCCAAGAGTGGGGCAAAGCTCCTAGACACTGGGTGAGGTAACTTTATTATACCCCCATCTTTGCATCAGAGATCTCCTAAGGGTCCTAAATCCCTCAAATCCTTACCTAGTTTTGGGGTAAAGGGGAAGAGATACCATCACACCAGGAGCCACAGGTCAAGCCTCTAGAGTCAATGTGTCTATGAAAATAAGTCTAGGGACCTAATGATTGAGGGATAGAGGCAGAGCCTCCCCAGGGATCATAGAGATAGTGAGGCCCAGATTGAGGAAGAATAAATATAAAGGGAGACCAGGTCCTAGTGAAGAAAGGGCCACAGAAATACAAAAGTGTGGAAAAGTTACAGGAAAGTCACATCATCCTGGCACTGGCCCCAGTACCAGTGGGCCTCAAAGCCCAGATTGGCACTCTCATCCTCTGGTAACTCAGGAGGTCCACCTGCATGCCCCTCCCCTGGAGGCTTCCACACAGCCCTCAAGCTGCCTAGCCTTGTGGCTGCCAGGTCTACGTCAGTCCTGGGCCGCTCCCCACTATGTATAACCTTTGCCCAGTCCATTTCAGGACAGGGAGCCCCGAGGGAGCCCTGTTCATCCAGCTCACTAGGGGCCACCATGTCCAGGAAGCTGCCAATGGAGACACTATCTAGCCGGTCAGTGGAGTTGGTGTCTGGCAGGCTGTCCCAGCTGCCTCGCCGCGAGCGTCCCGGGCTTCCACCTGTCAGGCTATATTGGCTGCTGGTGAGGCTGCTGCAGTGGCTGGTCAACATCCCCCGCTCTTCCAACAGCCAGCGTAAGGCCTCAATGCCCTCATTCAAGGTCACCAGCTGCTGTAGGATCTTCACATCAATGGCTCGAAGGTAAGCCTGGGGGAGTGGGAAAAGGAATTAGTCCCAGGTTCCGGGCCAAGTGTTTCCCCAATGTTTCCAGAGGCCCCTACCTTGTGGTCCAACCAACCATGGTTTGTATTCAAGAAGCATGGAAATAGGAGAGTTTGGAGTATGGACTTTAGAAGCAGATAGATTGCTGTTTAAAATATCACCTCTACCTCTGATTAGCTATACAACTGTGGGCAACTTTCTGATTTTCTTTGAGCCTTGGTTTCCTCGTAAAATTGGGTTAAATCACTTACCTCACAGAATGGCTGTGAGAATTGTGAGAGGTTGTCTATTAAATATTCAGCACAGACCTGGCACAGTGTAAGATCTCAGTAAACGTTAAGTATTAAAATTTGATCCCACCTAGCTTTGAACTTCACAGACAGGGTACTACTATTAACTACTGAACCAGTCCAGATTCACCAGTAAGACTTAGAAAGAACCAAACAATAGCCTGATAGGGGGTCAGGTGTTAATTGGGAAGTAGACTAGACAAAAAGGAGGCAGGAGCTGGGGGATAAAGAGGGAGCTAACCTGGTTCCCCAGTCCCTTCGGGTTGTTGGTGGCAGTTGTTGATGGAGGGAAGGGTTGGCTAGAACTTTAAAGGGTCAGAAGCCTACTGGCTGGAGCACATCTCTACACTACACACCAATCTCCCTGTCTGTACTGGGAGTAAGTCTGATGTACTGGGAGTAAGTCTGATTTACTGGGTAATCCCTAAGGTCCTTTCCAGCTCAAATGCACCGAGTTATCCTCTCCAAGTACAAGTCTAAATCTGTCTCTCCCTTGCTCAAGAGCCTTTATGGGCTTTGCATTGCTCTTAGAAAATAAAATCTAAACACTTTAGCAGCTGGCATTCAAAGGCTGTCATAATATGGCTTTTGCCCATCTCGTTTCACCTCTAGCATACCTTCCTAGGAACCCCAGGTCCTGCCACACATGGTTTACATTTCATTTTATTTAGTGTTACTTTTAGTAAAGGTAATAGATACACATAAAGAGGCAAACAGTTTAGCAAGATTTTTATGAAAAGTAACAGTTCCCATTCTAGTCCTAAATTCTACTTCCTAAAGACAATTATTAATTTTTTAGCTGTTTATTTTGGTACTTACCTTTTAATCTCCAAATAACATGCTATTTGTTGTTTTTTTTTTTTTCACTGTCCACAGTATTTGTTAATTGTTTATTTATCAAGAGAAACTATTCCTTAGCCCAAATAGTCATGTTTCATAGTTCAGGATCACAGGTCAGTGACAAACTTCCATGGAAGTCAACTCAAAGAAATTCTTTACATTCCAAAATCACTTTGCATTGTGAAAGATACTAGCCTTCTTCATCTCCTTAAAATCTTTCATGGAATCATAACTTTGGAGAAATCTGCATATGCCTTCTTCTTTGATTCAGTCACTGCAACCCATCCCAGGATACAATAATTGCTCCAAAAATATGAAACTGCAGGCATCTGGCCAGAAGGCCACACACCTGAGGATCATCAAGCACTGGAAGACATGGTAGTTATATTCTCCCTCAATACCAACATTCTTCTTGAAGCAGAAATGGACCTACTATTTATTGATTTTCAAGGTTTAGTGATTTCTATTGACTTCCCATAGAAGGTTAAAGATTTAACTCTTTCATCCTACTCCCCATTCCTCTACCATACAGACACCCTTCCCATCTCTCCATAGTCTCAATATATGCAATACATTATTCAGTGTTTACCTTATTAGAAGTTGGAGATGCTATTCACAGCTAAGCCATGTGGTTTACTGTAGTTACTTTTCGTTTCTCATGGCTTTGTTTTTCTGAGACTAGTAATAAGCAATATTGTTATTACTACTACGACTATTTTGTTTAGTTCACTGTATAGTTATGAGTAAGAAAGTCATCCCCAAACTCTCTCTCAATTCTCTGAATTTCCTTCTCAAAGCACATCATATGCTCTATCTATTGCATCTGCTTAGAGGCAGCTCTTCAGAAACCTTCTCATTGCTCCATTCTGTCCCTGCTGCACCACTGTCCTCCAGGATCTCCCTTCACTATCTTCTTGGGGATTCTCTTTGTCTCTTTTCTGAGTTAGAGCTCCAGTTTCCTGGAGCTCATGTCTTCTTTCTATTTTATTTATTTTTATTTTACTATTATTTTTTTTAGGCAAGACAACCCTTGCTTGACCTTGTCAGTTTACAATCCCTTATTTGTTTGTTCGTTTGTTTTATGCCTACAGCACCTGGTCTTCCTAGGTGGTCTCCCATCCAAGTACTAACCAGGCCTGACCCTGCTTAGCTTCCGAGATCAGACTGGATTGGGCTTGTTCAGGGTGGCATGGCTGTCGATGTCTTTTTTCTTGATTTACTCGTTGAGTGTGTGGTGCTGGAGTGCCAGTAGCTTCCTGAGAAAGTCTGCACAGGAGATACATTTGTTAAAGCCTCGCATATTTTAAAATGTTATTCTCTCCTCACACTGCTGATAATTTGGCTGAATATAGAATATAGGCTGAAAATATTTTGCTTCGGGATTTTAGGCATTGTGTCATTGTCTTCTAATCTTCACTTGAAAAGTCTAATGCTGTTCTGATTCCTGCTCCTTTTCATGTGACCATCTTCATATTCTTTCTGGAAGCTCTTAGGATCTTCTCTTTGTTTCCAGTGTTCTAAATTAGTTTTGAACAGTAACTTGACATGGTGGGGGTCTATTTTCATCCCGTGAGTTGGCCACTTGTTGGGCCCTTTTAATCTGGAAATTCGTGTCCTTCAGTTCTGGGAGATTTCCTTTAATTATTTCTTTAATAATTGTTTTTCCTCCAACATTTTTCTGTTCTTTCTGGAAATCCTATTATTTGGATAGAGGGTATCCTGGGCTGATCTTCTATTTTTTTTCCATCTTGTTCTATATTTGTTCTAGCTGATGAAATATTTTGACATTATCAATCCTTCTAATGAGTTTTTCATTTTTTCCTATCATGTTTTTTATTTCCCAGTTTTCTAATTCTCTGAATATTGTCCTTTTTATAGTTTCCTATTTTTGTTCATGATGCAATATAATCTCTTATCTCTTTAAGGATGTAATTAAGGATTTTTATAAGTTCTCATCTCACTGTATTATCTCAATTTTATTCAAGTAGCTTTTTTCTCTTTGTTTAGGTCTACATAGTTAGAGGATCTCATCAGATGTCTTAGAATCATTAGCTGCTGCTCACATCTCAGAGTGGTCTCTAAAAAGCTGATTGGAAACTCTGAGTATATGTGTGAGACTTGCCAACCCTGAGCCTCATTTAAGGTATATCTGGCTGGGCTATTTGATTGGGCAAGGCCTAAAGTCAGTAAATTAGTAAATTTTGGGGGTTTTTTTCCTCTTAGGTTCATTAAAGTTACCATATTATACTTATCTAGAGTATAAAGGAAGCAAAGCTGCCAACATTCTAGGAGCCAAGCAGGGGGAAAGGCTGGGAGGGGTATTTCATAACATTTAGCACACTTTCGTGTATTCCCTCTTGCACTCAGCTTCTGCTTTTATTATTTTTAAAACATATATCATTTGATGCTTATTGAATTATTTAGGAAATAATTTATTTAATCACATCTACAATGATAAAACAGAATAAGACCACCTATTTGTACATTGAGAAAAACATAGACCCTGGAATTAAACAGACCTGGATTCAAATGAGTCATTAATGAGTCATATAAAATTGGAATTTTTTTTTTTTTTTTTTTTGGCGAGGCAATCCTTGGTTGACCTCTCAGGTTGCAAGGATCTTGTCAGCTTACAAGCCCTTATTTTTTATTTTTTACGCCTATAGCACCTGGTCTTCCTAGGTGGTCTCCCATCCAAGTACTAACCAGGCCCAACCCTGCTTAGCTTCTGAAGATCAGACAGGATCAGGATTGCTCAGGGTGGCATGGCCGTAGACTGAAATTGGAATTTTTTCCCTTCAAATTTCATTTCTTCATTGTAAGATTAGGATACTAATTTAAAATTTTACTTTTAAGAAATGCAAGGAACATATTAACATGCATAACAGATTACCTGACAAGTATTCGTTAATCAATAACTGATAGCTAATTGGCTTTACATATTACTATAATTAAGTTACTTATGATGGCATAAGCACAAAACAAAATTTTGTACCTGAATTTATTTGTGTTTTTAGAAGAATATCACAAATGTAGTTCAATTAAATAATAATTATTGGGTACCTGGATTTTCTAATAATTACAAAGATAATTATTAATAAAAGAGATTATCTTCAATTATTTCATACTAGGCACAAACATATTAACAGTGAAACCAAGAGTCCTAGTCCATGACCGAACTAAATGCATTAAACAAAACTTCACATACTAAAAATGCTCCCACTGTTTTCCTCTTCCTTCTTTCTTCCCTCCCTCCATTTCTTTCTTCCTTTCTTCCCCTTCCTCTACCACGTCCCTTTCCTCCTTTCCTTATGTTCTATTCTTTCCAAAACTTATATCTCCTGTCTTCCATTAGGATAAAGGAGTGGCTAGAAGTTAGGAGGGGATCTTAGAGTATAATTCTTTTTTTTTTTTAGAGTATGATTCTTAAACAGATATTCACAAACCCTTTTGTTTTCAGCTCCACTTGCACCTCCAGTTCCAGAAATATCTGGTTTTCCAACTCCTGAGCTGTTTGAGGATTTCTGTAGTGCAAAATGGGTGACTTTTTTAATTTCCAAAATTTTGTTCCTATCATTCTATCTCCTGTTCTTCTCATAATGGCTTCATGGCTTTTACAATAATCTTTTTCCTGGCTTTTTAGTTTAGTTTCAAGAGGGAATAGAGAGAGGTAAATGCATGTGTTCCACCTGCCTTCTTGCTCTGAAATTCCCACTGACTTTTTTCAGTCGTTAAGGCCCAACTCAAATGCTACCTCCTCTAGGAAGACTTCTCTGCTTTTCCTCAAAATAGAATACATTTGGTCATGGAATAATATTTATTGCGTGTTTCTTATAGGCATGGCATTGTGTTGGATAAAGGAAGAAGACACCATTGCTTGCCATCAAAGAGTTCACACAGTCTAGTGGGTAAGATAAGACAATGACACAAGCACTTAAAATTCAGTGTAGCAAATGCTAGGGGAAACAATTACTGTACAGACAGCTGTGGGTACCCAGAGGCTCATAAACCAAACAGGGGAATAAGGAAATGCTTCCCAGAATATAGACATGAGCTGAAACGCGAAAGTTAAGATTTAGCCAAAGTGGTGGAGAGAGGCATTCTAATTGGTGAAAACAGCACATGTCTCCTCCAATTCGAAGCTTTTCTAGAACACAAAACTGACCTTGCCACTCTGTAATGAAAACTCTTCCAAAATCTTCCCTGAGTTCCAAAAGCACTTATCCTGTGCTACAGTTATTAGTCTGTCTCTCTCTCCTTCCCTAACCCACACTATGAACTCCCTGAGAGCAGGTTCTGCCCAGCTCATTTATGGTGCTCAGGCTAGGACTGGGTAGGTCAGATCCAGTTCTGTGGTTCTCTTGCCTTTACTGCCCTTGACCCCTCTGCTGGTCTCAGGGTTCAGGAGGTTAGGTTTTACCATGTTGGTGGGAAATGAATCTGAGGACCAGATTCTATACTCCTGTGACAATGGGATTTCCTAACTGTAACAGCATCACTCCCCAGAATAGAAGAAAGCAAAGCCTTCTTTCCAGAAAAAGAAACACTTGTTTCACACTATCTCTTTGAAAACAGAAAGAGGATAAATAGCTCAGGAGAGATGTCACCTCAGAGGCTACTACAACTCAATTATTTTCCCAGGGGTACATAGGTTCTCCACTCCTCCCTTTTAACACATACACATTAGGCTCTTTGCCTAGCCCAGAGGTCGCAAGGATGGCTCCCTCACCACTCAATCCAAATCAGGCCCTGGGGTGAAAACCCAGAAACCCCAGTCCTAGCTCCCTGGTCATGGATTGAGATTCTCAGACTATTGTTATTAGAAAGGCTCTTAGAGATCTTCTGGTTCCACAAATACCCCATTCCCTACCCCTCAAGAGGAAGAAAGACTGAAGCCAAGAGAGAGGGCCCTGCTCAAGTTCACAAAATGACACAGGAGCAGAGCTGGGTCTTGAACCCATGCCTCCCACTCTCCCTATCTAAAGCTTTTTCTTAAACTGTTCTGTGGGAGTGGTTTGTTATACCAACAGTTCTTTGGGTAGGGTGTATTAAGTAGGGAAGGTTGGTGTGGTTTTCCTCTTCTCACAAATCCCAGAGTCTGGCTATTTCATCAGTCTTTTAGTAGGGGAGAGAAGCAGGAGGGAAGAAGCCTAGAAGCAGGGATGACCTTGGCCTCAAGGGCAGGTCTGCCCCCTCCTGGCAGGAGAGCAGGGAGAGGGACAGTTGAAGGACAATAGAGGGCTTGAACCAGTTATGCCACAAGTGGCTCCAGGGGAACCCCCGCTGTCCTTTCCTTTTTGTCTTCTCTGGGTGCAACTCAGTGGGCAAGGCAAAGTGCATAGAGATCAATGACACCCTGGTCTGAGAAGGGAGAAGAGAATGGGGTAGGAACCCGTGAAGCACATAGGGAGCCTTTCCCTGTTCTTGCCCCTAGAAGGCTCCATTCCCCATACCCTTTATGGGCAGCCTAGGGCCCCTGGTCAGCCTGGGTCAAGAATGCAGAAAGATCTTATCAGAAATTAAATGTATCCCCGTACAAACAGGTAATCTCCACCAAAGGCAGAAAAGAGACACAGAGATTAGGCATGGCTCTTCCACTGGCTCCCTGCATGAGCTCAGGCAAGCCTCTCAAGACCTGCAAACATGTTTCTTCTGTGCAATGGAGAAAATGATGACTGCTTTTCTCATTTCAATGACATAAAATGTGTTTAAAGTGTCTGGCACAATGCAGGTCCCAATGGTAGATGTAAAGTGTAGGCAGATTATCTAGGCTCTGCTTTTTTACTTTTTGTATGACTTCTGGCAGTTATTTAACTGCTCTATGCCTTAGTTTCTTTATCTATAAAATAGATATAAAATAGAGTTGCCATGAGGATTAAGAGATTTTGTAAAGTGTTCAGCATGATGCCTGGTGCATGAACCTGGTGAAAGTTAGTTTCTAAAGTAGGGCACTCTACACAGGCTCTTTATAGGCCTTGAGCTAACGTTTGTACAATGAGGCAAAGCCAGGCCCCTCCCTTAGGTGGGCACACAGTCATAGCCCCAACTCTGGAGAATTTGGTTCACTTCTAACCTTCAAGGCCAAGTGCCCATATGGCATCAAATTCCTCCCCAGGGATTGCTCTGCCCACAAGGCTCTCTTCCCAGCCTCTGAGACTGTCTGAGAGCCCCCTCACCTCCTCCCCTGCTCCCTCACAGCTCAGCCTGGCATAGAGATAGGCACACAGTAGGGCTCCAGGAAGCCTTATTAACTCATGTCCTCACTGTGGCCTGCTGGTTCTGGGCCAGAAAGTGGCTGGCAATTCCTCACTTCCCCAGAACTGGCTGCAAAGTGGTGGCAGGTGTAAATAACCCCCTTCACCGGAATCAGGGCCCAGGAGAACCTGGGGAGGCCCCAAATGCCCTTTTGGCTCTGAATCTAGACCAAAAGCAACAGGGAAGGAGGAAAGTGACTGTTTCCTCCTCTTCTCCCCCAGGAGGTACAGATGAGATACAAATATCCAATATACCTGAGGGGTTGGTGGGAAGGAGGCTGAGTTAGAGGTGATGGAACCAACGCTGATAGTGCTGCTTATTCTGTGTCTTCTAAGGTTCTAGGAACTTTCACATACTATAAGTGGGAGTTGGAGGATGTTGGGGAAAGGGAGGATATTTTTAGTGGCCCTAGTCCAGACAGTTTTCACCCAAATCTCTTCTGTGCTGAATCCTGGTGTGAACACTGGGGCCTGAGAAGAATAAACCTTGGGCCCAGTTTTCAGGAGAAAGCACTCGTTGCCCTATAAAGGTAGACGGGGGCGGGGGTGGGGGTTAGGGGGGGTGGTGGTAGTGGATAGGTGGCCCTGTGGTAAGAGAGTAGGGGGAGAGATTTGTGTTGTGCTAGATTCTGAAGTGCTTTCCAGTCCTCAGCTCTCCAAAATTGGCAGGAAAAACTTCCAAGAGCCTGTGCCTCCCACCCCACCTCCTCAGGACCCATCAACACCCCACTCACCTGTGGGGGTGGGAGTGGGCAATTAATGGACCCCAGAATGTAAGGATTGATTTGAGAAAGATCCTGGAGAGTTAGGTGGGGAGTTTTAATTCCCTCCTCTCCAGGCCAACTCTGGGGGCGTGATTCGTACACTCACCAGCTCCATCTTCAGCGCCATGATTTTGTCCCCCAGGCCATGGCCCGTGCTAGGCGCCCCGGGGAGTAGCAGGGCGCCAGAGGTTCCCAGTTCCCACTCGCCTCGCAGCCCGCGGAGCAGCCCTTCAGGGGTCTTCCTGCCCACCTTGCCCTCCACTTCTCGCAGGTCAGGCGTCTGGGACTCTGTAGTCCCCTCCATGCGGGCCTAAGCTTGAACAGAGGTGGGCGACCAGTCACCGAGGTCCTGCTGCCGGAGGTCCTCCTGTCTCTGCTGCTAGCGCGGAACGGAACCGGTGGGTCCCCGCCCGTGCCGCGCGGGGGTGGAAGAAGGGCGCCGTAACACTCAGAAAAGCCGCGCAGAGCCTCGCGTGCGTGCGTGTATTCGAGTGCTGTACACACAATCTCTGGCTTTGGAATATTTGGGGGCTAAGTGATCCTGCATTTGTACCTGAAGGAGCACTTGGAGAGCTCAAAGCTCCTCCTCATCCTGGCACTGAATCTATCCAGGCACACAGCAGGCGCCCAATAAATGTTTGCTGAATGAAGACTAAACATAGTCAGTTAGGAATGTGGGAATTTACCGAACACTGGTAAGAGCTGCAGGGGGTTTTGACAGTCTTCCTGGAGTAGAGGAAAACCGTGGTTAGAATTTAGCTAGCCACTGACACACACACATGCACCCCAGTGTAGCCACTGCCTGGAAAGTGAAGTTTGGCCAATGAGGAGCAACCAGTATTGAAGCTGAAGAGGTCTGCAGGGGACAGCTCATGGTTGATCTTGTTAACTGATGCTTCTTAAGCTTAACAGTGCACACGAATTATCTATGAATTTGTTAAAAGTGCAGATTCTGTAAAAGGGGTAGGGCCTGAGGTTCTGCATTTAACAAGCTCCCAAGTGATGGCCATACTGCTAATCCAAGGACCACACTCTGAGTAACTAGGTCAGAAAATGATTCTAAAGTTCTTGAATTTTATTCTAAAGGCAATAAGGAGCCATGAAAAAGTTATGTTTTGGCTTGATTTTTGTTTTCAAGCCAAGTAATTCCAGCCCATGGTTACAGAAGGATTTACAATGAAAAGATAATTACTCCTGGCCCTATCCATTCCCATCTCTAGTCCCATTCCCCAGAGGCAACCACTTTTAGCTATTTTTTTCTGGTGTTTATACTCATAACTTCACAGTAGGTTTATACCACTATTCTATTCCTTAGTTTTAAACATTGTTTACTGACTTCCTATTTATGATAAAGATGGATTTACCTCACTTACACTCTGTATTTCACTCTTCCATTGGTCCTATATATTTCTATTATTTTGATTTCATCTAATGTTTACCTTTGTAATTTTAAGTAATATATTTTTCTTTAGTAATTCTTGATCCATGGATAACTGTTAACATTTGGGGGGATAGCATCTCACCATTTAGGAAGCAGATGGAATATGGAGAGCTCAAAAATATCTAACAGATCTTCTGGCTTTCTCTATCTCCTTTTAATTAATTCTCCACGGAACAGTAAATGTTCCCTTAAATTGAATTATATTGCTTCCCTGCCTAAAACTGTTCCATGGCTACCCACTCACTTCAAATAAGCATCACCATCACCTAGAAACTTGTTAGAAATGTAGTATTCTGCTCTGCCCCAGACTACTGAATCAAAAACTCTAAGAATTGGGCCCAGCCATCTGTGTTTTAACAAGCCCTCCAAGTGATTCTGATGCAAGCCAAAGTTTGAGAAACACTGGTAAGTGGAGTGCTATACGTATACTATCTCATTTAACCCTCACAACAACTCTGTAAGTATAATTACTGTCAGGGGTTTCTAATTATAGTGCCAGGTTTAAGAGCGGAATCTGGAGCTAAGCGGTTGGGGTTTGAATTCTAGTTCTCCCAGCTTTGTGACATTGGGCCTCATTTTACCTATCGAGATAGTAATAATACCTACTTCGTAGGATTGTTTTGGAATTAAATGAGTTAATATAGTAAAGTGCTTAGAAGAGTGACTGGCATACAGTAAGCATCATATAAGGGTATTCCCATTTCACAGAGAAGGGAACCCAGGTTGAGACGTGAAGTGACTTGCCCGAGAGTGGTAGAACCAGGTTTTTAATTGCTCTCAGCCTCCAGAGGCCACGTATGCCCTAGACTTGCGTGCAGCCTTGCCCAAACAAAGGGATCCCGTATCTATGTCCGAAGCCAGTATCCCCTCTGACCCTGGGGTGCCGTGTTCCAGTTCAAGGCTCTAGGACTCCGACTCGAATCGCGTTTGCCACCCGGGGGTGCTGGGGGTGGGGTAGCAGCACCCGCCCCTCCCGCCCGCCCCGAAGCTACGGAGAAGCTGAGGACTCGCGGTATCACGGGCTGCACCCCGCACTCGCCCCTGCCACTGCCCTAAGCGCCGCCCGCTGCCCTCTCACCCCGCGGCGGCGGCGGCAGCGGCGGCGGCGGAAGCGGGAAGGCGGGCCGGGCCGGCCGGGGCGGGGCCGCGAGCGGCATGGAGGAGGCGGAGGCCGCGGCGCGCCGGGCCCAGCGCTGCGGGCCCGAGAGGGCCCCGAGTGGGGCCAGGGGCCCCTGAGCCGTGAGTGCCTTGGGCTGGGGTCCGGGAGGGTTGGCGCGGCCCGAGGGAGCAGTCCGGCGGCCCCGAGCCTTGGGAGTAGAAAAGCTGGGCCAGATAGGAGGGGGCGAGGGCAGGAGGGGGTGGAGAGCCGGGGTGGAGAATGTGGGGAGCCTCTGCCCTTAGCTCTCCCCAAGACTGGGAAAGCCTGGGCCTTTGTCTGTTTGAAGGCTGATGAGCCTTGAAAACCGATTATTTGCTCCCCCAACGCCGGGGCCCCTTGGCAGCCCTGTCAGTTCCCACAGCCCCCGGGGGAGTTTCCAGGTGATCTGACCCCCTGAAGGTTTCCTTCCCAGAGAAGTTGAGCCACTTTCCCCAGGCCACACAACAACATGAATATCTACAGGGAAGAGTTACTAGGAGGTCCTCCCTCATCTCCCCAGAAGGCATCTGACTTTGGGAGGCACACCTTAAACCATGTGACCCTCTGGTCCTCTCAGTATCCTGAAGGCATGGGTTGGCCAGGGCAGTGGTGACTCCCCAATCCAGCATGGACGACTGGAAGCCCAGCCCTCTCATCAAGCCCTTTGGGGCTCGGAAGAAGCGGAGCTGGTATCTTACCTGGAAGTATAAACTGACCAACCAGAGGGCCCTGCGGAGATTTTGTCAGGTATAGAGATGTCCCAAATCTCCTAGGAGCTCCTTTCCAGCTTTTCCCCAGCCTAGACTATGGGCACTGGGATCCACCTTGGCTGTCCCCACCCTGGAAAGTGGCAGCAGGTTCCTAGAGGGGGAACCTCTTTGTTCATGTTTCTGCCAGGTAGTGGTGTTGGCCTAGAGTTCTGGAATCAGAACTCAAGCACATCCTCCTAGGCTTCTAACAGAAACCTGAAGTGTGATCAGGAAGGCTTTGCCCAGGAGCCCACACCTGTCGGGCAGTCAGGGCTAGGACTCAGGTCTTCTGATCCCCAACTTGGTTTTCTATGACTGGCTCTATCTCTCAGAACTAATTGTGGAGGGGACCAAGGAATTCAGGGGCTCAAATGGAAGAATACAGGAGCTCTGGGTAGGGAGGGTTCTGATAAAGGGGGAAAGGTTGGGGCAGAGGGTGTCCCTGGAGGAGGTGGTTGTGAAACTGGATCCTGGTTGGGAGAGTAGAGCTGGGCACTGATGGAAGGAATAGAGACAGACCTCAGGTTCTCCCTGTATCATCACTGCAGCCAGGGCCCTCCTTTCAGGAAGACCCTCAGTGATATTTAGCCAACCCCACACCTCCCCTCAGACAGGGGCTGTGCTTTTCCTACTGGTGACTGTTATTGTCAACATAAAACTGATCCTGGACACGCGACGAGCAATCAGTGAGGCAAATGAAGACCCAGAGCCGGAGCAAGACTATGGTGAGGCCAGGCTGAGGATGGGATTGGTGTGTGTGTGAGGGGGATTCCCTAGGATCTCACAGCCGAAATAGGCAGATCCCAAGAGATGAGACTGCTGAAGAGACTATCTCCATGACCTGTCACATCCCCACAGATGAGGCCCTGGGCCGATTGGAGCCCCCAAAGCGCAGAGGCAGCGGTCCCCGAAGGGTCCTAGATGTGGAGGTGTACTCAAGTCGCAGCAAAGTATATGTGGCAGTGGATGGTACTACGGTGAGTGGGCCTGGTGTCTGGTGTATAGTCACTCCATTCCACTCAGGATATGGTCCACTGGCTCTGGGGTTCACAATCTGAATGGGAACTGCACCTCTGCCAGTTTCTACCTGTGTGACTTTAGAGGCCTCTGTTCATCTGTAACCTGGGACTAATAATTTCTTTGTGTCAGGATTAAATGAAAAGTATTTCGATTGTATTATATGTGGGATTTTATCGAAGTGGTCATTAGTATTAGAAGGCAGTTAATTCATTGCTTTATTTATTAACTTATTTATCTTATAACTAATTCCTGGTCCCTTCTTTAGCCTTAGCCTTGTACTGGCCCCGTAAGTAGTCAGACCTGGCTCTACTTTGAGAGTCTCAGTCTGATAGATTGTGATATCTCCAGCATGCGGCAGGGATGGCCAAGGACTCTAAGAGCCATAAGAGCTGTTGAGGGGTGGGTTGTAGGAAGATGTGATCTCTTTGATGGCGGTCCTATGGATGCTTCCCGGAAGAGGTGGCCTTCAAGCTGGGTCAGAAGACAGTTGTGAACAGAGGTATATATAGGCAGAAGGGGAGGTTTCATTTCATGCAGCCATTTTTTTGGTTGGTTTGTTTGTTTTTTTTCTTTCTAAGTGCCAGTAAGAAAGATCTGAAATGAGAGAATGAAGAGTTGGACTTTTTCTCTCCACCCTTTAGGTGTTGGAGGATGAGGCCCGGGAGCAGGGCCGGGGCATCCATGTCATTGTCCTCAACCAGGCCACGGTGAGGTTCTTGTGGTAGGGAACCTAGAAAGTTGAAGCTGAGCCCTCCTTCCTGGTGACACTAACTCATGAGTGGTGTGTCCCCCGCCAGGGCCATGTGATGGCAAAGCGTGTGTTTGACACGTACTCACCTCATGAGGATGAGGCCATGGTGCTGTTCCTTAACATGGTGGCACCTGGCCGAGTGCTAATCTGCACTGTCAAGGTAAGTGACTCTGCTCTGTATCCCCAGCTCTATCCCTGCTCATGTCCCTGGGTTCTGTGCTGCTATTTTAGCGCTATGGGAAGAGCCTCTGGAGGAAAGTGACACAAATTTCAATATTAACCTTGTCATTTTTATTAATCAAGCAAATAGTTACGAAGCACCTGTTGTGTGCCAGACACTGCTCTGGGTACAGGGGCTATGATGGGAAGCAAGACAGAGTCCCTTCCCTTAAGGAATTTACTCTAGCAGGGCAAGATCAACAAAAAGCAGCCAAATAAATGCTTAATATCAGGAAATGACATTGTCAGGGAAACAGAGTGATGGGGTTATATTTTAGAAAGAGCAGAATAAGGGAGGGGAGGAGAAGAATGGGGGGAAGAGGGCAGAGAGATAGCAGGGTACAGAGACGCAGATTGTGTGGGATTATGGTAAGGATTTATTAGCCTGGTGACCTAGGATGATTCTCAGAATCTCTCTAAGCCTTCAGTTCTCTAATCTGTGAAATGATAGTGACCACAGAGGGTGGTTGTGGTAATTTAATGCACTAATTTAAGTAACAGGTTTTACATGGTGCTCCATGAGGCCAGCTCTTTTAGAACCATGCTGGTCAAGCTGACCACTTTCTTTGGTCTCCCAGGATGAGGGCTCCTTCCACCTCAAGGACACAGCCAAGGCTCTGCTGAGGAGCTTAGGCAGCCAGGCTGGCCCTGCTCTGGGCTGGAGGGACACCTGGGCCTTCGTGGGACGAAAAGGAGGTGCTGGCGTCATAGGCCATCCACTCTATAGTATTAAAGGCCTGGGAGGAGCAGAACCCCAGGAGAGGAGGTGGGGTGGGAGGCAGATAGGAGCCAGTGATGGTGGGTTGGGTGAAAGTGGTCAGGGAGATGGGAAGTAGCTCCCAAACTGGAGCCTGGGCCCCCATTACTCTTCACTCCTGCCCCCTGCCAGGTCCTGTCCTCGGGGAAAAGCATTCTAAGTCACCTGCCCTCTCATCCTGGGGGGACCCAGTCCTACTGAAGACAGATGTGCCACTGAGCTCAGCTGAAGGTGGATTAATGGGGGCTGGGCTCTAGGGCAGTGCCTGGGCTGGGAGTGGACATTTGGGTGTTCTTTATGGGCCTTTATTCTCTTGGCTGGGGACGCCTAGTGTTCTTTAGACCACACTGGCTTCACGCCCCTATCCTGTTGACCCTATCCCTTTCTCAGAGGCAGAGTGCCACTGGGTAGACACAGAGCTGAACCGTCGCCGCCGGCGCTTCTGCAGCAAAGTTGAGGGCTATGGGAGTGTGTGCAGCTGCAAGGACCCCACACCCATCGAGTTCAGCCCTGACCCAGTGAGTAGGGGCTTAGGCAGTGAAGCTAGGACTTCTTCCCAGCTTGGCAAGGGGCCCTAGGAAAGATCCAGGTTGGGTTTTCCCCACCTCAGCCTGACAGGGAACCAGGAGGTGAGGATTTACACTGAGCTCTGAAAGACAGGGGACATCCTGGTGGGTGGAGAAGGGGCAGGCCATGTGAGCAAAGGCCAGGAGTCAGAGTTGGCCTGAGTGTGTGGAGGATCCAGGACAGAGAAAACCTTCTGCCTTTCCCCTGAAGTCCTCATCTTCCCCCAAGAATTATTTCATAGGTAGGGATCCCAGTTTAAAGAGTGAGTGAGGCAAGACCTAAAAGCTATCTCTCCTTCAGCTCCCAGACAACAAGATCCTCAATGTGCCTGTGGCTGTCATTGCAGGAAACCGGCCTAATTACCTGTACAGGTGAGCCTGGGAGTGGGCTGCATCCAGCACTTAACAGGAGGGTGCTCAGTGGGTGGGAAACCCAGGCTGTTTACCTGCAGGAGGAACTCTTGAGGTGGGCAGAAAGGCAACAGACTAGACCCGTTCACATATGTGGGTGAACATGGGGAATGTAAGCCTATCTATAAGCACAGGGGAGCCCTGAGTTGGGGGGACAAAGAGGCCTAACCCATCCCTGGGCTTCCCAGGATGCTGCGTTCTCTGCTCTCAGCCCAGGGAGTGTCTCCCCAGATGATAACAGTTTTCATCGATGGCTACTATGAGGTGAGTGGGGCTTGGGGGCTTTGAGCTGAGCAGAACACAGGGTTTCGGGTACCAAGTAGCAATGATCACTGAGGATTGGCAAGGGAGACAGCCAGGCAAGTGAAATGTGGAGGGCTTGGCATGTCAGAGCCTGCAGAGGTGGGCAGGGAGAAGGCGACTCACAAGATGACCAGTGGTCATACCCTTCAGGAGCCAATGGATGTGGTGGCATTGTTTGGTCTCAGGGGCATCCAGCACACTCCCATCAGCATCAAGAATGCCCGCGTATCTCAGGTACTGCCTAGACAGGGATGGAAGGGGCAAACACCTGGCCCCACTATCCACCCCAAAGCTCATGTGCCCTATTCCTATTCCCCACTCAGCATTACAAGGCCAGCCTCACTGCCACTTTCAATCTGTTTCCGGTGAGTAGTAAGGACAAAACTCTTGGGCTTTGGGAGGGAAAACATGGGCATAAAATTTGGTTGTCATATATAGCAAGCTCTTCTGCTCTCTGGGCCTCATCCTCCTGATCTGAGAAGTGGGATGGGTTGGAGGAAACTTTAGGTCAGAAAGGCCCCCTTGGGATCATGTTGTATTCCTCCCCCTGCAGGAAGCCAAGTTTGCTGTAGTTCTGGAAGAGGACCTGGACATTGCTGTGGATTTTTTCAGGTAAGGGGAGTGCCCCTCCATGCAGCTCTTATGAGCTGCATGGGCCCTCTTTGCTTGACTGGGTCTCCAGAGAAAAAGGCATTGAAATGTCTTGGAGAGCTTTCAGGAGGAAGCAACTTCAAGTATGGGGGAAAAGCCTGAGCAAAGGTAGGATGGCAGGCGTTGGGCTTGAGTAGAGAGTAGAAAGGATGAATGGAGACAGTGGGGATTTGGGGGAGGCATGACTTCTGAGTCCTGCCTTTAGCTCTTCCCTCATCGCTGTGTGACTGGATTTGTCCTTGCCCCTCCCTGAACCCCTGGACCCTGCCTCTCTCAGTTTTCTGAGTCAATCCATTCACCTGCTGGAGGAGGATGACAGCCTTTACTGTATCTCTGCTTGGAATGACCAGGTAGGCTGAATGGCCAGGGGTCAGGGGAGTCTGTAGAGGCCCCGAGCTAATACCTCCCACCATGGTTCCCTATCCCTAGGGGTATGAACACACAGCTGAGGACCCAGCACTGCTGTACCGCGTGGAAACCATGCCTGGGCTGGGCTGGGTGCTCAGGAGGTCCTTGTACAAGGAGGAGCTTGAGCCCAAGTGGCCCACACCAGAAAAGGTGCCCTGGCAGGCTAGGGTGAGTGGATTGGGTTCCCCCACTGACTCAGAATCTCTTAACCTTTGTAATCTTGTGCACCCCCAGCTCTGGGACTGGGACATGTGGATGCGGATGCCTGAACAGCGCCGAGGCAGAGAGTGCATCATCCCTGATGTTTCCCGATCCTACCACTTTGGCATTGTGGGCCTCAACATGAATGGCTACTTCCATGTGAGTGGAAGGCAGGGATGTTGGGGAGCGGGGCACAGTATTGTAGACAGGTCAAGAATATCGACTCTGGAGTATCCTCAGCTCTGCCATGTCCTAGCCATGTAACCTTGGGAAAATTACTTATCTTTTACCTTAGTTTCTTTATTTGTAAAATGAGAATTAAAATACTATCTTCCTCATAGACTGTGAGGTTATCAGCTTTAAATGAGTTAATATATGTAAAATGCTTTGAATTGTAAGTGTTATATAAAGGTTAGCTGGTATTATTTTTATTTTTACTATTCTTAGCACTAGACTGTGGGTGTGGGGAGGGTATTTCTGCCACCACCACTTATCCAGCCCCGCCAGCTCTTTCCTCTCCTGTCCTTGCAAGTGCTGGAGCCTAAGCCTCAGCCTGAAGTGAACAGGGAAGTCTCTAGGTCTGTATCCATGTGACCCCCTGCCCTGCCCCTGGGACCTGTACTACATGGCTGTGTCCAAAGGGCCACTCCCCAGTTACAGCATGAGAAACCTTAAGACAGCTCCACAGGAAGGAATGGATAGCTTCTAGCTTGGAACCTCCTAGAAGCCAGAAGGGCCTTCAGAGGCTGGCTGATACAAAACCCACACTCATCTGCTTGAGAGGGGTAGGCATTTACCTCAGGTCACTCTAGTACCTAGTCACAGCAGCTTCCTCTCCCAGTCCAGCCTGTCCCTTTGCCCCCCACCCTCAGCAGGGCCTGTTCTTGGCTTCTGTGGCTGAAGACAGGGGCTTGCTCAGGGATCAGTGTGGACATGAGCTCTCTGGCAAAGCTTGAGTACAAATTAAAGATATTAAGAGCCTGCCAAAGATATTGCGAAGAGGATGGGGAAGACAGGAAAAAATTAGAACAAACTTTATAGGTCCAGGACTTCATTTATACATGGCGGGTTAATGGGCAAGTGTGAGCTAGACAGTGTTAAGTCCCTGATTTTCATCCTCTCACTCCAGGAGGCCTACTTCAAGAAGCACAAGTTCAACACGGTTCCAGGTGTCCAGCTCAGGAATGTGGACAGGTGGGGGCTGGGGACAGGGCAAAGGGGAGGATATCTAGGAGGCTTGATGACCAGTATTCGACAATCCCTTCCAACTGTGTGTTTACCCTGGCCCTGCTGTCTGCCAGTTTCCATGTGACCCCTTGCCCTGCCCCTGGGACCTGAGGGGCTACCTTCTCCCTTGACCCAGTTCTTCCTCTCCTTCAGTCTGAAGAAGGAAGCTTATGAAGTGGAAGTTCACAGGCTGCTCAGGTATGGCCTAGGGCAGTCGGGATGTGTGGCAGGGCGTGAGAAGTAGTCAAATATTGGAGGTCTTGAACTCATAATTTGTGGGGCCCACTACAAATGAAAATCAGGGCCCCTTGTTTGAAAATGATAAAATTTCAAGATGGCAACAACTAAGCATGAGGCCTTATGTGGTATACCCATGAGCTGGGCCATCTCGGCCTATTCCCCCACCCCCTGCTGCAGTGAAGCCGAGGTTCTGGACCACAGCAAGAACCCTTGTGAAGACTCTTTCCTGCCAGACACAGAAGGCCACACCTACGTGGCCTTTATTCGAATGGAGAAAGATGATGACTTCACTACCTGGACCCAGCTTGCAAAGGTGAACTGATACCATACCTGCCCTAGTAATAACCCTCCCTCAAAGATACGGGGAAACTTTGTTCTAGAATCTTTTATCTCAGTACCTATTGTTTATACTCCCAGAACCCCTCTTTCAACCCTTTATCCAAATCCATATTCTAGATGATGTTACCTCTTTTGCAAATTGAAGAGGCTGCTGAGGAGGGGACAAGGGCTTGGCTGAGTGTCTTCAGTAGCCCCTCCCCCCAGCTCTCTGACCCATGCCTCTCCCCCTACCCCACCAGTGCCTCCATATCTGGGACCTGGACGTGCGTGGCAACCACCGAGGCCTATGGAGATTGTTTCGGAAAAAGAACCACTTCCTGGTGGTGGGGGTCCCCGCCTCCCCCTACTCGTGAGTGACTTTTCTGCCCTTGGAAATGGGAGACTAGTGGGATTAGGGGATAGCTAATGACCTCTTCCCTATTATCTTCTCAGGGTGAAGAAGCCACTATCAATCACACCAATTTTCTTGGAGCCACCCCCAAAGGAGGAGGGAGCTCCAGGAGCTGCAGAACAGACATGAGACCTCCACCAGGACCTGCAAGGCTGGGTACTGTGTACCCTCAGGCAGGCTAGCTCTTCACCTGATCCTGTAGGATTCTGTAGATACTGGCAGGGGTTGGGGCTGGTTTGTTTTTAACATGAGACTTAATTACTAACTCTAAGGGGAGGGTTTCCCTGCTCCAATGCCCCTGTTTCTGAGTTGGAGGTCTATTTATTTACTTCCTTGTTGGGGAAGGGCAGGATAGTACCTGGGATTCATTGGAATCCTTGGGCAGCTGATCCTGCCTTTTGTGTACTCCTTCCTCCCAGGCCTGGCTCAGAATCTAACCTATTTATTGACTGTCCTGAGGGCCTTGAAAACAGGCTGAAGCCTGGAGGGCCTTGATTCCTTTATGGACTGGGGTGCTGCCTTGAGGATGGGGCTGGCTCTTACTCAGGAAACTGCTGTGCCCAGCTCCTGGACAGGCCCAGCTGGGCCGACCTGCTGATGCAGACTTACTCAGAGACCTTCAGACACTGAACCAGGCCTCTTCTCAGCCTCCTCTTTGTCCAGGTTTCCAAAGCTGGATAAGGCGGTCATTGATTAAAAAAGGAGAAAACCTCTGGGGATGTCTTGTGATTGTGTATGTATGTGGTGTGTGTGTGTGTGTGTGTGTGTGAGAGAGAGAGAGAGAGAGAGAGAGAGAGAGAGAGAGAGAGAGAGAGAGAGAGAGAGAGAGGGGTAGGAGAGAGAATGATGGTGGTGGATGATGAGTTTTTCTTACTGTCCTCCACAGGATTTATCCTCCATTTGGGGCCATTTGGCCACCAGGGGATGTCCAAGTCTTACACTCTTAAGGTTTTTCCCTAGGCTCCACCCTAGGGCAGCTGAGCCTGACCACAGCCGCACATTAGTTGGGGCTGAGCTTGGAGTAGCCACCCCACGCTCCTTCCCTACTGTTTAACCACTGGGCTTTTCCCTGCCTAGCTTGTTTGGCCAGGCACCTGTCCCTAGAGATGGAGCAAGAGAGAGTAAAATGAGATACTTGGGGGTGGGGAGATGATGGGAGAACAGTTGAGCATAATGGGGTTGGGGTGGAAAGGAACTGGGTAAGAGGGAACTGGGTGGTTATCACTCAGGAGGCTAGGACTAGGCTACAAATAGAGACATGGGAACAAAGATTTATGTGACCCTTAGGGCACCATATGCAGATTCCACAGCAGGGCATTTTTTCTGGAGAAAAGCCATGTTTTCATTAGATTGTTACCCAGCCAATGATCCAAAGAGGTTAGATCTAAGGTAGTCATAGAGGCACCAGAAAATGTATGGGGGTGTCCCGAGGGAATGGATGAGATAGCCCAAGGTAGGGGAGGACTTAGGACACCTCTTGAGAAGGGGTTTGCCTGGTGAGCTGCTATACAGCCTTGCCCAGGGAGGCAGGAACTGACTGGAACTCCCAACCTTTCGCCAGCTCTCTGCTCTTGCCTCCCACCCCTACAAACCCCTCCTGTTCCTGGAACTCAGCTCCGAGATGGTACAGGTGGTGTGTGGCTTGGATGTTTCTCAGCACCTTGTCACCTTCAGTCTTTGCTGAAGCTAGAGATAGTGCTTGAGGCTGGAGCCACAACAGCCACGTTGAGGAACAATTAGCCCATGAAGAGGCTGAGGCCCACCCTTTGCAAACAAATCTGCAGCCTCCATTTGACACCTAGGGGAGGAGTTGTGTGTACCAGGCACAGTAAAGTGGTGTAGCAGGGAGAGGAGCTCATTGCTCTCCTTGCCTGACCACCAGCAGCTCCTAATCTGGTCCTCGCAGACCAGCTTTCAGGCACTATATGGTTCTGGCCAGGTCACAATACCTTTTTGGGCCCAGCAAGGGGCGATAATTCTGGCCTGCCAAGGAAGAGGGATCGTGGGGTCCAAAGGAAAGCAAGGAGGACTGGTTTGCCAGACTGGGCTTTGCTTGGTAGCAGACACCATAGTTTTCTTGCCATGGGCTCCCTTCTTAGCGTATCACTCCTAGTTGAGCAGCAACTGTATTCTGTGTCCGGGACATTCTGGCCTGGTAAATCTGTCACTATGTCAGCCAAGTCCTCACCAGGCCCTGGAATCAAATGGCCTGGACCCAAAACCAGGCTTAGCTCATTATGGAAGGTGTGGGCCTGGAATAAGTCACTTGGCCTTTCTAGGCCCAGTTTCTGGAGCATGAAGGTGGTTAAGACAAAATAGATCAATCTGTAGAGCACTAGGCAGACCAAGTCCAAAAAGAAATGAACTTTCTGAAATCCCTGAAGCAGGGACGGTTGTAGGGCTTTGCTTGAAAGGGAAGGGTAGGCAGCTTACATCGTCCAATGGAGGCTGCCAGGGGGCTTCCCAGAGCCTAAAGAGGGATCCTCTCCCACTGCCTTGGCAGTGTTTCCCTGCCCCCACTTGGGCACAAGCTTGTTATTTTCATAGTTTTCTGGTCCAGTGCCTCCAACCAGGAGTGGGTAATTTCAGGCCAAAGTCCTCGCACGTGATAGGAAGGCAGACTGGCCCAGCCCCTACTTTCTCATTCAGTCCCCTCCTGGGGTGTCTGTTAGACTCCCTCCCAGGCCCAGAATCCAAATGGAGGGGAGAAAAAGCCACTTACCTCCATCTCACTTCCCTTCTGCTACCTTCCCAGGGGCCTGCTGAGTTGCCAGCCCCACAGGAATCTGAGGCCAGTTTAGGCAAGATGGGCCCCTCCCCCACCAAGGATACACATGAAATAGAAACATTTTAATTGGTTTATAAATTCTGAAGTGCCTTCTACACATCTGCCAATTACTGCTAACTTTGCATATGCCCAGGATGTAGGGTACCTTTCTCTCATCCCCCAGTAGAGTACTGGGATCACCAAGAGTCCCCAGGGGTCTGAAGGGGTATCAAGGGTTTAAGAGACAGACTGGAGTAATGGGCAGGAGAACTGGCTACCTTAGAACTGGCTCTGGAACAGGTGGGCCCAGCCCTACAAACGGAAGGCAGTCAGGCACAGCCTGAAGGGGGTGGTCCTGACTTGGTCCCAACTCCAGAATAGCAAAGCCAGGCCTGCTCTGGCCCAAATGACACTTAAGATCCTGTCTCTACTCTGGTATCTGCCATGTGGCAGTCAGTGCCAAGGTGCCTCTTCCCAGTTTCTGTGTGGCAGCAGCAGTGGCGGAGGCAGAATCACTTATTTCAAATTGCAGTATAGATACATGGACACAGTCATGGAAGCCAGCTGGTGGGGAAGGAATAGGGAGAGATGAGGGGACATGATCGGGGAGTCCTTAAGTTTTGGTCCCCTGCCCCCCAGACACCCTATATGAAGCTCTGTTAAAAGTCTGTCTCTTTCAGAGAGTCCTCAGAGATGGGACAAGCAGCTTTGGTCCAGTAGGGATATCTTGCCCACTGGATATCTTCCTCATCCTCTTACCTCCAAGCCCCCTATTCCAGCTGCCACAGCACCCACAGTGACTGCATTGGTTCGTATTTCATACAGAAGCTGACTGAAGCAACCCTTGAGGGAGGGAAAAGAGCATCTATAGTGAGCAGCTGCCTCCCCCTCTCCTTTAGCACTCTGAGGCCATTAAAGCAGGCCCAACCTTCCATGCCAGCCCACACCTGTATAGCCTTGTGCTCAGCCTTCTCCTTGGTGCAGGGTTCCATGGCTGTGCCATTGACATAATCAAAGCAACAGTATGGGGGAAAGACCTGGTTCTCTAAGAAGTAAGGAGAGCCCTCAAAATCCGTGTAGTTGTTGAAGCCACAGCAATTGAGCTGGAGACAAGGAGGAGAAGGGAGTTAGTGGGGCTTTGCTTCTTTCTACCCACTCCAAAATCTCCCCCAGCCCACCTTACCCCTTTCATGGTGGTGTTCCACACTTGGGTGAAGTCGCTCTGGGAACCGTAGTCTTTCTTGATGGTGGGCACTACCAGCAATGATAGGAAGTGCTCACCCTGGATGGAGCAGGTCGGTGTTTAGGGCCTGGTAGAGAAGGTGGCCATTCACAGGCCACAGCCCACTCCCAGGGCCTTGTCCAATCTTACCCTCTTGCCCCATCCCCGTTCCTCACCATGGAGGTATACACCAAGGCAACCACAGCAGCTGCAACCTCAGCAATGAAGATGATGAGGAGAAGGAGGAAGAACTGAGTGGGGAACAGGGGTCTGAATTTTAGGGAGATGGTCCCTTATGACTTACTCGCCCTAATCCACTCCTGTAAAAACAGGGTTTAGGGATCCCCAGGGCCTGGTGTCAAGGGTGAGGGGACCCTGGACCATGGTTATGGGCCTTTGGAGGTCAGTTTGACACACCGTCATAAGGGCACACTTGTTCTCAGTGTGAGCACCGTAACAGCTCAGGAAACCAAGAGCAAAGAGCAGAGCGCCAGCTGCGATGAGGAAGTAGCCCACGTTGACAAACTGCATGGTGCTGGACGACAGTGGCCCGAAGATCTTCAAGAAAGATGACCCATCGACTGACACCCAGATGCCCACTGCCAACAGGGCCACACCACACAGCTGGGAACAGAGAAGCAGATCTTGAAACAGTGCTGACAAGCAGTTCCCTACCACACAGTCCAGTCAGGAAGATGGGAGACAAGAAACTTCCCCTTTTATTGGCTAAAGAGTCTAAAAACTCATCCTGTAAGGAGGAAAAACATCCTATAGAGCCAGAAGGGTGGGACCTGGGACTCCCGTAGCTAGCACCAGGCTATACACCTAAGCAGATATAAATGAGATCAGAGGTTCCTGAAATATTCCCCTGGGGTGGGGGCTAGGAAGGGTTTCCCTCACTGTTCCTGGGTCTTGCCACATAGCTAGGAGAGACAACAGGCAGGTGAGCACCACCTCTTTCAATTTCCTTCAGGGGCTACCGCGGCCTGGAACACCTCTGTCCTCTGATAGGTGAAAACATTAGGGTGGTAGCATTAGGTAGGCTCAACAGTCACCATAGCAACGAAGGCGGGGCTGAGGTTTACACCTGCTCTCAACTTTGGAGAAGGAGGTGCTGAGAAGTAACGCCCACCCTGAGGCCCCATTTGGCTTCGTTCCAAGATTAGATTCCAGGCCTGCCCTTCATTCTGTTCAGACTTCTTGTAGAGACTGAGGCACGAGACAGAGAGTACAGCCAGAGCTCTTAAAAGTTCTCTAGCTCAACCCCAAAGCTCAGAAGGAACCCTGAGGCTCACCGGCAGGCGGGCACTGCCCAGTTCCCAAAGCATTTAAAGCAAAGCTTTGCTGATCCAGAGCTTTAAAGGATGAATCAGCCTGAGACTACCCTTGATGCCCAGTCCCCACATCGAAGCTATAGAAACTGAGGCTAGAGCCAGGAGTAAGGTGGACGATTGTGGCTGGATCCCAAGCATGTTTGCCCAAGGACAGAAAGCTGGGCTTCCAACCTGCAGGATCAAATTTCAAGAAGTCTGAGCCCTGCCCTGCCCAGCCTGGCAAGGCCTCAGCAACAGAGACCATAAACTAAACCGGATTTGCCTTTAACCCCCTCAGGCCAGAGCCTTTGCTCTCCCAGTCTCTGGAATCTTGTTGCCTTCTCCAGATACATGGATAAAAACCAGTTCTCAGAAGAAAAAGAAAGCCCAAGGTACAGCCCACATTAGAGTCAGAGTGTTTACCCCAATGCCAGTTTCTCCGAATTCATCTACACATTATGTCTCCATTTAATCGCCTTTTCTTCACTCTAACTCACTCTAATGTGGCTCCAAGGCCTCTGGTGACAATCTGCGCTAAATCTGGTGGACACCTCATGCCATATTCTACTTAACCTCTCCGCTATCACACTTTCCCTGTTTTTTTCCCATTGCTCTTTCTCCACTTTTTTCCCAGTGGTCATTTCTCTGCTTACCCCTTAGAAGTTGGGTGTCTCAGTTTCCCTGAGTGCTCTAAGCCACTCCCATGGCTTCAATGACCACTTCTGAGCACATGGCTTTCAAATATCCATATCCAGTTCTCAACTGAGCTGCAATCCCATTGGGCACATAGCTGCCTGTAGGACACCCCCACGTAGTTCATGCTGGAGACACGGGCATCTTCTCCAAAACTTCTGTCACCCTTGTCCCTTCTTCCATCCCTCAGCCACCATCCAAGGGCTTTCTCCTTTGTCCATTTGTCCATTTCTTCCCATTTTCACCACCATCTCCAGGGTTCATGCCTCATTGCTCAGGTTCCTCAAACATGCCCAATACAATCTGTTCTTGGTTTTCTGAACAATATCTGATTTTATTCCCTCTGGGCCTTTCTGCATGTTTTATAACCTCCTCATGCAGGGCAAATCCCCAGCCTCAGCTTTCCTCCAGAAAGTCTTCTCTGACCAGGTGGGATTTACGCTCCTCCTGCAGACTCCCATAGCCCTGTGCTAAGGCCAGGAATATTATGTTATGACTATCTTGCCTATTTAGCCTGCTGGACCTGGGATCCTCTAAGGCAGAGAAAGAGCTTGCTCACCTGTCACCCCAGCACTCGACACTCTTAGGCAATAAATGTTTGTTAACTGAATAAGGGCTGCTTGAGGCAGACCCTCTGCTATGAGGTCTCTGGACCTTATCTCCTTTCAGCTCCCCATCAAACAGAGGCCACTGAATTTTATTTCACACTAAGTGACCTAGGGTAAACCTCTTTCTCTCTCTGGGCCCTCTAATGTGTATAAAAAAGGAGACTAGTTCCTGGTAGCCTGTCCTGCCCTGCCCTGCCCTGCTCTGCCCTACCCTGCCCTAAATCTGTTCTAAAACTTCCTGGAAGGGAGGGGATACCCCTAAGCTTCTCTACTCCAACTTAGGTGGCAGCTAGGCTACTAATGGGACCAGAAGTAAGCATTTAAGACTTCTGCACCCCATCGTAAGGGGAAACCTGCAGGAGAGAATCTGGGCACAGCAATCTCCTATTCCTCAGGTTAGGCTCTGCTCAGGTTGTGACCCACTCCCATAAGGAGCCCCAAGAGCCCACAACCTCCATACTTACAAAGATGAGAAAATTGAAGAGGAACATCATGGTCTTTATGAAGCTGTAGCACTTCATGGTGGCTCCTGGGAGGCAGACATGTGTGAGTTAGAACCTTTTCCCCTTGCCCCTGCAAGGGTTGGCCCTGGCCCTGGCATTGGACCCTGGCATACCAGATTCTAGCATCCTGGACCCATATATCACCAAGTTTTCCCTGCATCTGGATTCTGATACCTGAGGACATTTTCCACTTCTTATCCTGACACCTCTACTTCCTGTACTACCTAGGCCCTCTACCAACACCTGGCACTCTGAGATCCTAACACCTCAGTTTCCTCCACTGGTATCCCAAGCCCAACTCCCATACTACAGGTCACTCCATGCCCTTCCCTGTCACCTGTATATTCTGGAACCTTCCCCAAACCAACTCTAGTCTCTTCTAAGATCCTTCCCATGGCTCTTCCAGCTCCCCAAACCTGCTTCCAGATTGAATTCACTTCATAACACAATCTCTGTTCTATGCCATCACCTACCTGTTCAGGGCTCTTGGTAGTAATTTCTGAGAGAAGGATCTACTGAAGCTCCAGAGGGGACAGACAGCTCCAGGGAACCGCCACTGAGTGAGTTGGCGGGAGACGACAGAACTTGCTCTCACACACCACTGCTCGCCTGCAGGTGGGGCAGGAGTTTTAAAGGCCTCCTTCTGCCTGCCTGCCCCACCCCAGCTAGTCGACCTCTTCTTGCCCCTGCTGCCCCCTGCTGCCTGGAGATTTATCCCCACAACCAACTACCTCCACTTGACAATAGCAACCTTGGGCAACGCCCCTCCCGATCTGAAAAGGGAGAGAAGTCAGAAAGTGGAGCAGGTGACCCCCGGAACTTTGATGTGCCCTCTACCACAACAGTGCACATATGCTTCTTACCCTATATTTGCAGATACATTCATATACACCCCACATGCTCACAGGCATACACATCTGCCCAAGCCGCCATCTATACATTCACACGCAAATACATATATAAACACCTACTAGTACTTATGAGTGCACACACACACACACACACACATTCATGCACACACACACACACACACTATCAAGGAAATGACCTAGGTTGAGAAGTTTCTGTCCCTCCTCTGAATAGCAAACAGCTCCTAATCCTCTCTGTCCACAAAACTTCAAATTCTCCACCTTTCCTTTCCTATCTTTCCTCCTCATTTTTCTCCCTCCCCACCCTTTTCTCTTTCTCCCCCCCAACCCCCCCGCCAGCCCCTGCCTGTCTTCTCTCAGCACTCTGTATACACCTCTTCCCTTTCTACCAGCAGATGGCACGATGGGCCCACAAAAGCATCACTGCCCAGTTCTAAGGCTTTGTAATCCCCATCCTCATTAATCCCTCAGGGCCGCTGTCCCACTTCCCACTCAGGCACTGCTGGTGGTGAGGTGCTGTGATCCTTCTGACTTTTGAGTCATTTAGACTAGGTGCTCAAATCCTGGTTCTGTTGCTTATTAGCTGTGTGACACTGGGGGCATTTTTTTTTTTTTTTTTTTTTTTGAGAGAGAGAGCGAATTCTTATAAATTTATTTGAGCAGAACTGATGACATTTACTGGGGAGCAAGATCTCAAATGCTCCCCCTGGGGTCATTTCCTACACTGGGTTTTAAGTCTCTGTTTCTAGTCTGTATAGCAGAATAGTTACAGGGCTTTAAAAGATTTTCTCCTCACTCTGGGATTTAAGGGAGTAACCCACAGAGTAAGAAGGCCAGAGTGTGGAAAGTCACAGCCAGAGAGGTATGGCATGGACAAAGTAGGCTTACATTTTTTTTTTTTTTAATAATGGGAGGAGGCAGCTTAAGAGACAGGAGAGATAACATAATATTTGTACAGATCATGTTTTTAAAACATTACATATATAGTAAGTCCTTTTTTTCCCTGTCACAACAATCCTATGAGATAGAGTCTCTTTTTATCCCTTTTTTCAATAGGGGGAAACAGAGGCACAGAAAGGTTAAGTTCTTGCCATGACCACATGGCTTGTAAGTGGCAGAGCCAAGATCCACCCCAGTCAGTTTGGTGCCAGAGTCTACATCTTAACCACCAAGCAGACTGTCTTCCTTGAGGGAATCTCTAAGAAGGGGCGGGCTTCCAGAAAGAGCAGGTAAAGAGGTCTTAGTCTGGAACTTGAATAAAAAGATGGCCAAGGGCCGGTGAGCTTATAGGTATAGTGGCTAGAAGTTGATGGGGGCAAGGTCATTTTCTAAGACTGAGGATGACAAGAGTAGAAGCTGGATGGGCGAGAGGTGTGGGGTCATTGAGCATGGTGCTGAGAGCCTTAGTCTCCTATCTGGCTCCTGTGGGAACAGAGAAAAGATAGAGACTGGGAAGAGGGGGTTACAGATGAAATAAGAGTTAGAAGAAGAGAGGGCTGAAATATAGAGGGAGTAGGGGCAAATCCAAAGTTCCACAAGAACTCATTGGAAAGCCTGGCTGAGCCATTGATGTTCTTGTCTCCTATAAGTAAAGAGATAAAACCAGGGTTTGAATGTTTTACATCCCCTGGGGACCTAGCTGTTTCTCCACCTGCACTGATTGTCCATGTGGCTTTTTCTTTCATCTCAAAAAGAATTGGAACCAGGTCACATTCATCTATGTCCCCAGTGTCCAGAATATATGATGTTGTAAGTGAACATTTCCTGAATGATTGAATGAATGAATGCAGAATAGCAAGAGATGAATGTCTAGGCTTTGGATCTTGGCCGTCATGGATTTGAACCCCTGCCTGCCTCTAACTGTGTGATTTCACGTGAGCCTCAATTTCCTTATATGGTCAATCCTCATTTTTCACAGAATACATATTTGTGAATTTACCTACTCACTAAAATTTATTTGTAACTCCAAACCAAAATCCATGGCACATTTGCATTTATTCATGGACATGGGCAGAGCTGCAAGAAATTTGAGTTGCCCAACTTGCATATTCTCAGCTGAGGGGAAACATTTCTCATTTCAGCTCTTATAATGTAAACAAGTGTTCTTTTTGTGGTCTATTCAGTATCACATTTTTTGCATTTGGGAGCTTTTTGTTGGTTGGTGATCTTGCTGTTTAAAATGGCCCCCAACATAATTTTGAAGTGCCATGATGTGCCTTACGGAGGAAATAACATGTTACATAAACTTCCTTCAGGTACAAGTTATAGTGCTATTGGTTTCGAGTTCAATGTTAATGACCTGACAATGTATTTTAAGTTAAAAACACATGAAACTGGGTGATGTACTGATTGATCACTTGAGGAGAATGTTATGACTGGAGGCTGGTGGAAATCTACCACCATCAATAACAAGAATTGACTCTATATAGATTAGGACTAATGATAGAATCTCCTTGTAGGGTTATTGTGAGATTAAATGAGATGATGTTTGTAAGGTACTGTGTTTGGCACATAATAAGTGCTCAAAAAAATTGTTACTATTGTTAATATGGATGAACAAGAAAGTGAAGGAGTGATTTTCCCCTACTCATGGTTCTTTTTCCCAAGGGGCCGAGCTGAGGTTTTCTGGCTCTTGGGCTGGACTGGCCTATGGAGAGAACTGTGAGAGAGCCTGACCTCCGGGGAGGAGCGAGGGACCAGGACCTGTAATAAAGAGCCCCACCCATATACAGACTCTATATGTCATAAAGGTCTCAGCAGCCCTGGCCAGCAGCACCCTCAGGCACACTACAGAAGCTCTCTGTGCCCATGGGGCCTTCTCAGCTTGTCCGTGCTCCTCGGCCCCGGGGCTTAAGTTCCCCCTACCACAGGCCAGGTGTGGGCTGGCCTCGGCCCAGGTTTCCCAGGATGTTCAAGTGTAGCCGCAGAAGGTACCGGCAGAAAATCCGAGGCCCAGCTGCCACCACTACAGCCACCACTGCAGCCACCACTGCAGCCACCATGGCCAGGGATAGCAACAGCAGTCACACTGTCACCATCGTTGTGTGGATCCTTCCACTGTAAGGTTAGCCAAGGGTCCTGAGCCAAGACTCGAGGTTAGAAAAACGGGGCCACTGAAGGTTTTCCCATCTTAGCCCTGCATAAGCACTTTAGGGGACATATGCTCTGTGAAATATCTCCCCAAAGGTATAGAGGGATCTTAATGACAGCCATCCTAAAGGCTGAGATCCTTAATGGAGGATGTATTGGCTAGAAGTGGAGGGCTTGGGGAAGCGGGTGAATCTAAGAGCAGTGGAGCTCCCAGCACTGCTGCTTTCCTCACATTCTCCTTCCTCTCCTCAGTTCTCAGACGCCTCTGTCAAGCTGGCAGCTCTCTGATCCTCTAGAAATGCTCAGAAACTAGTCCAGAAGCTTGGCTGGCTCCGGATCTGCATCTCCTAGGGGCCGTGGGTGGTGAATAGCAGCCAAATACAATTCATTTCTGCTCCAACTGCCTACTCCACTCTGAGGTGCTTCCAGCTGACTCTGCAGGGTATGAGGGCAGGGACAGGCTTCAGTGACAGCAGCAGGAATCACAGTTAGACAGTGGAAGGACAGGACAAGGTCAGCAACACACACCATCTCCTCATCTTTGGCTTCAGCTTTTGATCTGCCCTTGGAGGTAGGGGGCTTTCTTGCCTTGCACTCCCATCTGCACAGGGAAAAGGGTCTCCATAGACATCTTGGAACTTATAGGGAGCCAGGTCCTTGGGGAGGGAGGTAGAGGCATAGATCAGAAGGGGTTAGGGTGAAAGATAGATTTCGCTACTTGAGTGTAATCCTGTGAGTGTTCGAGAGTGGTGTATATGGCTCTGTGAACCTGGGATGGTCAATGTGTAGGTGTAGCTGCTGGTGTGTGTGTCTGACATTAGAAAAATGGGAGTATTAAGTAAACATGTGGCTGAGTGCACCTTTGCAGTCAGATGTGCCTCTGTGGCCAGCTATGTGTGTTAAGCTGTGTTTGTGAGAGTATGGGTGTACAAGTGAGAGGCATTGGCCCTGCTAAGAGGAATAAAGATCTCAAGTGGCAAGGGGAGGCAACCTGAAAGAGGAGAGCATTGCTTCTGAGAGTGTACCACCTTCAGCACCTCAGCCAGTCTCTGAGGTCAGTATTTTCCAGGCCTGGCCTTTGGGGATGGGGCAAGCCTGAATTTGAGTCCAGAAAGGGGAGGGTGCTAAGCACTCTGGACTGGGGATTTTCCATTTAGATTTCTGTGTGTGAGCCCATGTGTCATTGGGTGTAATTGGGTTTCTGTGGAGTATGTCTCCCTGGCATTATGTCTCAATGACAGGAAACATTGTGAGGAACCCTGTCTCTAATGTGTTACTTTATGCCTGAATTAGTGTGTGTCCCAGTGTCCCAAGATCTAGCTCTAGTTCCAGGGTTCTATTCCCTGAGGGCTGGGGGTGGGAGCGAACCCTGAGACCTTTGGCCTGGTGTCTGGGGTTCAGGAAGCCTTGGGGAGAAAATGAATTATGTCTTTGTCCATCTACTCCAAGACTTGCTGGAGAATAGGACCCTGAGAGGAGAGGAGGGACAGAGAATTCACTAACACTTCATGTCCAGATAGTGCTGGATTGGGTATGAGGCTCCTCAGGGTATTGAGAGGGGGACATGCTGAACCTTAGTCAGAGCTGGAAGATAGCTGGGCTAGTGCAAAAGGCCCACAAAGAGGCCCATATGTATAAAAACACATGACACAATCTATGAACACTTGCAGACATGTAAATACAAGTGGATTTATATACATATGGGCACATAATGCAATAAATATATGTGCATGCAAGTACATGTCTATAAACAGATATGCACAGCTACTCCCCACGACACATGTAACATTCACATGCCTATAAACATTCATGTACCTAGACACAGCACACATGCAATATATTTATGCAAACCCATGCACACAGGTACACACACACATACATGCAGACACACTCACCAGACTTCCCTGCCCCTGCGGCCTTGGGACCCAGAAGCCTCCCTCCCCTTTGTAAGTGTGAGTGTGTGTGTGTGTATGCGTGCATACATATGCATGCCCACACTTGTGTCTGTGAGAGTAAGTGTGTATTTGTGTGAGTGACGGGGGTGCTGAGCTGTGGGAACCCAATGACATCATCTCTTCTGGCTATTTTTAGCTCACTCCGCAATGATGGCTCCTCCACTGCCCCTCCCCTGCCAGGCTCCCACCTCTCCTCTTCCTCCAGGCTCCCAGAGGCAGCTTGCAGACAGAGGGCACCCACAACATCCCAGTCTAGGTTACTCTCTGGATGATTGGGGACAGAGAGTTCAGTCTCTCCACCTCCCTGGAGACTGAGATCACTGGGCTCCCAGGCCAGAGGAGGAGGCTTGGGCCATGTGGCAGCCTGGAGCAGGGGACTTGGTTAGGTGAGCTAACCTGGCTGGTCTCCAGCTTCTGGAGTGCCTCTGCTTTTGCTTTTCAATCTGAAACTCTGTCTCAGTTAGTAGAGCCTGCCATGTGCCAGGGAGGGTGCCAAGTTCTAGAGATAAAGCAGTGAGCAAGGCAGCAGGAGTTCTTACTAGAGGGAGTTACAGCTCAGTGAGAGACATTAAACAGATCACACAGATATTTGCACGAAATTGTTGTGAGGGCTCTAAACTCTGGCAACAAGGGGACTTAGTTTGGGACGATGGTCTCTGTCTCTCTCACAGAGATAACCCTTGCACCTTTCACTCCAACACTCATACATCCAAAATTCCACAGAGCAGGGCTTTCTCCCACATCCTAGGCTGTGCTCCCGACATTGCACCAACTCACCATCCAAGTGGTGCCCTACTGCTATATCTTTTCTTTGGAACCTACCCACAGTTGATCCCTGGGAGATAGTACTTTATTCCCCAACAATAGGTGAGAAAATGCCCAGAGAAGGGCAGTACTCGACTCCCCCACCAGGCCTGGGAGCATCCCAGGGGAGAAGGCAGGCAAGTGAAGGAGGAAGTGGTGGTAGCACAGATGCAGGAGAAGCAGGGAATGTGGTATTAGGAGGGGAAGGGGAAAAAAAATGGTGGCCTGAGGGGTCTATGCCTAGAGAAGGGTTTTCTGCACCAGCCAGCCACCTGCAGCCATAGGATTTGTCAGCTTCAGCCAAGCCCTTGGGAGCTGGAGAAGGGGTCTAGACAGTTCTGGGGAGGCGGCCTGGGAGCAGGCCCCTCCTCTAGCCCAGAGTCTGGTGGAACTGCCATTGGTGGAGCATTATGTAATACTGGGACATTTTGGAATTTGGGGGAAACAGCTCTGGACTGAGGCAGGAACCTAGAATTCCAGTCTTTGTTCTGCCCCAAACGCCAGTGTGATCTCGTTGGAAAGTCCTGCTCCCTTTCTTGGCCTCACTGAGCCCTCCCAAAAAGGAGCCCTGGAGGATCAGGTTCCCAAGCCCTGACTCCTACCCTCTGGGTTTTCCTGGGAGTCTGACTCAGGCAGGGGAATGTGAGTCAAAGGGTAGGGGCTCAACCAGATTGTCCCCAGGGCGCCAGGCTGGAGGTCCCTTGTCACCAACCTGTCAATGGCAGGAAGCCCAGCTCCAGCTCTACAATGCAATACTGGTCACCCCACCCTTACCAGTGCCCTCACCCACACCCCCACTTCCGGTCTCTGTTCCTTCCTCACCTTCAGGGAAAGCTGCACAGCTCCCTAGGGAATCTCCCATATCTCCTCCACTGGCTCTGTGCCCAGTGCTTAACCCTACCTCTCCCTGCCCATTTGGCCAGGCTAATCTCCCAATAAACCTTCTTTCCCTGGGTCCCAGGGCAGACCAGGGAGGAAAGGAAGCTAGGTAGAAGAAAAGAAGCCTGCTTTTCCTACTATCCTCAGATACTGAAGTTCAAATGAGGGGCTTGGGGGAAGATGGGTGAACTGAGTGCTGGGCTGCCCTGGGCATATCCTGCCCAGTGGAGCTACAGGGGAGGTGAGAATGCTGTCCTTCACCTATCTAGCAATCTCCCTCCAATAATCTCAGGGAATTCAGAGAATAGAGCCTAGAAAATAATAATAAAAAACTCCCCTGCCATTGTCATTATGTTAATGACAAACTCATGAAACACATACACACACAAAATGAAATTCTAGTTGTATAGATTCCATAGTCATGGAATCTTAGCATCACAGAATTTTAGCACAGTGAAATATGAGTTACAGAATCTTAGAAATACAGAATTTTGGCATCACTGAGTCCCAGATCGCAAGTTTGGAGTATCCTTCAACAGGAAGTTTTGAAAAGTCAATTAGTGAAGCCCTAATTTCAGGTGTATGTCTAAACCAGAGGATTTCCCACTGGGGATGGGCAAAGGAGTTTATACATGAACACTAAGGAAGAGGCAGAGAGCCCAGGACACCTAAGCTTAGGGTGAGGTAACAAACAAGCAATTAATCAGGCAGAAGACAGACCTCTATCATGACATGAGGACACAGTCCTGGTTCCTGAGGATGAGGGGAGTGGGGTGGCAGGTGGGGCACTATGTAAACAAATGAAACATAATCTAAAGAAAAAAATCAAAAGTAGTATAATACACTGGCCCCAGTGCCTCTGGCTTTTCTGTGATTGGGGTTAACATCAGCCTAGGATATTTTTCAAGGGTTAGTAAGACTCCTTATCACATTAGAATGGCAATCTACATCTGGCTTTTTTGGGAAGAAAAGTATCAAACAGAAAATAGTCCATATCCTACACTTTTCTTGGGGCTGCTGGGAGGAGCTGAGCTTTGAGCAACATGGTATATATATATACCAAAGACACCCAATGGAGTGTGTTTCAAAGCCCCCAGCAAGGCCTTGAGAATGGGACCTTGTGAAAGCATCTGCCAGGGGTGGTGTCTAAAGAGCGATGTTTCTACAGAAGGAGTCAACCTTGGAGCGGCACTTTGTATGGGGACCCTTGTTTGATTATGGGGTTGGTTACTCTGCAAACAGCAGGGATATTTACCTTGCATTTCTGGGAAACTCCTGCAAACTCAAGAACCTAGAAGGAACAGCTCCAGAGAGAGGTGAATGCCGAGTCCTGCTAGACATGGGAAACGGGGCAATGTCAGCTGGATATCCCCTTGCTCAGCTCTTTGTCTTTGGAGTCAGCTCAATATCTCAATCCCTTCCTCTTCCCACACCCTCATTTGCTTACCTCTCCCTGCTTGCCTGCTGCTGTTCTACCTGCTTACAGCTGCTGTGTGACCTTTGGCAAATATTGTCTGTCTCTAGGCCTCAAAACTCCTTTGCTGTCTTTTAGAGTCTGTATTGGGTCCTAGTGCAGCTTTTAGTATTTTATAGTCCTGGTTTTGTCCAGATCAGTTCTAATTTCAGATATCTCTTATTTCAGCTTCCAGAGAAAGTGTCAGCCAGCTTTGGAATGCAGGGACTAAGGAATAGAAATAATGCTCATATTTGGCACTCTATATGTGTCAGTGCCTATGTCAGGTGTTTTCATAAATTTTACATAATGGTCAACAACCACACTGTTTATATAAATCATAGCTCCCATTTTATAAATGAAGGAACTGGGGTGCATGCATAAGATCATTCAGCTTAATGTGCCTAAGATCATTTTAGCGAGGGAGTAACAACTAGAATGTCCACTAGGTCTGTCTTAACCTAAGAGCAGTGGATTCAGATAAGCAATATTCCATGTGGCTTCAATAGGTACAATGAAAACCCAAAGATGGAAGTTCCAGGGAGAAATAGTCCATTTCTCAGGTGGCTGGACCTGAGAGGTGAGTTCCATTTAGGGAAGTGTGCAACAGGAGCTGACAGCTTGTGCTGTGAAAAAAGCTGAATGGAGTCTCCTACTGGGAACACAAGGTATTCTCAGCTTAAATTGGAAATAGCTGGGCTAGGTTGTGTGTGAGGAGTTTGGAGCGAAGAGTAGGGTGGTTCTGGGTTGGTTTTCATGGGTTTCAGGGGCTGCTGCCACTGCTCCTGGAGATAATATGTGTGTGTGTGTGTGTGTGTGTGTGTGTGTGTGTGTGTGTGTGTGTGTGTGTTGAGGAGGATCTGTGAATAGGGGCTTCTTCACTTTCTGGGGTGGGCACCCCCCTCCTGGTTGTCAGGAGTCTGGAGCCTGGAATGGGGGACTTTCCAGCTGGGATAGCATCATGGTGTGTTTGTACGAGACTCATTGGCTTAAGGTTCCCAGCACTTTTCGGATCCCCAAGCTTCAGCACCCCTGCACAATTGCCTCAGCTGACTGACTCAAAGGAGGTAGAAGGACTTCAGATGGACCCCTGACCCCTGCCCTGCATGAGGTTGGATCATCATTGAAAACAAAAGCAAGGAAGTCACTGGCTCGCAACGCCAGGACTAGAGGCAGTCGTGGGAGTCATCTCATACAAATCCTTCGCTGTAAGGGTAAAGGAAGAGTTTAAAATCCAGAAAGGGAATAAGTCTTGTCAAAGATCCCACAGCAGCTACTGCTGTCACTATCGAGTATAAGGCACTCCCTCGGCATTGAGGACACAGAGTTGAATCAGTCCTGGTTCTTGTTCTTGGGAGCTTGCAGCCTAACAGAGAAAACAGGATTAGTACATGTACCAAGAGATGTGTCAGGGCTAAAAGAGAGGTTCAAGCTTTGTATACTGGGCACTTATAAAGGCAAGGCACATAGACCCCTACAGGCTTCATGGAAGATGCACAGGTGGGTGGCTCTTAAACTGGGTTTAAAGAAGTGACAACATTTTAACTGATGCAAAAACATTGCTGGCTGAGAAACAACATGAGCAGCCACACAGAGGGGGAAGTGACTGACTGTATGGGATCAATGAATTGCACTGCAAGGCTGGCCCATGTGGCTGGAATGCAAGTCTGATGGGCAACAGTATAAGCAGGGCTAGGACTTGAGGTCAAGACTATGCTCTGTGAGCACATAGTAGTCACAAAGATGCAGGCCACTGGGATACCAGGGCCCCAGAGGAAGCTGGTAAGGAGATCTGAAGAGTTTATGGCTAGAGGCTTCTCAGCAGTAGGGTGTGAGGGCTGCTGGACTCTCACCACCCCGCCCAAGCTGTTTCCTTCCATCCAAGATACAGCATGCAAGCAAAGCTTCTGCACCTCCCTAGAGAGGACCCAGGCCCAGCCAAAGGGAGGAGATTAATCCTGGCGAGCTGGCTTTCAGCCCCAGGTTTCACGGCCAGTGCTCAAACCTCCTCCCGTTAGCAGCTTCCTTCCCCACATCCCCATTGCCCCTAAACCCGCCACTGGGCTGGGACAAGATGGGGACTTCCTCGGCTTTGAAACTTTGGAGGCTGTGAGCCCTCCCTGCGCCGCGGTGATGCAAATCCGCTCCGGATTTATTCTCCGGCGTTCTTTCCGTAAAGCGCTACGCCCCCGGCGCCAGCGCTTGTCTGGAAGTGCCTCCTCCAGCGGTGACCTGAGGGCGCCACGGAGGAGGGGCTGCTTTCCCCTGCTAGTGGGTCCCGCAGCTCCGGCGCGGGGACGGGGGCGGGGGAGGGGCGAAGGTGAGAGTCCCGGGACCTCGCAGGGGCTGGGCTGTAATTAACCACCGCCCCGGGTGGGGAGCAGAAAGCTGTGATCTGGAAAACCCTCCCAAGGGCGAGAGTGGGAGCCACCGAGAGTCTAACTAAAAGCGTCCAGAGTGGAGGGCACCCTGGGCAGGTACCCTGATCTCCAGTGCGTGGCGTGGAGGACTAGGGGAATCCCCGGGTCCAAGAGGGGCCACCCCAAGCCTGAGCACCTCTGAGTGCCTCGCCTGGGCTCTGCACAGACGTTATTTGGGCACTAAGAAAAAATTCGACTGATCCCTGACCTTCTCCTGCAGGGAATCCAAGCTGGAGTTAAGGTCTCAGAGGCCTGAGAGCTTGGGGCAGATGGAGGAGAATAAGACATGCCACAGTGAAGGGATCCAGCTTTAGGACATAGAACTGCAGGAATGGTGTGAGCAGTTTATATAAAATCAGCATGTATGTATCAGAATAGAGAAATAGTATTTATGGAGTGCCTACTGCGTGCCAGACCAAGGGTATTCACCAAATTGACAAAAAGAGTGATGTTTGCTTTTTTTCCCTTGTTTATAATAATAATAATAATAATAATAATAATAATAATAATAATAATAAAAAGGACAATACAGCTATTTTTATTTATTTATATTTTTTAAAGCAAATAGATCTGGGTTTCAGCACTGCTGAATTTGACCTTGGAAATTTTGCTTTACTTTCTACAAGCCTCAGTTTTCTTATCTCTAATATAAGAATAACAAGGGAACCTAGTAAAATAATACTAGGAGAACCTAGGCACAGGGTTTGTAGTGAGGATTAAATGAGTTAAGACATCAAGAGTGACCGAAACAATGCTCAGTAAATGGCAGCAGTGAGAACACTTAGTTTGGGTGTGTGTGTGTGGGGAAATGGACAAAAAGTCTTCTGGAAGAGTGGAAATCTGAACTAAGTCTTAAAATATGGGTAGGAACTAGTGGAAAAGGGAGGAAGAGAAGAATGTTAATGATGAAGGGAATAACATGTGCAAAGACAGGTGAGAAACAGGCCACTGAATCTGGGGAAACCAGAAGCATGAGGCAGGGAGTGGAGAAAGATGAGGTTAGAAAGTGAAGCTGGGAATAGGCTGGGAATAGGGGGCTTAAAGTTATTGAGGCCGGTTTTCTTTTTGAGAGCTGTTGAGGGTTTTCAGCAGTGGCAGGAGGGGATAGGCTCCCTGTGGGGCCACGTAGATGTAAGGAGACCTGTGAGGAGCAGAATAGTGGCATTAACTAGCAGCAGCCCTGGGACAGAAAAAGGATGGATTTGAGAGGCAGAAATGACAGGAATTAGTGATAGATTGAATGGGATACATAAGTGGAAGGGGAGTGTGAAAACTGTATCCTGATTTCCAGCTTAGGTCCCCAGAGTGGTGCTATTTTCTGAGACAGTAACGCATTTGAAAGGAAGCTGAGTTCAGTTTTGGACATGTCTGTGACCACACCTGTGGACAGACCCTCAATAATTGAGGTCCTGTCATCCCATCTGGCAATTACTTTGTCCAGAAGATGGGAGGGGTATCATTAGGCACTGCTGACTGTCTGTTCCCAGGCTGCGGCTGGCTGGAGGTATGGGTGGGGAGGTGGAGGGGGGTGCTGCCACTACGGGGCTGGTCCTACTGAATGTTCTTTTGTAATTCTGGGTTTCCAAGTGGTTTCTTTGGGTACAATCATTTTACAGGAGCATGAGGACTGGGTTGTCAGATTGTTCCCAAAGACAGTATCAGGATGGGGTCAATGCTTTGTGCTGCTGAGATTACTGTCTCCATCTTACAGCTGAAGAAACTGAGGCTCAGGAATTGAGGGCCAGATCCAGGAAGTGAAGAAAGGTATATGTGATGTCTTCTCAAAGTACCAGCCGCCAAATCATCAATAGTGACATTTGCTCTAAGATGGGCAGGGAAAGCACCAGGGCCATGGCTCCTTGGGGGAGAAATGCAATCTGGAGAGGTAGTGGGATCAGAGGAGGAGGCAGGGAAAGCTTCCTGGGAGTGGTGACATTTGTGTTGTCCTAGAAGCATAATCTTGTTTTCTATTTGTCCAGCCAGCAATCATTGGCAATCAGCCATTGCCTGCAGTGAGGGAGACCTGAGGCGGCTCTAGGCAGAATGTGTCTATAGAACCCCCAAAATGGCCAGCTGGAATTCTTGCAGGCATTTTAGGCCTGAAATGGGGGCATTCTACCTCAGTCTCTGGCATTTCCATTAGTCTGAGCACCCCTTCAGCACTGGCTCTTCACTGGTCGCTGTAAGCCCAATGCCTATTTATCTTTGTATCAGTGTTCAACACAAGTTTGTATTCTCTTCCCAGGTTTTGTTTCACTTAAAAAAAAAAGGTATCGTGATGAAGTAATGGATTCTTTATAAGGGAAGACTGGCAGTTACAAGAAAAACTGATCTTTCTGTGGATGATAGGAGAAAAGTTTGAAGTCAAAAGGCTTTTAGAAACCAGAGTGTCTAATACTAAATTTAGGAAGTTTCTATGCTTAGGCTAAGTCCCCTCTGTCCTGTGAATATTCAGTAAAGTTTGGTAACAAAGCCTTCCAGTAAGTGATTATTTGGGAAGGGGCAGGGAACTTGTTATAGAAAAGGTTGAAGACTGGGTGCAGGACAAGGATAACATACATGAGATGTGAGGCAGTTCATAAACTAAATTTAGATAATAGAAGCAGGAATTCAGAGACAGAGGTGATTAGGACAATGTAATTGTTCTGAACATTTTAAATAACCTTTGAGAATATTTTTGGGAATCTTTGGAAGAAGGGTTTGATCAATCTGGTCTTAAGAGACAGAGAGAACCTAGCTAGTAATTGGATTGTATTCTTATTGAGATGAAATCAGCCTACCTAAAGCTTCCCTATGATGGAATGTATTTGCCTTTGGGGGCCGTGGAGACTGATTTCATTCCCTTTGCCTCACATTGCTATAACTTCGTCATCTGGTTTTGGAGTTAGAAAGTTAGAACTAGGTTTGAATCTGGGATTTCCCCCTCACCAGCAGTGTAAACATGGAACTTATAATCTACTGGGAGGAGATTGAAAATATACACATAAAATATGTAATATAACAGGTAAGTGCTATGGCAATAATGCAGATAAGAGGAAGATGGAGTGCCATAGGGGTTATATTTCATTTTATATAGGGTTGACAGAGGAAGCCTCATTGGTAATATGCTATTTGAAGAGAGACCTATAAGAAGGGAGGAAGCAAGCCCTACCTATTCTTGGGAGAAGAATGTTTTAGGCAGAAAGTAGAGCAAGAATAAAGGCTCTGAGATAGAAATATGTGAGATGTATTCAAAGACCAACAAGGAGGCCTGTGGCTGCAACAATGAATTTGCTTTCTCTGAGCCTCAGTTTCTCATCTGAAAAAGTGTCAATGATAATAGTACCTGCATAGTAGAGTGGATGTGATGAGTAAATGTGATAATGTTTAGCATAATGCCCAGGCCTTATAAGCTATTATTGTTAAGATGACAGCTAAGTCTTCTACCTTATCAACCATTCTCCTCCTCCAATTTATGCTCTTGTTAGCCTATAATCTGCAGTTTGTTCATCAGTCACTAATGGTTATCCTCACCTACTATAGACTAACACTAGGTTATAGGACTTAAGATGCCTATTATCCTATGGGAGAGAGTATAAATAGCCACCATACAAAACAAAGCACAACCAAGAGAATAATTAGCAAAATTCTCTGAGAGCTTCTTTAGAGCTTCCTAGAGGAGGTGACATTTGAGTTGATCTTTGTGGAAAGGCTTTTTATGCTTGGAGATGAAGCAGAGAGGGCATGAGCATGGTATGAGCATGGAAACAGAAGCTGGCATGCACAAGTCACAGGTAGGAAGGGGAAATTGCCTGGTATGGTACAAGCATAGTGTGTTTGAAGGTGAGAAGAGGGGACAAGATTTGGGAGGAATTTGATCGTTAGGCTAGGGAGTTTGGACTTACTCTGTAGATGACAGAGAGCCATCAAACATTTTTAAGAAGAAAGTTATACGGTCACAATTGTGTTTTCAAATGATCTGTCTGGCTGTAGAGAAGAGCGAACAGTCAGGAGGGACACGAGGGTTGGGAGGGACCCATTGAGGAGGCTGTAACAGTTGCTTTAGGGAGTACTGATGAGATCTTAGGAATGAAGATGGAGAAGAAAGATGATAGAGATGCAGGGAGAAAAAGGATGCTCTAAGTGCTAGGTAACGTACAGGAATTGCCCAAATATGGTTACATTGAAATTGTGCTGTTAACTCTTCTGAAATTGGGCTATTGAGGTCAGCTATTTCCCACTCCACAGGAATACCTTTCAGAAAGGGGAGATGGACAGGAGTAACATGTGTCTGCCCTGGGCATCTTCCTGTTTTGGCATTTGATAACTGCACAAAACGTCAGCAGCTTTGGGCCCTATAGCCATTACTTTTTCAGGGATCAACTTTCTGAACAGGGATTTCTCATGGCTTCCAGAGAGGCTTAAATTGAAAGATGGAGAACTGTATTTTGGTCCTGGGAATGTTAGATTTAAATTTATATGAACGAAGCAAATACTGCTAGTATTCCCACATAATCTTTTCAAAAGCCTTTTTTTTTTCCCTTTTTACTTTCCTAATGGTCTATCTAGCTGAAGAAAGAAATCAAAAGATCATCTAAAATTTGATAATTTGGGGAAAACTACCTCTTCCATACTGCCAATTCCCTTTGAAAAGGAAAGTCAATCCAGACCTTAGGCTTCAGGATTTATGAGACTAGTTGGCTGAATCTACAGCATCAACATCAGGAGGTTGGGTGGTGGGGAGTCTGGCCTTCGACATGGGTGACCACTCAGTTAGCTTTCTATTGACAGACAGCAAGGAGTTCTGTGGACTAACTTTGGGGTGGAGGGACTTGGAGGGTTGGGGCTCAGCAGATGATTATCATAATAAGCCAACTGAGTATTTTTCAGCTTCAAGCATTTTTGCCCACATTAGCTAATTAACTGACAGTTTGTCCAAGTGGAGATGAGGGATGGTAAGAGACAGGGAGCTCATGCCTGATCACGCTTCCAGGGTCTGGAGGGGACTGATAACGTGACTGTGGTACTAGGGCCAGAACATTTGAGTGTTTGGATAGAGGCTAATGGACAGGAGCTAATTGACAGGCTCTTGTGCTCATGTGCATGACAGTCAGCTGGTTTGTCCAAGACAGTGTGATAAATGCTCCATTCAGTCTAGGGGCAGTCACGGTCAGAGAGGCCCAGTCAGACCCTGTTACCGATCTAATGACAAGTACACAGGGTATTAGCTGCTTTGCCACAGATGTCTTCTCTGGAGGACTGTCTTTATGTCCTGGAGACTGAATGAAATTCTTCATGGTCAGCGATGTCACATTTGATTTCTTTTTAAACAGGAAATTTTCAAATCAGAACCCAGCTAGCCAAAATTTCTATTATTCACTATGTATTTATTTTCTGTAAGAGAAACCAGAAAGAACATGTACATTTATGAAAACGAGTGCCTTAGCACAGCTCAGAGTAATTCAGTGTAGGCATCTATAATTTCACATTTTAAAATTCACTTTTTAAAATTTACATAAGTAAATTTATTTTTTTTGGTGTACATTTCTATGAGTTTAGACCAAGGGTCAGCAAACTTAACTGTAAAGAGCTAGAGAGTAAATATTTTAGGCTTTGTGGATATACAGTCTGTCATAGATACTCCATTTTGCCTTTGGAGCACCAGAACATCCACATATGATACATAAATGAATGAGCATGACTTATTTATGGACATTGAAATTCAAATTTATATAATTTTCATGAAACGGTATTCTTCTTTGGATTTTCCCCCCAATTATTTAAAAACTTAAAAATCATTTTTAGCTTGTGGACTGTTCAAACACAGGTGGTGGGCTGAATTTGGCCCTTGGGCTGTGGTGTTTTTTTTGGAGGGTGGACTTCAGTGGGTGTTTATTAAGTGACGCTTTAGTCTCAGTTTCTGCCAGGACTGGGGGTATTGTTGTCTCCCTGGGCTATAGTTTTCTGACCTTTGGTTTGATCAGGGTTTCTCAGCCTTGGCACTATTGACATTTGGGGCCAGATAATTCTTTGCTCTGGAGGCTGTTCTGTTACATTGAAGAATGTTTAGCAGTAAACCTAACCCTCTACTCAAAAGATGCTAATAGCATTGCCTCTCCCTTTGAATTGTGACAAGTGAAAATGTCTTTAGACATTGCCAAATGTCCCCAAGGGAGCAGAATTGCCCTCAGTCGACATTAATTTAGACAACTGCATACATTCATTTAATCACCACAACAATCAGGATATAGAACAGTTTCACTATCCAAAAAAGTCCATCATACTACCCCTTTGTAGTCGATGACTTCCTCCATCCCAATCCCTAGCTGTCACGATTTTCTGTTTCTATAATTTTGTCTTTTCTGGAATAACATAAATGGAATCATACAGTATGTAGCCTTTTGAGTTCAGCTTCTTTCACTTAGCATAATGCACTTGAAATTCATTCTTGTTGTCGAGTATATCAATATTTCATTCCTTTTTATTACTGAGTAGTATTTGATTATATGGATATACCACAGTTTATCCATTCACCAGTTAAAAGATATCTGTGGTGTTTCCAGTTCTTTTTGTGATAGATGAAGCTGCTTTGAACATTAGTGTGCAGGTTTTTGTGTGAACATAAATTTTCATTTTTCTTAAGTAAATACCTAGGAGTAGAATTTATGGATCATATGGTAATTGTATGCATAATTAACTGCCAGACTGTTTTCCAAAGTGTCTGTACCACTTTAAATTCCCACCAGCCATGTACGAGAGTTCCATTTGCTCCACATTTTCACTAGTACTTGGTATTGTCAGCATTTATATTTTAGCTATTCTAATAGTCATGTAGTGGTGTCTCACTGGTTTTAATTTGCATTTTCTCTAATGATTCATGGTGTTGATCATCTTTTTATGTGCTATCAGTACATCTTCCTTGGTGAAGTGTTTATATCTTTTGCCCATATTTAATGAGGCAGTTTGTTTTCTTATTATTACATTCTTTATACATTCCGGGTACAAGTTCTTTGTTGGACATGTGATTTGCAAATATTTTCTTAGTCCATAGCTTTTATTTTATTCTCTTAACAGCATATTTTATAAGCAGAAGTTCATAATTTTGAGGAAATCCAGTTTATAAATTTTTTTCTTTTATGAATTGTGCTTTCATAGCATATCTAAGAAACCTTTGCCTAACTCATGGTCACAAAGATTTTCTCCTATGTTTTCTTCTAGATGTTTTATAGTTTTAGATTTTATATTTAGGTCTATGATCCATTTCGAGTTAATTTTTGTACAAGGTGTCAAGTATGTGTTGAGGTTCTTCTTTCTTTCTTTTTTTGCATATGGATATCTATTTTAGCACCATTTGTTGAAAAGACTATTCTTTCTCCGTTGAAATACCTTTGCACTTTTGTCAAAAATCAATTGAGCATATATGTGGGACTCTCTCTGGGCTCTCTAATCTTTTCCATTAACTATGTGTCTTACCTTCTGCTAATACCACACTGTCTAATGTCACATTTTAAATAAAACTTCTAAAGTCGAATTATTTTGGAACAAGTATGTGTCTAATCAGTGTTCTGGAATGTTGAACACATTCAAGATTGTGAAACATTTAAAACCCAAAACTTGTGTTTTGGTTAAAATCTTGGATTAAAGTTCAAGGGTGACAGAGTTCATGATTCAGACAGTGTGAGGGTGCTGAAAGAATATTGAAACACCTGTGGCCTTGGGCAAATACCAAAGCTTCTTGAAGTCAAAATTAAAAAGAACAAAGGGTTTTAAATAAATGCATTCAATAAACATTTGTGGAGCAGTGTTCTAGATATTGGTTATACAGAAATATAAATCACATATCAGACTTTATAGAATTTACTTTCTAGCTGGATATACAATCAATAAACAAAATGAGTAAAATCATTTTAGATAAGTGCTAAGTGCTAGTTATAAATTAAAATAAGGTACTGGATTAAAAGTTGATGTGTAGGGGCTACTTTGTGGGTTTTTTTGGAGGGAGCTACTTTGACCAGCAGTCATGGAAGGACACTTTGAGGAGGTGACCTTTGTGCTGAGACCTGAATGAAGAGAAGGGAGGCAGTTATAATGCAGATGTGGGATAATAAACATTCTAGATAGAAAGAGAGCAGGCAGGCACAAAGGCCCTGAGGCCTATCTGAACCTGATAGATGAAAGGCCAAAGCTGATGTGAATGAATGTGTGTATGGGTTAGGGTTAAGAGGACCAGCTGACAAATATATAGGGGACTTTTACAATCAAGTCTCCACCATACCTCCTCCTCATTCCCACATGTTCTGTCCCTTGCACTCTACTTTCTAGGTATTCTAAACTTTTCTGGTCTCCAAATAAGCTATTCTTTTTTTTCTTTTTCTTTCTTTTTTTTTTTTTTGAGTTCTACATAGTTTGTTCCTTCAAGCCAGAATGTGTGGCTGTAACTATTTTTGCTTTCTTTTGAGAAATAGAATTTTCCTGAGTTTTAATAGAGCATATGAATAGAACTACCAACTCCACATGGACTGTCTGCCTACCTCTGAACTGTTACATGACAGAATAAATATGTCTTTTTTTACTGTATGTTGGGTTATAGATACTTTTTCTCACTTTTTCTCATCTGCCTGGTGAACTTTTACTTATTCTTCAAGACCAGGTGTTAAGTACTGCTTTTCCCATCCTCTCCAGGGAAAGTTAATTGTTTCTTCCTCCATGGCCTCATACTACTTTGCATTTACAGCTATCATTGTATTCCACTCAGTCATGGAGCATTGACTAGGAGCTTAATATAAGTTGTGCTCTGTGGTAAATTAAGAGTTTGTGGTCTAGAGAGAAAAAAAAAGACACATGGTGAAATATTTGTGAAGTAGTAATAGTATACTCTCTGTGAGAAATTATCTGCAGGGAGCATAAATATCCCCATTCTTCTTTTCTTCCCAACTCTCACATTCAATTCTAACAACATGTCCAGGAATGAATAAGGCTGTATAACTCAGATCTTAGGAACTAACACAATGAAAAGGAGAGAGGAGGAAGGCAGGTAGCATCGGGACAGCAGTTATAAGTCATGCCAGCCTCAAATGGGCAGATTTCAGCCCCACCAACAGAGGTGGGAACAGCCAGCACAAAATGCATTGTCTCTCCTGGAAGCTAGAATGGGTTGCTGCCTGCAGTTACTGTTGGAGAGGCAGTAAGTGTCTGCCACAGAAGCTGGAAAAGTAACATGGTGGCAAGAGGACCAGCCTTTGAAGAACTTATTCTCAAGGATTCAAGAGGCCCTGGAAAGACTCTCAGAATTGGCTTATAATTCCTATAAGTAGGAAAATGGGTAATGATGATAAAATAACTTGAGTATAAAAAAGTTATTAAATAATATAATCTCATTTGATACAGACAAATGAGGCTGAGGACATGTGGGTTATATTTTGAGAGTTCCATTGCAGAATTTTATGAATCTTATTGAAGTTTGTATCTGTATTATGGAGTCATCACTACCACCAGAAAGAAAGCCAATCAAAATGTTCAGGACATGACCAAAATAACATTAGAAAATTTGCTCATGGAGGTAGATGGAGACTTTTAGAAGCCTTTATGAATTGTGGGATTTAAAAGAACTGTGAAAACCTGAAATTGAAGAGGCTGTGTAAACTTCTATTAAGTCCCTGAGCATATAAAGAAAGCCCACCAAAATCTTCAGAGGTGGAGAGAATATAGCCTTACTCAAGTTTTCTAAAGATATTATTAACTAGTCTGCAGTCCCAGTGAGATACCAGGAAACAGAGTTTCAGTGTTGGATGTGGTTAGAAGTCCTCCTACATAAAGATAACCCCAACTTCCCCTGGACTCATTGACCTAGTTAATGGGAATAGGTGAAAGAAAAGGCCATTCAGTTCCTCATAATCTAGAGATTTATAAAGAATCAAAAGTTGAGGTTATTTTGGGGGAAGGCTACCCTTGGCATAAGGAAAGTGTGCTCTTGGTTGGGTATTTTACTTGAGATGTGTGATTGGTGAGTAGCAGATGTGGAGAAGTCTTAGCAGAAGCTCTAAGTCTGACAAAGAGGATTTTCAAGGCTACCAAAGCCTCAGTGTCAGTTGGTTGCATGTTGAATGCTCTAAGTTAGCAATTAGGATGGTTTTTAACTCCAGGGTTGTTCAGATTTTTTTTCTCTGCTATATTAGAGGTGCAAGAAAAAATGCCTACTTTTGAATTGGGGCTGGGTACACTCTTATAGAAGACAGAGGAAACAGGAACCAAAGATTCATATGGTGTGAGTCAAGTCTTTCATGTAACAGGCCAGGACTAGGGCTGTCCTAGGGTAAGTTTTTGGGGAAAATTCCAGTTTCTAGACTGAGAGTGGTCTTTTAGATTCCTCTAATTGTTGACATTAACATGGGAAAAGGAGGGCGTAGCTCAAGTCATGGAGTAGATTTGGTCAACTGAGGTAGTTATGGATTGCTCGGACTCCACATGAGGACTTCATGGGACAGATGTAAGCCCTAATGACAGCCCTAAAGGTTTGAGCAGAGAAGTATGAGGGTGGATATTTCTGAGACCCGTAAAGGCAGAACAATGGAGGAAGTTGAGGGTGAGGTGGCTCCTGGCCAAGAAATCTCAGCTATAGTATTCTTAAGGTTTAAGAGCGTCAGGGAAACAGGGAGTGATGGTAGGCCTGGAATTTGAGCTGTCTTCAACCCTCACACGTGGAGGCCCTGGCCAGGCAAAGATCTTTGTTTTAATGGTGGGAGAATTTTAGGAAGAGGGCAGCCAAGAAAAGCACCAACTTCTAAGTACTGTTTGATGGTAAATTCACAAGCAGCGAATACCCAAACTACACTCTGTCCCATGACAAAAAAAAGTAGGATAGGTCAGACGCAAACCCTTTAAAAAAGTGTGCAGGAAGTCTATATTGAGATGGATGATTTTTTTATATCACTGTAAAGACCTACTGAGTAACTGCATCATCTCTGGATTCCATATCCCATAGATTCCCTTTTGTGATAGTGAGGGGGAAAAAATCCGGTAGAATCTGAGTTTATGTGAATTTCCTGCCTCTGAATAGACAGTCCAAAATAGTCCAGCACACTGTGTTCCTTATACAGGATGGCTTAGCTACTTCCTATGGAGTCAGTTGTTTCCAGCCTTAGATGTCAGAGCAGGTATTATAAAATCCCTGCAGAGGACATAAACAGGGTGGATTTTATCTGCCTTGTATAGAATAGGGTTTCAGGAACCCCTGTTACTGTTCAGAGGTTACTGGAGAAAATAATTGGTCACTTGAATTTATCTGGAAGTGTTTACTTATTCATTTATATATAAATATATATAAATTCTCAAAAATCTTGGAAAAGTAGGAACAATAGGTCTTCAAGAGTGGCGAACATGCTTTTTGTCTGCCCAGATTTTCTTTGAGAAACTGCCTCCATATTCTACTTCCAAGGGTGCCACATGAGTTAGGCTTGTCTATTAGAATAATTCATCTAACTGAACTCAGTGATTGCTTCAGGGATGAGCATGTGACCCAAGATAGGCCAGTGAGACTCAACTCCCAGAATTTCTGCAGCTCTATGGATAAACTTGCATTCTGCTTGGTGGAATTGCTAAGTGAGTGGGCTATTGGCCTGGAGCTCCTGAAGGCTATCCTTGTTATCATCTTGGAAAACATCAGAGGGAAGGAGAACTGAGAATGAATCTGATTCCTAATAATGCTGAGTGCCTCTCTTCTTAGCGGAAGGTCAAATAAGACTACTCCTTTATTTGACTTAAGCTAGTTTTCTGTCACTTACAACTAAAAAATAGTAATGCAATAGTAATGCAATAGTAATACTAGACTATATGGGAGACTTTACAACTTGAATAACTTTGCTCTCAGTAAAAGGTGATGACACATCATATCACATGGGGTAAGCATGGGCCATGAGAAGGTCTTTATTATTTAAACAAGTAGTCACACCCCATCATTTATGGAAAACTGGAAACATTCATAATGTTTATGTTTATGAAAAATTCTTCCCAGATTGCAAGTCTTTTGTGTTCTAACTTGGTATTATCAGGACAAACCCAGAGCCCCATTTCTGAAGTCAGAGTAAAATCCAGGAAGAATTCCCTCACTCCTTGACATCTTTTGGGCCTTGAGCCCACTTCCCCACATAAGATGAGATATAAGTGGAGCCAAGGGAATTTATCTACCCAGAGCTCTCACTTCCTTTTTCTAGACCATACTCTTGGGATTCTTTGCCCAAATGGCCCCAAGCTTATTTCCAGGACCTGCTTTAGGCCTTTCCCAGATCTGTTTTTCAAAGGACAGATAGCATTGTCAATATCTGTACCTTTAGCCCAAAGGAGTGGTTAAGGGACAGCTGTTTGTAGGGGGACGGATGGAAAAGGCTTGAACATGTGCACAAGGACCCCTTTCACAATGCATGGTGAAGCCAGGGTTGGGAAGAGATGGGGGACAACTCTCTCTCCACCACCATGTTCTGTCAGAACTCTAAAGATCCATGAATTCTAAATTTGAACCCAGTCTTCCAAGAATTAAATATATTTTATTTATGGCTTGTTAGTTTGATTTATAACTTTTAAGTATTTTGACAGCTGGTATGTGAGCCTCTATTTTTCTTCTTGCCCTGAGCCCTGCAAATATTAGGGGTGGGCCTAACCTTAGAAGAGGGACAAAGCTGGTGTTAGGAGGCTATAGAGTTGAGAAACTGACTACTCTTGTGTCCTTTCCTTTTCTCATCCCTGTTCCTTTCAGGGCATTTCCTTCACCCTTCTTTGGCTTTCTGAACACTGGCTTCATTTAGGACTCAGCTCTCTTGGTGGACAGCAGTCATGGCCAGCTCCAAAAATTCTATGCTGCAGATCCAAACCCCTGGAGAGATCAGTTCTTGTTTGGAGTAGTATTTCTAAACATTTGTGAAAGACATTTTGACTAAGCCTGTGCCTCATTAACTATGGCCCGGGTCAAAGTCATGTACAAATTGAGAAGAGGTATGTCATGGTGAATTGGGCAGAAGTATTAAAATGTGTCTACTACTATGAGGGCAATTGATCAACCAGCCTGGGTCATCAATTCACTCATACTCTCAGGCCTTAACCCATAATTAGTGCTCTTGGGGCTGGTTGATTCACCCAGTGAGATCCTGGAAGTGAGTGAATCACCTGGAGAAGCAGAGAAGAAAATACTACCAGTCAAGGGAAAGACTCTCAACCAAGGGAAAGACTCAACCAAATGACTCATTTTGCAGTGAGTCATTGTTTGTGGGGAGGAATGTGCTGGTTACGAAATCACTGGTCAAGTATGGCCTTCTCTACCTCCTAAACATCTCTCAGATCTACACAGGGCTTTCTATCTTTTGCCTATTTTTTTTTCTTTTGTCTTCAGATGTCTTCAGAGTTTTCTCCTTCAATTTATCCTGCAATCCGTGACAATTCTCAAAAGCAATCTGATTATGACACAACTTTTCTTAAAACTCTTTAATGCTCTCCCTGCAATTGCTTTGAGCATACCGTACACATTTCTTATCTTGGCTTACAAGGCTCTTCATGCTTACTCTGTAGCTTTGTCCTTCACCGCCCTCTACCTCCTTCAAACTTAGATCAGCCTGCATAATTTTCAGTGCCTCCAACAGCACGGGCCTTTGCACATGCTGTTCTTGTGGGCACATATTTCCATCAGGCCTTGTCACCTAACTAGAAAAAGAAATAGCTTAGACATGGTGATGTTTAGGCATTTTGGGGGCATCCAATAGGCATTTGGATAAACAGGAGATAGGCTAGGACTAGAGCTTTAGGAGGCTGAAAAGGGTGCCATCAGAATGAGAGATTTCACTTTCAGCTGGAGAAAAGACATGCTTCCTTGGAGAGGAAGGCAAGGAAGCAAGGATAGGTAGAAGTTGGTAGGCTCTGTGAGGGATGAGAGAGAGGCGGGCATTATGCCCATTGGTCTCTGTGAAGTAAAAGTTGAAGTCACATTTACTGATCTAAGGATGGAAGATAGTCATTTGAGATGAGCAGTGAGATTTGGAATGTCAGAGGAGGCAGATTTAGGATAAGCAGAAGGAATCCTGATTATGACCAGAAACCAAACCAAAGAGAAGTTGGTAAATGTGCTTTTCTTTACCTAAGCCCAGATTCATGAGTATAAGAGCAGAGGGAGGACTCTTGTTTTTGTTTTTGTTTTGGCTTTGGCAGGGTGACACTTTTGGAAGAACAAGAGGGAGACACAATTGAAGGTATTGGGAGAAAATGGTTTTAAAAATCCATCTTGGGTTTAGGCCTGTGGTTCCTAGTATTGGAGCTAGTTTAGGACAAAATTTTATCGGTTTGAACACCAAATTTAGTTTTAAGTCACTTATAGTCATTTCTTGGGAAAGATGATCCTTTATTTTGAAATTGTATTCTCTCTACACTTGATATTAAAATGTCTTTTAAAAATTGTTATAGTGAGTAAATTGGTTTCCTGAGGCTGCTATAATGAATTACCACAGACTGGGTAGCTTAAAGCAACAGAAATTTTTTTCTCTCACAGTTTTGGAAGTTAGAAGTCTGAAATCAAGATGTTGGCAGGATTAGTCATTTCTAGAGGCTCTGAGGGAGAATCTATTCCATGCTTCTCTCAAGCTTTCGGTGGTTGTAGGCAATTCATGGTATTCCTGGGCTTGGTGATGCATCACTTCAATCTCTCTGCCTCTGTCTTCACATTGTTTCCCCTCTGTATCTGTCTCTCAAATGTTCTCCTGCCTTTCTCTATAAAGACATCTGTCATTGGATCTAGGGCCCACACCAAGTCCAGGATATCTTATCTCAAAATCTTTCATTTACATCTACAAGATCTTTTTCTCAAGTAAGTTCACATACAGAGCTTTTAGGGGTTAGGACTTGGACATATCTTTTTGGGGGGCCACTGTTCAACTCACTACAGTGGTAGTAGATGGTAATATTTTTCCCCCAATGTCTATGGTCAGGAAAAAAAAAATAGGTAGGGAAAGGTCCAAGAGAGTCATCTATTAGTGTTGAGATTTCAAAGAGGGAGCAATTCAGGGGTATAGAACTCTCTGATTCTTGTTTGCAGGGTTTGGGGAGAACTCAGGAGAAACACAATCAACAAGACCCAATGTCAGGGTAAGGTACTAGGCCATATTCCTCCATTATCCTGAAGAAGAAGACAAGGGACAAATTTGGGTTGTGCTGAGGGAACACAGCCAGAAGTTGACACTGCAAGAACAGAATCAGGGAGGAGTGTGAGGTTAAGATTCCTCAGTTAAGGAGGTCAGGAAGAGGCTAAGAAACAGAGTTGCGCTGTTGGAGGGAAAGATGGAGAGGGTAAGTAAAGGGGGCTATCTTGCCCTGATCTTATGGCCTCAGAGAGAATTAGCTAGATTAAAAGCACAAGGGCCAGTGAAACTGTCATTGCTTGTTCACATGAGTCTCCTTTACTAGATGATGGAACAGAAATAACATCTTACTGAACATTCAGCACAAGATCAATTCAGCACTTTGAACTGAACTGAAAGAGCTTGTCTTTAGACTGCTCTTCTCTTCTACCTTTAACATTTAATAAAACTACTTTAAATGCAACAATCAAATAACATATTTTAGATGTGATGACCAATTGCATTTTTTGTTTATGTTACGAAAATATATTGCTTTTGAACATATACCTGCCTTTATTTAGCCCTAACATTGCATAATTTAGAATTCCACATATTGGTACTGAGATGGGAGAAATAGAATCCTGAATAAGTTTGGAGAATAACAGTGATCTTCACTGAGTCCTTCCTTTACAAGATGCATAAGATGAGCAGAACACAAGGTAGTCTCTACCCTTGAATTAAAAGAATGTCACTGTGGGTGTATCATTTCTCAGTTAAATTCTCAGAATTAAAGACATAAATGACCAGACTTTTTACATCTCATGCTTGTACTTTTCTTGTTCGAATGGTGATCTTTTTGAGCCCTCGAAGTTGCAACATTTCCCCAGATTTCAAGGATGATGCCCCTGCAGAGGTGTCTGGAGAAGATGTAGCAAGAGGGTTTTTGTTTTAATACACAGATTTTATAAAATATTTCTAAAAAATGCTTATGATTTTATTGTTCATAGAAGCAAAGAAAAAATGCTATTAGTTTTTTTTTAACTTTTATTTTTTAAACCAAAATTTTCCAATACAGGAACTGGACTGATTTAGCCCTCTATCACTGAAACATGTCAGACAGTTTTTAGATTTGAGACCAGTGAAATTACAAGGAGATTATTGTATATTCCAGAAAGGAGGCATGAACTACAAATTGTTCTAAACTATTGAAATAATGACCACAGGAAATAAGCATATTTTAAAGCCCTATCTGGTGTGTTACATTTCAGAAGTGAGCTGGGCTGGAAAATGAAACCAGTTTCTCTTCTTGCTGCTGAGCTTTCCTGAATTTTCTACAAGCTGCTTGAAATTTTGCAAACAATTCACAGCTGATAAAATAAAAGGGCAGCAGAATTGAGTGTCTGTGGTAAAGACCTGAGAGGCAGCTGGCAGAAGAGAAGGATCACTGTCTGCCCTTCGCAGTTCTGTAACCAAAAACTGTATAATTTAAAATTTTTCTTTTTGTTTTTTTAAGTAAATGGGCATCAACTAAGGACCTACAGAAAATATTATCAGGGTAACCTGAACTTAGACTGCCCTGGAACCTTCCCCGAGAGTTTAGTTTCTTCTTACGACTTTTGTTTATTCACTCTAAGAACACTCACTGGCTACTCACCCTGTTCAGGCCTGATGCTGGGCAGTGATAATTCGAGTACACCCTATCCACTCACGAGGAATGCCAAGAGCAGTGGGGGAGAGATAGACCCTGAAACAGACACTGAACATAGTGTGCCAAGGGCTGTGCAGAAGCCAGCACAGGGGGCTGTATGAACACAGTTGGTAAGATCAGATGCATAAAAGTGGGAGTTTGCCACTTTATAGTGCAGTACATTGTGTGGAGGAGAAATTTTCTACTGTTCTGAGAATTGTAGTACTTCGGTAGCTAGTCTTACAAGTGAGAGAAAGAACTGTGTAAGAAGAGACTGGAGAGATAGGTAGGGGGCTAGATCAGCAAAGTTTTGAATGCTAGGCTGAGACTTAAAACTTTTCCTAAAGGCCAAAGTAATTACTGTGTGCTTTGTGCAAAGGAGTGGTACATTCAGATTTTTTATTTAGAGCCATTGCTCTAATTGGACTGGAGGCGGCAACACAGGGAGATGATGAGGAGAGTGTTGCAGTCTGATTAAAGATGATAAGGAACTCTTTGGTGACCTGATCTTTGGGTCAGCTTTCAATAAAACTTTTTCAAGCTTGTAGCTAATCAAGTGAATTGGGAAAAACTAAGAAGAGACCACATATTTAAAGCAGGTGCATACAAGTTTGGGGTAGCCAAAATGTCACCTCCTGAAGGAAGCTTTTACTTACCTGAATGTGGGTAGAGATCAACACTGTCTCTGGGGCTTACATAGCATTTTGTTGGTTTCTTTACTACAACACTTACCACACGCCTGGAATTACTTATTCCTTTTTCCCCCCACTCCCCCGTCCTGGGCTCTGGACTCAATGTTAGACACTCTCTTATTCATTTTTGTATTTCCAGTGTTTAGAAGCATCAATGAACATTTATTAAGTAAGAATGAAGAGAAGAGGGAAGCTGTGTGGTGTAGTGGGAAAAGTACTGAACTGGCTGTTGGGATTTGGGGCTCTACCCCTGGCTCTGCTACTAAGTAGGTACGTGACTTTGAACAAGTCCCCTCACTGCTCTGGATCTCAGTTTCTTCATCTGTAAGATGAGAATAAAAATACAACCCTCTTCCTCAGGGTGATGGAGATTAAATGAGGTAACAGAGCTCACCAGCTGCCTGCTCTGTTTGTGCCCTGCCCTGGTGAAACAGCCTGGGCTATTGTTCCTGTCACTTGGATTTCATTTGCTCTCTCCTGGTGAGAGCCAAGCTGAAAGCTGTTGCCTCGATGGAGGAGAAGTTTGCAGCAGCACCATCTAGGTGGGCCGCATGTTGCTGGAAGGGCAGACACCAAAAAGAATGGCTGTATCAGGCTAGAGAAAGAGACTTGCTTTTTTGTGTGACCCCTTGAAGCAAAAGTGGGGAGAGTGAGGCAGAGAAGATCTGCATCATGTGTTGGTGAGTCTGAGGAAGCCCTCAAACAGTGCCCCTAAGCCCATGAATTTAGCAGCATCTGGAGGAATGCCACTTCTACAAATTACTCATTCATCTAATGTCATAATTTCTCAGTGCCTTGGGCTGATATGATTAACTCTATCATGGTTTTTCAAGTTCTAAAGAAAATGTAGACGAGAGGTAAAAATTGCAAATGCCGAGTAAAAGAAATACCATTCTTTAAAAAATGGAAAATCATGATTTTAGACACTTCTATCTCAAGAGATGACAAGTCCCAGGTGAGATATCTTTCTAGACGATCCATTAGCATTGCTCTTTTTACATTCTACAGGCAAACTTTTCCATCAAAACTTGATATATCCCCATGTTACAAGGCATATGGCTGGGGAGGTCCTGAAATCTGCACCTGATTTTTTGTAGAGTTTCCTTGTAATCCTATTTATTGAGTTTATTTAGCTGCATAGACTTGGTCTTATGACAAGTGGTCAAGGAAAGATAATGAGAGAGAAAAAAAAAAAGGGAGATTGAGGCCAGTGATCCTTCCTCAGAGGCTAAAGTCAGTGTAAGGGTTAAAGTTAGTGAACTTAAAAAAATTTAGAAGTTTCCATTTTGCAAGGCTTTTAAAAAAATATTATGTGCTCAGATGGCACCTTTAATCATGAAGAACTTTTGGCTGAGTTCCAGGCTAATTCTGCTGGCACAGAGAGCTCTGAGATCATACCCTATATTCAGTGCACAGAAGAAATATTTCATCCGTCTCTGAAATAAAGAGGGAGAAATGAAACATATTTGGACAGTTTCAAGCAAGACCATATCAGGGTGAAAAGTGAAGGACACCCTATCGTTTTGGAATTATAAAAAGGTATTATTAATTTTAAGTACTTAAGTGACATTTCTTTAATTCTGTGTTTCACATAAACTAAGAAACTCGACTAAATCCGAAGGCAGACAAATTTTGTAATATAATAAAGATTACTTTAAATTAAAAGAAAAAAGGGAGGCAAAGGGAATAAAACACCTCCCTAAGTAGCAGGTTGTGACCCAGGAGTTTGATCGCTTAGAGCTGAATTTAATCCACACCCAGGCCAAATATAATTCTCTAGGATGGAAATGGTCCAGGACACCAGAGCTAACATTCTCTACCTCTGCCAAAGAGCCTGAGGTGGTTTGGTGACAAGCAGTCAGAACCTCACTTCTATTTCTCAGCTCAAAGAAGTAAGGCCAGCATCATATGACAGGCACTTCCCACCATGGCAGGGCACTGGTTCAAAGCCCATCGGAAGTGTGCTTCCCCTTAATTCATCATTGTCTCTTGCATCACTGTTATTCTTTGGAGGTTTCCTATTCAACTATTTGTTGGAAAGTTGGGAGTGCAATTTTAGGTGGCAAGGTTGAATCACAGTTTTATTCCATGTGACAGTCTTGAGCACTAGATTATATACACTGTGCTGCTTCTTCACTATATCTCCCCAAGCCTTAGCTGGGGGAAGGGACTGGGTGATTGCTGTGTATTAGAAATTGAAACTCCACCACTAAATGATGAAAAGTGGTTCAGGCAAAAGCTGCTGTGGAAATCTGAAAGCCATAATCTTTCCCACACTTTCTCTCTTCACCTTCCTTTTGTTTGGGAATGCATAGGGACACCCCTGAACAAATTATAAACCAATTTGCCCTTGACTGATTGTTCTGCCTTTTGAGTTATCAAATGTGAGAACTTCTGGCTCCCAGATATGAAGTAAAGAGACTGCTGGGAAGCCAGCCACAAATTAGAGTTGATTTTCCAGCATCTTCTACCTAGAGGAATAGTTCAGGACATTTAAATTAACAACGTGCCCTGCCCAAAAGTTGATCACATTTGGATTTCAGAGATGTAAGAGGGTAAGCATATAGGAATCTTGATGTTTTCTCAGTTCAACTTTGTCCATTCATTCCTAGTAGCTTTTTAATCCATGACTCTATACCCAGTCTATACACATTTGAGCATCTGCTCCCAGGAACTATCTCCACTCACAGCACCTTTAAGGAAGGCAGAACCACTTTAGAAGGCAGAGGTTGAAACATGGCAACTCTTCCACAGGCAGAATCAATATAGCAGAACTACTCAGGGGTAGGAGGTTTTGCTAGGGTTTAAATCAGGTTGTCAACCCAAACACAATGGGCTTTGTTGCTTCTACGTAAAGAGGAAATAGCAGTTTTTGGCCTCCCCAGGCTGTATTGTAGGGTCTGCAGAATGGCAATTCCAGGCACAACCTCCGCACAGGCAAAGATCTGCGTTTGGCTATGCAGTGTTCCCTAGCAAATTAATTAGCTGTTTCTGAAATGCACGGAAATATTCAGCATTTTCATTCTGAAGCCTATCACAGTTTTAAGCTTGGCGGGGAGGTACTGGGTGTATGAAGAAGAGGGTCTGTCAGGGAAACGGAATAGAGCCCTTTTAGCTAGGGATTCCAACACCTGTGACTTATCTCAGCAATCACACATGCATTGTAATTGCAAGCCTTTTTTTTTTTTTTTTGCTTCAGCCCTCCAGCTGAAGCGCTTACGGTGTCCTCCCATTTTTAATTTCAGGTTTGGGCAGTTACCTCTGGGTTTAAAAGTCCTTGGGTGGGAAGCTCAGAGGAACTGCGAAATGCCTCAAGAACTGCCTAACTGCTCGTGGAGAAGCTGGGACTGGGCACAAGTAGTAGCTAGGGAACATTGCAAGGGGCCATGGACCCATCTCACTGATTGGTAACGGTTTTGCAAGTGGGCATGGGGACTCTGCTCTGACAACTTCTCCTGGGGTATAGGGAAGGCTGTCCCAGAACTGCGAGGAGATTTGTGGGGAAGGGATCTGCCCCGGGACCTCCGAAGGAGAAGAGAGTGTGTCCCGCCAAGTGACAACATGTGCCCCTCTCTGTCCGCTCCCTTTCCTCCCCTCCCCCGCGGCCAGTCTCCAGGCAGAGGTGTCTTGCTCCAGATCGTCCTCCCCCTCCTCACTCGTTCGGGCAGACCGAGCCTCAGTGGGAGCCCCGCCTGTCTCCGGGCAGCCTGAGCCCCGGAGCGCTCGCCCAGCCTGTCAGTAACCGCCGTTTGCGCTTTCTTTCTTTCTTTCTTTCTTTTTTTTTTTTTCCCTCTTCTTTTCTTCCCCCCTTCTGCCTTTGTCCCGCTTAGTAACTGGGTTCCGACCAATCGCCGTCTCACCGGCCGGCGTCGGCTGGCTCCTGATTGGCCTGCTTGGGGCGCGCAGCCGTCTCCCGCTCCTTGGCTGAAGTAAGGCAGACAAAGGACGCAGGCTCCAGCTCGGGCAACCGGGATCAGCCAATCACCATCCACTTTATCCTCTCTTTCCCCCTCCCTTTCCTCTTCTCTTCCTCCCCACCCAGCTCGCGTGCTCTCGGCACAGACTCCTGGCGTGCAGCCAGCGCCCGGACCGTACCATTGTGATTGAGGCTTGGGGGAGAGAGGATGGATGATTAGGGAGCCGAGGCCTAGAGAGAGGTGGGGAGAGTTGAAAACCAAGATGAGGACAGTTTTCTGAACACTTTCTCAGGCACCTGACAGAGTCCCTAGTACATCAAGGACGTATATAATGGAAGGGCAGTGGTGATACTGGCTGTATCCCCTGCTCGGCGAGGTTGGGTAGCGCCTCAGCGGGGAAGAGTGGGGAGCAGGGGAGCGTGGAGACGGAGGAGGGTGTACCCTTCCGCGCTGTTAAAATGAAACTCTAGTGGCTGGAGTCTAGGTAGAGTGTGAGGGCAGCCGGCGCTGTCAAGCCTTCTTGGACCCCGGCGGGAGCGCCCAGCTGAGCAGGGCTAACTGGACTCTCCAACGGGCCGTAATCCCGGGACTGCAGCAGCTTGGGTTCCGAGCCCGGCCGGAACGGAGCCCGATTCCCGGTCCCTAAAGGGATCGCTCTCTGCAGACCAGAGGGACCCCGAAACTTGAACGCAATACTCACCCCCTTTTTATGCTTTTCTTTGTCACTTTCCCACCTGCTCCCAGCGCTGTCCCCCCTCCAACCTCCCCATTATTTCGAAGGACACAAAAGTAGATTGCTCGGAAGGATTTGGAGGTGCCGGGAGCTGTTCTCTTTGGAGAGCGACTGTGTAGGACGGATTTTTGGGAAGCCGCTTTTTAACACCTTGGTTCTCGGCCCCTTACAACCTTCTGTATCTCTCTGAGGAGCAAAACCCGTAGGTTGAAAGTTCGGGGGGCATTTTGCTGGGCGCTGTAGAAGAGAGAGGGGAGGACCCCGTCCTCGTCCTGGTAGTTGCCTGGACTTGTACCAGCCGTTGGAAACCCCGAAGTACATTCCGTTAGGACTTTTACAGATATATATTTTTAGATTTTTAAATATCAGATTAAAAAATATATGCTTTCTATATATTTCCTAACGACCTGCCCCTGACAGCACGATGTACAATACGGTGTGGAGTATGGACCGCGATGACGCAGACTGGAGGGAGGTGATGATGCCCTATTCGACAGAACTGATATTTTATATTGAAATGGATCCTCCAGGTACTTGGGAGAAAAAAAGAATCTTGTGATGGGCCTGATTTGTGTTTAATAAGACCTTAGATATGTTTTCAGGGCAGAATTATTCCTGGGTGCGCTAGATTTTGGGTGAGGGGCAGATTTGCAGTTAGAGCTGCATAAAACTGCTTTTGGTTTACACATTTAAAGTTTGCGGTTAGGACCCTGATCCTATTGTCCTGCGAGGGTGAGGGTGGGGGTGGGGACTGGAGTGGGGGTGGAAGGAGAGACCCATTTCTTTTACTTCTTTTCCTTTGCGCGTCGTTCAGGTTTTTGTCCTCCTTCCCTTTTTTCCCCCCTTTTCAATGAAAGATTCTTCTACCTGCAGAGGATGTTTTATATCCCAGTCTTGAAGTCAGTCTGTTTGCGAGAATTCTTTAAAGCTTGTCATTTTATACGTTCGTTTCATTTGATTCGTTGTGTTTTACCTTCGTTAACTTCTGAAACTGGCTTGCCAATGTGATTATTCATTTCAAGACCACCTTTTTTCTCTTACAGAAACTAAATGCTGGGTAGTGATTTTCAGGGATTGGGCATTTTTATTCGGTCATAAATAATCTGAGTTATTTTTCTCAGAATATAGTCGCTTGGAGAGATATATGTGCAATATTTTATTTAATTTGTTTGATTTAATTTGAGATAGGGTTTAGGTTTAATGTAACTTCAAATCTTACAGTAAAAAAAGAATCTTTCCTTTTTTGTGTGAATATATGTGATGTGTACATATATGTGATAGATTCAAATACACATAATGTAAAGTGTACACATACTGTTTCTACTATTTAGAGCTTTGTCTGAGACCCTTACAGACATTTTGTGTATCTAGTAGGAAAGAAAAAGGAAGGCAAAATGGAAAAGTTGGGTAGTTTTTGTTAAAATCTACCCCATTTTATAATTATTAGCTGTCAGATTTTCAAACTATTTGCAATTATGGACGGTGCTTTATGTAATGATTTTGAATAAGTAGAGGGCCTTTATGACTCCTTATTTTTGTTGAGCATGAATTCATTATGTCTTTTAAAAATGTGCTGTACCTAAGCCTACAGAATAAATTGTGTGTCATTGGGGAACCTCAGATATTATAAGCCTATGTATTTTTGGAAACGCTTGAAAGGATTGGAGCCCATGCAAATGTAATGAAGTATAACCGTCTACTAGAATGTAGGTAGAAATTATTTCCGGTGTCCTCATGAACATTGAATTATCCTCTTTGTGTTTTTCAGTCACAGTGTTAAATGATGCTATACTAAAAACTAATACGAATATTGAATCAACCGTTTTCACTTTTAATGATCACTTAGAATATTTTTCTTTCCCCTTCATTTTGGAGCCTTTGTTATGTGCTTCTAAAATTGTGAGTGCAATCCAGATGCAGTTTTTCAGTGTTTCGCAAAGTTTGTAAGATTTGCCACCCATCTATTGTGTGTTTTTCCCCCTTTGTTTCCTCTTAATGGTAAAGCATCATTTCTATTAGATGCATTTGTCATTCATGTGAATGGAAATTTAATACATCATTGGTTCTTTTCTTAGAAAAAGTGAAGTTAATAATTTCAGATTTCTGTTATTGTAAGAATTATATATTCAAACTGCTTTAGAGTCATACTGTATATCTTGATATAGTATCTTGCCTTGCATACATACAAAGGGAATTTGTTGGGCGGAGAGGTGAATAGGGAGGAGGGGAGAAAATGAAGAAAAGTCACTAATGTTTGAAAAATATGGGCCCAGCAGAAGAATATTGGTCAAGCTGAGCTGAGTTGTCCAAAAATGATTTTAAGAAAAGTCAGCTATTTTAATTATGTAGTGAGGTGGGTCTTACAGAGTCGTTTAGAAAATTCTGATCTAAACTTTTTGTATTCCATGGAAATAAACTTTCAAGTTTAAAAAATTTATCCTAAAACGAAGTTTTGCATACTGAAATTCTGTTCAGACTATTGAGAATATGCATGTGTTATTACCCATTTTGTAGTCTTAATGTAGAATACTGTTAGTTATTTCTGACAATTTTTTTTTTAAAGGAAGCACACTTAAATATGCTGAAATATTGCCCAGGAAGTGAATGGTTTTTAATGGGAATAATGTGAATGCCAACCTTCTTTTGTGTAATAAATTAAGTTTTTGAAATGTTTAAACCATGTAAATTATCAGTGAAGAGGGTGCAGCATGTTGTGTATCTGTCTTTTTCTTAGCTCCTAACCCAGATCAAGCTCTTATTATTTTCTTCCTGGACTGGTATGATACCTCACTAACTGTTCTCCCTGTTTTTACTCTGTCCAATCGCCATATTGTTCAAGTATCATTTGATTTACCTTCCATTGGTAAATCTTCCAGTGACTTTAAAAAGCTCCCAGTGGCTTTCTTTTGCCTACCGAAGAAAGCCCCAGAATGCTTACCCTGCCATAGTTAAGTCCCTCTATTTTTGCTTCCAACCTAATTTTCCAGTCTGTTCTCTGTTCCAGTCCATCACAAGTACTATGGAAGCTATTCTGTACAGGTTTTTCTTTGAATGTATACTTCTTCCTCTTCCTGGGATGCCTTTCACTCCCAGCGGTTACTTGTTGAAATGTTATGTGTGTTTAGGGCCCAACTTAGAGACTTTCTTTACCAGGATGTATGTTCTCTGATCCCTTCTCTTGGAAGACATCCTTCTTTCCTTTTCCCTCCCTCTTCTAATACTTCTCAGATAGAACTTCTTCCATTCTGTCTAGGGTAGCTTCTGAATTTATATATAGCATTTATTTATGTATACTTCCTCCTATGGAATTGTCTTCCCACCAGATTATGAGCTTTTTAGCTTGCTCAGGATCTTGCAAGTAGTAGACAATATCATAAATGTGTTGAATTGACAAATACCTAGGAAAAACCATTTCTTTCTAGCCTTTAAGTACTTTCCTACTAAGGTCCATGGTCACCTCATAACTTGGCTATTGCATTAGCCTAGGGCTAAGTAACTTTTGAATTAGACAGTTGTTGACTTAGGGTCTTCAACTGTAATATTAATATTACGGTTTTTACTTTTAGACTGGACCACGTGCAAAATTGTTATTTTGCTTCCAGTGGCCTCAAAAGCTATTTTTCAAAGGTTTTTCCCTCCAGCCTTCTCAAAACCTATTGCTGTGCATCCTGAAGGTTTCTAATAACTGCACAGATTGCTACACCTGCTATAATTTACTGACAATGTAAGGATTGAATCCAAATGAGAGATTGATGGCTTAATCAGAAATGCTGAACTGTTGAGATGAAACAAAATATTTTTTTGGAAATGTTAAGATTGTGGTACACAGAACTGATTATAAGCATCTTGGTTAGTCCTGTTTCTGATTTTGGAACTGGGATTATTCTATAGAAAACCGTTGCTGGATAGACTTCTCAAAGAGCCCGGCCTTTGGTATAGGAGCTATTGGAGGATTATTAGTGCACACCTGATCATAAACTCATGCCCAAAGCTCATAGTTATCTGTTAGCCCGTACTTTAATTTTGATGATGATGTTTTTTTATTTTAGGAAGATGTAATAAATGCTTTTTTTAAATTAGTGGATACTGGTTTTTGTTTTTGTTTTTTTAAGACTGTAGACTTTGTTCTCAAGACAAGTTTCTGAAATTATCTTTAGGGAAACAGCATCTATTCAGTAGTAATTAGAAAATTAAATGTTTTAATTGTTTGGCAAAACATAAATATAGGATGATCTAGAAAGTGGTTCTCAATTTTTTTGATCTCAGCACCCTTTTATACTCTTAAAAATTATCAAGGATCTGAAAGACCTTCTGTTATATCTATTGAAATATACTGCATTAGTATAAAACTGAAGAATTTAAAAAATATTTAATTAATTTGAAAATAAAGCAGTACATGTTAACATAACTTTTTTTTAATGGAAAAAAACTGTTTTCCAAAAGACCAAGAAATTGAGAAGAGTGACGTTTCATGTTTTTGCAAATAACTTTAATGTTTGACTTTTTAATCTTTAATGTCTAGTTTCATAAAAGATGTCGAAATTTCCATATCTGCTCTTGCATTCAGTCTGATAAGATATCGTAGGTCATAAGCCTCAAAAAAACTCTGCTGTACAGTTGGTAAAGAATGAGAGTGCAAAAGGCAAATAATGTCTTAATAATACTATGAAAATTTTTGACCTCTTGAACCCTCAGAAAGGATCTTGGGGACACACGGGGTCTCTGGACTGTACTTTGAGAACTAGTAGTCTAGAGATTACTTGACTACAGAGTTTGATGGCCAACCTAATAGAGTATCTTCTGACTTTTTTGAAGTCAGATGAAAAGATTGTTTCAGTAAATATACTTGCTTTCTCTGGCATACTTGGCGTTTTCATCTTGGTAAAATTTAGATTAAGTAGCATTCTGGTGGAGAATTGGCACACTGGTCCTATGGATGGGGAAAATAACTGCTGGGAAACAAGTGAAGAAATAGGTCACCTGCCACTGTGTGGTCCTTACTGGCAGCAGATTAGGCATTCTACTTCTGTGGTTGAATTATGCTTTATAATGTTATAATTTGATGGGTTCATCTTATATAAATGCTTTTCCTGTCTGTGGTAAGATATTTTATAAACTAAGTGTCAGTTTTTAATGATACTGTAATATAGGACAGTGTTAATATAATCAAATGATGTAAAAACCATACAATTTTTTTTTACATTTTATTGAAAAAGATTAGCCGTTGCTTTCATTTAATACATTATATTCTGCTGTTTCATTAGAACTATGATGATTCTCTATTGCATAATGCTTTTTAAATTTACTCTCATTGTTTTCATGCTGAATACCTTTATATTTTTCTTAGAATGTAGAAAAGATTGGACATGTTCATGGTCACCATATTTAACAAGGTAGGTAGAAAAATAATTACCAATATGTCTGATATATAATTTTTATTGATATTAAAGGGAGATACAGACTGAGTATAATAAAAGAACACAGGCTTTGAAAACAGATGATATGAATTTCAAACCTGGCTTTGCTTCTTATCTTGCCCAAGGTTATATGGCTAGTACTTAACTTCTCTGAGCATCTATTTTCTCTTTTGTAAATTTGAATTAATATCTAACTTTCAGAGTCGTTCTGAGGATTAGATGTACTATAACTAGCACAGTGTTTGGCACATGGTACATACCCAATTCATTGTAGCTTATATTGTAAAGCATATTGATAACATAATTATTCTAAATCTACCTTTTTCGATACTCTCGCAGTCAAAACCTTTGAGCTATTTTGCCCCATTTTTTCCTTCATCTCTGACATTTATACTGGGGCCATTTTGCTTTTGGAAGAGTTCTCTGGGGTCTTTCTTAGTTACAACATCTCATGAATCTATGGAAATGTCACTCCAACTCATTCTATCTTTTTTGTTTTTGTTGCCCTGTTCTATTCCTTAACACCTCATATTTGAAATGATTTGTAATGAAGGTAATAGTGGCTAACATTTGTTAAATAATTATTATAGCTAAGCACTATTTTAAATGCTTTTATATGTACTATTTATTTTAGCAACACAACAACCTTAAAAATGGGCTCTATCATTATCCCACTTTACAGACAGGAAACTGAGATTTAAATGTGTTTAGTAACTTTTTAAATGCTTCACAGCTCGCAAGTAGCAGAACAGGTCTTTCTGACTGCTAAGCCCAGATTCTTAGCTGGTACCTCCTAACAGGTTGCTTTGTTTCTAATTTCTTTTTCCCCTCCCCTGTAAGTTTACCCTGAATTCTTCAATCAGATTAATTCTAACTGAAGTGTTATTTTTGTTGTCCTACCACTATAGTTAGTAATAATCAGCAGCTCTCCCTTTCTTTTAAGCAGAGGTCATATTCTTAAATTTGGCCATCTTTAGTAATATGGCATCAACTTACACTTCCAACTTAATTATTAATCCTCCATCTTTTTTCTAGCCCAGTTCCTTGCTGTCCCTGAATATACTTTGCTTATTCTCATTTTCATCTTTTGCTCATGCTGCTCGTGTTAGATTATGCCCATCCCATGTCCATCTTCAAATCGAGATTCTTCTCAAGTCCCCCTTTTTTTTTCCTCCAAAAATTTTAGCATTGAACTTTTTAATTATCTAGGACTTTGGTATATTATTTTGATACAAAATCATGTTTTATATTATGGTATTTAATTATTTTGTGAATATAACTTATCTCCCCAACAAGAAAACTTTTTGAGGTCAAGCTATTGTATTTCTTTGTATCTTTTTTATCCAGTGCCCAAATATTTTGTTAAATCTTAGGCCTGTGGATCCAACCAGCTTCATTTTGTGACTTAAGTTTTAAAATGTTGAAATTATTTTTTATCAACATACGACCTTTAAACTTATAAAGATATTTTAACAAAGGAAATAGTGAAAAAATGCAATACTTAATGTTATTAGCAAACATGGTTTTGATTAAACGTCATTTTTAAAATTTTGAAGAATTAGAAGTGAGTGGTAAATTAGTTGTTCAGAGTCTGTTAGTCTGGTTTTACACAGCATTGGGCCAAATGTATATTTAAGTTACTCAAGGTGTTGTTATACTAATTAAATTTAGAATGTGTAGGACTTGACTTGGGTTTACAGGATAAGGTCAGCCATTGAGCCTTATAAGATCAATTTCCAAATTTTTTGCCCACAGATAGTCTATTTTTGTTCCTTGTGCCTATTTGTAAGTTCATATGAAGTAAGAAGTTTGTCTTATTTTTTATAAAAGAGGCAGTAGGCTAGATCCAGCCTGCCAGATCACACCATTTTGTCTCATGTCCATATAAAAACTGCCCTGTGGCCTGTGAATATGAACTAGTAGAAAGCCAGAGTCTATTCTGTGATGTATACATTCCACTATTATCCAGCCTTGGACTTCTGTGTGATGTTCTGCTTGTGGGCCTGATTCATTGTCTACCCTTGTTTAAGGGTATAGGGCAGCAAATCTAGAGCATGTGGTTATGTAATCTTAAATATTTATTATAGTTTTTATTTTTAAACCTAAGAAAAAAATTCAGTCATGAATCAAAATTTAAAATTTGTTTATAAATTGTTTGGGAGAAGGCCTTATTAAAATGAATTAATTGCTTGTGCTAGGAAAATGTTGCTTTAGAATCTTTTCTTTTCATATCTGTTATTCTTTTTAACTTTCTGACTCTACAACAGAGCCATTCAGTATGGTATAATTCATGTTGAATTTCTAATATACATTTGTAGAATTAACCATAAACTTTTTTTCTAACATTGGTTCTGGGATATGTTTCATAAAATTTAAGTATTTAGTTGGTATGTTTTCAGCTGCAAGCAGCAGAACCTAATTCAAAATGGCTTAAGAAATAAGAAATTTTATCTTCTCATATCATAGGCTTCAGAGTTGGTTGATTATAACAATTTGATAGTGTCAGTAAAAAACCCATATTCTTTCCTGTGCTCATTTTTACTCTCCTTGGAACTGGCTTATCCTTAGGCTAGTAGAAAAATGGTTGTAGTGATTCCAGGCATCATATCCATATACAGCAATTCCTAAAAAAGAAAGATGTTTTCCTGTGCTTCTGTTTTCAGAAAGAGGAAACTTTCTCCAAAAACCTCTAGCAGACGACTTTCATGTCTTTTTGGCAAGAATTGGGTCATATTTTCTTTCTTGAACCAGTCACTAGTGATTACCCTTGAACTAACCAGTCTGTGCCTGAATCTGGAGTGGTATTGACTTCCCTGAGGCATTACTTTGGGGAGGGATTCTATTAGGAGAAATGAATGCTAGGTAGACAATCAACGTGGCCACTCTGGAAGGTAATTTGGAGAACCATAGCTCTTTTCAAAGTTCTTGTCTTTGTGTAAATAAAAGGAATTGAAAAGTTAATTTTCTTTTTTAAAATTAAAATCTGGTTGTAGGAAACACATTTTCATTTTCTGAATTGGAATTCTCAGAGTTACTTAGTGTAGGGAGTTAAATATAAGACAGGCCTTTTCCTGTCTTTTTTGTCAGTTGCTTAGTAGAAGAGGAAGCTGACTTTTCTTGTTGACAGTTTCCTTATTTGAAGCATGTAGGTATTGGATTAGAGTATAATTAATATATCAAGTAAGTGTGAGAGCATTTTGCAAAACTATAAATTCCAAATCTTAGTAAATTAATAAGCTGGCAACTTGTGGAATGATTTATGATTTGAATGACTAGCCTTACAAATTAGGACACTACTTTAAAGTAACCCATAGATCATGTCTTTCAATTAAAATGTGCTATGTAACTAAGTATTAACTCTTCCAGTAGTTTGTTGGAAATCTAGTTAAAAAAGAGTCTCTGGAATCAGACTGCCTGAGTTCAGATTACATCTTTGCCACTTCCTAACATGTATCCTTAGGTGACTTATTTAACTTTTCTGTTTTAGCTTCCTCATCTAAAATATGGGGATGATAATGGTTTGTACTTCAATAGCTTTGTTGTGAGGATTTAGTAAATAATTGAAAAGCACAACATGGTGCCTGGAACTTATTAAGCACCCATGATGTTTTTGTTTATGTATTAATTCATGTTTTCAACAAATATTTGATTGCCAGGCACTGTTCTAGGTATAGAAGTAAACAGAACAAAACTCCCTGTATTCATGGAGCATACATTCTTAAGGGAGGGGAGAGAGCAGAGAATAAACAAACTTATAAGTAAAATATGTAGTGATGGTGATAAATGACATGGAGAACAAGCAGAGAACAAAATAGAGAGTGCTGGCTGGGTGGGGGAACTGCTATTTTAAATAGTACAGGGAGGGACTGACCTAAAGGAAGTGAGGGAGCAAGTCATATAGATATAAGGGAGGTGTGAAGTTGGAGTGGACCCTATAGAGGGAATACCAGATGACTTACTCTGAGGGAAGAACATCTCTGTCATGTATTCAGGGATCATTTAGGTAGTAGGGGTGATTGGAGTGGAATAAAGGGAAAGTAGTAAGAAATGAAGACAAGTAATGGGGTGAGTAGTGAGGAAGACTGTGTAAGAACTTTGGCTTTTAAAACTTGACTGAGATGAGAAGACATGCAAATGTATTGAATAGTGATGTGTTATGATTCCTGGTTTAAAAAGATCATTCAGGCTGCCGGAGGAGAGTAGGAAAAGGTGGAAGTGAAGAAAATGGTTAGGAGGCTGTTGCAATAAATGAGCTGAAGGATGATGGTGGCTTGGACCAGGGCAGAAGTTGCGGAGGTAGTGAAAAATGGTTGGATTCTGAATATTAGTACCAGTTATGTAGCAAGTCATTTCTAAACTGAATTGTCACTTCATTTTCTAATTTCTTAGCCTTGTATTTATATGCTTTAAAGATGAAAAGATTTAACCTTTAAAATAATGCCCAAACTATATATATTTGAAGTATTTTTCTCTGTTTTGAAGTGTTATGATTTCTGATCTCTGAAATCTGGTGCAAAGCAGCATAATATGTGGTCTTAGTTTGATGAAGCCTTACTCATCAGTTACTTCTACAAACATTACTATATAAATCTATACTGCACTATAATTTTCAAAAGTAATTTTGAAAAGGATATTATCTCAACTTTCTTAGTTTCTATAGTGAGCTATGAAGGAAAGAAATTAAAGAGAAGGAAGCCAAGCCATATGTGTTTCATTTTATGTGCTAAAGTTGTTGGTAATTAAGAATACTTAAATTGTATTTATGTATTTTGCTCATTAGTGTAAGTGCTTGAGTATAGATTTTGGTATAAAATAGGGAAGTGCTGACGATTTAAGAGGGCTAGACTAAGGTTGTTTAGATTTCCAGTTCTGTGTACTTCAAGCTTGTGATCTTGGACCTGCCATATAGAGTTTTCTCATCTGTACAGCAGGGAGAAGAACATTAACCCCATTTTAGGGTATTGTGAGAATTATTTTAGTACATGTAAGACATTTAGAGCAGGTATCTGTCGTTATTGTTATATTCATTATTATTAAGCTGAGATGCTTATGGCATAACTTCTGTCTTCCATTTGGAGCAAGTACCAGCCTAACATTTAAATTAAATTGAAAGGCAATTTAAATCTTTAGTCTAGCTTCTCAAAAATATCAAGGGGTATTACGTTCATACCATACTGTAGTACTACTTAAAAATCTGATTTCTCCATTTCTGACCAGTATCTTTGCATGATATCCTTCTCTCCCATACTTTCTCATAGCAAACTGTATAATCTCATTCTTTTTGTTTTCCCTTCCTTTCTCAAACTTAATAGTTTCTCTTTCAGGAGTGCCAGTTTTCTTTTAAACTCTCTCTTGCCTGTTTCATTACTCTAATGCGTATAATAAGAGCCAGGAACCAAGGTAGTAAAGAAAAGAAGCTGTGAATATTTATATAGCAACATTTTTTATTTTGTCACACTTAGCTGCCATAGAAGGTATACCATGTTTTGAATTTTAGAAAGAAGTCTGCTTAGTTTTAAAAGGACAATCAGGTGATGTGTAGACCTGTTGTAAGACATTGGTTTAGGACTTGGATTTAGTCTTTCTCCTAGTAGTCATTGAACTGTAAGAGCAACTATCACATCTGAGACTGACTTGAGACTCTCCTTTGATTCCTAGTTATCAACCATGGGCATTTGGAGTTGCCAGATGAAATACATGTAATATGTCCCATGAAATATTCGAGACATACAAAAAAAATGTTGTTTATCTGATATTCAAATTTAACTGTGTGTCCTGAATTTTTATATGCTAAGTATGCTAACCTAATTTAGAGAGAGGCTAGACAGTTCACTAGGTAGTATTTTGTAGTATTCCCTATGGCATATGAGATGGATGTGTAACTTGATGTAGTGGATATCAGGATACTTTAAGTAATACGTCCAACTCAAATTGGTTTAAACAAAGATAATTTATAAGTTCACGCAATTTAAAAGTCCAAAAGGAATGAGGATCCTTGGCTTGGTTAAGACTATTCAAGCTTTTGCCTTGTTTTTCTGCATTTCTCCTGGTTCTCCTCTATATCAGCTTTTGGCTCCTGGGACTACATATTTCCTCATTTCTGGGGGGGTAGAAAAAGGGTGCTTTTCACAAGTATAACACAGAAATCCTGAACTTGACACTAGAGTATCTTTGTGTTCCAAAGAATCATTGTGTTAAAATCTGGATGCCTTGAACTATTAATTGTAGCTTTCTCTGTCTAGACCAGTTACTCTTAAAGTTGAGTGTTCATCAGAACCTGGAGGACTTATTAACAACACCTGTTGCTAGGCCCTACCTCCCAGAGTTTCTGATTCAGTAGATTTGGAGCTGGGTCCTAAGAATTTGTATTTGTAACAAGTTTCCAGATGTTACTGATATGGCTGGTCTGCAAACCACACTTTGAGAAGTATTGCTGTGTCAAATCGAGACCAACTTCTGGAGCTGGGGAAGGGGTCAGTCTCACATAAACTCCTTACCAGTGTAGGAAAGGAACAGAATACATTTTGAAGAGATAATTACAATGACCACTAAAAAGAGGACTGCTGTTTTTTAGCTTATCCAGATTCCCTCCCTTCTCTTTTATTTAACAGTTTCCTGATTTTTCTCTTGGAACCACTCTTCCCTCATTAGCAATCAGTATGGTTTAGTAGAGTTGATGTAGCTCATTGGCTTTAAGAGTGCATGCCTGACCCAGGCCTGGCCAGTAAGGTCACAGCATTTGCCTGGCCCCAGTGATTAATCAAGGAGTTAATAGGGCAGTGTGATCTTTGTAATGTAAGTATGCATTACTATAGTATTTACTGTCCTGACTAGGGATCTAAAGATGGCATGATTCCTTAAAGAGCGCAGACTGTAATTAAGGAATACTCACATGTAAACAAATGCATACAGTACCCCTCTTTATAACTTTCACCCTTTTTCTTGGCTATGATCTAATTTATATTTCCATTATATACTGTATTACCCCCTTTATAACCCTTAACTACACTTATTAATAATTATTCAGTGTCTTTAGTTCTCATTAGATTATAAATTCCATCAGGATAATAATGGAGTCCATAATTAACTACTGAATCGCCAATATCTAGCACTGTCTGTGGCACATGGAGGTGCTCAGTAAATATTGCTTGAATAAATGTTTTAAGTATAGTAATAGAAAAATGTATAAACAGGAGAGAATGATTGGTTTACTGGTGGGATAGTGGAGAGGTAACTAAATGCACAGAGTTGTTAAAGCATCTTAGTGTATTTTGGGAACTAAAAGTAATTCAGTTTTGTTGAAACGTGAGGTGAGAAGTGGTAGTAGATGAGTCTGGAGAGGTAGGTGAGAGCCAAGTCGTGAAAGGCACCTGAATACTACACATCAAGTTAGATTTTATTGTGTGGGCAGTTGGGAAGCCACTGTTGGGTTAGTTTCAAGTAGAGAAAAGATTTGTTGGCTGCAAAGTGAAAAATAGATTGGAGGAGATAAAGATTAAAGAAGGGAACTGGTTAGGAAGCTATTTCAGTAGAGACGAAAGATGTTATGAAAACCTAAGTTCGAAAGAAAATATGGTATGGGGATCCTGTGCACAGAATTCAGGTGGACTCATGGCAATTTCCACTATAATTTTGTTTTAGCAGCAGAGACATTGTGTTAGCCAGTCTTTAACTACTGATCCACAGTTCTGCATCCATACCTACTTAATATTTGTAACCAGAGATTGTTTTTTGTTTCATCTTCTAACCATTTTTTAAAAAATAAATGGAAATATACCGCCCCCCTCTCCCCCTCCCAAATTGCCTAAGGTAAGGTAGTAGCTGTGAGAATGAATAGGAGAGTTGTTTAAAAATTTAGGATTGATGGGACTTAGAGACTATTCAGAGAAAAATGAAACAATCTAGAATCAGTTTTTTGGCTTGGTAGGTGGTGGTGCTATAAGCCAAGAGGTGTCATTTAAGGAGAAAGGACAGATTTGGATCATAAGGTCTCTTAAAAATGAGGCAGAGGCTAAATGGCCTAGGTTTTCTCCTTTTGAAGTGGTTCTTTTTCTTTTAGGCTTTACTTGGCAGAAAAGGAAAGTGGCTTCTCTTGCTTCCAAGTTTAGAACCTGGAGCATATGGTAGTAAATCAGATACTACTGAGTACCTAAAGGTGTGGGAGAGATTGCAGTGGGACCTTGACTACTCCCAGAGTATTAGTTGCTAAGGTCATATTAAATTTCCAGATGTTTAAGCCACCTCATCCTTTTTGAAAGCAAGTGGGCAGAAATTATAAGAAAATTCTTAAGATTCATGAGTTAGGTTTTGAATGGTGGGAATGTATGTGAATCACTACATCATTTTGGAAAGTTTCACAATATCTAGTAAAATTCCTCTTTGGAAATCTAGTCTGTAGAAATAAAAGTATCAATATATAAAAGTATATGCAATATTGTTTTTCCTGGTAAATATTAGATACAGGCTGAATGTCCATTAATAGTAGCTATGGTTATATAAATTGTGATGCACTTTAATATGTTGTAGAATATTATACAACTCAAAGAGAATGAGTTAAATCTGTATGTCTTGACCTGGAGGAATATCTGATAGCTTATGAATTAAGACAACCAAGTTATTAATATCCCATTTTTATAAAATAAAAAAATTTATTTCATCTTTGTTTAGGATTATATAAAAATAGAGAAAGGTGTAAAAGTATTTTATTTTAGGTATTCTTCTAATGGCTAGATATATAGTACTGAACAAAAGACTAATTATTTTGGGTAGTCAGAGACAGCCTGATTGATATGTTGACGTAACCTTACTGTGAAATAAAATACATACTAATAATTGTTAAATGTACAGTTTTCTAAGTTCATAGGAAGTGAACAACCATATAACTACCACTTAGATAAAGTTGTTGAAGATAGCTTCCCAGAAGCCAAAATCATGCCCCTTTTTAATTATATCCTCTTTATTCCCACCAGTAGTAACCAGTGACTTGACTTTTTATATTGATTCCTTGTTTTTCTTGATAGTTGTATTCCTATTTTAGTTTTGTCTATGTTGAATTTCGTATGAGAGGAATTATACCATATGTGTTCTCTTGTGTTTTGTTCAGCATTATGGTGTCATAATATTTTCATGTAGTTGTAGTTTCTTCTTTTTTTGTTACTGTGTGTTATTTCATTATATATCACAATTTGTATCTATCGTTAATGGATATTTGAGTTGTTTCTCTTTTGGCTATTATGAACAATGCTGCTGTCAATTTTTTTACATTTGCCTTGTTTTCATGTCAGTGCATTTCTATAGGGTCTATCTAGGATTCAGAATTCTGGTTTATAGAATATGTGTATCTCAGCCCTTCTAGAGTATGCCAAACTATTTCCCTCTATACCAGTATATGAGAGTTACTCTATATCTGCAATAACCCTAGGTATTGACAGACATTTACATTTTTGTAAATCTCATTAAGTGTATAATAGTATCTCATTGTGGTTTCAATTCATTTGCATTTTCTTATTCCTAATGAGGTGAATCATCTTATTTTGGCCATTTGGCTGCCCTCTTATGAAATGCCTTTTCATGTCTTTTGCTCATTTTCTACTAGATTGTTGTTTTTTTCTTATTGATTTATAGGAGTTATGGATTCTGGATATCAGTCCTTATTTATTACATGTATTGCAAATTTCTTAAGGTGACATTTTGAGCAGAGACCTGAATGAAGGTATTACAGGTAGAATGAAGAGCAATTGCAAAGATACCTACCTGAGGTTGGAAAGAGAATCTCAGAAAAAATTGAAGCAAAATGAAAAATAACTCATGGAGTATTACTAGTAAAAATGTAGGTTACAAAATCCATTCCTTGATATTACTACAAATATGTAAAAATACGTAGAATATGGTGAAGGAAAATAACTGGAATAGGATCAAATGAAAACATTGATTTGCTGATGGGATTATGGACAATTTTGCCCTAGATTTGTTATTAAATTGCAAGAACAATGTTAAAAGTATATTTAAAAAGAGAAAAGATTTATGAGTAGATGCTAAAGTTAACTTTGAAACAAATTAATCTTCAGAAAGATAAACTTGGAGCTGCCCTTACTCTCAGACATTGATATGTAGAAACTCTATATTAGTTTCCTTTTGCTACCATAAGCAGTTACCATAATCTTAGTGGCTTAAAACAACACAGATTTATTATCTTGTAGTTCTGGATGTCAGAAGTCCTAAAATCAAGGTGTCGACAGGCTGTATTCCTTTTGGAGGCTCTAGAGAAGAAGCTATTTTCTTGTCTTTTTCTCCTTCTAGAAGCAGCCTGTATTCTTTGGCTCCTGTATTCCTTACTCCATTTCAAAGCCAGTAGTATTGTAATCTCAAATCCCTTTCCCTCTCTCTTACCTGGCCCGCCACTCCCTCCTCTGCTTCTGTTGTCATATCTCCTTTCCTGACTGATATTTCTGCCTCCCTCTTATAGGGACCTTTGTGATTTCTTTTAGCTGACTTGGACAGTCCAAGATAATTTTTCCATTTCAGTACTCTAATCAAATTTGCAGAGGATTTTTTTTTGCTATGTAATGTAACATTCATAGCTTCCAGAAATTGTGATGTAGACATCTTTGGAGGATAATTACTCAGTCTATCACAGTCTCTAAATTTGAGAATAAAATTTTCACTAACTCTTTCTTAGGGTTTGATGAATGAAGAATTGGGAAGTATAGATAAGAGAGGGCCTTTACTAGTAGAGAATGAGCTTGGTGACGGTCTTATTTTAATTTCAGATATTTTACAACATCTTCCATAAAGGGATTACCTTATGTGAGGAGTGCCTGAAAGACCACTGGAAACTTTTAAGTCATAACTTCATATAGTTGCTGCCTTGAGGAAAGAGGAAAGAGAGGAAAGAGGGTTTTACTTTGTTAGAAAACTGATTTAAATTTGGCTTGCTTAACAATTGTGTAACATTGAACAGTCCTTATCTATAAAATAAGAATAGTAATACTTCACAAAGATTTTTATAAGAATTATAATAAAATGTAATATATATATACTTATATACAAGTATACATATATATAATGAAATAATACTTAGCCTAGTATCTAGCTTATAACAGGTATTCACTTTCACTTTCTTGAAGGTCAATGTCTTTGTGATACAGTGATTGGATAATGTTAGAGAGTGTAAGATAGGGGGCTTAGGCTAGAGGTTTGGCTAGAGGTAGCTGCACATCTCACTTGCTAGAAACTACCTGACTAGTGTGTGTTTGGCTCTAAAATCAGGATGGGTAAAATTTGTTGATAAGAGTAGCAATGAGTTAATATTTGTAGCTAGTGTGGTTGATCATTCTTTTTCTATGATTCATTTTACCTTTTTCTATGGGAAATTTCAAAAATTTGTTTCTGTCTCTGGGCTGACCTTTTTTTTCCTTTTTCTGCCTTCAGTAAAATTCCACTGCTATTCTTTCAGCATAATTATTCTTGGATCTTCACTTTTTTTCTATGGTAATCCTAAATGCCTGATCATCTCATACATTAATTCAACAAATATTTATCAAGTACCTTATATCTGTGAGACAACACACACAGAAGCTGCAAAGATAAGAAAATGTATGTCCTTAAGGAGCTCATAGTTTTAGTACAAAGACAGGTCAACGGTTACACTACAGTAGATAAGCTTTACATTAGAAGATAGAGTAAAGAAAGCTCTGTAGAATTGAGGAGGTAGTGCTTAACTAGCACTTCATAAACATAAATTTTAATAGCAGAAAAATAATCTTTATATGAATTTTTGATATGAATTACTTAATTATTCCCTCCATGTTGGGCGTCAAACACTCTCTTGTCAATATCTCCACCCAGCTCCTTGTTCTTTTGCCACACCAGCCTGTACATCTCAGCCACGGGGAGTCAATCCAACCACTGGCTTCCTCTGTTCCCATATCATAACTTCTGAGTTCTGCTGCAGAAATCACCACAAGCTGGGAGTTTGTGCCACTACAAATTTATAAGTCATTCATCTTAACTGAGATTAACTGTCTTATTAGTAATTCATCTATATGCCTCTGATCAGTGACCTTTTCCATCCCACACAGTGCCCAGTGGCAAAAATAAGGACTTTTAAAAGATAGTATAGTAGTCCCCCTGCCTTACCTATGGTTTCACTTTCTGAGGTTTCTGTTACCCATGGTCAACTGTGGTCCGAAATACTAAATGGAAAATTCCACAAATAATTTGTAAGTTTTAAATTTCACACTTTTCTGAGTAGTGTGATAAAATCTCTCTCTGTCTCACTTTGTCCTGCCCAGGACAGGAATCATCCCTTTGTCTAGAGTACCCATGACTTTAGTCACTTAGTAGAGGTCTCTGTTTTTAGATTGACTGTCCTGGTATCACAGTCACTTACATTGCTTGTGTTCAGGTAACCCTTATAGCAGTAGCCCAACACTAGGTCACGATGCCTATGTCATCCACCTCTCGTCATCTCATTTAGGCATTGTATCATCTCACATCACAGGGTGAATATAGTACAGTAAGGTATTTTGAGAGAGACTACATTCATATAACTTATTACAGGACATTGTTAATAAAATGACTTATTCTTAGTTATTCTCTTACTATGCCAAATTCATAAATTAAACTTTATCATAGGTATGTATGTATGGGAAAAAACATAGTATATATAGAGTTTGATACTATCTGTGGTTCTATCACCGGGGATCTTAGAACAAATGCCTGTGGATAAGGGGGGACTCCTGTAGTTTTAAATTTCTACTTAACTTTGTCTCTAGTCTTGAAACTTTCATTCTATGGTTTTAGTGGAGCAAATATTTGAATATAAAACATTTTAAATTAAGGAATCTTGAGGAGTATATCAGGATCTCTTAAGAATGATCTCAGTTTACTCAAGGGATTGCCATGTGTAGATTTATTATTTATTAGTTTTATATTTGGAGATGCCTATAATTGCCATTTGGAAATTTTTGTAAGAAGTCACCATTGTAATTGTCTCATGTAGATCAAGTACATATCTAATGGATTATGGCTTCAAATGAGTACTTGAGACTTTCTAATAGAGTTCATCTGGTAACTACAAAGAAGTAAAATAGCTTAATGATCTATGAAAAGGTAGCATTAATAGAGAAAAGCACATTTTAAAAATAACTAAGAATAACTTAACCAAAACTAACTTGAGATAACATTGAAAATATAATCTTTTAACAATAAAAGAAATTATATTAGTAATAAAAAAATCTGCCTACAAAACAATTGCTGGCCCATATAGTTTTTATTGTGATTAAAAAAAAACCATAAAATTTACAGCTTAACTTTTTAAGTGTACAGTGTAGTAGTGTTGAGCATATTTGCATTGTTGTGGCATATATCTCCAGAATTTTTTCGTCTTGCAAATCTGAAATGCTATACCCATTAAACAACAACTCCCTTTTCTTCCTCCCCTCAGCCCCTGATAACCACCGTTCTACTTTCTGTGAATTTGACTACTTTAGTAGAATAATACAGTGTTTGTCTTTCTTGTGACTGGCTTATTTCATTTAATATAACGTCCTCAAGGTTCATCAGTGTTGTAGTGTGTGACAGGATTTTCTTTTTTTCTTAGTCTAATATTTCATTGCATGTATATGACATATTTTGGTCATTCATTCTTCAGTGGACATTTGGGTCGCTTCCACTTGTGGCTATTGTGAATAATGCTGCTATGCATTCAATTCTTTTGGCTATATACCCAAATTGAGATTGCTGGATCCTATCGTATTTCTATTTTTCATTTTTTAAGCACCTCTGAACTGTTTCTATATTGGTTGCACCATTTTACAATCCCACCAATAGTGCAGCAGGGTTCCAATTTCTCCAGATCCTCACCAACACTTATTTATTTTTATAGTTTCTACCCTAATCAGGCTCATGTAGCTTTATAAGTGAGTTCTATCAAACATTTATAGATGATAATGACTTTAGGTAAACCCTTCCTGTATCTAGTAAAATGAATTTTCTTGTTCTAGGTATTTTGTACAAGTGGAATAATACATTTTTGTTCTTTTGTGTCTGGCCTATTTCACTTAGCATAATGTTTCTAAGACTCATACATATTGTAGCATATATCAGAACTTTATTTCTTTTTATGGCTGAATAATATTCATTATATGTGTATATCACATTTTGTATATCTGTTGATATGTTGATGGACACTGGGATGTTTTCACAGCAAATGTAATTTTTAAAAGATATAATTTATTATAGCATCAGCAACACAGTACCTAGGAACAGAATCATTAAAAGATATATACATGACCTTTTATGGGGAAAATAATGAATTTTTATTAAGAGGCATTAGAGGAGAGCTGAGTAAGTTGGGATACCATATTAATGGACAGGAAGACTCAATATCATAAGCACATTCTTTCCAAATTGTAAATTCAGTACAATTGTATTTAATATAATGGTAGGATATTTCATGTTACTTGACAAGCTCTGTCCAAAATTTATATAGGAGAGCAAATTGCCAAGAAAAATTGGGAGAATTTACTCTTTCAGATAGTGTGACTTATAAAGCCATACTAATTAACAGTGCAGTATTGGCACAGGATAGACCAACCAATAGAGCCAGAATAAAGGGGACAGAAACTGAACCACTTCCTATAAGGAAACAATATATAACAGTGAGAGCTTTGCGGATGAGTGAGGAAATGATAGACTGACTGAACAATAACTGGTAATGGAATAGTTGGATATCTATATGGAAAATTATAACATGGAATTTCTATTCATACCATGTATGTAAGTTCTTAACAAAGATAGAAATATGAAAAGCAAAACTTTTAGGAAAAATGGAAAAATATTATGATATCAGAGTAGAAAATGTAAGAAAAGATTTTTTAAGTAAAATTTGAAATGTAAAAAGATTGATATATCTATATCAAAATAAAAATGTACAGTTATCAAAAGAAATGAAATGAAAATACCCTACTATCTGGGAGAAAATGTTTGCAGAATATATAACTAAAAGGATGCTATCCAGACATATTTAGAATATTTTGTAAAGCAATAATGATAAAAAGAGTGGACTGGAAATTTATATTACAGGAAATACAAATGATCTATAGATATGAAAAAGTGTTCAATCTCCTTAGTCATCATGGAAATGCAAATTAAAACCTTAGTTAAATAATATTTTACACTTACCATTTTGGTAAAGTTGTAGAATAATGCTGCTGTGGAGAGTGGAGTTATCATTTGAAATCCTACTTTAGAGAATAATTTACAGTGTATGGTAAAGTATATACCCTAGGGTAAACTCTAGAAAGTGGTGGGAAAGAGTTTGCTCTTGTGACAAGTACAAGAAAGTTCATAGCAACATTATTTGTTAAAGCAAAAAGACTAGAAACAACTCAAAGCCCATCAATAATAGAATGAAGAAATTGTAGAATATTCACATAATGGTAGCAGTGAAAATAACCACAGCTGCATGTATACGTGAACCTTAAAAATATAATGCAGAGTGAAATATAATGGAATCATTCTTACTGTATAAAAGTCATAAAGAGACAAAATGTTAAGAGGTGGAGGCCTCTGGGGAAAAATAATAAACAAATTTGGGAGGGGTGAAAGTGATGGTTAAGGAAAAGTATGGAAAAAAGCCTAAAAAGGAGCCATTAAAACATATAACTAAATGTATAACTAAAAGGGATCAGAACCAGGTAGTTTTTCTGTAATATAAAATTATGGTACTGAGTTGAAAGTAAGCCCTGAATTGAAACACATTGTTCTCTTTGTGATTGGTCTTTATGTGTATGTATTTTTATGTTTCCTTTATTATGACTTAAAAAGATCTGCTAAAAGTGTTTTAAATTAGGTGGCATTTTAAAAAGTACCTTTGTTGGGCTACTTTTTTGTATGTGATATAACTCATGCCATAATATTTATCCTTTTAAAGTATGCAGTTCAATGATATTTAGTATACTTACATATTTGCACAACTATCACCAACCACCATCTAATTCCAGAACATTTTTATCACCCTAAAAGGAAACCCTGTAGCCATTAGCAGTTTTTCCCCATTCCCCTTTTCCTAGTCTGTGGCACCCACAATCTACTTTCTGCCTCTATGGATTTGCTTATTCTGGGCATTTCGTATAAATAGAATGATGTAGTATATAGCCTTTTGTGTTCTTTTACATAGCATAATGTTTTTAGTCTTTATCCAGTTGTATCAGTACAGTAAATCCTCACTTAACATTGTGGATATGTTCTTGGAAACTGCGATTTGAAGCGAAGCAAATGAAACCAATTTTATTATAGGCTGATTGATATTAACAAGTGTTAAGTTCTTATGTCATATTTCTGGTCAAAAAAAATCACAAACTTCTAATAAAGGCCAAAATACTTCTAATATTAAACATTGAAATAAATGTGAGCTATTCATATTTTGGAGAAAGATTAATAAAAACAAATGAGATAATTATTTTCCGACCTGATTATTCCAGTTCAGTATTTTGGGTAGCTGGAGCCTGTTGGGTCAGCCCAGGGCACAAGGCAGGACTCAACTCTAGAAAGGATGCCACTTCCTTATCAGGCTACTCACATATGGTCCCTGTCACTCAGACTGAGACAATTAGACATGCCAGTTCACCTCACGTGCATGATTTGGGATGTGGAAAGAAACCCATGCAGATGGGGAGAATGCGTAAACTACACACACAGTGACCTTGGCTGGGAATTGATTTTTTTTTTCTTTTTAATGTTATAATGAAGTGATGTTATTTGAGTACTTGCTGTATTTCATTTATCTATAAGGCTGAATGGTATTCTACTTTCTGGATATTCCTCATTTGTTAATCCATTCATCAGTTGGTGGCTATTTGGGTTGTTTCCACTTTTTATCTATTATAAATGCTGCTATGAACATTCATGTACAGTTTTTACTGGACATAAATTTCATCTCTCTCGGATATATACCTAGTTGTTGGGTCATGTGATAACTAAGTTTTTGAGGAACTGACAAACTTTTCCACAGTGTCTTCTTGCCAGCAATGTCAGAGGGTTCTACTTTTTCTGCATCCTTACCAACTTATCATGTCTTTTTTATTATAGTCATTCTGTGTGAAGTGGTATCTCATTGTGGTTTTGATTTGTATTTCCCTAACAACTATTGATCTTGAGTATTTTTTCCATGTGCTTATTGGACATTTGAATATCTTTGCTGAAATGTCTGTTCACTATTTTATTCTCTAGGGGGATTATTTTAAATAGAATTGTTTTCTTGATTTTATTTTTGGATTGTTCATTGCTAATGAATAGAAATTTGACAGATTTTTTAATATTGATCTTCTCTCTTGCAATCTTACTGAGCTTGTTTATTAGCTCTAAATAGTTTTTGTGTGTGTGTAGTACTTATAGTTTTACTTATGTAAATAGAAGTGAAGATAATTTTATTTCTTTTTAAAATTAATTTATTTTAATTAGTTTCAAGTATAAGAACATTGGTTAGACATCTATATAGTTCATAAAATGACCCCAATTACTCCCTCCCTCCCTTGACCCTCCACCTAGCCAACATATTAATGCTAACTGCATTCCCTATGTCGTGCTCCCCATCCCCATGACCATCCATTATCTACTAATTTGTACTTCTCTAACCCTTCACCCATTCTCCCAGCCACCCAACCCTCCCCACCTGGTCTGTCACCAAATTGTCTACTATATTTGAGTCTGTTTTTGATTAGTTTGTTCTTTTTATTCTTTAGATTCCACATAAGTGAAATTATGTATTTATCTTTCTCTGTCTGACTTAAATACCTTCTGGGTCCATCAAGGCAATATCTTTTTCCATCCCCTCCCATTTATTTGTTCATTCATTCGTTCATTCATTTATTTAATAGTTTTATTGTTTCAGTTTGGTCCAAGGCATGAGAGAAGGCTCCAGAATGGTTGGAAGGCTGTCTATTAGTTTCATGGAGAGGCTCACGCACAAGGCCAACACCAGGGGGATGCAGAGGGGTCCCTCAAAAGCCTCTGGGCTCCAAAGGCTCTTAGTCGTGCTTGAGGGTGAGCCTCGCCCAGCCCAGCCTAGGGGCCAGCCAGCCTGCAGAGGTTAGTCAGGTGGTTGCCCATCTTCTTGATGAGTTTCACCTCTTCATCTAGGTAGTGGCTCTCCAGGAAGTCACAGAGCTGGGGGTCCCTTCCTTTTAGTCTTGTGTGTTTTTTAATCTGAAGTGAGTTTCTTGTAGGCAACATGTAGGGGTCTTATTTTCTTATTCTTTCATCTACTCTGTCTTCTAGTCAGAACACTTAATTCTTTTCCATTTGAGGTACTTATTGATAGGAATGTAGTTTTACCATTCTTTATTCCTGTTTTAGATATATGTTTTTCCTTCTTAAAGAAGTTCCTCCAACATTTTCTGTAATACTGGCTTGGTGGTGATAAATTCCTTTAGCTTATTTTTGTCTGGGAAGCTCTTTATCTGTCCTTTGACTCTAAATGGTAGCTTTGCTAGATAAAGTATTCTTGGTTGTAGATCCTCAATCTTCATCATGTTGAATATTTTTTGCCAAGCCCATCTGTCCTGCATAGTTTCTTTTGAGAAATCAACGGCCAGTGTTATGGTTACTCCCTTGTTGATAACTGTCTGCTTTTCTCTTGCTGGTTTTAAGATTCTTTTTGTATATAACCTTTGGCATTTTAATTATGATGTATCTTGTTGTGGGCCTCTTTGGATTCCTGGTTTTTGGGATTTTCCGAGCTTCCTGGGGTTGTATGTCTTATTTCCTTCACCAGGTTAGGGAAGTTTTCCATCATGATTTCTTCAAATAGTTGTTCAACATCTTGTTTTCCTTCAGGTATGCCGACGAGATGGTTATTTTGATTTTTAATAGTGTCCCATGGGCTTCTTAAATTATTTTTATAGTCTTGGCTTCTTTTTTCTTGCCATTCTGATGGCATGTCCTTGGCTTTCCTGTCCTCTATTTAGGTCATTTGATCCTCTTCTTTATTCACCTTGTTTATTTCTTTGTTTATTTTGTTTAATGTACTCTTCATTCCAGATAATGTGTTCTTCATTTCAGACTGGTTGGTTCCCTTTTATAATTTCTATTTCCATTTTTATGATTTTTTTAATCTCTTTGTTAAAGTTCTCACTGAATTTATCTATATTTCTCAAAAGTTCATTGAGCATCTTTATAACCAGTGTTTTGAACTCTGTTATTGTTAGATTGCTTGACTCCAGTATTTCTTGATCTCTGTTCTATTCCCTCATATGGTTTTTGCTTCTTTGTCTTCACATTTTCGCTACCTTTCCGTGTCTGTTTCTATGTACTAAGCAAAGCTCCTAAGTCTCCTGGTCTTATTAGTGTGGATTTGGGTAGTAGGTGTCCAGTGGCACAGTTTTGAAAGGGGTTCAGCTATAGGCCACATTTATCCCCAGTCTGTGTCCCTCCGGGGCCACCTGTTAAGATTCAGCAAGCAATCCATAGATGCTGTACTTATAGTTGCCTCAAAAGGCCACACCAGAAACCGAGGTCAGCTGCTTCCAGTGTGAGTCTAGGCACTGTTCAGCAAGGAGCACCTGACTCGTCAAGGATACTCCTGGATGTGGCTTGGGTGAGGGTGCAGGTTCGGGGAGGTGAGGTTTCAGGGAATCCTCTGGACAGAGTGATCTCTTTTATCCTTCTCAGCTATGGTGGCACTGCATCAGCACACTGGGAGAGGGGAGGACTCAACAAAGAAACAGTAGATGCTGCTGGATACTTCTGTACAGTGTGAGTCTCGCCTCAGCCCTCACTCCGACAACTCAGTGTTTCTCTGTAAGTCCTTGGTGCCTCCTGCACCAACTGAAATTGGAACTGGTGCTCAGAGTGAGCAGGTCCATCACCACGAAAGTACGCTTGTGGGCACAGCCTCTTTAAGAGGAATCTGCAGCTATGGGTTGCCACTGTTGCAGCCTCAGTCCCACTCAGCCACTCAGGACCGGGAAGCCTCCCGTCCTACCTTCTACCGTTGCGAGGTGATTTCTTAGATTTCTCCCTAGTTGTATGGCTTGTTCCTCTAGATCCCAGGTGATTTTTCCTTACTGTTTGCTCCTTGTTTCCATCACAACTTTGATTTGGTCACCAAAGGGATGAACAGAGCCTCTATCATCTACACCATTATTTTTCCCTCCTACTTCTTTCTAACCTGGATGCCTTTTATTTATATTCCCCAATTGCTCTGGCTGGGACCTCCAATCTAGTGCTGAGTAGAAATGGCAACAGAAAATATCCTTGTAATATTCCTTAAGGGAACGTATTCAGTCTTTCACCATTAAGTCTGATGATAACTATGGATTTTTCTAGTTGCCTTTTATCAGGTTGATGAAATTCCCTTTAATTCCTAGTTTGTTGAGTGTTTTTTTCATAAAAAGGTGTTTGATTTTTTCAGATGTTTTTTTCCTGCATCTGTTGTGATAATCAATTGATTTTTGTTTGTTGAACCAGCCTTGCATTCCTGGAATAAATCTCACTTGTATATAATCCTTTTTATGTGTTGCTGGAGTTGGTTTGCTTGTATTTTGTTGAGGAATTTTGTGTCTGTTTTCCTAAGGGATATTAGTTTGTAGTTCTCTTGTGTTGTCTTTTTTTGGTATTGGTATCAGGGTAATACTGGTTTCATACAGTGAGTTGAAAAGTGTTCCCTCTTTTGTTTTGCTACTCTCCCCACCACAAACACTTAATTTTGATTTTCTTCAGTTTCATTATTCATTGTTTTAAAAAAAACATTAATGCTGACTTTTTTTTTGGTTCTGGTTAGTTTTTATGAACACCCAGAAATACATGGTGGTCTTCATTATTGCATTTAGCTTACCAGATGGGAACATGACTCGTGGTACCAGTAAAGTTTTAATGAAATTTCTAGTATTCCAGTGAAATATACCTGGGAAACTATCTTGGGTGGCCAGTTATAAAGGCCAATAAAAATTAGAGGTAGGAGTGACTATTTAGATCTAATCAAATATTTTATAGGTAAGCAGACAAGAGAATTTAAGAGGATTGTCTAAAGTTACATGGATAGGTTATATGTGGGCCAGATTTTATTTTAGACCTGTATCTATCATTCACTAATTATTAGTAATCTGTGAGAATGATAGGTTTAAAAAATTGTTTGCATTCCATCTGTGAGTTTGTGAGCAATGCTAAGAAACAATATTTTTATTTGAATGGAATGTGTCTAAAACTTATGCCCTAATCATCCTATTCTCCAACTGGAGAAGTCCTTGAAAATATAATGAATTCATTGCTATCAGGAGGAAATTATTATTATTAGCATTTTTTTTAATCTTTAAAGCAGTTAACTTTAACAGAAGAAACTGCTGTTTGCCTAAATTATATCATGTGAGTGGGCAAAAAAAGGACACTCAAAATAAATTGAAATCTGTAGGAATTCTGTCTCTAGCTTGGGGAAAGACACAGAAGGAGAGAAAAATCACATTATTTTAACCTGAATGTTTTAGTGTTTCATTAATTTAATGTTATTTCTCCTAATTGTTAAAATTATTGTCTGTTTTGGTTAAGATAGTCTTTTAGAAAAGCATTTTCAAAGAAAAAATAGCAATATAAAGAAAACACATATGTTTCCAAAGATAAGATCATACTTCAATTTTGTTGAGCCAAAAAGCTCAACTAAAACTACCTGCTGGAAACCACACAGTTTTCTGTCTCATCGTCAGTGTAACATACGATCCAACTTCTGTGTTGTGATTGGCTGTTGTACTGTTTTCATTCAGAGATTAGTTTTGCCAACAAAAACTGATTTGGGATTGGGATTTAGCTCACAAAGCAGGTTGGTTGTTGGGACACAGGAAAGGGTTAGTGCTACTAATGAGCACGCTACAGATAAATCATTTCAGTGTAGAAAAATAGTATTTGTCCATGCACGAGCAAAATTGTTCTGTAATTCAATTCTGCACGCCAGAATTTGAATGTGGCAGCTCACTGATGCTGGGGCGAAATTTTGTGTTTAATCATTGTCTTTTAAAAAGAAGTTGGTTAAAGCTGTCAGTTGTCCTTTAAAAAAAAGTGAAATGTTGTTTTTGGTTTTTTCCTCTTCATAATTTTATTTTTTGGGTTTCTAAAAGCTGAAGATTTAATTTAAATTCCCTTGAAGATAGTTGTTTTTTTCCTCTGGATAGCCTGATCATTCATTTTTTTCTAAGTATTTTTCTATAACTAAGATTATATTAAATGTCTAGGGTAGTGTTCTAATTCTTTTTCTTTTCATTCCTCTAAAGTAAAATAGATTTGTGAGATTAGGAAATGTATTTTAATAAAATTATTTAGTATTATTATTTTTGTATTTAAAATCTAGTATAATTTCTGGTTCTTCACAAATATATGAACTGGGATTTTTTTCTTGTTCCCTGATTCCTTAGCAGTGGTTAGTAAAACCTGGCTTCATGTTTCCAGAAATTCAGAATATCTTTTTACTAATGTGGTCAGAGTACCATGGTTAAAACTTCCTATTCAGGTAGTCAGAATTTATCATCCAATGAAGTATTTCAAGTGTGTCATGTGTCTCTGATAAATTATTTGCCTTTGACAACATTTAACAGGATAATCTCTTTATATACTTAGTATTTAAATATAATACTGTCGTTTCATATAGCAAAAGTTTATATGAATGGAATGCTTTTCTTAAATTGAGAATTTATATGTCAAGGATTTTTTTAAAACTTAGGAGACGTTTATTTACTCTCCCACATCACCATTCATGGATATGCATAGCTAAATCTTGTATCTTCTCAGGAAAGCATAGCACTATTGAGTATCTAGCTATTACGTCTTATGGAGAACTTAAGTCTTTGGTCACAACAAACATTAAAAGCTCCTGACTTTGGTCCCACAGCTCTTTGAAAAGACCTATATGTCAAAGATATTTGTAGAATATAAGATTTACTATTTGGAAGGTAAATATTAATAATTTTTTTAAAATATAAGAAGTTGAGAAAGAAAGGGAGATGTTAAGAGAGCACTACAAATTCCTTTATTTTTTTCAGTTGCTTGATCAGAACCAGTAACTAAATGTAGCTTAATATTTAACTGCAAAAAGGAAACAGGAATTAGTAGTAGTTTCTTTCTTCCTTTTCTTTTTGAAATTAAAGACAATTTCTGATCTACTAGTTTGCTATCTCTTCTTACACTAAACTGCCATTAACTAAGCCAGAAGTGTGAGGGAGTTTTTTCCTAATACAGGGATGACTGCATTTATATTTGTCATTTTGGTTCTGCATGTGTTACTTAGGTCTGATTTAGTGATAACAAATATCCTATGAATGGCTAATAAATGGTTTTGGTGGCTACTATGTCACCTTTGCTGAGTGTTGGGGAGAAAAAACTTTTTCTATCTTCATAGGTTCAGTTACTGGGGCCTGTAAATTAAACTCACAGATGTCAGATTAACAGGAGAAAAGGTTTATTACTCATATCCACAGGAGCTTCACAGAAAAGAAGTAAAAACCCAAAGATGCAGTTAGGTAGGATAAGGAGGCAATCAAAGATGGATCCCTGATGATACTCCAACTGGCCTGGGAAAAAGAGCCTATGACATATTTACAAAGAACGTCCAGAGAGGTAGAAAAAGTATAGAAGAGTGTTGGGTTTCAGATACTGAGTAAAGAAGGAATTTCAAAAAGGAGGGAATTATTAGCATTATCAAATGCTGCAGATAAGAACTGAAAAGTGTCTACTGAATTTAGCAACAGAGTCACAGACCTTGGCAAAAATGGTTTTAGTGGAGTTGTGAGTTTGGGAGGCAGGATTATAATAGATTGAGGAGGGAATTTGGAGAGAGGCAGTGTACAGCTTTTTGAAAAGCTTGGGTATAAAGGAGAAAAGAGAATGGAAATTATAGGGTATGGGTTCTTAAGCTGGGATTTATGAACCCCCTCCTTTACCAGTACTATGTGCAAACTGTGTGGGTATGCACATTTTGTTGGGAGAGAAGCCCTGAAGCTTTCATCAGCTCTTTAAAAAAGTTTATAACCCGAAAGAACCACTTCTATTAGGGGACCTGTAGTTGAGTGATTTGGACACATTTACAAGCTTGTATGAAAGGACCTAGTGAAGCAGGAGGGGCTAGACAGTAGGAATTGTGTACAGGAAGATTGTATAGTCCCTTCAGTAGTAAAAAGAAATGAGATCCAGAGCATTTGGTGGAGGGATTAATGTAAATAAGAAAGGAGAAATGGGTGTAGATGCTCATAAATTTATAGGTGAATGAGAGGAAACAAGTACAGGTCTATGAGGTTTGACAAATGCATAGTAATGCCCTTTAATAGGATAGACCATATTGGAGCAGATTCGAGTTTGGTGAGGAAGATATTTGTTTTTGAACACCATCTAATTTCTTGTTAAATATTAAAGCTGCAGCCTTGGAGTTGAGATTATCACATTGAATTAACATTTTTTCTATCACTTTCTTTGTCTGAATCAGGGATGGAAACACTTTTTCTGTACAAACAGTAAATACTTCAGGATTTGTAGGCTAATGTGTTCCCTGTTGCATATTCTTTGTGTGTGTGTGTGTGTGTGTGTGTGTGTGTGTGTGTGTGTGTGTTTCTAACCATTTAAAACTATAAAAACCATTCTTTGTACTGTGCAAAATCAGAGGGCCATAGTTTGCTCTGACCCCTGTCGGTAATCAATACAGCAATAAATCAAGCTCTTATTTGTAGTTCGCTGATTTTTAAAGTGTAAATAATCCCACTGTGGCTGACTTCAAGCTACCAATGTGATAAACTGCAGAGTTTGAAAGAGATGTGCAGTAGCACAAAGTATTTCTATTATATAAATAAAGTAGATATAAATTAAAGGCATAGATAATAAAATAAAATTAGTAAAATTAATATAATTTCTTTAATTGTGTGTTTATATGATTTAATTTTTAATATTGACTGTGTATAACAGTGGCTTGAAGAATTCCTGAAAACTTAACAACCCTTGCTAGCCTACACAAGTTAGTTTTAACATTATCATTGAACATAAGGCTTAGAGAGGTAAGATAACTTAACAAATCTAGTTTAAGTGGCAGAACCAGAATAAACTTTTGTTTAATTTAGTTTTTAGTTTCATCAAAGCAGTAAAAGCTCATAGTTTAAAAAGTGAAAAGGTACATGAGGATTTATAGTGGGGGAAAAAAAGCGAATACATGCTCTACCCAACTCCCAATTTCTAATCTACAGAGGCAACACTTAACTCTTTCAGCTTCTTTTTTCTGGTTTTTACTTTTGTATTGTTCATAATATGCATACATTATTTTAAATATTTTCACTTTTTGATATTATTTATTCCTTCTAAGAAAAATGGGGATTTAGTTTTTTATGCCATACACACTTTCCCTTTACTCATTTTCCCAATATATCTATATAATTATAATTGTTTTTTAAATTATCTTTTAGTATTTACACTGTTATGACTATGTATGTAGTGTTCACAGACAAACTTAGCATATGATTTCATTTCCTTTATTATATAATTTTTTGGAATTATTGCCTTAGTTTTTTAAAATTTGCTAATTTTCTTATGTACTTATGACAGTATTATCCCCATACTCTTTTACAGAACTATAACACTCAGTATGGTTAAACATTAAATAATCTATCATTTCCATTTTTTTCTTTCAAAATACCCCTTAAATCACCCTTCCTTCTCTTGCTAGAATCCCAACTGTTGTTTTTAACTGTCATCCTGGAGATTGTTTTTGCTTCTCTCCTGTGTTGGCCTCTATTTTCCTGAATCTATACCATCTCCTTTTCTAGGTTTATTTCTTCATTTTGATAGAGCACATTGTTCAGGAGCTTCCTTAAGAAAGTGTGTCAAGAGAAGTTGTTTCAGACTTTGTGTAAATGAATATGTTAGTTCTACCCTCATATGTATGTAATTGATAATTTGGCAGGTGTGGAATTCTAGGTTGAAAATCATTTTCCCTCAGAATTTGAAGGTTTTTCTCTAGTGTTCTTAGTTTCCAGTGTTGTTGTTGAGGAATCAAAGACATTTCAGGCCTTAGTTCTTTGTGACCTGTCTCCCCGCCACCCCCAACCCCCTTAAGATAAATTTTCTCTTTGTCCTGGTGTGAAATTCCACAGGGACTTGCCTTGATGTGGGTCTTTTTCATTCATTGTGTGGCATACTCTGTGGGCACTTGCATTCAGGAAATGTATGTCCCTCATTTGTGAAATTTTTTCTTTTTTATTGTAAATGCCTTTTTTTTTTTCCTGCCTTCTGGAATTTCTGGTTTGTTCAATGTTGGATCTTTTGGGTTTATCCTCTAATTCTGTTTCTCCTATTTTTAAATTACTTTTCCACTTCTTAGGAGATTTCCTTAACTATCTGCCAGCTTGTCATTTGAGGTTTTTTAAAAAAAACAATTTTAATATTCTAAGGCCTCTTGTTCTTTAATGTTACTTTATTATAGATTTTGTTTCTGTTTCATAGATGCAATATTTCCTTTATATTTCTGAGGATATTATTTTTTTAAATGTGACTATGAAGTTTTCCTTGAATTCTTTTAATTTTATTCCTAAGTTTTTGTTTGTTTTGCTCTTCTTTAACATTAATGGCTTTCTTTAAATATCTTGTGGTTTGTTCTTTTATTTTTTTAATTGTGGTAAATATACACAACAAAATTTATCATTTTAACCATTTTTAAGTGTACAGTTCTCAGGTATTAAGTACATTTACATTTTTGTACAACCCGTCACTATCATTCATCTCCAGAACTTTTTCATGTTACCTGATTGAAATTCTGTACCCATTAACACTAACCCCCCTCCCATTCTCTTTCCCCCTAGCCCCTGGTGGCCACCATTTTACATTCTGTCTTTGTGAATTTTGACTACTTTAGGAACCTCATCTAAGAGAAACCATACAATGTTTAACCTTTTGAGCCTGGCTTATTTTTTCAAGGTTCTTAAGTCTTCATGAAGATATGTCTTTATGGTTCGTCCATATTGTAGCATATGTCAGAATTTACTTCCCTTTTAAAAGGTTTGTTCTTACTTAAGAATGAGATTCAAAAAGCTATTTTGAAGCTTCATGTAAGTGGACAGGGTGTGTTAACTGGAGGCCTTGGCTGAGAGGTAATAAAATAGTGAATATCTTTTTCATTGGTAACTGCAAAATAACCATATTTTTAGGTCTTTTCTGGGTCAGTTTTTTTAGAGAAAAACCTCCCTAACTCCTGCGTGGGGTGTGTGTTCAATGGCACAGTGTTCAGAGAACTTGAGGTGGGGAAGTGGGTTGGGACCATCTACCTGTTTTCCTTAATTCTGTTTCAATAAGGGATTTAACCCCTAGTCCCAGCTGTGCTTAATGTTCTCAGAATCCAAAGCCTCTTTAATTGTTTCTCTGGACTGATGAGTTGACGGGCAGCCTTTGTCTAGGGTGGGGGAGGTGTGGTTGCCTGGTTGGTTGGGGCTTGTGGAGAAAAAACAGGGTGGGGGTGGATCTAACTGTGCTTTCTATAGACTTTTGGCCAATCCTCCTGTTTTCAGCCCCATCCCTCAATCCTCCCTTTAGAGATGCATTGTGTCTCCAATTCCTGCTCTTTCCAGAGAACAGTGCTGTGAATCAGGTTGCTTTGCTTTTTTATTGCACTTTTCTCTCTTCAGGCTTAGTTTTCAATTTTTGCACTCATTCAAGTCAGATTCATCTGGTTGTTTTTCCTGTATTAAAGTTGTGTTGCTATTGGCTGCTGTTTCCTCCCCTGATTGTGTGTTTATACCTTTAAAACCATGTTTTATTGCCAGTTTGGAGTGATTTATAGAGGGACTGAAGAATCACATGTATTTAATCGACTGTATTTTAGCTACGGTACTCAACTTTTTTTTTTAACCCCTTAAAAACCTTTCAGAGAGGGATATCTGTAAACTCCTTGCTACTCAGTTTGGACCAGCAGCATTGGCATCACCTGGGAGCTTGTTAGAAATGCAGAATTCCAGGCCCTACGCCATACCTGACAAACCATATTCTACATTTTCTAAGATCCTGAGTGATTTATAACCACGATAAAGTGTGAGACTCACTGGTCTAGTTTACTGTGCCTGCTACAGTGCTTGACACATATTAGGTGTCTCCTGTTGGACAAAAAGAAATTTAGAAAAGACCCTGTAGTTAGAAGTACTATTTTGGTATTAGAGTATAGGTATTATTTGAAGCAATGGGAGTAGATGAGAGGATAGAATAAAAAGAGGGCCAGGGAAATGCCAGTTTTAAAGTGTGAAGGAAGCAGACAGCCTTCTAGGAAAACAGAGTAATTTTCCATAATATTTACCTTTTAAATATACTTTTAAAATACTTCTCTTTTACTGTGTTTAACCACAGTATAGTAATTGTATGTTTTACTTATTTGAATTGCCCACTGGACTGTCTTGTTACTATCTTTGGCATCTAAGTTAAGCTATCTTTGGCACCTATAGCTAACAGTTAATATTTATTGATTCTGTGTGTCATATGCTATTTTAAGTTTACACAGAAAAAGAGACAGAATAGGGTGCCATGGAGCACCAAAAAGTTCACACATATTAACTCATTTAATCTTCATAGGATGTAGTAGGTACTACTTTAGAACCATTTTATGGATGTAAATAACAAAGGCCTCGAATAAGCAGGTCGTAAATTAGTATTTGTTGAATGAACACATTTATTGAATATGTAACAGGCACTATGCTGTATGTTTGGGTTATAGAATTAAAGTCTTTGGTCAGGGTTTAGACAGAATATTGGTTAAAACTTAACCCTGAAATGGGGGAAAGATAGCTGGCTCCTGGTTTTGTGAGACTTGGAATTGAAAGGCTTGAAGCCTTCTGACTTCACTTACATAACTAGATATGCTTCATCACGCCCACCCCCGACTACCCACCCCAAGCACAGACTGGAGACATACGTTCAAATATTGTTTTAGCTTTTCTTCCATTTCTGATTTAAAGCCATCCTTCATAAAGTCAAATCCCCGTACAGACAGTGAGGCCTGAGATCTGCCATTCGTCCCAGGTTTTAATAAGAACCTAACCTTGATTCTTAAAAAATTAAAAATTTTTATTTGGAAATAATTTCACACTTAAAGAAAAGATGCAAAAATTAGAAAACAAAGAACACCCATGTATCCTTTACTCAGAGGTTCATCTGTTAACATTTTACTCGGTTTGCCTTACCATTCATGCTTTCTCTTTATGTAAAATAATAATGTTTTTTCTGAACTATTTGACAATAACTTCCATCCTGGCCCTTAACCCTTAAGTACCTCAACATATATTTTCTAAGAATAGGAATATTTGTTTACGTATTACAGTACACTATAGTTTTCAACTTTGGTACATTTAACTTTAGTACAATACTTTAGTGTACTCTTTGTAGGTTATTTGCAGTTTTTGACCAAAGAAATAGTTTTTTTACAGTGCTTCAGCCCCTGAATACTTTCTTTAGTTAAAAAATATCAAAGTGAGTTTTTGGAAGTTTAAAAAAGAAAACAGTAAAGTGAAAAATTACTCATAACCCATAATTATTGTTTTTGTTAACATACAAAAGAAAACATACATAGGTAAAGAAAGTGCTCTCCTGTGATACTATACACTATTAACAGTTTGCATATTCTTATTGATGTCTTTATATATATAAATATATACACATACATAAATGCATGTACATACATGTGTATATGTTCATATCATTCCATATTAAAATTGAATTTAAAGTATATTCTATATTACTAATTTAAAAAACTTATAATTTCTCAAAATGGAAAGAAATAATTTTCATTGTCTATTAAATAGAAATAAAAGTGCTAGGTAGATTATGGATGCTGATTTAGGACGGTATTTGCTCAGGTGCATTTAACTTACCACTCAATGTTGTGGTGCTCACCCAGTACAAGAACTACTTCGTCAAAGAGTTGAAGGATAATTAATGTACCCCAATGGGCTTTTCTTTCAATATGTTCCACTGACCTATTTAAAATGTATGTGATTTTGAATTTTTTACCTTTTTTTATTCATACTCTAGAAGTGACATATACGTATAAATCGGCTTATCTGCATGAAATTAGAAGGTTGTATAGGGTAAATTTTTATTTACTTTTGTCTAATAAATTATAATTTACATGGGGATGGGATCACCTACTGGAGAAAGCAAAACACTTGATTTGAAGATTCAGGATAGTTTAGTTGAGTTAAATTTGAATACACTCATGATTTTAGAAATAAGTATCTTGAAATTTACCCTTTTGGATTATAAAGTTCTTAAGTATAGGGACTGTGTCTGTCTAGTTCATCTCTATATTCCCAGCTTTTAGAACAGAGGTATTTAATAAATTTTTGTTTAATACATATATGGCATGATGATAGATAAGAATATAGAGATAAGGCCATTGCATTAATTTCAGATCATATAGTTCATTATGATTATATTTTAAAGTAACTTTATATAGGAACTGCTTTGTAATCATTTATTATGTCTTCAGATGAGAAAAAGCAAGATACAAGGAGACTGAGGGAAGCCCTGTGTAATGGATGTGAACTGGTCGTTTGTTGGTGGTAGAGCTATCAGGAAACTATCAATATCCATAAACAGCAGCTTCCCCATGCAGCCTGGGTAACTCAATTCAGTATTGAGCTCTTCCAGAGAAGAGTTATAGGCAACAGTAAGTCTCTGACTCCTTTTGGTGTTTAAGGTGTAACCTACCTGCTGATTCGTGGAAGTAGTTAGTTTTTGTTGGGCCCTGCTGGTCATGGCTCTCAGTTCAGTAAGGACTAGGTTTAAGAAGCTTGGTGTTTGAACTTAGTTTCCCCAGGGCGAGATAGTTGCTTCTTTTGCTGAGTTTCCAGTATACTTTACTGTGACCTTTATTATAATATTTACCTCATTCTGCTGAGTACTATGGTTAGGTGTTTCTGTATATCATTCTATGTTTGTTCTTCCCAGTGCCAGGAATGCCTTGTCTTTGTACCTTTCAGCTATAGCATGGTACTTTGTATAGCACAGGTTTAAACTGTTAATCCTTACAAGTGAATAAGTGGAATAATTTTAAATTTTGTAGAATTAAAGTTCTAACTATAGCTCCTCTTATAAGCCACATCAAATACTTTTCAAACAAGATTGGTATAAATAAGTAGCCAGTTAGAAAAAAATTATGAATGATAGCAAGCCTGATAGAAGACAGAAGTCTGATATTTGTGTTTTTAAAAAACAGCTTTATTGAGATATAATTCACATACCATACAAATCACCTACTTAAAGTGTATGTATAGTTTATTAGTTCTTAGTATATTCACAGAGTTGTTGATTTTTACCACAAGCAATTTGGGAACATTTTCATTACCCCCAAAAGAAACCCTGCACACGTTAGCTGTCATTTTCTGTTTCTCTTTAACCTGCAGCCCTAAGCAACCATTCATCTACTTTCTGTCTTTATAGATTTGCCTGTTCTGGACAGTGGAATTATAAAACCTGTGGTCTTTTCGTGACTGGCTTCCTTAACTTAGCGTAATGTTTTCATGGTTCATGCATGTTATAGCATTTTATTCCTTTTTATTGCCAAATAATATTCTGTTGTATAGATACATATTGTATTCTTTTTTCCATTCATCTGTTGATAGACATTTGGGTTCCCACTTTTTGTCTATTATAAATAATGCTGCTAAAAGAACATTAATATATAAGTTTTTGTGTGGACGTATATTTCATTTCTCTTGTGTATATAGATAGCTTCGATTGAAATTGCTAGGTCTCATGGTGACTCTACATTTAACTTTTTGAGGAACTGTCAGACTTTTCCAAGTCTGTGGTATTGTTTTCCAGTGGTATCGTTTTACATTTTGATCAGCAGTGTGCAAGAGTTCCTATTTTTTCATCCTCAACAATACTGTTATCTTTAGTCATCCTAGTGGTTATAAAGTGGTATCTCATTATGGTTTTGATTTTCATTTCCCTGATGGCTGATAAGATTGACTATCTTTTCATGTGTTTGTTGACTATTTGTATATCTTCTTTGCAGAAATATCTATTCAGATCTTTTGCCCATTTTTAATTGGATAATTTATCTTTTTATTAAGTTGCAAAAGTTCTTTATGTATTCTAAATACAAAGTTTTTTTATCAGATATATGATTTGCTAAGATTTTCTTCCATTCTTTGGGTTATTTTTTTTCATTTTCTTGATGGTATCCTTTGAAGCATAAAGATTTTTTAATTTGATGAAATCTATTTTATCTATTTTTTCTTTAGTTGTTTTTGCATTTGGTGTCACACCTAAGAAACCGTTGCCTAATCCAAGGTCATTAAGGTTTAAGCCTGTTTTGTTTGAAAAGTTTTATAATTTTAGCTTTCACATTTAGGACTTCGATGCATTTTGAGTTCATTTTTGCATATGGTGTGAGATAGGGGTCCAACTGCATTTTTTTTTTTGTATGCGGACATCCAGTTGTTCCAGTACCATTTGTTAAAAAGATTCTTCTTTCACAATTGACTTGTCTTGACATTCTTGTTGAAAATCATTTAACAGTAAAGAGTTTCTGTTTTAAAGAACATATTGTTCCCATTTTCCCTTAGTATTGACTCTTTTTTGTTAATTAAAAATATATTTTGAAAGTCTCAAACTTATAGAAAAGTTTCAAGTACAGTACCTATAATAAGTTGATTTTCTTGGACCATTGAGAGTAAGTTGCCAACATGATACAGTAATGACCATGTTTGTATTTTCCACAAACAAGTATACTCTCCTGTGTAACCATAATACAGCCATCAAAATCAGAAAATTAACATTGATGAATTACTGTCATCTCATTTTCAGATTCAGATTTTGTCCATTGTACGAATAATTTCTTTTATAGCAAAAGGATCCAGTCTAGACTCACACTTGTCACGATTCTTTGCTCTTCTTTCAATCTGGAACAGTTCCTCAGTCCTTGACTGTTATGACCTTGACATTTTGGAAGATTACAGGCCATCTATTTTGTAGAATGTCTCTCAGTTGTGGTTGTCAGATGTTTCCTCATGATTAAATTCAGTTTATGCATATTTGGAGGAATATCACAGGAGTGATGTGTCTGTTCTTCTCAGTGCATCTTATTGGGGGCTCATGATTCTGCCATTACTGGTGGTATTAACCTTGATTACTTGATTAAGGTGGTGCTTGCCAGTTTTCATCACTGTTATATTAGTCTTTAATTTTGTGATTAATAAGCATTTTGTAAGAAGGCCCTCCGAGATTATATAAATCCTCCTTTTCATTAATCTTTTAGTTTTTTTCATTTATTTATATCTGCACGGACACTTACATTCCTATTTTTTTAATGACATATTTCCTTATTATCAGTATTTGTATTGATGTACCAATTGTTTTAGATTTGGTAATGGGAGTCCCTTCAAGCTGGCTTCTTTATTTCATCATGGCTCCTCATTCTTTGAGCACTTGTTTAATTACTTTTTGGCATGATGTTCCAGGTTCACTTGGTACTATACTGCTGTACCTCAGCCCTGGAATCAGCCACTTCTTGAAAGAGCTCTGGTTCTTTTTAGTAAAGAATATCATTAGAAACCAAGATCGAGGTGGTAGGTGTGCATATTGGGGTGTTGCTGATCCTAGGACCTCTCAAGGGGCAGACCTAGTGCATAATATAGACATTTATGTCTGTCTACATCTGTCTGTCTAATGAATTCCGTGACTTCACATCTGTAGCTGCAGTTCCAGTCTAAACCATAGTGTTCATTCTATTTTTTGCCTTTCTGTATTTGTAACTTACTTTTTAGATATGAAAAACCTGGTTCCTATTATCTTTAATGGTTTTACTCATTTTATTAATCTCTTTGTATGTACCCAGTCTCTTATAGCTATTGCTGTATTCCCCTGCCACCTCCCACCCCTCATGCAAGTGGAAACTCTTTTCACCTTTATATGGCTTGCCCCGCGGCTTTAGGATGCCCACCTCTGAGGACTGTGTCCTTGTTGGCTTGGTCTCTAACACTCTGGCCACCTGGACCCCATGCCATTGCCTTTCTTACTTCACTTAGCTTCAGTGCTCCATGCCAGGTTTCCCATGTGAGCATACCCCACTTAACCTGCTGGAGCACTGGTCTTGTGCTTTGCTGTTCTCCTCCTGTATGGATATAGTCTTCCCTCAGTTGCTTTGGGCTCTGACCCCAACTCTTGGCCATCATGACCAGGCTATTATGACCAGCCCCACTTAATGGTTTTTGGACTGAATTGTTTGTGAAGGGTTGTCATACTGCCTTTAGAAAGATAGTGAACCTTTTTTGGACATCTGTTTAGTATGAAAAATTAGTGCTTTATAAGAAAGGTGGGAAAAAATAGCTTGAAAATCTCACTTTTCGGACAGTTGTTGGCATAGTGCTAAAAGGATCCCTTTTTTGGCTGATGTTTAACATTTAACATAAAATAACACAATTTGATTTGTAATTATTTGAATCTTAATGTATACTGGTTAATGAGCAGTTCCTGATGAAATGAGAAAACAAATGATATGTTACATATAATTCATTTCTCTTCTAGCTCTTCCACCGAAGCCACCTAAGCCAGTGACTTCAGCCATTACAAATGGAATGAAGGACAATTCTGTTTCTCTTCAGGATGCAGAATGGTACTGGGGAGATATTTCAAGGTAACTAGAATGCTACTATGAATGCAGTTTTTAAAAAAATCATATTTGAGAATTAGTAGTTAAAATAAAACATTTTTATGTCCCTTTAGTTGTCATTTAAAGATTACCATTTAAGAAATCATGTGAGAACATTTCAAAAGTTTCTAAATGCTTTTCTTCCCACAAAAAAAGTGACATTTGAGATAGTTACATTTGTCTTAGGATAAAAGGTACTTAGAGGTACTTAATTTTCTTTACTTTTCTATTCGAGGGCAATGGTTCCACAGTCTTTACATACATATACATACATATATATATTCCATATATATGTATATATATTACATTTTAATTTATTCATCTGTACATTTGGCTTTGATGAATATTTGAATTGTCTCCAGCTTTTGGCTACTGTAAATAATGCTCCTATGAATATTGTATAAATGTTTGTTCAAGACCTTTCTTTCAGTTCTTTTGTGTATATATCCCAAAGGTGGAATTTTGGTGTTGTAGGATAATTCTATATTTATTTTTTTGAGGATGACATGTATTACAATTAGAAAAATTTTATTTTAGAATTGTACCATAAAAGAACCTATTATATTTAAATACCATTTAAAATATATTTTCAGACCATGTTGTTCTATAATTCAAGGGTCTTTTATGCCCTGACATTTTCTTTGAGAGTTGTAGTGCTAAACCAGCTCTGCAGAGGAATTTATCAGTATAAATTCATATTGGAGAATATTATTTTGAAAGACTATGAACTTAGTGAATTTCATCCCCCTATGATCAGACAGCTGCCACCCATTCTTAAATATAACCTCCTTTCTAAACAGCTGCTATTATTTTCCTGAAACTCTGCAAGTTCAGACCTGTCTAAGGAAGCCCTGAGGGCTTAATGGAAATGCTATCCCTTACAGATGGTTGAAATCTGGAAGAGTTTTAAGAAGCAAATAACCCTTCCTTAGATTGCATAACACTGAAAATCAAAACACAATGAACATACCTAGGGGGAAGACCTAAATGACCTATGAAGGTCCCCATGATTCCCTAGCCTTAGACCTACCTCCTAACTAGCCTTAGTAATAATATGTTAAGAGAATAAACGATGCTTATGGTTTTTAATTTTTCCTATAATTCTTCAGGGAGGAGGTAAATGACAAATTGCGGGATATGCCAGATGGTACTTTCTTGGTTAGAGATGCCTCAACAAAAATGCAGGGAGATTACACTTTAACTTTGCGGTGAGTATTTTTCAGCATTTTGGTTAGTGTTCTACTACTAGCATTATTTATTTCTGTGTATATGAAAGTTTTTGTATTTTATTTAAATCTATATACATGTTTTTCATATTTTTATTTAATCTAGATACATAATTTTTAGTTATCTGACTATCTTTTTTCTATACATTAAATATTTAAATGTCATATAAAATGGCAACCATTTTTATTTTTATGTAGCAATGAAATGAAAAGACCAAAATCTTTAAATTTAAGGAAGTAAGAAATATACTGTTGACTTTATGAGTGAAGTAGAAGTCATGTGCACAGCCTAAGGTTATTAATGATATTTTTGGGAATTCACTCCTCTAATAACCCTATTATTTTCCTTAATGCAGACTTCAGAGAGTAAAACTCAATCTTATTTAGGTTGATGAGGATATGTAGAAAATAAGCAATTCTCAGCCTATATCATGCCACCCATGTGGGAATATTAGAATCTCATAAGTGGTGGATGTATCATTTTATATTTACAAAAGTGGGACATATTTTAAGATTAGGAAAACTGCATTAATAATTCCACATTTAATTTCAACCATTAAAATAGACTAATTACAATAAAGTCTTGTGATTTTTTAAAAAGGGACTATCAAAAAAAATGATTTTAATAGCAACAATAACAACTCCCTGTAGTAAGCATTTTACATGTAGTATCTTATTTATTCCTCACAACAGCCTTATGAGATAGGTATTAATACTTCCATTTGATAGATGAGGCAACTGAAGTTTAACCTGTTTAAGAAACTTGCCTAAAGACATATAGCTAGTAAGTGTAAAATGATAGGTTCAAATCCAGGTTTAACGCTTAGGAGAGAGTATAGAGCCAGAAAAAGATTCAGGTATCATCTACATCTATAGAGTGATGGCTCTTTATTTTCTACTTCTAGCCCAGACCTTTCTCCTGAACTTTAGATTCTTCAAGTAGACTGCTGGATTATCTGCTCTTGAATGTTCCCTTGGCATCTTAAACCTAACATGCCTGAAAGCAAAATTTTTTTTCCCTTTAAACATGTTCTTTTTGTATGGCCTTTTTCATTTCAATAAAGGACAATTTCATTCTTCTAATAGCTTAAGATAAAACCCCTGACATCATCTTAATCTTGTCTCTTTTTCTCATACCCATAATTCAGGCCATCCTGTCAGCTCCCTCTTGAAAATATATTTAGAATCCCACCATTTCTCAGCATAATCCCACCATTTCTCACTGCTACTATCCTTGTCTAAGACACCATTATCTCTTGCCTAGATTATTTTAGTAGCTCTCAACTGATCTTTCTACTTCTACCCCTACCCACTTTGAATGATCTCAACTCAGCAGCTAGAGTAAATCTTTTAAAACACAAAATAGATGATATTCTACTCAAACCCTCTTGTGTTTCCTCATCTTAACTCAGTAAAAATAAGTGTCCCTACATGATCTAAGCTCCTTTTACATCCCTTACTTCACCTTCTACTACTCTCCCTTTTTCTAATTCATCCCCAGCATTATTGGCCTCTTTGCTATTTTTTGAACATATCAAGCTTACTTTTACCTCAGGGTCTTTGTACTTGCTGTTCTCTCTGCCTAGGTGTCTGCTGGGCTAGCACCCTTACTTTGTTTAAGACTCTGAACAGAGTGGTTTTCATTGTGCAACATGCATAAAATAGCAATCCCTCCACCCCCAGAACTCTCTTCTCTTTACTCTGCTTAATTTTTTTCATTAGGATTATTACCATTTGCTATGTCTAGTTGTTTATTTATATGTTCTATTTTATCCTCTCTATAAGCTTAAAGATGGAGATGTGTTCCTTATGCTTTTAAACTGGAAGTTCCGTGGGCGCATAGACTGTTTCTGGCTTGTTTATCACTGTGTCCAACTGTGTCATATAGTTCCTGGCACATAGTAGGTGTTCAGTAATTTGTTTTTAATTAATAAGTGCCTTTTAACTTTTCTCTGCCCAGAGAACAGCTTGCATTTATTGTGAGTATATGTGCAGGTGTACACACCTATAGGAACTACATATGATTATTGGTCCTACTAATGTACATTTTATAGGAATAGTTCTTCATCCATCTAAATACTGACCTTCTAAGCATTATTTAATTTAAATCAGTCCATAGATTTAAGTCTGCTGTGTTTGACCTTTCACAAATTCCACTACCTCATTTATTATGTGTAATAGCATGGCATAAAGAGATATACAGGCATATTTTTCCCCTGTTAAGTCAACATGCTGCTATAAGAAGAGTTGAATGGAAATGATGCAGTATTTTGCTAAGACATAATGAATCAACCTAATATGGTTTTAGATTGTGCCTTATGGGACTTGCAGAACATTGCCATTTTAAGCTTTGGTTATAAATTATCTTTTAAGGGACCATTGGATAGAACTCAATAAACAAAAAGTGGTCAAAATTATTCAAGCATAAAATTATACTCATCTAATATAACTGTTTTGTAAAATAGTTGAATGACAGTTGAATAATTTACATATTGTGATGGTCTAAATAAAGTCATTTCCAAGAATTATAAGCAAATATAAAAGATAAAATAATGTAAGTTGCTAGATAAATTACTCAATTATAAATCATTCAAGGAGTTTAATTTTGTTTGGTAATTACCTTGAATGTTTTGGTGATTGTATGACAAATGTTTATCATCTTCCTTCATACAGAGATGGCTTCTGCTTCCCTCACAGACATACAACCACATAATCTTTAGGTCCTAAAGAGCTTGTTTCTGCTCTTGAAAATATATTGATATATTATAAATTAGAAAATTCATTCAGAAAAAGAAGATACAGTATACTTCTATTTCTGTTATAGTTCTTAAAGTGGTTATTTTTGCCAAATTTATTGATAATGAATGATGTGTATGTATGTTGACCTTTAGTAACCAAGATAGAAGAAATAGCTGTAAAAATAATATGACATTATTTTACACACATAATTATATCTTTTCATTTGTTCCAGTCTCATTAGTGTAATAAAACTTCTTTATTATGTGACACCAAGCTTTTATGTCTCTATGTGAAAGTAATACTTCTGTAGAATTTGGGGGCAAAAAATCTACAGTTGTTGTCTTGTTGTTTACAGGAAGGGAGGCAATAATAAATTAATAAAAATCTATCATCGAGATGGTAAATATGGCTTTTCTGATCCTCTGACATTTAATTCTGTGGTGGAGCTCATTAACCACTATCATCATGAATCTCTTGCTCAGTACAATCCCAAACTTGATGTGAAGCTAATGTACCCAGTGTCCAAATACCAACAGGTATGATTACAGAAGTTCTTGATAGCAATTCAGCAAGTCATTATTTAACATTATTTGATTCTAATTTACCAGGCTTATCAGTTTAAAAAAAGAAATCTAGTCATTTTTAATTTTCTACTGAAGATTTAAGAATTGTAAAACTTATTTTGTGGTAACTGTTTCTTAATAACGTGTTGCATGTATTTATTAACTTTATGTAAAAGTATTTCTGTTTATATTTCCTATGTATAATTCATTTCTTAGTTTTTAAAGTATTAACTATTTTTGTGATCTAAAGGCTGATCTTAGTGTGATAACAAAAGGATTTTGTGCTTTTGCATGCTCAATATTACTATAAAGGCTTAAACTTACAGTATAAATACAATTTAAAAATAAATAGGTATAGAAAATTCATGTCAGAATTATTAACATTCTTTCTTTCTTTTGTTTACCTGTATAGGATCAGTTGGTAAAAGAAGATAACATTGATGCAGTTGGTAAAAAACTGCAAGAGTATCACTCCCAGTATCAGGAAAAGAGTAAAGAGTACGACAGGCTATATGAAGAATACACCAGAATATCTCAGGTTTGTATATTTTTGTTGTTTAGGTCAATAAATGTGCCGTGTTACAGTTACATCACATTTTTTTTAAAAATTCACCTAACAATCTTTAGCTGTCTTAATATCTTAAATAGCCTTTTTTGAGACTAATGATATAAATTCCTTTCCCATTCATAAATCACTTTTTTATTTGTTAAGAATGTATTTTATATCAGTATTAACTAGGATAAGATTTGACTACAAGTGACAAAAAATAACAAAATGGCAAAGGCTTCAGGTAGAAATTTATTTTTCTTTCACGTATAGGCAGTACAGGGTGTTATGGCAACTACACAGTCATTAGAGCCTAGGATTCTTCTGTCTCGATGCTTTGCTATCCGTGGAAGTTGGCTTCTTCCAGTATCAGCCATAACCATATTCTAGCAAACAGGAAGGAAGAATAGGAAAAAGGAAGGAACATTCCTTATTTTTAAGGCCACTTGCTAGAAGAAATACATACTGCTTCCACTTTCCTCCAACTGGCTGGACATAGCTACAGATCATAACAAGCGGCAGTGGAGGCTGAGAAAGCTCGTCTTTATTTGATCAGGTATGCCCAATAACATTTGGGGGTTTACTGAGGAAGAAGAAACTAATGGAAATTGTGGGACCATTAGTAGTCACAGCCACATAGTTTTTAGATCATAAACTTTAATAATCAATATTTCTTTTATTACATTTATGATACAAAGCAAAATTCTGAAGAATAATCTGTTCTTCTAGAACAACTTTGATTCTTTACTTGGATTGGTTTAGTTTACCCTGGGTTGTTACATAGTATATAAAAGGTCTGGGAATTTTTATGAAGGTGCAGGTTTTCAGGGAAGCTTATTTGTTGCAATATTTGGGTCAGTAGTAGCCTAAGAAAATATATTTTACTGGGTTTCTCATGTACATTCTTTTGCAACACAGGTTATTACTTTGAACATCAAGTGATTTACAGAAGCATTAGTCTGTGGCATGATTTTGGCTTGTATAGAGCTGCATTTCTGCTTTCTGTCATGACTGGAAAAAGCAGAGAAAGCTCCACATGCTGCCAATATGCTCAATAATATTGGGAATTTAACAGCAAATTATGAGTTCTGAACAGCTGATATGAGACTGGGTTCTGGACTTGGAACCCCTGGTTGGAGAGCTGTGTAGGGGTTAGATGGAAGCAACCAAAAAGCCAGTAGGTTGAAGCTAGAAGAGGGCTAAATTTCTATAAGTTAGAGAATTGAGAGCAAGACTTAAGGTAGGGCTGAGCAGAGAACCATGGAGCCTTAAAGCTTTGGGAGGTGGGGCCGAGAGAGAGGGTTCCAGCCATCAGTATAGGAGATGTGTTAAAACTGATCTCAGTCTACTGCCATGCTATCCTGAACAAGCCCCATTCTGTCTGATCTCAGAAGCTAAGCAGGGTCGGGCCTGGTTAATACTTGGATGGGAGACCACCTAGGAAGACGAGGTGCTGCTGTAAGTGTAAAAAATAAAAAAATAAGGGATCATAAACTGACAAGGTCCTTGCAATCTATGAAGTCAACCAAGGGCTACCTCGCCTTAAAAAAAAAAATCTAAAAAAGAAAAAAAATTTGACCTCTGTTTTTTTTTATTTTCTGTGCAATCTTAGATAAAATCTAGATTGCTTTGATATAAGTGAATTCTTCCCAGAGAATGGGAAAGAGATGGTATATCCTGAGTCAGAGTTGGCACAGGGTGAGAATAGACTGCATATGGAGATATTCGACATCTGGAATAGATATAATGAGTAGGAAAAGTGATAGGACTTAGTGATGGATTGGGATATGAGACAGGAATTTGGCAATGAGATCACTGGTGACCTTGGAAAGAGCAGTCTTCTGGGGAGTGATGAGTACAGAAGCCAGAATAGAATGAATTGAAGTGTGAATGAGAGATGAAAGAGAGGCCATAAAGACGACTCTTTCAAGAAACTTAACTGTGACTGACTGGAAGAGAATTTAGGGTTAGGACTTTTTTTCAGAGTAGTATAACTGGAACTTGTTTGCATGTTGTTGAGAATGAATCATTAGACTGGGGGAGTTAAAGATGTAAGAGGGGCTGGCTGATGTGATGGAATGAAGTAACAGAAAGGAAGAGGAGGTGAGACTCATAACATGTAGAGAAAGGGAGGAGAAAGAAGGGATATAGATACAGGTGAATTTATAGTTTCGGTGGTAGGCATAGTGGCATTGTTTCAGGGGAAGCTGCTGCTTTGGCTATAATATCAAACACTTTTTTCTCTTTGCTCCCCTACCTACCAACACATATACCAGTGTTTAAGTAAAGTCTAAATTATTGGTGTTTTCTTTGAAGATACAGGGCCAGAGCTTTATAGGTAATTTCTAACCTTGCAAGGGAGACAAGATGCTCCACTATAATTTGAGAGTTGTAGAATTTGTAATAGATATATGGTCATTTCTATAACTTTACAGTACTATTTGAGATATGTATGATATAACCTAAACTATATGGAACATCATAAGGTTCTAGCTTCCCTCATATGCTAATTCCCTTATGTTCCAGTCTTACTGAGCAATTGCTGATTCCTGAACGTCCCCTATTATTTCACACCGTGTTATGCCATCTATGTGGAATGCAGCATTTTCTTTCCCCACCCCAAATGTTGCCTTCTCCATTGAAGTCTCTGTAAAGCAATAAGTAACTAATTTGCTCCTCTTTGATTTCCTCTACCATGTCCTGAAACAAAACCTGTTACAGAGTTCAGAAATCTGTTTCACATGTGTATTCCAAAGCCTGAAGGGTAGGCTCCAAGTTTTTACAAATCTGTCATCAGATGGTATTTTCTGTATAGTGGATTTTCAGTAATCATTTGTTGAAATTAATGCTTGATAGTTGAGGAATTATCTTGTAAGCACCAAACCTTTAAAAATTGTAAACATTCAATAGAGTTATCTTTCTAGACCTTTATACAGGGTTTTTTTTTTTTTTTTTTTACCTTCTAAAGTAAATGGAACAAAATCTAACTCTCTTTGAAGGTTTTAGGAGAATCATGATTCAGATGCTAAAGTCTACAAATACCCTCAGAGCTCGTCGAAATGAATAGGACTGTTTACCTTAGTGCTGAGTGCCTTAGCCTACTGGGCTTTTGTTTGATAGAGCTTTTAGTTTTTCATCTTATTTTGTATCTGATTTAGCAGCTATTTTTCTTCATTTTCTGCTTCTAATCGGACTAATCTACAGATGAATCTGTTTGGAAAACTACATGCTTTAGAAATGAAAGAACAGACTCTGTAGGTCTCTTCTATGAATAAGGCTTGCACGTTGGTGCACGGACTCTTCTCTATGCATTCACTCCTTCAGCACCTTTTGGGGGTCAGCACTACAACAGGTGCCAAGGCAGAACTTTATCCTTACCTTTAAGGTGTTCAGGGTTAATCCTCTTAGCAAATCAGAGGCCTTTCTGTGGCTTTCAGCTATATTTTAAGTACTAGTTCTTTTTTTTTTTTTTTTAAGGTTTGGATGATGCATTTTGCATATAAGTAATAAGGGTAGGAGTTAAAGAGTCTTGTTTAAGCCCTTCGAATTTGGTCTTACATGAAATTATAACTAGAATTATAAGACTTGTTTGAAGACCAAAATTACAAAAAAAAAAGATAAAGAGGTATATGTCTTGTCTTTTTTCTCCTATAGGAAATACAGATGAAGCGGACTGCAATTGAAGCTTTTAATGAAACAATTAAAATATTTGAAGAGCAGTGTCACACACAAGAACAATATAGCAAAGAATATATTGAGCGATTTCGCAGAGAGGGGAATGAAAAGGAAATTGAACGGTAAATCTTCCTAATACATTACTCCAAGTATCTCAGTGAGACAAGACTTCCTTTCTCCCCCAGTCATTTCTGTTGTGTCTGCTTTTACCCCTCAAGATTTCACAGTCATGCCATATGGAAATACTGGTCTTTCCCACTAACAGCACCAAACTGAACCACCTCTTGTCTGCATTCTTTCTCCACCCTTCTAAATTCTAACTCCGTATCCTTTAGGACTCAGCTTAGACATGACTTTTTCTAGATAATCTACCCTGATTTCCTAGACTGGTTTGAAGGCTTTTTGTCTCTACCCCTATAGTATCTGGTTCCGATCCCTACTATAATATTACCTGAATGTCCCACTCACTAATCTGCAAGTTGGTTGACAGTAAGGATGGTGGCTTATTTTCCCTGATAGTTCCAGCACCTGGCATGGTGCCTGGGAGTACATAGTGATGCTCATTGAATATTTGTTGAACTGAAAATCAACAGCAGCAGTTTGAGAATAAATCGGAGGTGGAACAAGATTGTGGGTGGAAAGAGTAGCCTGAGTGTTGCAGAGGACTATGGTCCTTGTGGTCATCAGGTTTAAAGATGGTGAGGGCCTGAATCGGAGCAATGGCAGGAAAGGAGGGGGAGTTAATGGGAATGCTGAGGACTTGAGGCCTGACTAGGAATGGTAGATATGGGATAAGTCAAGATTATTTCTAGTGAGTGAGGGATATGAGTGACTAAGGGATGGGGTTATCCAAAGTAGAGAGTATGTGAGGAGAGTTTGGGTTTGAAACCAATGAGTTTGAAGTTCCTGTGAGAACCCAAATGGAGTTGTCTGAAAGGCTACTGGATTTGCACCTCAGGGTACAGAAAGGATTTGGGAGGCATAAATGTGTAGATGATCGTAGATGCTAAGAATGGGATCACACAGGGAGAATGAGCAGCATGAGAAATCTTGGATTTGGCAGCTAAAAGGATAGTGGAAGCCTTTATCAAAGCAAATTTAGTGGAGTACTGGAAGACTGAGCCAGATGACAGTGGGTCGAGGAGTGAAAAAGTGGGTAATAAATATTAATGAATCATATGCAAGGGAAAAGCAAAATTATTTCTAATATTAGCACAAAAGTGTTAGTGAACACTTGTGTTCAAAAGAATAGGGCTGAATGCTGTGAAGCATTATAGCTTAATGGTTATAACCATAGGCTTGAATTCTATATTGACTATTTACTAGCTGTGTGATCTTAGCTGAGTTACTTAATTCTCTGAGCCTGTTTCTTTCTCCATAGAGTGTGAATAACATCTTGTTCAAATGCTGTGAGAGTTAAGTGATACACACACACATACATACACACACACATACAAACACACACACACACGGTACATAAAGGCATGTTTCTATGTGTATATATCTTGGCGTATATTATCAGTAAATGGCAATTAATAATGAAGTAGAAAATAACTTGTAGTTTAGTTGCAAGGAGAGGTAAAGAAGCGTGATGAAGTTTCAATAGTAATATATTGAGTGATGAATGAGTAATGTGGACAATTGTTGCCTTAAGGATTCAGAGCATAGCTAAAGTTTATGTGCTGGAAAAGTTTATAGCCATCATCTACTGAGTGCTTACGAAGATCTATCAGGTCCTTTTACGTGTATTAATTTACAAAGTAACCCAGTGAAGGTAGGTATTGTTTAGGTTCCCATTTTAAACAGAAGAGGAAATGAGGCACAGAGAAGTTAAATAACTTGCCCATAGCCATACAGTAAGTGGCAGGCCAGAGATTCAAACTTAGGCGGCCTGACTGAAAAGCCATTGCTCTTAAATGCTATGTTGTGTTATCTCTTGATAACATTCGTATAGCTATACCTACCTGTTCAATCATGGCTTGATCCAGGGCCCAAATAAAGTCATCAGGATTCTCTTTCATACTCTCTTTTGGTTCAGTTTTTTCTCTTGTGTTGGCTTCATCCTCAGGCAGGCTTTCTGTATGAGGTGGTCATATAGCAGCTGGGAGTCCTACTAGCACATAGGTATTCATAATTTAGCATCCTACTGGTCAGAGAGAATCTGTAAATTGACTCTCGTTGAGTCAGTTTAGGTATTATTCCATTCCTGAACCAGTCACTGCGGCCTGAAGGTAAGGATAGAATGGAATAGAATACTCTTATGGCCAGGCTGGTTTGTGTGGATGTTCACCCCTGAACCTGAGATGGGGGTAGGGAACCTTTACATATAGGGACCATCAACGTCCTATTATGAGAAGAGTGAGCATGAATATGAACCACGTAAAAACAGCAGATGTAGACCATAGTTAAGATATTAGCACTCTGTTTACACTATAGAATGCTCTTGCTTGGTTCCTATTTTAGCCTTAATATGTCAAATATTTTCACAGAATTATGATGAATTATGACAAATTGAAATCACGTCTGGGTGAGATTCATGATAGCAAAATGCGTCTAGAGCAGGATTTGAAGAAACAAGCTTTGGACAACCGGGAAATAGATAAAAAAATGAACAGTATTAAACCTGACTTGATCCAGCTGCGCAAGATCCGAGATCAGCACCTTGTGTAAGTAGTCTGGACCTGTGTCGGAGGGAACCACCAGCACCAGATTGCTACTGGCACTTAAAAGTGTTAGATAGAGTTAGAAGAAGAGTTTGTAATTGAGAACTGTCCAGTGAGACTGTAGGAAAGCATTCCTGTTAGTAGTAGCGGTACAAGAGTTTACCTAAAGTCAGTGTGTGGGAGGACTCTAATCTGTACAAATGCCTTGGAAATCTCAGAGGGTGGCTGTGGCATGAACAAAGTGATAGAGCTTAAAAAGTAAAGAGTAATGTTTATCTAAAACACAAAAACCAGAACCTGTGGTTATATAGTAGAACCACAGAAATTATCCCTCATGGGCACGGGCAAGGACACTAATAGTTGGGGGCCTATAAATAAGTATACAAAAAGTGTATTAACGAGTTTTTATTTTAAGAAATGAAATTCCATACTTAATAGAAATGTGTCACTAGCAGGCTGAAAGACACTATGACCTAAGGAGTGAAACCAGCTCTTTAATATTATGGAAAACTATATGAGTTAGCTAGATATAGGCATAGTATCCAAACATACATAGATTGGAAGATATATTATCAGAACAAATTGTGTGGATTGGGTATTTATTTAGGACAAATGACTGCTTAAATGAAGGAGAGAATCCACGACCAAGGAAAATATGTTAGATTTAATTCTAGGTAATGGATAGACTGTTATGAAATATGTTTATGGGTGACTTTCATGCATGTAAAACAACTCAGTTCAAGCTCTTGGCAGGAGAAGACATAGTAAAAATGTATGACTGGGTTTTCCATAGCCATGTAAGAATGAGAGAGGAGATAAAATAGAAGCTTAGAGGTTGGAACAGTGGCTGTTGAGTTTCAATAGAGGACAGTGTAAGGTGATTGTTCTAGAAGCAAATAGTCACAACTACACTGTGCTGAGTCGTTTTTAGTAACACTCCTCTCTAGAGATCATTTCAGTTTGCTGTTGTGGCCATAAAAACATCAAGCAAGTACACATAGCAACCAGAAGGGCTTTGAAAACAAGGCAAAGAGATGCCTTTGTCTAAAACTAGGGTGTGTGCCTGCTCCTGGAATGCTTACATGGTTCTGGTCACATAATGAAGCTGAAGAAGGGCCCAAGAAGTCTATGACAGGGACCAAAGCAATGAAATGAAGTACTTCTTTGCCCTGGAAAGTGATTTTAAGAAATATACCATCCCAAGGGTCAAGATTGAGTGTGGCCAACTTAGACTTTGAAAGTTCCTTTAATGAATTATGTAAGCTAAATATAAAGGGGAATTTAGATAGTATCATGATCTGCTTTACTAGCCATGACCCATGAGTAAAGACAACTAGGATGTTTAGGGAGACACAGACAACCACTACCTCTTTTGGAAAGGATAGTTCAGAGAGGATAGTCCAGTGTTCCATAGTTCATGCTTTGATGTTTCTAGCAAAGACAGTACTAGGCTTGGTGGACTGGATTTGTTCTAGTGCTGGAATTGTCTAGTCAGTCCTGAAGGAGACTGGTTGTAAAATGTGTGCTGCATGATACTGAGTATGCTTTCTCTCTGGTTCAGTTTTGAAGTTGGAATAGGTTGGAATTCTGCAGAGCCCAACTAGAGATGTCATTAGTTCATCAGGCCCCCTTTGAGTGTGGACATTTCCCTGACTTCCTACTGCATGTAGCCCACAAGGATTTTATGAGATTCTCTGCTGAGATCCCAGTGCTCTGTTTCAGAATATTCTTGAAAACTTAAATATAGACTTTCATTTCTTAAATGTAGAATAAAAATTGCTTTTTAAAAAAGGAATTTGGTGGTTCATGTGCAATTCCTTTTTATCAGGAGTTCGATGCCATGATTCTCATTTACTTTTGGTATTCATAAATTAAAAATAAAGAATAACTTATAACAATACAGGTGCATTAATGATGAGTCTTGAGTAACATGTACTAGGGGAGTTTGAAGCTAAAGGAGTTCTGTGGAGAGTGGTGTATTATTTTTTTAAACAATGCCATTGAAATGTAGTTCGCATCACATACAGTTCACCCACTTCAAAGTGTCTAATTCAGTGTTTTTATTCACAGATAAATGCAACCATCACCATAGGCAATTTTAGAATGTTTTCATCACCCCAAAGGAACCATATACACTTAACCTATCTCCCTGTTCCTCCAGCTCTAAAAAACTACGAATCTATTTTTTGTCTCTATGGGTTTGCCTATTCTGAATACTTTATATAAATGAATCATATAACGTGTAGTGTTTTGGAAATAGCTTCTTTCACTCAGCATAGTGTTCTTAAGGTTCATCCATGTGTAGCATGTATCAGTACTTCATTTCTTTTTATGGCCAAATAATCCATTGTATGGATATACCACATTTTGTTTAATTGTTCATCAGTAGATAGATATTTGAGTTGTTTCTAACGTTTGGCTATTAGGAATAATGCTGCTCTGATCATTTGTGTACAAGTTTTTGTATGGACATATATTTTCAGTTCTCTTGAGTATATGCTGAGGAGTAGAATTTGAGGGTCATGGTATAACTGTGTTTAACTAAAGAACTGTCAGACTTTTCCAGAGTGGCTACACTATTTTACATTTCTACCAGTGATGGTCTCTTTTTTTTTGTTTTGTTTTGATTTTTGTTTTTAAGGATCACTCCTTAATTTATCTCATAACCTTTTTAAAGTAATTTTTCATTTCAAAATGTCTTATATATTATCTCAATTTTTTTGACATACTGGTCTGATTCACTTTTTTTTTCTCAATTAGAGTTGATATTCAATATTATTTCCTATTAGTTTAAGGTGTACAGCTTAGTGGTTAGACATTTATATACTTACAAAGTGATCCCTTGTTAGTACCCACCTGGCTCTATATATAGTTATTACAGTATTATTGACTACATTCCCTATGCTGTGCTTCACATTCCTAGGATTGTTTTGTAACTACCAACTTGTATTGAAATTTATTTTTATTAATTGAGGGTAACATTGGTTAATAAAATTATATAGGTTTCAAGTATACAGTTCTGTAATATACCATCTGTGTATTGCATTGTGTGTTCACCACCCAAAGTCAGATCTCCTGTTACCATATATTTGACTTTCTTTACCCTTATCTACCCTCCCCCATCTCCCCTTTCCCTCTGGTAATCACTAAATTGTTGTCTGTGTCTATGAGTTTTTGTTTGTCTTATTCCTTTGTTGCCATGTGATTTCACTCATATGTGGACTATAAAACTGAAAGCAACAAACAATTTGTATTTCTTAATGTGGGCTATAAAACTGAAAGCAACAAACAAACAATTTGTATGTCTTAATCCCTTCATTTTTTTTTCACCAGACCCCCGGCAGTCATCAGTTTGTTCTCTGTAACTATAAATCTGTTTCTGTTTTGTTTATTTTGTTCTTTAGATTCCACATGTAAGTGAGATCATGTTATTGTCTTTCTCTGTCTGACTTATTTAACATAGCATAATACCCTCTAGGTCTATCCATGTTGTCATAAATGGTAAGATGTCATTCTTTTTTATGGCTGAGTAGTATCCCATTGTATATATATAACCATCTATTGAAGGACACTACTTAGGGTGGTTCAATATTGTAATTGTAAATAGTGCTGCAGTGAACATAGGGGTACATATATCTTTTCGAAGTAGTTTTTTGGATTTCTTCAGATAAACACCCAGAAGAATAATTCCTGAGTCATAAGGTAGTTCTATTTTTAATATTTTGAGAAACCTTCATATTGTTTTTCATAGTGGCTGTACCAGTTTGCAGTTCCACAACAGTGCACGAGTGGGTTCCCTTTTTTCCACACCCTGGCCAATACTCATTGTTATTGATTTATTGATGATAACCATTCTGACAGGTATGAGGTGATGTCTCATTTTGGTTTTAATTCGCATTTCTCTGATGATTAGTGCCATTGAGCATCTTTTTATATGTCCATCGGCCATCTGTTTGTCCTCTCTGAAGAAATGCCTATTCATGTCCTCTGCCATTTTTTAATTGGATTGTTTGTTGTTGTTGTTGTTGTTTTTGGTGTTGAGTTGTATGAATTCTTTATAAACTTTGGATATTAACGCCTTATCAGATGTATCATTGGCAAATATCTTCTCCCATATTAGCTTCTTTTTATATAGGGAATGCGAAGTTCTATTGATGAAACTTGGTGCAAGACAAGTTGTATTCTTCTTTTTCTTTAAATTAAAATTAATTTATTTCAAGTTCTCACTTTTTTAGTTATATAAAAAGTGTTTTATCTCAGTTACGATTATGGCTCTTTCCACTTCCTACACATATATACATACACTTGGATCCTTTAAGAATGTCATCAAGAAGTACTGCCAGGAAAATAGTGGAGCAGAAGTCCCTTGTCTCTCATCACTGCCATCATTGGGTGCTTCTTCTGCCCCTAATCATTGGGTTCTTCCATCTGGTTAAATACTACTGCTCCAGAAAATTCAGAGGTGTTCTTCATAGTCAGTAATCTCCTTATTGGCCACCAACAGACACTGCATCTTAAAACCTTCTTGTCCACCATCCAGGGTACTTTGTGCATGAGGCACCTTTTCTGATACCTTATCTCAGGCTCTAGGAAAGTATAAATTCTCCAGGACTTCTGCTTCAGATTCAAAGTATTTCTTCCTATTCCTCTTTCAGAGATTTCCTAGTTAATTCTCTTTCTTGGACGAAAACCCAAGCTCTTTTCCTGTTAGGAGGTGGTAATTGGATTATAAGGTTAATTACACCTTTTGAAAGGACAAAATGTATACATATGTTTTTTACTACTTGCTGCATTGGGGACTGGGTAAGGATATGCTAACACTTTTAATTTTTCTCTTGTTTTTCTTAAGATAACTTCAGTGTAAGTTATAGGAGTAGAAGTTTCCTGTTTTTTAGAAGAGATGCATGAAGAGAGGCTGGTCAAAACCATATAATTAGTAACAGAATGAGAGCTGAATATTCAGTTTTTCTTCCAGAATATATTGCCTTTACATGTGATCTAAGCATTAACTCAATAACAATACATTAAATATGAATTAACATACTAAAGTTACTTGAGCTTTTTCAAAATTATTTTTAAAAGCTAAATCAGTTTCTGTTATTTCAAATAGATGTTTGAGGACTCAGAACTATATAGTAGTATTTGAAATGGACTTTTGGGAGATTAGAAAAGTTGTTTATGTGAAAAGCAGGACCTTTTCTAAATGGAGGGTGGACCGAATAAGGTCTCTTTTTCTCCTGGATTTCCCTGGGTGTCCTAACATTCCTTGTGGCAGAGAGGAAGGCTTAGTTTAAAGAAGGTGGTGGTTAAAAGACAATAAAAACTCAACAGAAAGTGCAGTACTGTTTGTTCATTTCACGCCCTTTACCCATTGTCCTTGTCTCTTTAATAAAGGAAAGATCAGTTTTTTAAAGATAGAAAAGTTTGGATGGTAAGAGTGTTTAGGGAATCTGGGTATTTTTCTAATAGAAGTGGTGTTGTAGGAGGGGTTTGTTACTAAATAAATTCTGCCAAGATCATGTTAGTTGTTTTCTAGCTTCACTAAGCATAAAAAAATGAAATCCAAGTTAATTGGAGGACATGTATTATTGATAAAGGCTAGGAAATCTGTATAAAAGAACTTTAAAATTGGGTGTGATACTAAGTTATCTAATATACTCGGGGTCAGAGAGATACAAGGTGACCTTGGAGTTGACCATGAAGATTTATTAAAAGCAGTCCACAAGCAAATAATTATTGACTATTTATTGAATATCTACTATGTTCTGGCACTATTTTCAGCATTGGGGTTAACTGCGAACAGGACAGACTCATTTCTTTAAAGCAGCTTACATTTCAGTGGGGAGACAGACATAAACAAGTGAAAATATAAAGAAATGAATTCCAGTAAAGTTCTATGAAGATGATAAAATAAGGTAAAGTACAGAGAGTGACTGCCTTAGTTGGGACAATGAGGGTAGTCCTCTCTGAGGAGATGATGTTTATGATGAGACCTGAATGATCAGGAGCCTGGTTGGGGGATGTTGATGAATGAGAGTTTTTATATTCCACTTAATTTTTAGACCATCAGCCTTCTTAGTGGGAGTGAATGTAATGGCTTATGTCTTTTTCCATCTAAAATATTATTGTATTTTAAAATACTATGATTTGCCTGGTGATGAAGTAAATTTATATTAATTGCTCAGATTACCACTCTGAATTTCTTGTGGCTTGCTTAGGTACAAAAATAGACCTTGAAATCCTCTGGCGGAGTTTTAAACTCAATGTAATTAATAGACAACATAGGAATTGAGTCATCTGGCTTAGTGGAGATCGCACATGTGTGACACCTAATCAGTGATTTCAGGAATAAATGTCCCACTCTGAGTATAATAGGTGTGTGCTTGTGGAAGTATGTATAACCTTGTAGAAAAATGAAAAATGAGAGAAGTGCCTAATTGCAAGTAGCTCTTTGTGTTTCTGCTTTTTTGCAGAAGGTTGAAGGAAAAATAATGGAGAGACTATAGTTTAGGGAAATCTCTGGCCACTCTCAGTGGGACTGTAGAAAATAAGAGGTTCCTGGACTCTGTAAGTTTGGTTGGCTTGGACATGTCTACTTTGTCCAGGCAGAGCTTGTACAGATACTGACACTAGTGTCTTCCCTCTGGCAGATGGCTTAATCACAAAGGAGTGAGACAGAAGCGCCTGAATGCCTGGCTGGGAATCAAGAATGAGGATGCTGATGAGTAAGTTTCTTTTCTACCCTTCTGTCACTGGGCTTTGTTCCTGATATAAGACATGGACCTTCTTTATACATGCTAAATGTCGGTTCTCATTGTCACTTGAGAACATTGAATCAAGAACTTTGCACCTCCTTTGAATTGAATTGCCTGAAGAATACTCTTCTATAATCCTTGATTTAGAGAGACCTGCCGATCCTTGTGAAACAAAGCAGTGCTCATTCAGATATCCATGTCACCTTATGGTTGAGACATGTGAATTCTCTGCTTTCTGCACCGTAGACAGTGATGAAGTTGTTAAAAAAAAAAAATCCAATTAATTGCAATTTCACATTGTTATTTTGTGGTTAAAGATTTAGAAGAGAGTTTTATTTGTGAATTTTCTTTTAGATACAAGTAACCTGATCGTTAAAATAATATTCTGATATTTAATTTTTAGGACCTATTTTATCAATGAAGAAGATGAAAACCTGCCCCATTATGATGAGAAAACCTGGTTTGTTGAGGATATCAATCGAGTACAAGCAGAGGACCTGCTTTATGGGAAACCCGATGGTGCATTCTTAATTCGTGAGAGTAGCAAGAAAGGATGTTATGCTTGCTCTGTGGTGTAAGTCTTCTCTGGGGTATGACCTTTTGAAAACTTCTGCATTGGTTAGTAGAAAATCAGCCCCCTATAAAATTCAGATCAAATTAGTCATACAGTAATGAGGGCCCATGGTTTAGACCATTAATATTTTACAAAGAAAACAGTTGCTTTGGGAGAAATGATATCTGAAATCATTTGGGGGATTTTAATTTAAATGGTAAGTAGATTAGGCCCTGCAGTGTTGCTATTGGATTTCAAATATTTGTAAAAAGTAATATGAGATCTTTAATTGGAAAGATCACTTAATTTTTTAGTAGTCTTCTATATGCCTAACTTGGTCTTCATTGTTAGATTAGAAAGGCTTGATTAACTAAAACTGTTTTTACTTCAGAAGAAAAATTCTATCTAAATTTTATACCTAAATACTATTCTGTTGGAATAGTGATAGAAAAATGATGTTTTCCATAAGATGATTTTATGACTTTATTTGGATAAACCTGTTTTCCTTTTAATGGGAAGTGAAATTCTGGGGGCAACTAATCATGGCTTGGTAGATTTTGCCTATTTCTTAAAAAGGCAAATTTCTACATTGACAAAGACCATACTTAAAGTGGAGGTATAGTGTGATGGTTATGAGAGCAAGCTTTGGTGCCAGATATACTGGATTCAAATCCTGACTCTGCTACTTACCAGATGTGTGACCTGGTGTAGGTTACTTTTCTTTGCCCAGTTTTCTTATCTATAAAAGAAGGATAATAATACCTACTTGAGGGTTTTTGTAAGTATTAAATGAGTTAATATATGTAATATGCTTTGATCAGTGCTGTCACATAATAAGTTAAGTGTTATCTACTAATATTATTATGATAGTGATGTTACTGATGGCCATGGCAGAAGGCAAGCAAAGATGACAAAATGATTTTGCACTCAAAGAGTGCAAGGTGGTAAAGATAGAAAAAAAGACACTCATATTGACAGAGTGCTTAGTGCTTTACACGATCTCTTGTTTTTAGTGGTCTACCTGTGTGATGGAGTCAGAGTTTGAATCTAAGTGTACCTGGTTTCAAAGCCCACATTTTCCTATTATCCCATCCTTCATTCCACAATTAAATATCCAAAATAAGTAGAATCACTGTGAAATAGGTATCATTAATAGTCTTTGCACATGAAGGACTATTAATTCTGGTGGAGGAAGGGGATTGAGAGGTTTTATGGAGGAGGTAGCATTTGAACTGGACTTTGAGAGGTTGAACAATGGAGTATCTGGGCAGGAAACGGAGGAGGAGGGCTTGAAAAGTACTTGGATTATTGTTATCCAAAGATAGAGCAACTTGAAAAACATTTCATTTCTTTCAAACCTGGGCTGCTCAAGTTATTCAAATGGAAATGGCAGAAGACACAAATTACTAAAATTAACATGAGAGAGGGGACATTACTAATGGCCCTTACAGAAATTAGAAAAGGTGATGAGGAAATACTATAAACAATTATATGTAAACAGGTTAAATAACCTACGTGAAATAGACAAATTCTTAGCAGCACACAAACTACTAAAACTGACAAGAGGAAATAGAAAATCTGAATAGAACTATAACAAGTAAAGAAATTGAAGTATTATGAAAAACTACCCACACACACACACACAAAAAGCCCAGGTCCAGTTGGCTTTAGTGGTAAATTTAGTGGTAAATACCAAACATTTTAAAAAGATTAATACAAGTTTCTCACAAAGTCTTACACGAAATAGAAGAGGAGAGAACATTTCCTAACTCATTTTATAAAGGCAATCAATATTACCGTCATAACCAATCTAGATAAAGATATCACAAGAAAACTGGATAAAGTAGATTCATCCCAGGAATGAATGCAAGAGTGGTTCAACAAAAAAAAGTCAGTCAGTGCAATACAACATATTACTAAAGTAAAGGACAAAAGTCACACAATTATTTTAGTAGACTCACAAAAAGCATTTGACAAAATTTAACACTCTCAATTTTAAAAAACACTGAACAAACTAGGAATAGGAGGGCACTCGCTCAACCTGATAATGGGTTATCTATGAAAAAACCACAGCTAATATACTTAATGGTGAAAGACTAAATGCTTTTCCCTAAGATGAGGAAGAAGACAAGAATGTCTGCTCTTACCACTTTTAATCATCATTGTACAGAAGGTTCTAGCTAGGGCAGTTAGGCAAGAAAAAGAAATAAAAGGCATCCAGATTGGAAAGGAATAAGTAAATTGTTAGAGCTAATGAGTGAATTTAGCAAGGTTGCAGATTAAAAGATTTGGATACAATAATCAGTTGTATTTCTATATACTAGAAATGAACAATCTGAAAATGACATGAAGAAGACATGTTATTTATAGTAGCATAAAATATGATAATACTTAGGATTAAAACAAAAAAGTACAAGAGCTGTATAGTGAAAACTGTAAAAACATTATTGAGAAAACTTAAAGACCTAAATAAGAGGAAAGATATTCAGTATTTATGGATCAAAAGACTTAATATTGTTAAGATGGCAGTACTTCCTAAATTGATCTGCATGTTCAGTATAACCCCAGCTGAATTTTTTCAGGGATTGACAAGATGATCCTAACATTCATATGAACAGCTAAAATAATCTTGAAAGAATAGGAAAACGTTGAAGTATGCCTCCTGATTTAAAAACTTACAGCAAAGCTATAGTAATCAAAATTGTGAGGTACTCACATCATGATAAACATGTAGATCAATAGAGTTGAGAATCAAAGAAATTCTCATATGTATGGTCAGTTGGATTTGAACAAGGTTTTCAAGACCACTAGGGTAAAAATAGTCACTTCAGCACATGGTGCTGGGACAACTAGTAAGCCATATGCAAAAGCGTGAAGTTGGATCCCTATCTCACACCATATGCAAAAACTGACTCAAAATGGAGTATAGACATAAATATTAGAGTTACAAGTTATAAAATACTTAGGAGAAAACATAGGCATAAATCTGTGTGATTTTGGATTAGGTAGTAGTTCTTACACACCAAAAGCACAAACACCAAAAGAAAAAGTAGATAGATTGGACTTCACCATAATTAAAAACTTTTTGCATCAAGGGACACTATCAAGAAAGTGAAAAGACAACTCACAGAATGGGAGAAAATATTGTAAATCATATATCTGTTAAGCAACTAGTGTCTAATACATAAAGAACTCTTACTTAAAAAGACAAATGTCCCAATTTAAAATTTGGCAAAAGATTTAAATAGACATTTTTCTGGGGAAGATATATAAGTGGTCAATAAGCTTATGAAAAGATGTTCAACATCATTAATCATTAGGGAACTGCAAATCAGAACCACAGTGAGATACCACTGAGATGACTATAAACTATAAACTAAAAAAAGATGGACAATAACAAGTATTGGTAAGGATGTGGAGAAACTGGACCCTCTTATACTGCTGGTGGGAATATAAAATGGTGCAACCATTTTGAAAAAAAGTTCGGCTGTTTCTCAAAAAGTTAAACAGTTAACCATATGACGTAGCAGTTCCAATCCTAGGCATACATCCAAGATAACTGAAAATGTATGTCCATACAAAAACTTGTACACAGATGTTCAGAGCAGCAGCATTCACAATAGCCAAAAAGTGAAAACAACCAAGTGTCCATCAATTGATGACTGGATAAACAAAGTGTGATATATCCATACAATGTAATATTATTCAATCATAAGAAAAAAATGAAGTACTGAGACATGCTACAACATGGAAGACTTTGAAAATGGAGTACCAAGTGAAAGCCAGGTACAGGATTTTGTGTGATACTGCGATTCCATTTACATGAAACGTCAAGAATAGGCAAATCCTTAAAGACAAAGCGAGTTAGTGTCCAGAGCCTAGGGGGAGGGAGGAATACAGAATGATTGCTGATGGATACATGGGTTTTTTTAGGGTGCTAAAAATCTAGAATTAGATAGTAGTGATTGTTGCACAATCTTGTGAGTATCCTAAAGACAACTGATTTATACACTAAAAAAATTTGTTTTTGGTTTATTCTTCCCCTTTCCGGTATTCTTGCCTAATGAAGATCCAGAGCTGAGTGATTAAATGCAGCCATCCATTTTAGCTTTACCAGGTCTTGGTGGGAGGTTAAGGGGTGTCTCTGTGACTAGTCTATAGGGGGGTGAGGGGACACACATGGTTGTGACATTTTACAGCTTAATTGACAGACTGTTTCTATTTCTTTACAGAACTGTTGCCCTCAGACTTCCGGTCATTTTGGGTCCCTTTATCATTATTTTCTTTAATGCCCTGTGGTGTTTGTATGTCTCGTTGCAGTGCGGATGGGGAAGTGAAGCACTGTGTGATCTACAGCACTGCTCGGGGCTATGGCTTTGCGGAGCCCTACAACCTGTATGGCTCACTGAAGGAGCTGGTGCTCCATTACCAGCAGACATCTCTTGTCCAGCACAACGACTCCCTCAACGTCAGGCTTGCCTACCCTGTCCACGCACAGATGCCCTCGCTCTGCAGATAAAGAGGAGTGGGAAGAGCGATGGCTCTCTAGCATTTTTTTCTACAGTTTTTATTAGACTATGAGGGCATTCTTTCTACGTAGACTGCTTGTTTTGCACAAGAAGTGATTCTGTGAATGTGAAGTGGAGAGGCCGAGCAGCAGCCGGCCAGGATGGGGGCATAAGGGGCCTGAGATTCTCTGGGACTCAGCCATGCCGCTGCACTGACATAGGAGGCTGGAAGCAGATGTTGTTTTTTGGGAATTCTGTTTCATTGGGGTTTTTGTTTTGTTTAGCCAGGCAGCCTCAACAGAACACATTAGGCTTGATGGGGGTGGGAGGTTGTATCTGGAAGTCTCTGAAGAGTCCATGTCCTCTTTTGGTCTTTGACTCAGAATTCGTCAGGGGCATGGCTCTGTAGGGAGTTCTGTTTTGATCCGGCAGCCTGTCTTCCTCCCAAAGAGAAGGCTGTTTTGGTCCTGTGGTAGAATGGCATTTGCTGAAAAAGGCAACCAAAGGAAAATGGGGAGGCTTGGGATTTCATTTATGGACTCTCAGTCAAGGGAATAAAATAATCTTCAACTGAATGTACTGTTTCTTAACCAACATAATTTAGGCATCAGCATCTCATAGTTCCTCCCTTTAAAGAAGCATTGTTTAGAAACCAAACTGATCCCAGCAAAACAATGTTTGTTGCCGGACTAAGGTCTGATAAAAGAAGGCGGCACTAGTGTCTGAATGCACACTTCTGTACCAAAACTTGAAAATAAAAGGAAAATTAGAATTTGTTAGTTTTAGCAAATACTAAAATTGGTCAGTGTAACTCCTTCTGTCCTGCCCTTGTTTCTCAGAGATAAGGAATAGTGTTCTTTTTGTGGGCATGTGAGCTTTGAATCATAAAATGAAGTTGGTGCTTGTGTGGTATTTCCTTAGCCTAAAGAATGATCTGTTGTTTGAAACCTTTGTAACTTGTTTGTATGAGTAAAGAAAAGGTGCAATCCAGTGCTTTTAGATGGCTTGATATACCAAATAATGATACAGAACAAAATTTTTATATGTGCTTCCCCAGGTTTAAAGGCCCAGCAGAAACAGTGAACACGGTTTGATTACTCTTTATCTCCTGTTCTTTGCTGGGTAGGGCTTAGGGGAGTCATATATAGGTTGCTAAGGCTGTAGCAGGAAGGGAGCCAAGCTGTGGTCAGGGACCTCAGTAAATCACAGACCCAGGGGCTCTGGTGTCCAGCGCCAGGGCCATACCATTTTACCTGTGTGCTTCCATACAGCAGCTTCTGCAGCTTCTGCAAGGGAAGAAAAAGATGGTTTGTAGTTTAGACTGTACGTAGAAACCAGCAGGAGGCTTTTCTCTTTGCCCTTTTTGTGATCCTGTCATTAAGATGATGTGCACAGACTGTCCTGATTTTAGGCCAGGAATCTTCTGCTCCATGTGGCTTCAGCCTTCCAGCTGAGTGAAGCTAAGCGAATGGAGTTGGAAGCAGGCATTTCTTCCTACCTCCATCATGCCCCACCCCCATCAGTCAACACTGATTTGAAAAATAGAGTCCAGCTGCCTCTGAGCCAAACCTGGAACCATAATAGGCTCAGAGTGAGTCAGCTGTTTGAGTCCAAAGCTGTGCAGTCAGGCGTCCTGGCTGAGCTAGACAAGGAGCCAGTGTCTGTGTCTTGTACGTGATGCATGCTCACAGCTAGGAAAGCTCTAGTTTGGGGGATGAAAAACAAATACTGCTTTCCCTGAGCACCTATCTGGGTGACAGGGTCTAGAGAGTGGACCACGATGTAGAAATAGATACAAAGTTTTGGGAAAACCTCCAGAGTTAACTAACAATGAGGATAGGAAGGAAAGGGCACATCTTTTGGCTTTTTCTTGGTTACGTTGCAGTTTCAGGGTTCAGTGAGACAGACAAATGGACCCCCCTCCAATGTCACTGTTTTGACTTAAGCCCTTAACTGGTAGTCATCCAGCTGCACATCCCTTTCCCAGATTGCCACATTGAAATCTTGCTGAAAGTTTTACTGAGTAATGGCAGACTAACTGCTGCTAGCCACACCTGGCCTCGCACCTGGTGTCGAACCTGTGTAAGCAATTGGGCTCAGGATTGGGTGCAAGGAATCCCTCCTTTCTGGTACTAAAATTTAGTGTTCTGAATGTCTTAAAAATGGGAATAAGGATACACACTTGTAACATGGAACTGCGTTGCTCCTTGTCAGGCAGACATTAAGGATGTGCAGGGAGAGAGCTAGCACCATCTATTATCCACACTTGGGCTGGCTTGTGGAAAAGGGGCTGCTCTCATTTAGTCCTACATTCCTTCACTTTTTCCTCCCTGTTTTTTATTGAATTTGTTGCTTTATGGGAACTAAGACCTAGGGATTGTTTGGGAAGTTAAAAAGTATCTTTTCTGACTTGTTGCCACATAATTTGCTTGGTCTTGAGTCAGTGGAAATGGCCACTTGTTAGGATAAGATGCCGCTCCTTTACTCCATGGTCTTGGCAGCAAGTCTTGGTCGCCATCTGAGTCTAGTTCTGTGTCCTGTCCCATCTGGGCCCTGTAATTCTCTCTTGGCATCTTAACTGCAGCCTCATTGAGACAGGGATAACCAGACAGAACAAGACCAGAGGGGCCCACTGTTTTCCTGACTATAGAAAACAGCTGCCAACATGGAAGCAACTTCGGGCTGGCTGGACACAGGTCCAAGGCCCATCTTTCCCAGGTGGAGCTTTTATCACAGAACAGTGTCTCTACCTGGCCATAAATACCAAATCTTGGCCATGGCTCAGACCTGTACAAGGTAGCTCTGCCCTTACCACTGAGTTGGCCAAAGTTGAGGTCTTCAAGTAACTCCCCCACCTCATCTCATCTCCAAGTCCTGATGGGACCTCTCACTTATTTTTGGCCTCATGTGCTCCGAAGAAGCCTTTTTGAGAGCCAGTGTGGTATCTTCCATGGGTCTCCTCTTCTTGCTGCAAGGATCCAGCCTCAAGGATCCTCTTGGGCCAAGAATTGCACTTGGCAATTCCTGGTTTTCAAGATGGTCTCTGCTGCCAGTGAAGACTCCAGAGTAGTTCTCTGTGAGGCTTTAGTGGCCTCAAAGCAGAGGGTTCAGATGGGGCCTTGGCTGGGCTCTCTGCTGCCAACTGCTCAGCCTTGCTCCAGCTCCAGCCACTTGTGACAACCAACCTTATTTCCTTACAAATTCCAGCATGTGACTTTGGTGCCCTGTTGTTACTTGTGAAAAACCTATTCTGTTGTCTTCGATGTAGTCAAAAAAATTCACGTAGTTTACCTAAAAATATCTGATTCACAAGGAAGCCAACTATATGTCTTGTGTTGGGACAGTTCATAATGTAGTTCCTAGACCACTTTTGCAAATTGTTCTTGTCACCCGATGTGTTCAGACATTGCTGTGCAGTTGTGGGGGAGGGTGGGGGGAAGGTGAGGGGAGATACTTTTTGGTCTTTTTGTTTTTTACCTTCCCCAAGAGGGGACAGTTTGGCCAACTTGCTCCAGTAATGCAATAAAGACATTGCAATAAAGTACCTTTGTGTCCTTGTGTTATGGAGGGGTGGGCTGGGGGAAGGGGAAGAGGACTAGGGTGTTGAAAAGCCATGAAACTCCAAAACCTTCTCTCCCATGAGTACCAAAAGATTGGTCCTGGGGCTGACCTGGAGCCACCAGAGGCTCTCTTCTATTCCTGAAGAAGAAGATGACCCTAACAGGTAAAATGCCAGGATCCTGTCTACCTGACACACGGAGACTCAGAAACTGACTCTGAGAAAGTTAAATCTGAGAGCCATTTCCTCCTTACACCATTCCTGACTAATTATTAGAAAGCTCAGTTTATTGATTCTCATCACAGCTTTATGCCTGGAAATAAAAGTGTTTCCACATTATATTCTAGAGGCAGGGGAGATGGGCTCAATCTTACATTCTGTCCTCTTGTTGCCCCAGGCCCTGTCACCCTCCTATCATTGCACTTTGCTGAGGTTCCTATGTGTTAGGAATATAATCACCAAGTGACCACCTCTCCTTGCAGAACACTGAAGTTCTCATCTGTTTCTCAGGCCCCATTCAGATATGTAATGAATTACAAATCAGGTAAAGGAATAGTCTGCTTGAAATGACCTTGCCTATGCCTGCCTTTCTTCACTACACTTTAGCTACATAGCATCCTCCAGGCTGCTGTTAGGAACTATGGATGATTTCCCTAATTCCAAATTGTTTCCACCCTGCACAAGACTCTCAAATTCCTATCTTCAGCCTAACCCTCTCTTCTGAACTCCACCTGCTGGCTGGATATTGCCACTGGGTCTGTGGGTGTCTTGCAGGCACTGCAAACTATAGAGAAAACATGCTTGGTTATGAATTCCCTTACCTTCTTAACACCAAACTTACAAACCTGTCTATGTCTATAAACTCCTCACCTATTAAAGTACAAAAGGTAGCTCTTCCAACTAAAATCCAATCTCCACATGTATTTTGGATCCTATTTTCTCCCACCTTCTCTTGAATCTTCCATGATCAGTTATCAATTCTTTTCGCTATTGTTTCCTCTCAACTTGATCATCCAGCGACATTTGAACATGGTTGGGTATTTGGCCTTTTTTGGCTAGCGTAATTGGAGAATCTGATCACGGATCTCAAATATCCTAAGCACCATGTGTCTGTCTCTCCCCATCTCTGCTCTGCTAGCTAGCTCATGCTTGGTTTAATTTTGTGTACAGGCTCTCCTCCAGGTGGACAAGATGGCCCCACCGCCCAGACTCATATCCTCTGATGTTGGCTCTGCGGGGGAGAGATGGTCTTTTCAGGTACTAGTGGCTTGTCTGTTTCATATATCCGTAGTGAATGCAGCATAACAGTGTCTATGAGAAGAGGGCCTTGGTGGACTCAGCTTAAACTGCGCTCCTGTGGTGAGACAGGACTTGTGATTCATTGCTACACAGGGATGGCCCAAAGTGGGAGTGGTACTTTTTGTAGGAAGCAATGGTGACCATTCAATTTTAAAAATAGCAAAAGTGAATTTTTAGTCCAAAACATAAATTATGAATCAGAATAATGAAACAGAACAGTCAATGCAATATTTCATGTAATTTAAAAATACTGCATATTTTCCATCAATATAATGAAATAGTGTAAAAGAAAAAACCCAAACATGGTTGGGTAGCTTTTACTCCACTTCCCCAATCCCTACTTAGTCCTATATTCTTTCAAAGCCACACCTTCTGAAAAACTGTCTAAATTTATCTTTATCACCTTACCTCCTCCAGCATTTCAGTGCAGTTTCCACCATTTCCTTAAACTGCTCTCTTTGATGTCTTCAGTAACCATCATTGCCGACTACTTTTCTCCATGAAAAACTGTCTCCATGACAACTCATTCATCTAGTTTTCCTCTTACGTCTCTGTTCCTTTTAATTCTCCTGGACTCCTGCTGCTACCTCTCACTTATGACTTTTTCCCGGCATTTTTATCTGTATCTATGAATTCACCTACCATCTCTAGGCCAATTACATCTATCTTTGTTTCTCCTCCCCAGACTTCTATTGAGAGGTACCTTAGGTTCAGCATACTGAATGCAGGATCACCGCCTCGCCCTGATTCTCTTCCATTATTTCTGTCTTAGTGAATGGAAATATGTAATTCATCTGATTATACAAGTCAGAAATGTAGTTATTATTGATACCTTCTCTTTCATATCTACATAAAACCCACCCCAACCCATATCAGTTTTACTAAATATTGAAGACATCATTTTTCTCCATCTCCTCTACTATTTCTTAATACTGGAAAGCCTCCCTTCTTCCCCACCCCCCTCAAATCCATTCTCATTGTAGCAACCAGAGTCATCTTTTCAAAATGCAAATCTGAACCTGTGTAAAACCATTAAATAACTTTGAATTACTCTTAGGATAAGTTGCAAAATTCTTAAAATGGTCTGGCTTCTCCCAAGTTCAGGATCTCATTCCCCACTTCAACTCCTTTTCAATAGCTTCCTCTTTTCGGCTAATTCCCAGTGTCTTGGGCCTTTTTCCTTTTGTACATGTTCTCTGTACAGTCTCCACCTACTCCTGTGGCTTTAATTGCCATCTCTTTGCTCAGGACTGCCAAAGCAGTGTCCGCTCCCTACACTTTCCCCCTTTCTGGGGAGACCTCCTCACTGTTGTTGGCCGTAGTTCAGTACATAATGGGTCACTATTAGTTTTCTTTCTGGTCTTCTTGAGCCTTTCTACATTTCAGCCCGTGACCTTCCTAAAACAAATCTGATTATATCACTTCCCTGTAGTTATCTTTCAGAAACTCCTTGCCTCCTCAGGCTAATCTGGCAGTTTCTCAAGGGAACACCATAGGCACTTGGGCACAGTTGCCCCGTGCATTATAGGATGCTTAACATCTCTGTGCCTAGCCTCCCAACCCTCCTCTCTGCCCTCCCATTTCCAATCCCAAGGGGCAGTTCTGCCCTCCCATGAACTGCGCAAGATGTGCCTGTCCCACCCCCTTCACCTGTGGTATGGTGCTTCCAACCACATTCTGTGTTCTCAGCATCCAGTACAAGCAGTCCAAAGGTCAGCTGTTAATGAAACTGAAAGAGGAACTGAGTTCAAGAGAGGACAGATGTCCCACTTGTGGGCTCTGCCACCATGGGCAGGGTACGCCCTCTGGTGGCCAGAGCCATGCAGGGTGATGAAGCGTTTTCCAGTTTCCAGGTCTCTTGATGCCTTCCCTTCACAACTCAGCATTGGGTTATGGGACAATTACTGCAAGACAGCAGTTTAAAGTCCTGAATCACCATGAAGGTGCTCTTCTAGCCTTGGCACTTGCCCACAGCCCTGCTTCTGACTCTTCCAGCGTATTAGCTCCACGGATGTCTTCCCTCTCCCTTGCACATCACCCACCCAGTGCACTTCCACTCACGGGGAGTTGCCCACTTCAGTAATGTCCATCTCCAGTGCTGAGGCTTGCCTGACAATAGCCCAGGCACGGCACATTGGCTACAAACATTAAGGACATTACCAAATACAGGAGACAGTTCTCTATTTCATCTCACTTGGCCTCTCAGCATTTTACCAAGTAATGTCTTCCTCTTTTAAAAACTTTCGTCTCTTGAGTTTTATGACTCTCTTCTGGTTGCTGCTTTTAAGTCTTCTTTCTTTGCCTTAAATGCTAGTGCTCTTCAGTATATCATTATTGATACATTGATGGCTCTCAAATTTCTATTTTCAGTCTAGATTTCCTAGTTCCAGACCCATGCATCCAATTACCTTCTAGATGTTCCATAAATACCTCTAAATAAATTTCCCAAGTCCAACTCATTCCCTTCACCTTTTCTCATTTACTGGCTCAGAGGCATTCCAATATGGGAATTCTGTGGGAGTTGTTTGTGGGTTCTGGAGTCTAGCGAGACCTTGGTTTTAATCCTAGCTCTGCCCAAGCTATATGATCTTGAGCATGTTACTCTCTGAAAACTTTAGTTCCCTTTACGAACCTGTTGGGTTCATCACCACCTATAGAAAGTCTAAACTCCCGGAACACCATTAGTTGCAACCCTTGCCTAACTCACTAGACCCATTTCCACTTTTAAATTCCCACTCATCTAACCCAGCAGCCCACTGCCTATCACCTTTCCTTCTTCAGGTCTGAGCTCAGATGTCATATTTCTGAGAAGCCAAGCTGGGTTAGATGCCCCTCCCCTGAAAATAGAAACTGTCTTATTCTCCACTCTGTTTTCAGCAGCAGCATCAGATCGTGAGTTTACATTTGTGTTGACTAAAGGAAAGAAACAAGCAAGAGACAAAGGTGGTTTCCAAGAGCGTGTATTACACAGGTCTGAGTGCAAGAAATGGCAAAAAAAAAAAAAAAAACAAACCCCTGCTACGTTCACTTTAAAAGCTTATTGGGGGCCGAGTCCTGGTGCTTTTGAGAGCCCCCTGGGTCTTGGCCCCTCTGGAGCAGTCTGAGACCAGGTTCCTGGGTGAGGGGGCAGCTTCTGCATGGAACGTTCTGCCTCCTGTCACCTGAAGCATCAGGCACTTTGATGATGCCCAGGGCTGGCTCTTCTTTCTCTATTTGTGCGTATTCAGGCTCCCATAGCCAGTGCTGGCTGGGAAGCTCACAAGGTGGCTGGGCCAGCCCAGGGACACTGGGTGGACATGACTTCCCCTCCTGCCTGGGAGACCAGTTCTCAGGGTGAGCTGGAGTCGTGGTTTCCAAACCCTGGGAGCTGACCAGTCCACCTTCCATTGTTGCCTTTCTGCTCGAGGATGCCCCGTCTGGGTCTTCGAGAAGGAATTTCCAGGACCATGGGCTTGGCTCTCCAGAGGTGGAGGAAGCAGTGGGGAAACTGGTGGGGATGCGTCCTGAAGAGCTGGGACAAAGTGCTGTTAGTGCCTGGGTGTGGAGGGGCTGGGCCTTCAAGCAGCCTTCAGTGGGGATGGGGTCTGTGGGTCCAGCTCTACCCAGGCTGAAAGCTGGTGACAAGGAGCTGGCAGTCCCCTCAAAGACTTGCGGGATCCCAAGCCTCCTCTGGGGTACACCAGGGCCTTCCATTCTGGGAGGTTCCAGTGTGATCCCTGTCAATAGGCTTGGGGCCACTGGGCCCTGGCTCCTGGGCAAGAAGGTATCTTCTTCCTCACCCTCTCCTGCTCCTCTGAGCGGTGGATCTTGGCCCACTTCGGAATTAAGTATCAAGCTTGGCTCCTGTACACCTTGGCCATTCTCGGGCCCCTCATCAGTGTCATCCTCTGAAGAGTCAACCTCACGGATGGCTTCCTGCTTTTGCAGTGACTCTCGCCGTTCAGCCCGGTCCTGTCGGAGGGTTCCTAGAGCCCGTGAAGGAGCAGGCTGCAGCACCCCCTTGCCAGATAACACACTCCTGCTCCCAACCACCTCCAGAGGGTTGACTTCCCTGGGTGGCAGTTCCTTCTTTAGCTCGGGGTGGGGCAAGTCAAGGCTATGCTTTCGTGAAGTGACTAGCTTCTTCTCTGAAGCAGCAAGTGCAGCTGCCAGTTTCTCGGCTGACTGTACCCTCTTAAGGAGTGGTGAGCGGGGTGGTTCTGCACTCTTGGGCCGTGAGAGTTGCCTTCCTAGGGGAGGTGACAAGTGAAGCTTGGTGGGGAGAGCCTGGGTTCCATGGCCAGACAAGGGCGATGGGGAGCGCTGGGGTGAAGCAGCTGGTGGTGGAGAAGGGGTGTGGGCCAGTGGTGACAGAGGGATGCTGCCTGCTGACTTGCGCCGTGGAGAGCGGTACTGGCGTTGGAGCTTGGGTGCCAGACCGTGCAGGGAGCTGGGCCGTGTGTGCCCAGAGCTGGCTGGAGAGCTGGGCACACTGGAGTTGGGGGAGCTGCTCTGTGACGAATTCCCTCCCACTTTGCACAAACAGAGAAAGACAGAGCAATATTAGCTGTTAGAAGTGCTTGAGGAACAAGGCAGGGATTAGCCCTGGAATGTTCCAAGATCATCAGGGTTACCCCACCAGTGAACCAGAGCCCAGGCTACAGAAACAAGGTCACCCTCTACCCTGTTACCTCCTCCCCAAGAATGCTGGGTCTTTCGGGGGGGAGGGCTGAATGACAGTTTTGGAGTGAGACCAGTGAGAAGCAAAGAGGACCCCAGGCATACTACTGCCTCCCATGGGCCGTCTCTGTGATCTTAGGGAGCCCTTCCTACCTGAATGCTGAGTGGGCGATCGGGGAGAAAGGCTGTGGCTGTGTGTGGGAGAGCCCGGCCCGCTCTCCCCTGATGACAAGGAGCGGTTAAGGGAAGAGAGGCTGCGGCTGGTGTGGAGCAGGGATGCCTGCTTCGTTATCTTCCGGAACAGGGAGCTCCTTTTTCTGCTGCGGAAACAAGGGTCAAAGGCTGTCTGATTGGTGCCCAGAGCACAGCATGCACTGCCCACTTCCCCTCACCCCGAACAGCACCATATACTGGTCCAGGAAGACCCTTGGGCTAAGTCTGGCTCACCTTTCTTGCCCATCCTTGGCCCGGCTCCGCTTGCTCCTTCGGGCCATCTTGGCCTTGTAGCTGCCCTTCCGAGCTGGCCCTACTTTAATGGATGTGTTTTCCAGAGGAGTAGTTGAAATGGACACCTTGTTTCCACTCTGGGGAACAGCATGAGCCTAGACTAAGGCAGTGGCCATACTGTCGCCCCTACCCCTACCCCAGGGCCTGGTGGATCATGGCCCTAGTTTTTGCTCATGTATCAACATATCTGAACCACAGTTATAAAAATGGCTCCAACTGGAGCCCAAGTGGTTTGGGGTTGGGAAGGTAGAGAAGAGGCTTACTCCTCCTCTTCTCCAGTCCTACACATAGCTCAGAAGGAACTGGGCCATGGTCAGCGAGGGTGCTGCCTTCCAGCAAGAACCCAGGCACAGTCACACCCAGGTCCTAAGTCCTGACCTTCCCATCTCCCTAAGGCCAGCCACACACTCATACAGCTGGGTGGGCCATGGTAGGCAGCATGCCCGGCACTGACCTTCAGGATCAGCTCCACCACCTCTGTGTGCACCAGCCCATGCACAGGCTCCCCATTGACGTGAGTGATGAGGTCACCCTGACGAAGTCCCGCCTCACTGGCTGGACCTCCATCCTCCACGTGCTGCCCCAAGGAGAGAAGAGTCCTCAGTCTGGAGTCGGAGCATGACCTCCGAGGGTAGTGTGGGCAGGGATGGAGCAGGGACAGGCAGGCCCTAGTAGCGGGAGGTAGCGGAGTGATGAAGCTGAGGGAAAATGGGTCTGGATGGGCAGACATACCCACACCATGTGGTGCACAGTGTAGACGTCTGAGTCACCCATGTAGACACGGATGGCCCTCAAGGTGAAGCCGTACTTCTTGCCAGCTCGGTGGATGGTGATGGGGGGCCTCAAGTTGCCGAGGGCTGGCAAGAAGTCCCTGCTTGGAGAAGAGTCCCTGGATGACGGGTTGGATGACTGGGAATGTGGGGACATGGGGCTGGCCAATGGAGAGCAGGTGTGGTGTTCTAGAGAAGGAGAATCCAGGACTTAGTGAGTCAGAGGGTTCTATCCCACACAGCTCTAGTCAGAGACAGAGCCTGAGCCCAGGTATGTCTTCCCCACAGCCTTTGAGCAGCAAGGCCGCCTCATATACCCAGACCCTCACAGACCCCAGAAAGTGATAGGGAATGGCAGCTAGTATTTACAGAGTGCTTATATGTATCAGGGACCATAGAAGCTCTTCATACACATTTAAACATCGCAATTATCCTATGAGCTACCACTATTAATGTCCATTTTTTGTTTTCTTTTTGATGAGGAACTTGAGAATCAGGAGGTTAAGGAACTTCCTCAAGGTCAAGAGCCATTTAGTGATGGAACCAGGATTTAAAAATAAGCTCTGCCTGCACTTGTTACATGGTGCTGTCCTGCCTTCTGGGACACACACAACCCCAGACACCAATGCACACCTTTAGAGACCTCTAGTCTCATAAATGGGGTAGCAGTGACACATGGTATCTCAGATCCACGTTCCTTAACATACAACACAAAGACACACTTGCCACTTGCAGCCCCCTGCCACAGACTCTCAGATTCCAAGGCCCTTCCTATGAGATTTATCCTAGTTCCCCAGAGCCTCACCTGTGGGAATAAGGAGGGACAGGGCTGTGGCTGAGGCGGACTTGATCACTTTGTTGACGGGGCGAGCAGTGCGCTTTTCTATTGAGTCTCCAGAGAGCAGACGGTGGCGGGCCCTGCGCACTGCCAGGTCACTGAGGGCCTTGGCTGTGGCTCCCTCAGATAGCTGTGGCATCCCGCGGCCTCGAGTCTCCATGGCTGTGGGCTCAAGTGAGCCATGAGACCTGCAATACAGCTGAGCCTCCCCTCCCTGCCTCCCTGAGGTATCCTCTAGCTTAGGCCCTTTGGCCACCTGCTGGGCCACACCTGGACTGGAACCACTGCTCTGGCTGACAGGCTCCTCATCCAGCTTCAACTGCCGTTCCACTTGCCGTTCAGGGATAGGCCCAGACACCCCTTCTCCAGATAGGGGTGTCAGAAACCATGTGCCCTCCTGTTGCTGCTTCCTAGGGTTACTGCTAGCCTCCTCAGGACCCTCAGGGAATCGAGGTACATCCAGAAGGCCTGAGCAGCGGCGTCGCACCGTCAGTGGAGGGCTTGAGTCACTCTCGGTGTGGGATGACTCGGACACTGACAGCCGCTTCCGCAATCTGTGAGACACAAGGCCTAGGGTGAGGTGGCTTGGGCGGTCTCCTCCTCCAGCCTAGCCTGCCTTAGGGGCTCACAGAACTCTTCTCCTCAAACATTCCTTTAGGAGTCATTCTTGTGAATAACCCCTCAGACACCAGCGGTCCTCCCCATGATCTGACTCTCGCCCATAATCTGTGACCACTGATGGATGGCTATGCTGCACCCCCTGGATGAGCTCTGGGTGCTCACATCTCAGGGGAGCCAATCACCCAGCTCCGGTCTCGGCCTCTGAGTCCTGCCAGGCCATCTGAGCGGTCTTCCTTCTCCTCGCTCAGGCTGCGCTTGGTGGGGGGTGGTGTCCGGCGCTCGTCGAGCAGCGAGAGCCTCTCCATGCTACTGTATACCTGTGGGCACAGAAGACAAGCTGGGGACAGGTTACAACACACACAGGAGGGGAAAGGTATCCTTGGCACCTGAAACCAAGGAATCTGAACCAGTACTCCCCTCCCTCCCCCATACATACCAAGTAAATATTCAAGGAAGCAGCTGTTCTACTGGTCTGACCTGGCATCTCAGATGTCAGGGCCTGGAGTGGTTCTAGAAATATCTGTCATGCAGTCCTTTCCTCCTCTAGGAACACCACCTCCCCCAGCCTGCCCCAGCTATGTCCCTTGACAGGTCCTCTTCTCCCAGTCCTCCAGCCTGTTCTACCCAGCCTGTCATACCTTGCTGAACCTCGGAGAGCAGGAAGAGAACTGACGGATCTCAAGGCAGCCATCCTCACTCACTTCCTCCTCATCCTCCGAGTCCATGTGGTGGTATCGATCTGAGCGGGCTGGGTCAGACACAGGACAGTTCCTTTCAGAGGCCCCTACGGTGGCCTCCTTTTGAGCCTGTCAGACTTCAGGAAGGCCTGGAGAAGTTGCTCCCAATGACAAGTTCAGGGTACACATGTGTTTCTGGGCAAAACTGTAGGAGTCCCACTCCCCCAACCTGTTCCACAAGTGGCCTTACTGTCAAAGTAGCTGGTATCATCCTCTGACTCCAGCTGAGGAATAAATTCAGCCTTCTGGCGAAGAAGTCCCGTCCAGTCCAGACCAGTAAAGAATGGGTGCTGCTTCACCTCATAGGCACTGCCTGTGCACAGAAGGGCATGGGCAAGAGGGTGGGATGAGCTGGGAAGTCCAAGTCAGAAAGTCCAGTGAGAACCCAGAACGTATGAGGCAAGACCAGGAGGCCTTGGCTCCAGGACCTTCACACTTTTCTGCCCAGAGAGAACAGAGCAGTTTCAGGTTCCAGAAGTACTGCCCACACCTGAAGCTTGAACCTCCAAGCTGCATGGACTCAGCCTCCCTCCTCCCTCGTCCAAGTGGTAAGAAAGGTTAGTGGGGGCCTTTCCTACCTGTACCTAGTCTCTCCAGAGGGTTCTGGTGGAGCAGTTTAGAAGTGAGGTCCCGGGCATCGGGCGGGAGTGCGTCATCCCCCTCAGGCCACACGATCTCATCTGATGAGTCATTGGGGGTGAGAGGGAAATGAGTGGGCTAGAGAAGGGTCTTGGAATTTGTGGGCAGAGTAAGGAGATGGAGAAAATGGTCCTCGGAAAGGATAAGGGTAAGGAGGCATAAAGGTTCCAGCCTAGAGACCCTGAAAGCTTGCCTAGGACCCCGATTCCGTAAGTTCTATACGTCCTGGTGCCCTAAGGAAGTCTCTCACACCCTAGATCACGCCTTGTTCTTTGATACAAGGTGGGCACTGCAAAGCAGTGACTTTCCCAGTCCTGAGGCCCCAGCTCACCCTACCTTTATACTCAAGATACATGAACACTCACACATACACAACTCACACTCATAGGATATGCACATATACAACACAGGTACACCCATACACATATGGGGGAATATATGAACATGAAAAGAACCCCAGGTGACACAGAGAATGGCTGTGCACAGACACATACACATGTATCAAAGAGGTAAGCATACTAAACACACACACATGAACTCAGAACAAGAGTTCAAAAGCCTCACAGATGGATGCATAAATCATATTTGTGGACCCAGACTCTGCCTCCCCAACTGGGCCAGGGTTACGGTACCTACCACTGATCACTTGCCCAAAGAGCTCCTCCGGTGTGTCTCCAAAGAAAGGGACGCAGCCCACAAGGAACTCATACAGGATTATGCCCATGGCCCACCAGTCCACTGGCTTCCCATAGCCCTGACGCAGGATCACCTCAGGCGCAATGTACTCCGGGGTCCCGCATACCTGGCGCAGAGAAGCCAGGCTGGCTCAGCTTCCTGAGGCAGCTCATTGGCATTTCAGCAGGAGGGGTAAAAAAAGTCTCTGAAGACTCGGCTAACTGGTTAATGAGCAGGATCAACAGGAGACCCAGGGTTGGAACTGCTGTGGGGGTGGGTGGTGAGTTTACATACTTCTAATTACCCAAAACATCTAATGCTAGCCTGGAATCACCACTCCCTGATCCCTCAACACCAACTTTTGGCATCTGGTCCCCACTCCACAACTGGCCTTTTCCCTCCAGCCTTCCAAAGAATAGACCCTATAATCACATAACAACTAGAGTGACTTGTGAACAGTCACAACCTGAGATGTCAAAGCAGAGAACATCCAGAGGCTACTATCAGAAAGTTGGGCGATAGCCCAGTGGAAATTTGGAGCTGTGTTCCAAGAACAACAGACTCTAGGAGAGCCTTGCCCTTGACTGAGGATAGAAGGTTCAGGACTGATCTCATACCAGTGTCTAAGAGTGTCTGTGGTTATAGGACCATTCTTCTTCAAATCCTGAGGAGGAAGATGATTTTGGATTTTATATCTATGATTTTCACAGCCCACCCTATTTTTCAAATGTGCTACCTATCTCGATGACTCTCTGGAACCAAAGGTGAAAAAGATAGGAGCTCCCAGTCTTAACATCTATCTACAAGGTAAGCATGTGGCCCCCAGGCCTTATTTTGAGGCCTGGAATTCAACCTCCAAAGTCTCAACTATCCTTCCTTACCTGCTTGTCTAAGAACTCCCGGGCATCCTTTTCAATATGACCCTCATACAAGTTTGTTGTCAAACTCATGAGGCCAATTTTAGAAAGGCCAAAGTCAGTGAGCTTGATGTGCCCCATGGATGTAATCAGGAGGCTGCAAACCAGAGAAACAAAAACATAGAGTTATTTCCTAATTTCCTAAGAGTGCTGATTTTAGTATATGCCAAATTTTCCCACTCAGGCTTTTATGGGTTTACTGTGGGACATAAGCAGAGTAGCTTCAGAAAGGAGACAGGCAGCTATGAAAGAAAAAATAGCTCTGGCTTTGTGAGTACTGCATTCTGCACATATAACCTGCCTTTTGCCCATTCCCCCAGTTCATTTCTGTTTATTACCCTCGACTGGAGGCAGCTAAAGAACAGACTTTTCTCTAAAGACCCCCGACTCAGGGAGAGAAGAAACGGGCACATACTCTTGTTCCATGACCACAGTTGGTCTTCCAAGGAGGGCTGGATGGGAGAAACTAGAAATAAGCTCTCATAGAGAGAGAACTCTCTTTTCTCCCTTCACATTTCATTTTGTGAGAAGGCTGCACCTTGCCACCCCTTTACTCCATGATTCCCATATCAGTGTCTCTGGCCTTGACTCTTCGAGTTCCATGCTCACTAACTGCCCCGAAGTCTTACAGGTTCTACAAACTCAGCCTGTCCAAAGTAATGCCTCCTGACTGTCCTTTCCTCAGTAAAAAGCAGTGACTTATGTTACCCACTGAGCTCAGTGATAAGTACTTTACTGATTATTTATAAAAATATTCTGGCTCCTGAAAGATTATCATATAGAGTAACACAAAAGTAGGTATTATTATCCCCATTTTAAAGAGGAAGAACATGAAGCTCAGAGAGGTCTAATTCAGACTCGAGTTCACAGAGTTATTAACAAGTAGTCATTTGAACTCAGGTCTGTCTAATGTCAAGGCCACGTTCCACTGCAGAATCACCATGCGCGAGTCCCAAAATGGAAATCTGGAAGATATCCGACTCCTTCTGCTCTCTCACTTCTCTTTGCACCTTTACACCAACTCTATTGTTTCCTTTCTACTCTACCAACACTATCCCACTCTTCTCTATCCTAACTGTTCTGGTGCAGGTGTTGTTGTTTTTAGACTGGCCTACTGCAGTGGTCTCACCATCTCTTCCCACTGCCAGAGTAAGCTTCCTAAACTACAACCAAAATCTGAGTGTGCCACTCTGTATCATACCTTTAGTTAACAGGCCCTTCAAAAAGTCTCTAGGACCCTTTAAAATAAAACCCAAAATTAACAAAAAGGCCCTTGGTGATCTAATCCCTGCCTATCTAGCCTTATCTTATTATTCTGAGCAACCAACAATCTCCAGCTTCAGCCACATTGTACTATTGGTAGTTCTTGAATGGGTCACGTTCTCTCACACCTGTGAGTCTTTGCAAACCCCATTCCCCAGATTTAGAAAGCTCCTCACACCTTTTTCCAACTGCCTAATGCCTCCTGAGAAGTAGCTTATACATGGATATTTGTCTCCCATACTAGACTGAAGTTCTACAGGCCAGGGACTACTTTATAGCCTATAATACTTTGCTTAGCACAGAACAGATGTCAGTATTAGAATGCTTGTTCAGCCATCTATTAGATATGCTGATTCTTTTGTTTTTGCTTGGATCCTTTAGTGGTGTTCCTCAGTGACTCTACATGTCACCAAAGCCTTACAATGCCCCTGCCAGACCTTGCTGGCAATGGTTTTTGCATTTGGGATGGTCAGAGGATAGAGCACTAGACCTAGATGTATACCCACATGGGCACTGTTTCCTAGCAGCCATTCTGGTTGAGATTCAAACATGCTGTGTCTGCTTTCATTTATCTAGAGACCCAAGAGGGAGACCTTGGACAAGGGACCCAGATAGCGGGCATACTTGTCAGGCTTGAGGTCACGGTGCACGATGCCATAGTTGTGTAAGTATTCCAAGGCCAGTACAGTTTCCGCAAAGTACAGACGCACCATGTCCACAGGCAGGGCCCCGATGTTCTTCAGCAGAGTGGCACAGTCTCCTCCTGCAACAAGGCCACGCCACGTGAAGGAAGGATCCAGTTCCCTGCTCTAGATGGTCCTAGGCTTACAGTCTCTAAGGCCCAAGAGGAGACAGCCTCATGGAAGACCCTGGTGCTAGAAACAGTGATGGCTGCTTGGCTGGGAGACAGTGTGGAAGGGAGAGGGCGGTACAGTGAATGACTATTTAGGCCACTGTTCAAGCCAGAGATAGAAAGAACTCAGGCCTCTGTGTCCATGAGCTGACTTGTAGGGACAGGACTAAGTTATTTTAGAATGGGAATCCTGTGGATTGTAAACACATCTGGCTGAGATTTCAGCATTGTTCAGCTATCCTTTAGTTTCTGAGTAACATTGTAAACTCCCAGCATGAACCCACTAATTTAAAGGGGAGGTTTGTTCAGCTTCAATGTCAAGACTCAGGCAAATAATCTCTAGAAGCTATACTCAGAATTGAGAAGAGGAGAGGGAAGGCGACTGGCCAAGCTGCTGCCCCTCTCCAGAATTGTGCCCCATGATGCTCTCCTGTTCCACCCTCAGAGCATTTTGTGTGGCCTTATGGGCGTCCCCCTCACAAGCCATCAGCCAGGGCAATGGCTTTCCTTCCTTCTGAGGGCCCAGATGCAATCTTCCCAGCATTCAACCCAGGGCTTTTTTAGCTCTGCTACTTTCTTTGTTCCTGCTGGCACCAGCAGCAGAGGTTGTGCAGGTTTTGGGGTATAGGATTCTATAACTGCCAGGCTGATACATCCTGTCCCAGGATAGCTGACATGGGCTGCATCTGCTACTGCTGCAGACGCCTTTCCCTGTGAGGGGCAGGGAGCCTGTGCCCACCACAGCCAAATGGTCTCTGAGATCCTAAGACAGAAACTAATATCAAACAGAGACGGAGAAGCTGAGCCCTGAAACTCTACTCCTATACAGAGCTATTGGTCCCAGCTCAAGGCCAAGTTTCAGATTGTGCCTTGGCCTCCATGCCAGGCCGCCTTGCCCCCAGTACCTTCAACATACTCCATCACCATGCAGAGGTGGCGCTTGGTCTCAAAGGAGCAGAACATGCTGACCACAAAGGGGTTCTCAGCAAAAGTCAGTATGTCACGCTCCACGAAAGCTTGCTGAATCTGGTTCCGTAGGATTAGGTTCTGCTTGTTGATCTTCTTCATGGCAAAGCGCTGCCGAGTGGACTTGTGCCGCACCAGGAATACAGCCCTGGAAAACAGCCCATCCCGTCCCCCATGGACCCTCAGCGCCTGAGCCGTGCTCTCCACCACCCAGAGCTGGGGTGGCCAAACTGCCTCCTCTCACACCTTATAAATGCACAGAAAAAAGGAGCAGAGGTTGTGCTTATCAATGAGAAGGGTTTGGGCCCTCTGCCCAGATTGCTCTTCAATCTCCTGATATACCAAGTCCTGAGGACACAGCTCAGCCTCTCCTCACAGCTCAGGGAGAGGAGTGCTACGAAGAGGAGTGGGAATCACCTGGGAAAGGAACAATGCTCAGATGTCAGAGGAAACTGAACCCTTGCCTCTCCAGGAGGCTTTGGGGAGGGAGAGGGTCCATTCTGGCATCTGATGCCCAGAGAACTGAGCATCATACAGTTCTACAAGGAAGAGCCCAGGGGCTGACTTGGCTCACTCTGACAACACCCTGACCCCTGCCTTTACCCATAGGCGCCATTGCTGATGAGCTTAGTGGTTTCAAAGTCTTCTTCAGAGGGTGTCTTTTTAGATGTCAGAGATGCCCCACGGCCCTGGAAGATAAGGGAAAAGGAGGAGGAAGGCATGCTTCTCAGAGTTCATATGCTCAGGGAGGCTGTGGCCCCAGCATCAGCTCAGCTCTTAGCCCTGCTGTGCCTGCCTATTCTTCTCCAGGAGCTGAATGACTTCTCAGATAGTGAATACACCGCCCCCTTCAGAGGTTCTCTTCAAAGAACTCACAGGCCCAGGTGCCAGGACTGGGACAGAGGCTCAGGACCTTTACCTCGACTGAATCATCTGTCTCTGGAGTATCAGGACTGTCATAGCTGCTCAACTGGGCCATTTCTAGAAACAAAGCAAGGACACAAGAGAAATATGTGTGTGGCACTGTCAGGCACTTCTACTCATATCACAGGACAGGTATGTGTAGGGTAGGCATTATGCTTTCTGCATCAGACTAGGATGTAAATCTGCTCCTGTGCCTCTATCCTCTGTGTAGTCACAGCTTTTTACTTTTTCATGCCAAAAAATACTGCCGCTCCCATTTCCAGAAGTCTAGAGCCATTTACAAGGCCTGGCAAATTTTATAAAGCTTCCCTCATACTTGGGACAACTCCTGGAAAACAGGGCCCAAAGCTGAGCTCTCAGTCCCCATCCTGTTGGCCAAGACTTGGCTTTGCCAGATGGGGCTGGCAAGCAGGGGAGGTGGCAGCAGGACTGTCACAGACCAGGGAGTGGTAGGCCATGGTCCAGGCAGAGGCTCAGTGTGAAGCCCTGAAGAATGGCGATCATCTCCTGAAACCCTTGGTTCGGACCACCCCAAAGACAAAGGAGGACTTGTAAGCTGGCACCAGGAGAAGGAAGCATGCAGAGGAGGTGACCATTTTTGAAAATGTGATTGTGGTCCTTTAGTTGTTGAGCTCTTTTGACCTTAGGCTCTAAATCCAATCCAGCTGGGCCCAAGGCAATACAGGGTGGGTTCGTCAGGTAGGTGTAAACAATTCTAAAGGGGGGCTGTTTTATGACAGAGAACTCAGGGTTCTCTTAAAGCCCTGAAGCCCTTGATGCTGTGCCATGTCCATGTCCAATCTAAGCCTCTTCTCTGGGGTTTTCCCTGCTCTAATAGCTTGTTGGCTGTGGGGCCTTTGCAGCCACCAGGCAGCATGCTCACCCTCCAGGGGATCCCGTGTGAGGCCTAGCTGGCTAACGATGTAGCGGGGAATGTCACATTTAATCCCTTGTCCCTCTTTGGCGTGGCCCTCAGCTGCTTCCAACAGGTGATAGAACTCTTCAGGGTCAAACTCCTGTCAGGGGAGAGAGGTAGTCAGTGGTGAGAGCTACAAGTGGAGGCTGCTGGCCTCTGTGATTTTATAGCATACGCCCAGTGCAGGATGAACGAGACCTTCCCTTTGTGATGGGACGCTCCTTCCCCTGAATACCCAGAAACATTATGATTCAGGGGTCATGAGAATGAGGACAAAGGTACCCTACAGGTCACCTCCAGACTGGATATCCTAAGCATAAACTGTCTTCCCAGCAATAAGAACCAGAGCTTTTGCTTACAAAAAAGATCAGCCCATTCATTTGGTCCAAAACCTTCCACCAGTCACATGGCACTGTCAGGCGTGTTCACCCACCCAGTCCACGGGAGCAGTCCTGGCACACTCTAAATTATAGTTCACAGCCCTGGTGGTATATGCATACCTTCAGCTATTTATTGAAATCTGTGTGCTATAGGTTAGAGAGCCATGTGGATCAGAGCACAGGGTGCATAATAATAAGGGTCCTATATACTGAGTGCCTACTAAGTGCTGTAACTCTGGGCTAAACCCTGATAACACCTCTGTAACCTTGGTAAAATGAAAACTCACAGAGATGCACTGACTTGTCCATGGTCACAGAGGTAGGAAGGAAGAGAAATCAGCATTCAAACCCAGGCCTGACTGTAACCTCTATGTAACTGTGGACTTCACGTTCTTGAGGGAGGGGCCCTCTGCTTCACCACAGTTCCAGCCTCCACTGTTTTCTTCAGCTCTGGTCTCATTATTTTGGAGAACTATACCACCATCTACCTGGATATAATCTAGCCAGACCCAAAAGTCCTTTTCAGTTTATATTCTCCTTCAGTCCTTGTATCAGACAGAATGTCTACCTTATAAATCCGCCTCTTGTCTGTTCTCCTATGAATCTCTTCATTCGGGCCAGTCCTGTCTCTCACATGAATTGCTTTAAGTGACTGCACTGGTCTCTGACTCATCCTACCCTCTCTTCCAATTCACTATCCACGTTGCAGCCAGAACAATATTTTTAAAAAGTAAATCTGATAAAATATTACTCAAAAATAGGAACCAATTACTGATAAATGCAACCACATGTATGAATCTCAAAAAAATTATGCTAAGTGAAAAAGTCAGAACATACTATATTATTTCATTTACATGAAACTGAACAAAAGGCAAACTTCTCCAGAGTGAAAGAGAGGTGATAAGTGGCTGTCTGAGAGAAGACAGGGGCTGACTGCAAAGGGCATAAGAGAACTTTTTGAGGTGAAAGAAATGTTCTCTACCTCAACTGTGGCAGTGATTATACAGGTTAAAACTCATTGAATTGTATACTCAAAAGGGATGTTTTATTCTGTGTAAATTACCCCTTAATAAACTTTTAAAACGTAAATCTGACTATCACATTCTTATCTAAACATTCTGATGGCTTCAAGTGGCCTTAAGGATAAATGCAAACTCATGAGCGGAGAACGCAACATTCTCCTGATATTGTCATGGTCGACCTTCCAGGTTAAACCCTCACCAATTCTTCAAATATACTTTGCTTCATCGACTGCTCTTTCCCATGTCCCTTACCTGACAAACTCATAACCACCCTTCAAGTTGCTGAATAAGCTTCGTGCCCCACAGGGAGCACTTCCTTCACCATGTTCTTGCTGTACCTTGTGTTTACCTTCATGGCTATACCGTAATTATTATTTACATATCTCCAGGCCTTCTACCTAAGTCACTGAAAGACTAACTCTAACTCCATTACAAAGGAAGCATCTTAGGATATGGGGACTCTGCTGTATTTATGCCTGTATCTCCAGTGTTTAGCATGAAGATACTCAATAAAGCATCACTGAATGATTAAATGAAGGGCTCAACTTGTGCACTGACCCAGGGCCTGCTCAGTGTGGGGGGTGAAATAGACTAATACCTCCCCCTGCCAGATCCCTCAGGACCATCTGGTTTTCCTCAAAGGAACTAGTTTGGTCCCTCAATGCTTGCATATCATATTTAAATTAAGGATGTCAGCAGTAGAAATGGCAGTGGGTGCCACCAGTTTTGCTGTTAGCAAAATACTTGCTCTATAGCCCCTACTTCCACCTCTCCAAACTCTCCCCGCTCTACCCCTGCAACATCCCAGAGTCCACTCACCAGGCATTCCAGGAGACGAGCTGGGCGGGCAATGACAATCATCAGCTTTTTTACCAGCTGCATCACGAAAGCCACTTCTGAACTCTCTGAGCGCTCATGAGCCTATAAAAAAGACAAAGGTTGCTTAAGTAATCCACAGGCCCATCATGGCTGAGCTAAGCAGGACTGGGCTGGGCAGAGCTACTACAACCTGGTCGTATAGAGAACTCTGCTGAGAGAACTTAGAAAAGGCCAGTGGTCAGTGAGAGGGAGTAGGCTGCTTATTAAGAACCATGAGAGCTTTAGAACACTACATGACATCATAGAATGTCACATAGACACGCCATTTTACCTGCTCCGCCATCCAACAAGCTTTACTTACCCTCCAGACCCTAACTTAAGGGGTAACTCTCAATGGAGCCTTCACTGATGTTCACTTTTCACCCCAGAGAGACTGTTAGAAATAGAAAAACCTTCAAGCAGGAGAATGATGTGACCAGAGAAGTGTTTTAGAAAGGCCACTCTGGTTGGAGTGTGGATGGTGCACTGAAGAGGGCAAGCTTAAAAGCAGAAAAACCCATCAAAAGGCTATTGCAATAAAGCAGACAAAAAAGTCATAAATTCAGGCAGTAAGAATGGAGAGAAACAGACAGACTGGGGCCATTTCAGAGGCAGATGACTGAGTAGGCCTGAGGGTGGAAGAAGCAGGAACAGAAGGTAACCACAACTACTATTTTAAGAAAGTTTTAGGAGAATAGGAGAAAACATATTACGTTTGGTTTTAGAAAAAAAGCAGGTAGGCGGAAAAGATAAGTTATGTTTTGAATTTGCAGAGTCTGCAGTACCTATACTAGGTACTTTCTTGGGTATTTGCTCAGCCCAGGAGCCTTTTTCTTTTTCATGGAAACTCTCTGATTTCCAGGAGCCATGTGTGCATTGTGTGGTTGCACCTTCCCTCCCACCTCTAGTCAGTGTGGATTACCTTCCTAGGAATTTAAAAATGGATGAAAAGACAACTGTTACTATCAGTGTGGCAGAATAATAATCTACTCTTGAGTGAAAAGGGATGGTCCTTTATCCACCATATCTATCAAAGAGCTAGAGAGAGAGAAGCACAGAGAAAAACAGAGATAAGAGGAGGCTGAATGCTTCCTGGGCTTTCACAGGTTCTGGTTTCTAGTTCCAGTCTCTTCCTAAGGCCTGGCAGCATTTCTGTCTTTGATTCTTTAAGACCCAATCCTTAATAATTAGTTTTCCTTTCCTGATTAAACTACTCTGAGTTACCTTCCTATTACTTGCCATTGAAAAGTACCAACCAATCTGGGAAGTCAAAGTGGAGGAGTCCAATAAGTAGCTGGGAACACTGGTCTGGAGTGCAGGAGAAGAGGGAGGGAAGCAGCCACAGGCAAATGGATGACAACTGAAGACATGGAATGGGAAAGTGTGAAGAAAGGAGAAAGAGAACGGACGCTCAGGTGCCATGTAGAGCACCAGTATTTAAGAGATGGGCAGAAAAGGAACATGTGAAGGGGCAGCAAGACTGTAAGACCAAAGGGCATAGTGTCACAACAACCAGCGGGGAAAAAAAAGATTGAGAAGAGCTATTTATTATGTAAAGTTGTGTAGAAAGATGAAGAAAGATGATGAGTAGAAGAGGTCATAGGATTTGGCAACAGGCCGGTTAGTTTCTTGGTGACTTCTACCTGAAACTACTTCAGTGGAGTGGTAGGAAGGCAAAGTAGAAGGCAGAAGATTGAATGGTGAATAGATTGTAAGGAAAGAAAAATAGCAAGTGAGGACCATTAAAAAAAATTGGTTATGAAATGAAGACAGAGGCTGGGCATCTGGAGAAATCTCATTTATCTTTTTAAGATAGCCTAAAATTCAACTCTGTGAAGCCTCATCTAAGTCTTCTGCCCCTCAAGAACAAGAAGAAGTAACTGCTCTTTTCTATGTTCTCCAAGCTGTTTGCTCATACCACATCTATTATGTTGTTTTATAATTAGTTGTCTATCTCTACAGCTACACTGTACAGCCTTATAAATAGAGAGGCTGTCTTTCTTTTTTTTCTTCACTCACATGCTAAGCATAGCATAGTGCCTCTTATATAGCAAAGGTCAGTCAATGTTTGTTGACTAAGTGTTTAAAAGTGTACCATCTTAGGCTCTGGAATAAAACAAACCTGGGTTTGGGGTCTAGCTCTGCTACTTAAGAAATGAGTTACCTTGGGCTAACAGCCCCTTTAAGCTTTGGTTTCCTCATTGGTAGATTTAGGGAATAATAACAGCACTTCCCTTACAGTGTTGTGTTCTATAAATAATAGTGATTGTTATTATTTTTAATGTAAATCTTATCATACCACTTACTCTTCAAATTCATCCAACAACTTTCCCCTGCAGGTATCTTTCACTCTAGTCATGCCAAACTACTTAATCTGCAATTCCTGGAATGTACCAAGTTCCTTTATACCTCTGAGAGCTGTTGATACCATTTCCTAGGCCTGATGAACTCCTTACTTAATCATTAAGACTTAACTTTTCCTGAACCCTCCATGCAGCATCACTATATCCTCCTCTATGTTCAGAACTGACCTCTAGGCTGCTCGTCAATCAGATTTATGATAATAAACACAAGTGAGATAATTCACATGGAGCACTCAGTATAGTTGCTGGCACACAGTATACTTTAATAAATGAAGCTGTTATTTTTACTGTAAGTACGTGTTAATGGGTCTGTATCCCCAGTCACCAGCAGATTCCTTGAGCTAGAACCTGCACTGAACTTTTTTTTGCATTCCCAGAGCCCAGTAAATTAGGGAACCGATGAATGCACTGACTCCATATTCAGTGCTCTTCCTACTGTGTCAAGCTGACCCCCAGGGGCAATGAGTCTGGGAAAATACCTGAAGATTTGGGCAGGACTCTGACTTTAACATTTCAGAACCATCTTAGATGTACAAGCAACCTTGGAAGTCACTCTACATTGATCCTTTACTTGATGCTGCAATTCCTGATTCCTATCCACTGTTGGAACACTATTTGAAAGTTATTCTTGAACAGAAACAAATAGCTGCCAGTGATTTTCATGAGACTTTATACAATATTTGTTAATATTTGTATAATGTTTGAATTTAAGTATGCTTTTGAAATCAGAAACAAAAAAATATTTTTGTAGAAGGAAGTATTTTTTCATCTGTTAAAAGCTTTCTCACTGTAAGTCTTGCCCACTGGACTAGTATGATTTTTAGGGGACAGAGAACAATCTTTTACCTACTATATATGAGAAATCTTCTAATATTTGACTGCAATAATCATGATCATCTTTAGTTATCTTTTCTCTAGATTCAACAGTTTCTTATATTTTAAAAAATTTCCTGCTCCTAGTTTCTAGACTAATACACTAAAGTCCTATTTGGGCTTTAGCCCTAGGTTCTCAGCTCAGCTGGTATTGTGGCAGAGCAAGGTCAAGGTCTGAAGCAGTGGTCTTGGCTGGGAAATACTCTAGTGAGACGAAGAGCTCTGAGGACACAGGCACATCTCTTCTCTCTTCAATTGTACTAATGGTGTAATATAGGGCAACTGTGATCTGAGTGGGAAGGTTCCCGCCCATGTTATTGGAGATGTTGGTAGGAAAATGAGCACCAGAGCATGGGGTAGTAGTTAAGAACTCAGTGTCTGCTCTGGTCTTGACCATCTCTGAATTACTTTACTTTTATCCTCCCATAGACTTTCACAGTGGGGAGGATCAGGTCTCTAAACACATAGGTGCCCAGCAGAGAACTTCCCACTACGCAAATAGAATGTTAGTAAATAAACCCATAGTGCAAGCCTCGGATCTGCTTTTCTTTGGCTGAAAAGGAACAGTCTGAAAGCTTTGCTCATATCAGTTATTTCTACCAGAAGAGAGCCCACCATAGCCATGGGGGACACTCTTTGGCTTTGGGTTACAAATTTCCTAGTCAAATACTACCAATGTTGGTGCCTTGGGCAGATCACTGTTATTAGAAGACGGAAGGACACACAGAATTGAGTTCTTCTGATACTAAACCGGCTTCCTTAGTAATGCAAGGGATAGAAGAGGAACCTAAGTCTATCAGTACCACATCTGGGGGTGGCCCTGCACACTAGCAAGGGGGTGGCGAGAAGGCTAAGACTGGGAGCACCATTAATGCCTTAATCTTAGGTTGGGACTGCTAATCCACTACTGCATGGAGGATTCACCAGAGTTCTAGCACAGACACTCACATCTTGCAGAAGTTTCTCTAAATTCTCTTGAAGTTCATAGAAGTACTGTGATGTAATGAGGCCACTCCGAGATTTATCCAGGCAGTCTCGGGCCATCTCAATCACCTGATGATGAATAAAGCTCAAGGTTCCATCTGCCAAAGGCAACACACTGTCTGGAGTGTTGGAGGAAATGAACTCTGCTAGGCGCTCTTCCATTTGTGCAGTGGCCTGGGAATAAAAGCAGAAAAGTAAGAGTCTGGCAATAGCCTAAGGATGAGCTCTGTGATCCTGGTTTGCCAATGCTGCATTTGGGAAACCTGATGACTGAAAATGTAAAAAGATCACCTACAAGTTAAGTCAAAACATAATCAAGGCTCTCTCTCACCTGGCCTTGTGTATCTCCCCACACTCACTCCTTTAAAGGCATGCTCTTTTGCTCTAAGGACACTGAAGTATTTGTTGTTTTCCTCCTTCATTATGTTGTTTCATGCCTTGGTCTGTTTCCTGTGTGTAGTATTTTCACCTTGCCAAGCCTGCCTGGCAAACTCCTATTATTCCTATTATTATAATCTCATTTCAAACATCATCTTTCCTCTGGGAATTCTTTGATTCCTTCAGGCAAACTAGGGTTTCCTTTCCTCTGTTCTTCCTCTGGAACCTCTCAACTGTGTAAACTTTGTGTATGGACATGATGGTTTCTAAATCTTCCTCTGTACTGGGAACTTCAAATCAGGGAGAGATTGATTTATCACTTGACCTTAAGACCCAACAGAGCTAAGCAGATGCTCAGAGTGTGTTTATTAAAGGTGAACCTGCCTGGTCACAGACCTGGATCCCCAGCAGAACAGAATAGGGGTCTGGCTCAGAAACCTCTTGGGGACCTTACTGCATACTCATGTCAAAATGACAAATAGATATCAGTTAACAAATTCTAAGCTGCCTATCTAGAACTTGGCCTTCTTTCTTTTGCCACCGGGTGGCGATTTCTGATTTCCAGTGTGTGTTTGGGTATCAGTGTGTGTAAACACATATATATGCATATACATAAACATATGTTACACACACATATACATATATGAGGGGTGTGTGTGTGTGTGGAGAGAAAGACCAAAGTGGGGGAGGGGAGAAGAAATGGAGAGAAGGAATTTTAACACATTTTCTCTAACAAAACAGTTCATCTTACACAAATGACTTGGAGACATGCACATAAAACAAAAAAAGGAATGCTTGAATGACAATACAACACCAAATATATAAGGAGAAAGAGGAAACATGTGAGAAGCATTTCTAAACACTACACATTCCCAAACTACTTTATAAAGGACCAAGCATAACAAAGTGATTTCTCAGCTGTAGTTCTGCCCCTCTTTCTCGCTCGTATTCTCCAAGGTTAAACAACATAGACCACAGGGCACAGGGCAGCAGAGAAATAATAGCTAACACTTACTGAGTGCTTACTATGTCCTGGGCAGCTTAGAAAAGCTTAATGTTCATTAATCTTCGCCAACTCCCTACGAGATATGTTTATTATCCCAAATTACAGGTGAGGGAAATAAAGCTCAGAGAAGTTAAATACTCTGTCCACATAGAGTTATATAGTTAGTAAATGGCAGAAGCAAATTTGAACCCAGTCAGTCTGGTTCCAGAATCAGTGCTCTTCTTTACTGCCATGCTTCACTGTGCATGTCAAAGGCTTCACACCATTTCTCTAGGCCACCGATGTGTGTCCAGGAGACTAAACCTGACTCTAGAAAAAGGACACTCTCTAGAGGAGCAGGGAACCACACTGCAGACCCTAAATAAGGATGAACGGTAGACCCAGGGAGGTCTAAACAGAATGTGAAAAAAGAGGCTGAGGACTCCATACTACCTGTTGTTATGGAAAGGGAGCCTACATCAGTTCCCTGGTTTTCTCTCATGCAGAGCTGGCTGTGTTCTGCAGGAACAGGGCCTATCATCAGAAGGCCAGGTCAGAGTGTACAGGCACGTGGTGTTCAAAAAGAAATGCAATGGGAAGCAAGGTCCTAGTTCTTCTACACACAAGGTTTAAGGCCAAACTGCAGAGTTGTGAAGACTGTTTCTCAGGATAGTGACCTATCTTCCTCCCTCAGCATTTTCTTGCTTAAAAACACAAATTCAAATGTGAATAAGCAACTCTGAGATCTCCACACGCACCTTACTGTTCCCTCTTGCAACTTCCTGCCAGTCCAGCGTCCTGCTGTCTGCATACTCTCTGGTGCCTGGTAAGGAGGCACTGCTTAAGAAACCCACATCGAACAAAGATGCTCCTAAATGCAAACCCTATTCCAGGGTTGGGGAGACCTTGACTCATGGAACCCAATGCATATGGTGAGAAATAAACTCTGCAGTTCTTTCCTTTCCCACTAATATACAGTGGGATTCCTTTTTGACATTTCCCTCCAGATACCTTTCCCTCCAAGGAGTGGAGAAGTAGAAGCTCTACAATTACGACACCCAGACTCACAGTCCTCTGCTGCCTTCCTCTTCCCCAGCAGTGGAAGCCCTTGTGCTCGTGCCCTCCTCCCCCTCCTGGTGCATCTCTGCTCTTCTTGATTGCCTCTGGAGAAAGCACCCCATCCCCTCGCCCCAGCCTTTCCAGTGGGGCTGACTGCAGGTAGCCATCCTCAGGGGCATTACCAGTCTCCTGTAAAATGCATCCTTACCTTGGGGAATCTTTCTTTGTATACATGATTCATCATTATTATTTCACTGTCATAGGAAACTGGGGACCGTCCAGGACTAAATAAGAAAGAAACAAAGTGTTACTTTAGTACCATGGAACTATCGAGGAGAAAGATGGCCACCTCAAGGGCCCTGCTCCCTTGCTGTCCGAAGTACCCACGCACTCCCACTTTAGTAAGTGCTGAGTTCCTTATTCCTGGAGCTGCCAGTATACCTTGTTCAGCTCAAAATGGTACCACCTAGAGCTGAGCTACCTTCCTATAAGAAGCTTGGCTTTTATAAGACCTCTCTCAGGGTCTGAAAAGGCTTGAAAAGGAGGACACCACTCCTGAGCCCACTGGTAGCTTCCTAGGATGATCCTCCCCAGAACAGGACTCTTTGCCCAGTGGGGTCGGGTATACCCCAGTATGTTCTAGGAATCAAATAAAATCACCACCACCAAAAAACAACCAGAAGAAGGCAGTGTATACCTATATCTTTTCCCAAATTAGCTGCAGCTAATGGGACTAACTTGGGCTCTGATCTGGGAGACAAATAAGGCTGATCCATTCTGTAGTGAGTTATAGGCCTGGGTCATCTAAATCTTCCCCTTTGGCCCATGTTTGGTTATATCCTCTTAAAGTTTTCAAAGTATGAGCCACACAACTGAATGGATATTCAGGTCTTGCCCAGTTTTGTGCCCTTGGCACATGATCCCATGATCCCAGCTGACACAGGTTCAGAACTGTTCCTTTCTGCCTTTCTCCCTGTAGTGGGCCACGGTTTGCCTATTGCATCAATGTACATTACCAAGCATTTTAAGAGTAATATAGCAGGGATTTCCCTGAGGTACTGTAGTCTTCTCTATCTCAGATGGCCTAAAAGGTACCCTTTACTCTGTGTGGATTGTGGAGCACCAAGATCCAGGTGTTTCTCTGTGTATGGCAAAAAAAGACATTGTGATCCACACTCCACATTCACTCAATTGTATTTTTGATCATTTGCACTGCAGTCCCAGTCATCTTTATTATTCCCTGAACTTGAACCAGTCTGTGGTCTGGCTCAGCTCACCTTCTAACACTCAAAGTCAACATTACCTGAGGGGATTTTTCCTGGGAGGCACTGTTCCTTTGGGCTTCCATCCTGAACATGTTAAGCAATTATTTCTCAGGGACTTTGGGAAGCTGAGTTTAGTCGTTAAAGCCTTGCTTATTTTAATCTACACTCTCTTCCTTAACCTGGAATTCTGGTATAGATTTACTAGCTAATACCAAAGAGAAGAGCCAACTAATCTAAGGAATTCACAGATAAATCAGCTGTTAAAGTTTGTTTGGTTTGATGAACCCAGGTCTGTCAGGGAAATGAGACAGACTCAGCCAGGCATTTAATTCTGAAATGGGCTTCTTCCCCAAGTCATCCACAAGTGTCTTTAGCAGCAACTTTTTTAGAAAGCTTAGTTCATATCCCCTGGGCCTCTGTAATCTGCATCCAGGTAAATTATCAGAATGAACACTATTACTCTCCTTTTACTGATGGGCTTTAAAGTACATTTCTACTAACTACTTTCAAAGAAAACAAGAGAGGGACTACCTAACAGCATCATCAAGTATCTCTTGGGGTATTGAGTTGAGCTGTAGCCAAAGTGAAAAAGGGCTTGAGCTTCACTACACTTGACTCTTTGGAGCTGTGCCAAAATGCTATACCAGGGGTTGGCAAATATGGCCTGAGACCAAATCTGGCTGCTGCCTGTTTTTGTAAATTATGTTTACATAATGTCTGTGGATGTTTTCCCACAGCAACAGCAGAGTTAAGTAGTTGCTACAGAGATTGTATGGATTACACAACCTAAATTATTTATTATCTTGCCCTTTATAGAATAAATCTGCTGGCTCCTATTCTGTGCAAACAAGCTGAGTGCCACAGGTCCTGGGGCCATGGGCAGAGAGCACCCCTCACCTGAGGCTGCGGGAACGGGGTCGCATGGCTGGAGACTGCTCTTCCTCCTCATCTGGTACGCTCTCTGTACTGAAATGCTTTGTCAAAAAGTGCAGCTCATCAGCTGTAGGCTGGAAGGGCAACTGGTGTAGCTTTTCCTGCGAGGAACATGATGACTAGAAGGAAAAACAAAAAACAGCATTACAGACATGTCTAAGGACAGTCCAGGATCAGAGAAGAACTGAGAAGGGTCAGTTTCTAGTCACTGTACACCCAAAGTCAACCCAGAGCAGACATTCTTTCCATTACTCCCTTTAGCCTGCACTGTGCATGATCTCATCCACATCTACCCCTTCAGGGTCCTCAGTCCTAAGGAAGCCAAGGCATGAGGGTTCTCCACAAGTTTTACAGGGAGTTGGACCCATGAGATGTGAGAGCTCTGTAACTAACTAGGGAGCCTCTGTAGGTGGCAAAAGCAGATTCTTCTGCATTGAAGCTTAGCTCTCAATGAAGCTTTTGGCTATTTGGAATGGCAAGTAATTAATAATTCATGCTTCCTGTAGGGAAGAAAATTACTTTTACATCTGGAACTGAATGATTAGACTTGACTTGAAAACAATTGAGGATTCTAAACATGGCCTAGTGACTGAGACTCCAGACAAGAGCCCCCTGCCAATCAAAACAGTCCATGTGAGGGAGTGAGCTGTGCTACTCTAGGCATCCCTACACATGTAGCCATTGCTGAGGCACCCCCTACAGCTCCAGGATCAGTGAATTTCCTTTTTACCTGACAAAACTGGCTAAGAGAGAAGGCAAGTCTAACACTATTGGCTCAATTTCTGTTCACCAACTGATGGAGGATCTGAGTTTAAATGTTTAAATCCATTTAGAGTCATAGTTGCAGCATCACATTGAGAGAACTCTGTTGCCAAGTTCAGCCTCCAGACCACGTGAAAAATCAGATTTTTTTTTTTTTTGCTAACAGTGCACACTTCTCTCCTAGAATGATATAATATGTGAAGTTATAAACAGCTAGTGAGAGGTCTCCACAGGGCTCAATCTTGGCCACATTTTTATAAATGAAAAAGATGGAAATTACAAAAAGAATCCTCACCCAATTGTAACTGACATGAAGCAAAATTGGTATTTTTGAACTATCCCAATAAAATAAGCTGGAGCAATGGGTTAAGCCTATTAAAATTTATTTTATATATATATATATGACTCTTAGCTTGGGTTTAAAAAAGTCACCTATTTGAATAAAGGTTTATGAGGAAACGTATTTACTAGGGAAAGATCTGAAGCTAAACAGTTGTCAAAAGACCAATGAGATCTTTGGATTAGGAGTAATACTGAGGTCTAGGGAGAAAATGATACTCCTTTTACTGCTTGGAATTCATGAATATAGACAAGCCAAGCTGAGAAAACCTGGAAAATGGTGGAAAACACAGAGAATGGTCATCCAGTCCGTGGCCTAATTTCACATGGCCTGCAAAGCATACAATACTTACTACTTGGCCCTTTACAGAAAAAGTTTGCCAATTTTCTTGTCCTAGCTTGAATTAAAACTTGCTCAAGGAGGAAGGCTCATTTTAGTGTTAATTGTTCATAGCAGCAATGAGAACATCTATTGTTTTAGGTTAAAATCTTTTTTAAAAGAAACACAGCTACAAGTTTTAGAGGCCGGGGAAACTTTTTTGCTGATACACATCAAATTTAAACATCAAACAACAATTACCCTTGCCTCATTCTTTTGGAAGAAAAAGGTGAAAAGGAGGAGGAGGGTCTACCCAGGCCTTTGGAACACGGGAGGAGTTATCTGCCCTTTGTTGCAGTCTTAGAAATAAGGTAGGGAGAGTAGGGAACCATGCTTCAGAGCCCCCATGCCTGTCCTCACTGGCAAAGCAAAACTCCACCCTCAAGTCCTCTGACTCGACAAGGAATAACTGATATCCAGGGAGCATGCTAGCTAATTCTTTCCAAAGATGTTTGATGGATCTGGCTATGGCTGTTAAGGGCCACTAGCCCTCTGCCCCACTCAACCTTATCCCTGAACAACGTCTTTGAGTTTAGCTTTAGAGGAAAAGCTGAGAACCACTTTGCAACACTATAGGGATAGAGAGCAATAACCTGTAAGGAAGTATTTCTTAAGGGTGAAGGAGGTATGGCTACAGATGTGGCTACTTACTGAGACAGTAGAGCTAGGAGTATTGGTTCCATAGCCTGAAGAAGGTAAAGAAGCCAAAGACCAGCGCCGTCCATCAGTCCTATGTAAGAAAAGACTTTTAGGCAATTTCTACAGGACACCACCCTGAGCCTAGGACCTGTCTGTCTCTCCATCAGCACTATTTAGGGCAGTTGGTTCACTTCTTTGTCTCAAGATAGTACTGCTTGGTCTGGTACATACTTGCACGTCTTTCTCCTACATGGGGCCTACTGAGTATTTTCCACTGCAAAGACAGACATCTCTGACTATAAAGGGATCCATGGCTTTAAGTGAGAATATGTTATATGATACTGTTACTTTGGAATAAAATTCTTTACAGTCTCAACTTATTCACTTTTAAAGAAGCAATTACAGAGGACACCAGTTAAAGGATCAGGACAAGGAGAAAACTGCAAGTAAAATGCAACTATTTCTTCTTTTGAAGAGCTCTTTGGTCTTCCCCAGGCCACTGGACTGACAACCAGGAAGAAGTGGACTACCATCTGGGTCTGAGTATGAATCAATCAATGGCAAATAGTCAAAGGCTACCTAAGATACATAAAACCAGTCTTTTGAGAATGTTTGCCAAGGACCCATAAAACCAGTCTTTTGAGAATGTTTGCCAAAGAGTGATAGTAGCTTTATGAAACAGGAGTAAGGGGGCATAGCCTTGGCTGTACATGGAATTTGGGGGCGGGGGAAGGCTTCCTGCTGCTCTTGGGAAGATCCTAAAGCTCTCATTATAAAAAACCACATTTATTTGCTTTGCTGTAAAGGAAAAAGATCAAGCAGGTATCTGAATTGAAGTTTTTATAACATGAACAAGTAAATCTTTCCTGGACTGTGGATGTGCTGTAACACAAGTGTTCTTTCTTATGGAGTTTGCAGGGTACAGCCTGCTCTGGTTCAAGTTAAAGAAAAACTTATTTGCTGCTACTCACAGACCTTAGACAATTAGCAATGGAGGACCTTAAAAAGTTAAGTTCAATAACCTCGGAGAAAACACTAAGACTCAGAGATTTTGGTGATTTGTTCCCAGCTTCACACTTAAGTGGGGTAGAAGGGAGAGGAAAAAGGAAAGAAGAGGAATCAATCTTGCTAGGGCTTCTCATTTTGATGCAGTCCTCCCCAACCCCACCAATACCTAGCAGGTTTTCCTACTGTGTTCTGTAAGGGGGGGTAGGCCAGGGTTCCATGCCACATGCACATCATTCAAACTTCATGCCACCCAGGCAGGTTCTAGCTCTGCTGGAACCTAGTCTCTGAGGCAAAGAAATGACAAGGAGGCTACTCAATCACAATGTTCTCTCTGACCTCTTTGTTAGGTCCTGGGAGCTCTACACAAGAAAGCAATTCAATTCCAGGAAAACAGAGCTCAGCAAAGATGGGACTAGTCTAACTCTCGGAGGGGTTTCCCAAACCCTTGTCAAATACACATTTTCATAGGTGAGTTTTCCTTTTTTAAGGAGAAATGAAAACCAATTATATAGCAGTCATTTTTCTGTAAACTGAAGACCAGGAACCACCAGAGTCAGAAAGAAATGCCACTATAGGATGCTTCCATTTCCTCTACCTGGTCATCTCACTGGGTGACTAAGGAAAGTTGTGGGAATGAGGGTGACTTGTCCCTAAGCTCAGAAGCTTGAAACTATTTAGCAATTCCTGCCTCTATGCATATGACCTCTGAGCCTGGGTTCCAGCAGGTAGAGGGGACTCCCTTAGGGCCTCTTTGCTAGATATGAAAGGCCAAATGTTCCTACCCACAGTCAGAAAAGACTCATTACAACCAGTTCCCACCAGCACAAAACCACAAACCATTTTGTCTGGCCATGCATAGCAGTTTCCCAGCCCCTTGACCCATCACATCCGCTATTACCTGTCTGCTCTGTGGCCATGGCTGTAGTGAAAAGACACACATTATAGTGAGAATCAAAAGGAACCAGAGAGATTGATCTGTTTGACCCCTGGTATTTTGTCTAGCTTGGCAGAGGCAAACTTTCTGTTTGGGAATGTGTGTAGTTTGAAGTGAAATTGTAGGACTAATGGGTCTATCCTTAGTGTGTCATCAAATCTGCTTTTTGTATGAAATTCCGAACTAATGCCATCTTATAAGATGTAATCTAGGAAGCACAATTCCTAAATACTCTAGCAGGGCTGAAGCCCTCCCCTCACCCCAATACTTAGCTGCTTTTCCTACTATGTCCTATAAGAGGGCAGCTCAAGGTTCCATGTTCCATGCACATGACTCAAACTTCATCCCACCCAGCAGACCTGTTTGATCTCAGTGGTAATACCAGGCCCCAAAGCCCCCTAGCCAATCCTACCCCTAAAGCCCAGAGAATGAAGCAGATTCAGGGGCACCAATAGAACAGGTTAGTCCTTCTGCCTGGGATGGTCTACACACCTGTGCTTTCATTCCCAACAATGGCAGCCTCTTTCTTATCCTTCAGATATTAGCTTAAAAGCCAAACTTTCAGAGAGGCCTCTCATGACTACCTAGTATAGATCCTCCAGCCCCATTCTCTTCTTATACTTTCAGGCAGCATCATGTTCTTTCCCTTCATGGTACTTATCATAGTTTTAAATTATGTATTTGTTTGTTCCTTGTTCATTATCTTCCCCACCACTCATTCAAATAATAAGCAGTAATTGAGTGCTCTTTAAACACCAGGAGAAACAGCTTTCATAATATTAAGGTATCTCTATTAAAGGTGCTTTAATTCTAGTCGAAGGGAAATAGAAAACAAGCAAATAAGAACATATCAGGCACTAGAAAGTACTAGTTTGAAAATAAAAATAGATGATTTGATGGAAAATGACAAGGAGGCTCTTTTATAATGCATAGTTAGGAAAAGCCTCATTGAGGAGTTAACATTTAATATGAGAAATGAATGAATGAGTTAACTGGGTGAAGATCTGAGGGAACAGCATTCCTTATAAAGCGAACTACACAGACTTTACTAAGTCTATGACGTTTCAGGAAAGTAGGGGCTATTTTGCTACCATTATATAACTAAGTGTCCAGTATAATGCCTGGACATACTGGGTACTCAGTAAATATTTATTGAATGAATGGGAAATGACTCAATGCCACTTACAGAGATCAGTCACAAGCCTTGCTATCTCAGCTTGGACCTAATCTGAAGCTCTAGTTCACACATAGTTAAGACAGGAAGTTTGGGATCAGTAAGACTTTCCAGTTGGGCTGGAAAAACAAATGCATCAATCCAGCAGATTCCTATACTATTAAATGTTCCTACCTAGAACCTTGGTTAACTAATTAGAAGTTACACAGGGTAGAAGAGATGAGTCCCTGGGACAAACTCAGATAATATTTGTTTTGAACAAGGCAACAGGGTCAGAAGGGGCACCCAAGTCAGCCACTGACCTTCTCCTAACCTATACATGTCTATTCAGTTACAAAGAATCCTAACTTTAATAATGAGTTAATGATATTTCAAGGAATCTGCTCTTTTTCTGTTATTTTTTTTTTAAAAAGTAGCCTAAGTACAGAAATTGCTCTTAGGTCAAACTGTATACATCATTCTCTATCCATTAAAGGTTCCAAACCTGAAGCCACGATTTTCTGGAGGTCTTAATATCAGAGACTGACCCTAACTGAGGATATTTTTTAAATAAAAATAAAAAAATAAAATCAAAGAACATCAACTTTGCCAAGAATTTTATAAAATGTCCTGGAAAGTAAATCATTGTATATGAAGCCTTGGTATGTGGTTTGGATGGACTCATTTCAGTCAGCCTGGTATTTCTCCAGAGGTCAGGTGATTTCCTGGCAATGGGCTAAGTTGTCAGAATTGCTACTATGTGCCAGAGAGAAGTTTATATCACTTCCAGAGATGGGTGAAATGTGAGGAGGCATATAAGCCTGGCTCTGCAATGCACAAAATCTTTCTAAATTCATGGGAGGATAAGTAAAGACCCAGTAGTCTCTTTATCACCAAGGAGAGGAGGCATGTAAGGCCACTTCTACCTCCTTGGAACCGGCCGAGTTAGAGGAATCAGAATATAATATGGAGTCCTCCTGGAAAGAGAAGGTGTTTTCCCATCAATCACACTAGGATAGCTCTCAATCAAGAGTATAATGTTTTGGAACATACAGGTACCTCAGGAAACTGGGGACTTCTGCTTAGGATTATAAAAATAAATCCATGTCTAATATCTACTTGACCATTTGAACACTCAAATGCAAACACCCAGAGCATCTAGAAAGCAAAACTTGAACAAGATGATTATGACCTGGGCGAGAAAAGCAAGGAAGGAATTTTGGTGGCTGGTAGCCCAAGGTAACACACTTGGAAGGGCAGTGCCTCAAAGGCGGAAGCTGACGTTAACTGACATTCATGCAAGTGCCACACATGCCAGTCACGTAGTAGCTTTTCTATCAACTTACCTACGTGCAGGAACAAAGGAAAAGTGAGCAGGTGCATTTGGAGAGAAATTCCGGGGGCTGTCCAAAGGACTGTTACCTGTGGACAGAAAAAGGAAAAGAAATCCTTTGTGAGGTTTGTTTCTAAGGAGGGTTGAGACAACCTTTAGGAAAGAAATCTACCCCTAGCATTGTCAATTAACACATATGGTTATTTTTTCAGGCCCATTAGTTTAATGATTCTCTCTTTTTAAAAGTTTGGAAGTCCAGAAGTTTTTCGCTGTTTCCAAGTTGCCTTTAACCATCTATGTCTCCCAGACATCCATTCTAGATCCAGCAGCAACTTTCCAATTTCCTGCTCTCCTAGGAACATCTCAGGGCTCCAATATGCCTTGTCAAGTTAACCCAACTTTCTAAAAGTTTGAAGAACTCATGCAATAAACATGCACATGGCATGACCAAATGCGCATACATTTCTCAAAGGGCAACATAACTCCTTGCCCAAAAGTCTCTTGCACATATATCTCTGCATACTGCAAGGAAACAATGGAGCAGTACCTCTAATTAAGGAAAGAAAAACTCTAACAACCTATAATTCTATACTCCGCTATTGTGTGATAAAGAAAATGGTGGCCTTTGTCTCTGGTTCCTGGAGTGACCCTCTAAATCCTTGGAATGTTCCAACTGACAAGAATGCCTGTGTTATTCATGGTGGTGCCTGATAGTTTATATAAGACTGGGATGACTCAGGATGAGGGCTGGTCATGCCAGAAAACCCAACACATTGCATGAAGCCAGTGTTACTTTAATACCAAACCAGATAAAAATATTACAAAAAAAAAGTATAAACCAGTATCTCTTATGAACATAGATGTAAAAATCCTCAACAAGACATCAGAAATATAAAATTCAACAATGTATAAAAAATTATATACCATGACCAAGTAGAATTTACTCTAGGTATGCAAGGCTGATTCAACATTTGAAAATCAATTAATATAATCTACCACATCAACAGATGAAAGATGAAAACCCACATAAATATGTCAATTAATACAGAAAAGGTATCTGATAAAATCTAATACCCATTCCTGATTAAAAAAAAAACCCTCAGCAAACTAGAAATAAAGGAAATCTTCAACTTGATAAAAAGCACCTACAGAAAACATACTGCTAACAACAGATTTAACAGTGAAAAACTAGATGCTTTCCCTCTATAAGTAGGAACAAGGCAAGGATGTCCCCTCTCACCACTCTATTCAACTTCACACTGAAGTCCTAGTTAGTGAAATAAGAAAAGGAAATCAAAGTAAATAGATTAAGAAGGAAGAAATACAATTGTCTTTGTTTGCAGATGACATGATGTCTATGTAGAATTCACCAAAAATAACAAGAAAGCAAGTAAGAAAAAAAAATCACCCAAAAAGCAACTAATAAGCAATTATAAGAAAGTTGCATGATACAAGGCTAATAAAACATATCAATTGCTTCCCTTTATACCAGCAATGAACAACTGGTAGTTGAAATTAAAAATATAATTAACATAAAAATGAAATGTTTATGTACAAATTTAATAATAACTTTATGTGTAAATCTATATGCTATAAACTATAAAACTCTGATGAAAGAAATCAAAGATCTAAATAAATGAGGTGATACTGTATGTTCATGAATTGGAAGACTCAGTATTGTTAAGATGTCAATTCTCCCCAATCTGATCTACAGATTCCATGCAATTTCATTCAAAATCCCAACAAGCTAGTTTGTGAATGTCAACATATTCTAAAGCTTATATGGAAAGGCAAAATAACCAGAACAGCCAACAAAATACTGAAAAAGAACAGAGTTGGAGGAATGATATTACTTAACTCCAAGACTCACTATAAAGCTATAGTGATCAAGACAGTGTAGTACTGGTGAAAGCACAGACATACAGATCAATGGAACCAGAGTACCGAGAAACAGACAAACAGAACTATGGTCAATTAATATTGACTAAAGAGGAAATGCAATTCAATGGAGCAAACATAGTCTTTTCAACAAATGGTGCTAGAACAATTGGACATCTATATGCAAAAAAAGTGAATCTAGACACAACCTTTCACAAAAATTAACTCAATGTGGATCATGTATATGATCCTAATATAGCATTGCCTAAATGTAAAACACAAAACTATAAAACTTCCAGAAGGCAACATGGGAGAAAAACAAGATAACCTTGAATTTGACAATAAATTTTTAGATATGAAACCAAAAGCACAAACCATGGAAGAAAAAAACTGATAAGTGGGACTGCGTTAAAATGAAAAACTTCTACTCTGCCAAAGACATTGATAAGAGAATAAAAAGACAGGCCACATACCAGGAAAAAATATTTGCAAAACATATATCTCAAACAGACTTGTATCCAAAATGTACAAAGAACTCTTAAAGCTTAACAATAAGAAAACAACGCAATTTTAAAAAGCTGCAGAGGACCTGAATAGATATCTCATCAAAGAAGATATGAGATGGCAAACAAGCATATGATAAGTTGCTTAACATAATTAGTTACAGAGAACTGCAAACTAAAACCACAACAGGATACTCAAATACACCCATTGGAGTGGCTAAAAAACGTACAATCTCTAATGCTGGTGAGGATGTGGAACAACAGGAACTCATTCATCGTCAGTGGGAATCCAAAATGGTATAGCTACTTTAGAAGACAGTTTGGCAGTTTCTTATAATGCCAAAAATAATCTTATTGTACAATCCAGCAATTACACTCCTAAGTAATTATAGATCTAACTTATTATGATGGATCAACTTACATTTTTTTAAAAATTTAGCTTTTGTTACTTAGTTTTATTATGAATGAAAAATAAGCCTCACAAAGACATGTAGCTCTCAAGTGGTAAGAAGTATATTACTGGCTATATTTATTAGACTATAATATTCATTTTGCAATTTATCCAAAATTTTATCTTCTGTGCTATCAAGCAGTTTTTCTTGGAAACTAATGTAAAGGTTTATAATGTTTTTATATTTTTCACAAATAGATTATGGCAGAGGTAAGAGCTAAAACTTAAGAGGGCTGTAGGGCAATCAGTGTTCTAACTCCTTCTCTCTCCCCCCAGGATTCTATTAGAACAACATTGAGCATCTAGGAGATTTTGCTGATAATGAACTATGAATTTCAGAAGGTACCTTAAATGAGTTTCAAGAGTCAGAGAGGAATGAGAAAAAAGAAACAGAACAGGGAATATTCAAAGATTTACAGGAATTAAGAGTGTAGAAGATGGGAGGAGCTGGTATCTGGGGGTTCCTGTGGTGAGTGTTGGGCCGGGGAAAACAAAATTAGCTCCAGTGGATTCAAGGCAGATAGATGTGAGGAGGCTACAAGAATTGGGAGTAAAGAGGAGTGGATTACTGGGACTTGCTCTTGATCCAAGATGATAGGAGTTAAAGACTTAAGGAAGACATATTCTAACATTTATACAGTATATTCCATGACTCAGGAATTCCATTCCTATATATAAACCCCAAACAGTTTCTGTACATATATACATAAAGAACATGAGGATGGATATTGCAGCATTGACTAAAACTGTGACAAACTGAAAATAATCTAAATGTCTATGCTAGTCACCAGTTTAATACCTCTCAGCTCCAAATTCATCCGTCAATACTGCTCTGCGATTAAGAAAAAAATTCCTTTAAGCATTTTTCCTTTATAGTGAGCACAATGTTAAACTTTCTCAGTAGAGGGTGCTGGAGGGACACTGTAGAAAGAAGAGGCTTCTGGTGCAGTTCCAGCAACTGCACCATCTGTTGGTAGTATGGGAGTGAGGACATGCAGGGGTGCTCTGACCCAGTCACAAACTGGCAACCTTGCACCCCTGGCCCAACTTTCCACAGCTCTCTCTGCAAGGATGCTGTGTGCTCTAGCCATGAACATACCAGTGCTCCGACTCTCTCTGCTTGCCTGCTTCATTTCCTATACCCTGGGGTTTATCTTCCACCATTCCTAAGGGGTATGATGTGCTCCCATTAGCACCTCCACTCTCTGTGCAGGCCTGCACACTGGCTGTGACTAGCTAGTGCTCCAGAGGGCTGCTTCCTGATTGTTCAATGACTGTGGACCAGCTCTGGCATGGGCAAACATCTCTGCTACCCTATGGGCTGCAATTACACCTTCTCCAACATGGTCTGAATTGAGCCCACAGGAAGCCTGAATCCAGTCTATAGAGAGCCTTCTACCAGGTTTGTTCTTCCTTGGGTACTTTCCTCACCTCTATGGTACCCTTATAGAGTTCTGTTACATCTGAAAGTTATTCTTTTATTGTTGTAGTGAATTATTTTATTAAATGTCATCTGTTTAAATCACTGAGTGGTTTGTCTCCTGACTAGGCCCAGGCTGATACAATGTTTATCAATAAGAAAATAAACATGTAAATTGTGGTACAGTTATACAATGGCATACTCCATAGGCAATAAAAATAAATGAACTAATTTCTGTGTTTCTGGTTTGGCATATAAGGAGTTTAGAGGTCTCTGCTCATCCTAACAAGTAAAAAGCTGAATAAATTGAAAAAATAAACAATTCTTCTTAAATCTGTCAGAAGTGAAGAGTAACTCCTACTCCCAAAATGAGAGAGACAGACAAGTGGATACAGAGAATAACAACTTACCAGAGTAGAAACCCATGACTAGAAACCTCCATAGGAACTAGTTCCAAAATGGAAAAACCTGAACTGTAATTGATGAACTGCTTGAGACTCAGTATGCACAAGTCTGAGAGTTAAAAATTCTGGGCAGATGTAGTCATAGAGGGGTCCTCATACAATTGTGAGTTTTACCAGGAGTTCTACTAGCTCCTCACAGTGAATATCTGAGAAAAATTCCCTTAAGCTTCCAGCCGGGGGTTAGAGTAAAAGACCCATTCTGAGGTATACCAGAGCACTCTGTTCGAAACAAGGCCTGTCCTTATGATCAACTATTTCACCAGAGCTTAACCTGCTGAGGTTTGATCAAAGCCTAATCTATCGGTGGGAAGGGAAATATCTAACTCCAGCCCCTTCCAGCCATTCTGTTCCACTTAAGAGGAGTTGGGGAGGGGGACTTCACCAGAAGGACTGGTGAAGTTCATAGTCCAGAGGCACAGGCTCACCAATGGAATATAGAACACTTTCCCTCCCCAACACCTTACTACTACATTACCAAAGGCCAATTTATGGCAGTTTTTTTTACGTAGTACATTATATCTGACTTTTAACCAAATATTATAAGGCAAACTAAATGGAAAAACATGCAGTATGAAGAGACTAAACAAGCATCAGAACCAGAGTCAGATATGACGGGAATGTTGAAATTATCACAGCAAGAATTTTTTTTAACTATGATAATATACTAAAGACTTTAGTGAAAAAAGTAGGTAACATGCAAGAACAGATGGAAAACATAAGCAGACATGTAAATTTTAAGAAAAAATAAAAAAGAAATGTCAGAGGTCAAAAACACTTTAACAGTAAGGAGAATGCCTGTGAAGAGCTCATTAGTGGAACTGAAACAGCTGAGGAAAGAATCTCTGACCTTGAGAATATGACACTAGAAACTTCTAAAACCGAAAAGCAAAGAGAAAAATGAATGAATGAATGAATGAATGAATAAATAGAATGGAATATTTAAGAACTGTGGGACAACTACAAAAGGTGTAACATACATGTAATGGGAATATCAGAGAACAGAGAAAGAAACAAAAAATATTTGAAACGATAACTGAGAATTTCCCCAAAGTTAATGTCAGACACCAAATCACAGATCCAGGAAGCTCAGAGAACACCAGGCAGGATTAAATGCCAAAAAAAAATTACACCTAGGCATATCACATAAGAAACCAGAGGAAAAAAAACACCTTATCTAGAGAGGAGCAAGATAAAAATTATATTCAACTTCTCAGCAAAAAGAGAGTGTGGCAAAATATTTATTGTTGAAAGGGGTAAAAAACAACAAAAATTCACCAACCTAAATTTCTGTATCCTGAAAAATTATCTTTCAAAAGTGAAGAGAAACAAACACTTTCTCAAACAAAAGTTGGGGGAATTTTTTGCCAGTGTATCTGCCTTACAAGGAATTAAAAGTTTTGAGAAAAGGAAAATGATATAGGTCAGAACTCTGATCTATATAAAGAAAGGAAGATATAGGTCGGAAATATAGATCTACATAAAGAAAAAAAAATAAGTGAAGGTAAAATTAAAACTCTGATTTTTTAATAGTCTTAACTGATCTAACAGGTAATGGTTGAAAATAATAATAGCAACAATGTGTTTGATTATGTATGTTTACTGTGCCTATATTTATATATATAGTGTATGTGTGTATCTATGCTTAGATATAAGTGAAATAAATGCCTACAATGATACAAAGAACAGGAAGAATTAGGATTATTTTGTTATTACAAGGTATTTATACTACCTGTGAAGCAGTATGGTGTTATTTGAAAGTAGACTTGTATTAGTTGTAAATGTATACTGCAAACACACAAAAAGTTTTTAAAAAAAGTATGACTGATAAACTAAAAAAAGGAGAAAACATGGAATCATATAAAATGCTCAGTTAAAACCACAAAAGAGACAAAAATAATACATGACAAAAATAGAAACAACACAGGAAAACAGTAACAAATATAGTCAATAACACCTTAAATGTTAAAGGTCTAAATACTTATACAATTATAAGATAGAGACTGTAACAGTAGATAAAAAAAATAAGGACTAATTATATGTTGTTTACAAGAGTCATTTAAATATGAAGATATATGTACATATATAGATTAAAAGGAAATAGATATATATCGTACTAACACTAATCAAAAGAAATTTAAGTGCCTATAACTAAGGAAATAAACCAATCTAAAAAGGCTACTATATAATGCCAACTACTCTATGACAATCTGAAAAAGACAAAACTGTTGAGACACTGAAAAGATTTGTGATGCCAGGGGTTGAGCAAGGGAGAGATAAAAAGACAGAGCACAGACAATTTTTAGGGCAGTGAAACTATTCTGTATGATACTACAATGGTAGATACATGTCATTATACATTTGTCAAAACCCACAGAATGTACACCACCTCCAAGAGTGAACCCTAATGTAAACTATTATATGGACTTTGGGTGATAATGATGTATCAGTGCAGGTTCATCAATTATAACAAATGTGCCACTCAGGTGCAAGATATTGATAATGGGGGAGGTTATATATGTATGAGGATGGGGTATATGGGAACTCTCTGTGATATATGCTCAAAATTGCTGTGAACCTAAAACTATTCTAAAAAGCAAAGTTTACTAATTAAAAAAAAAAATCAACTAGGAAGCTTCCATTTACAGAATGGCTGAGTAAGTCCTCCGTGAACCGACCTTACTGTGGTTGTAATCTACTTATATATAGTAAATATTTAATATTGAGCTGAACTATATGAAATAAATGGATCCACTTTCCAGACTTTAATGTGAAATTAAAGAGTCTAAGAACATCCTGGGGACCCAAATACCAGGATCTCTAAGATTTGAGGATATATGCTGATGTAAAGTTTGATCTGCATGGAATATTCAATGCTGCCTTTCTCAACATCTGATTATGTTTAGAATCTACAGCCATGAGTTGGGCTTTTAGGTCAATTCTTTCTCCCTGGAACTGAGCTCCACAGTGATTTGGGGAGAGATGATGATGATGATGATGATGACAGCTAACATTTATGGAGTACTAAGCATGTTACACATATTAACTCAAAGCTAGAGTCCACAGACCCAGGCAGGTTGAAAAAGCCAGATGATGTTCTCAATCAAAGCCACTTGCGTACGGAAGATTTAGTCCTAAACTTTAACTTGCCAAGAGTCTAAATAGAGAGATAATCATCTTAGAGAAGAGCAGCCAGTAGTAATGACTGCCCAGTACTCACATTACAGTTGTGAAACTATGTACAAGGTCTAGAGATGCTAAATTTATTTCTATATGATGAAAAGGCCACATCAGATATATGCTGAGTTTTTACAAAGCTCCAGGACAGAATGTGCTATCTGAGCTAATGCATAACTCAGTCAATTTTGTTGGGGAAAGTACCTGACCACAATGGGACCTTTGCTTTAAAGGCCAAGTATGTCATCAATTCCCTGGGTCCCCCTGTACTTTTGGTAGTGTCTTCTAATGTAAGAGTTAGTGTTTAAGAGTTTCATTGATTTGGGGAAAAGGGACATGAGCACAATGAATAACTGGATCTGAGCCCAGTAAAGTGAGACCCTCTTCCCAAGGACAAAGATCAATTTCAGAATCAAAAGACTCTCAAAGAACTCAAACAACTACTCCACATGCACCCTTACTTTCTCCCTCCAAAAACACAATAAACCCAAGTGGAAAAGATCTGTCTTATTAGGGGTCATGCCAAACTGTTTCACGGCTTTGGTACTCTTTTATTGCCCAGAAACAGATAAGGCCCATGGCAAACCCAGGAAGCAAGCTTAGAATAGCTTTCTATGGCTCCAAGCCTGCTCCATTTCCATCACCCTTAGGTCTAAAACTTCCACTGCAAATAGTGTGGCAATGAACAGTGTGGTAGTGCAGTAACTCCTTCAGCAAAACTGATGCCCCATATCTGGCTCCTCTGGGTTGCAAGAATATGTACTTAGAGAAAAATACATGGCTAACCCAAATGAGGTCTTCTGTCTCCTAATTTTTATATATTCCTCAGCGAGAGGCAAGTAAATCAGTCCTTATACTGTCTGGAGGAGCCCATATGGAGCAGAGTTTAAATGCATGAGATCATTTGCTTCACTTCACATGAAATCAGTGTCAACCTAAAACAAAATTTCTCTCACTTTTGTTGAGAAAGGGAGATAACAGAGGGAAAGTTATCAGAAGTCCCATGAGGCAGAAAACCACCTCTGTGAGCTCTGAACCTAGGGCATGGTAGGACAAAGGTTAATGGAGCCTTCATCACATGTTCCTCATAGCTGGAGCCATAACACTCTCAATTCACTAGAACAGAGGCCATGGAACCAGGATACATACCTGGCTCCAAGATAAGCACAAATCCAAAAGGAATGCTGAAAGGTCAAGGCAAGAAGCAACTAAAAGTCAAAAAGAGAAAGCATGCCCATGAACTCTGTATGCTTCAGTCAGCCGAGTGAAGTGACAATGTAATGTGCTGAACTGCACAAAGTGAGAAGTAGGAAAGAAACTGGGCATCTTTCATTCCACATTTCTTAACCTTCAGGTACTCACCAGTGTGGCCATGGAGTGGTGAGTGCGGCCGTGGTAGTGTAGGTGATGTGTTAGAGGTCACAATCAAACTCTTGCGGTTACTTGTCCGACAACTGCAATGAAAACATAAATGTCAATTTTAACAGGGTCACACCATTGGCCCAGAGACCTTAAATGAATATTGAGGAACAAAAGAGTGACATCATTCCATAAATTGAGCAGTATACTTTTTAAAATTGAACTGGATTAGCAATTACTGTTTGTATCAAACAATTCTCATTATCTCCATTACTACTACTATCCCAGTTTAAGCTTATAAAGAATTTATGAATGATCTTCTTTCTACTTTGGTTCTTCCTGCCCACCACCTGCCCCTACCAGTCTATTACTCACCCATCAGCTAGAGTAATATTTTAAAAACCACAGATGAGATCATGTAAATTATTTCCTAAAAATCCCCAAGCACATTTGGAATACCCGTCCCTTGATTAACGTGGTATTTTTTTATGTGAGTTTTTTTATATGTGGTAAATACTGTTTCCATTTATGTACACTTTTTATAAGCAGTTTCCCTTTATGTGGTCCCATTTTATTTGGTTCTTTCATTTTCATTTCCATTTTTGGCAATTATTCTTTCTAAAAAATAATAGCTTAACTTAGCAATGTACAAAGATTAACTGACATTATTAATTTATTAAATAAACTTCAAGAAGATGACAATTTGAATGTAGATGATAGTAATGAATTACTGGTTGATCACGAATTAAATGATAATAAATTAATTCACTTAATATCTGAAGCCCATCCTGCCAATAAATAAAGCAGTGACCTTGAACCAGTTTCATTCACTGCAGAAAATATTTACAAAGCTCTTCAATTGTCCACAATACTGGAAACCTCAATTCTAGATATTGATCCAAACATCCAATGAGCCTTAAAATTTAGAAAAGACTTTTTAAAAAATGTTTCAGTGACTATCAAAGAATTTATAAAAACTTAGCAAAAGATGGGGTTGGAAAAAGAGCATTCAAAAACAGAAACATAAATAATGAAACCGAAGCAGTATTTGCAAACATTGGGTGATGAAAATAGTGACTTTGTGCCAATTAAAAAGAAAAGGTCGATTGTTTTAGATTACAGTACAGACACCAACAGTGAATAAAATTTACTCTGATTTTTCAGAATTTTCATTAGCATCTTTTTGTGAAAATATGTGAAATAAATATTTTTATAACATTTTGGCCCATTTCTTTAGTGTGTTTTTTTTTTTTTGGGGGGGGTACTGGTGGACTCTTTTTTTATGCAGTGTTCTTCCATGTTAAAAAAAAAAGACACATGGAACACACAATCCACGTAAATTGAGAGACGGGTGTAATCCAAACTGCTTACCATGGCCATTCAAATTAATCCTACAGTAAAGAATCTATGTTTTCTTAGTTAAGGTTCTTAGGTAAGGTTTTGTCTTTTGGGTTTACTTTAAGAGAAACAAACAAACTACAGTTATTTAGCCCCTTGTTTTTAAAAAATACTCATTCCAAAAGAAAAAGAAGAAAGGAAGAACAAGTACATTTGGGCCAAAAAGAAAATAAATAGCAAGATAACAGATTTAAACCCAATTACACCAATAATCACATAAAATCTATGTTTCAAATACATATTCGATTAAGCCATAGCTTGCCAGACTACATAAAATAGCAGGACCCAAAAATATGCTGTTTATTCTTTGTTAGAGCTAAAAACTAGAAACCATCTCAAATGTTCACTGACAGATGAATGATAAATCAATGTTAGAAAATTGTACGATGGAATTTTACTCAGCAATAAAATAAATTAACTATTAATTCACAGTGGATGAATCTCAAAATAATTATGCTTAAAGTAAGAAGCCAGACATAAAAATAGTACACTTCAAATGATTCCATTTATATAAAATTCAAGAAAACGCTAACCTACCTATAGTGACAGACAGTAAATTAATGGTTGTCTGACCAGAGGCAGGGGAGAGATGATGACGTGATATGAGGAAACTTTGGGGAGTTATAGATATGTTCATTATCTTAACTTTGCTAATGATTTCACAGATGTAAACTATATCAAAACTCATCAAATTGTACGTTTTAAACATGTACAATCTATTATACTTCAATCATACCTCAAGAAAGCTATAAAAATATTTTTAGTGTAAGTAATATCAAAGTTATTCTTCTGCTTAAAATTCTACCTTTCTCACTGAGAGTAAAAGTCAATATTCTTACAACAGCCTATAAGACTTTACATGATCTGGGTCTCCATTACCTTTTTCCCTCCTACTCGTTCCACACCAGTGACATGGGCCTCTTCACTTTTAGAACATCCAAACACGCCACTGACTCAGTGCTTTTACCAGTGTTTCCTTTGTATGTTTCTCCCAGACGGCCTCATGGTGTGCTCTCTCAACTCCATCAGGTCTTTGCTCAAGTACAATCTTCTCAATGCATTTTTCCCTGATCATTCTACGTAAAATAGTACCCACCTCTTAAACTCTCTATCCCTCTTTTCTCAATAGCACTTACCACTATCTAACACAGAATAGATTTTATACAGTCATTTTGTCTGTTGTCTCTTGTCCCATGAGAATCTAAGCTCTATGAGGTCAGGGACTTGTGCATACTTTGTTTACTGTTATATTCCTCAATGGCTGGAACACAGCCTGGCACATGGTAGGCTCTCAAATATTTGTGAGATGAACAAATAGATAAGTATGATTTATTACAAAGATTAAAATAAAAGAGAATACTTGTACATCTGACACAGGCAAGGTATATCAAACCATTATGTCTAAACTTGTGTATGGAAATGAAGATCTCTCGAAACTACAGGGACGGATAACTAATTCTAATTTTGTTTGCCATGATCTTATTTAAAATTTAAAATAAAATTCAAACCACTGAATATCATATGTACAGGCCACATGCCTTTTTATGAAGGTACATATAATCTCACTTGGCAAATCAGCAACAGCTGCCAGGGAAAAAAAAGGGTCAGACACTCTGGTACAGAAGCCATGATTCAGCTGAGATCCTAAACTAGGAACTGGATAATTTTTCCATTTTCCCAGATCCTAGAAAATAAATGGTAAGTTTTAATTCTTTCTTTCCAGGAAAATCAAAGTACTGGATGTTTACAGTGTCAGGCTCAGCTGATGAGGAAACCTGGAAGCCTTCAGAGTTGATCCTCTGTTGCCTAATTGCAAGGACTAAGTTAAATCAGACTGCTGCCCAATATAGTAGTCCTTCTTATCTGCAGGGGATGCCTTCCAAGACCCCCAGTAGATGCCTGAAACCACAAATAGTACCAAACCCTACATATACTATATTTTTTCCTATATATATGTACCTATGATAAAATATAATTTATAAATTAGGCATAATAAGAGTTTAACAACATTAATAGAACAATTATAACAATATACTGTAATAAAGGGTATGTAAAAAAGGGTTACCTGAACACAAGCACTATCAGACAGTCGATCTGATAACTTAGGCACCTACTAAGTGACTAACAGGTGGATAATGTATATAGTGTGGATATGCTGGACAAAGAGATGATTCGTGTCCCAGGCAAGCCCAAGTAGAACAGTGTGAGGTTTCATCACACTACTCAAAAAAGTGCATAATTTAAAACTTATAAATTGTTTATTTTTGTAATTTTCCATTTACTATTTTTGGATCACGGTTGACTCTGGGTAACTGAAACCACAGATGAGGGCAGACTACTGTACCATCTCAGTCATCTGGTCACTTAGAGCAAGACCTGGCATTTCATCTTACATCTTCACCATGGTCACTTCAGTGGATAGTAGGAGCAAAGATAAAGGCACACTGTGCAATTTCTTTGATGCTCTTGAATTGTGGCCATATTTGGAGTTCCCAGCTTTCAAAATCCCTCCCTTCAGTAACTAGCAGGTATTCCGAAAACCTGAACTCCTGTAGGAAATCTGCTTACCAGCTTAAAGCAACATAGGGTATGGAGTAGGATGCATGATTACAGACTCCTTAAACCTCTCCAATCTCCCAATCCCAGAAGTCTGGCTGCTCCTAGGAACTTGAGCACTTGGTTATTGGCTAGCACTCTGCTACTTCCTTTCAGAATTTAGAATGAAGAGAAGACCATTTCTGTTTCATAGTGTGATCAACAAAATAGAGAAGAATCTGGGGCCATTTAAGGTCAAGTACTTCCAGATGTTACTTCAGAGTAACAACCAATTTGATGTCCATATAAAGACTAAGAAGCTAGAGAGGGAGAGAATACATATTCTTTTAGTCAACAAAGGATGGTGCTTGAAGATAAATCCATTATTTTTCTCTTGCCTGGATTTCAACAGCCCTCTATTCCTCTGGTTTACTCTTGTCTCCTATTCCCAGTCTGTTCTCCTTTCAAAGCATAAATCAGATGATTTCATTTATCTACCCCAAACCTTCCAAAGGTTGCATGTCACCTTCCCAATACTGTGACCTGCTTGGCCTCAATTCCCTTTATCAACTTTTTTTTTTTTTTTTTTGGCCTGGCAGCTTTCCTTGGATTAATCAAGTACTTTTTTTTAAATGATAAATTTTAATACATATATCCATGATAAGAAAAGCAATTTCCTCACAGAGTTGTGAAAATTAAATGAGATAAAATATCTAGCACCAATAGGCATCTGACAAATGCAACTCTGAACTCACCCCAACTCCTTTTTCCTGCTTTTTTAGAGAATAGCACTCATATTTTTAAGACAGTGCTGAATTCACATTGGGAAAGAGAAGGTGAGAGGAACCACAGGTGTCAAAGTTTCTGTCTTGATGAGAAAAATCAATCCACATTTTTTTTTTAGGTAGGATGAAAATGAATAATTTAATAATAAAAATAGCAATATAAATTTAAATAATATGTAATCTATTGAGTGTTTATGCCAGCTAATCAAGCATTTTTTAATTTTGAAATTATACACTGTTTGCTTTCTTTAAGTAGTTTTTATCATTAAAATTTTAACAGATAGTCTTGTCTAAAATTAAACAGTGTCAGAACCCTCCTGAACAAAATCAAAAATTCTTAACTCCAATTTCCCTCACCTCTTTCCAAATTTGCATGTTATTTTGGTCTAGTATTTCAGGTCTATTTTGTTTTTGTATAACCAAATTATTAATTATTATTGTTCTATACAATAATTACTTCCTTAGACTTACTCAAATACTTTCCCATTTCTTTGCTCAGCATTCCCTCTTGGATCTCATACCTTTTCTTCTTTCTTTCTTTCTGAAATATATATATATTCTTCAGCAATTATTTCAGTGAGACTCTTAAAGTGACAAACCTTCTTGATATTAGTGTTTGTCTGAAAATGTTTTTATTTTGCTCACTGACATTCAATGATAATTTACAATGTTTAAGTCCTTACTTAAACATGTCAATAGGTTCTCTGAACTGGGACAAAAAGAAGTATAATGAAACCAATTTTACCACAGGCTAATTGATATAAACAAGAGTTAAGTTCCAAGGGTATCTCATCAACATTATAATGAAACAAGGTTGAACAAAACATTACTGGAGCATTTGCTGTATAGAATCCAAAAGCCTCTTATAGAGAGTAGTAACTTCTTTCTTAATTCCTTAAAAATTTTGTTTTATGTCTCCTCTTAGTACTGTTGAAAAGCTTTCTCTTAGGATTGTTGCTCCTTTGTAGTTAATTCTCCTTTTCTCTCTGGTGGCTTTTTTTTTTTTTTTACTATTAACTTTAAACATTTTTTAGGTACAATTGACATACCATAGAATTCAACCTCTTACAGTGTATAATTCAGTAGTTTTTCATAAGCTCACAAGGCTGTCCAATCACTGCTGCTATCTAATTCCAGAACATTTTCTCCTCCCCAAAAGGAATGCCTGTACCCTAAAGCAGTCACTTCCTATGCCCATCTCTCCTAAGCCCTACTTCCAGGGCTTATGCAAATGTACTTTCTATCTCTATAGATTCACTTATTCTGAATATTGCATAGAAATGGAATAGAATGTCATGTGGCCTTTTGTGTCTGGCTTCTTTCACTTAATGATTCATGCATGTTGTAGTCTTTATCAGTATTCCATTTCTTTTAATGGCTAATAATGCATTGTGTGACCAGATCACATTTTGTTTGTCTAGTCATCAACTGATAGGGATTTGGGTTGCTTCTACTTTTCGGATGCTATGAACGTTTGTATATTTGTGTGAACATGTTTTCAATTTTCTTGGGTGGAAGTCCTTGCTGAACTCATTTATTATAACTGTTTTAGCTTTGTGGATTTTTTAGGGTTCTCTACTTCCTTTTAAAACCTTTGTTTTTATGGTTCTGAAATTTTACTGCAATGTATCTAGATGTGGATTTATTTCTGTTTATTGTGCTTCATGATATTATTTTGTTCATTTGTTTCTAATCAGTTCTAGAAAGTCTTAATCATTATCTCTATGAATATTGCCTTATCTCTATGTATATTCTGTTGTACCATATTATTATAGCTTTCATATTTCTTAGCTCTTATTCAAATATCTATCTCTGTGCTGAACTCCAGATAAAATTTTACTAACTTTGTTCACAGCGTCATGTAATATTTAACATGAATGTTGGGTTTTCAAATTCAATGATGCAACATATTGAATTCCTTAAATTCTAACTGTCGTTTTCTCAAATAAAGAAATTGTTTTTCTTTCTGTTATATATTAAATCATTTTATATATACTTCTTTTACAGTCTTTATCCACAATGCTACTCTCTAAAGTTCTTAAGAGTTTAATTTTACTGTTTCAATTTTCTATTGATTTTCACTTGAGGTGGATGTTTCTTTGTATGGTCTATTAATTTTGTACTGTGAACTCACTTTCAGCGCTGCTTTATAAATGGGAATATTGCACTATTCAATTTGAGGCTGTGTCATTTAAGATTTTGAGTTTGTTTCTGATAGATGTGTCATGGTTATTACCAGACCAGAATCAGCTCCTAGACTACACATACAATATCAACTCCAAGCCCCAAATTCAACTGAATAAAGGCCTACAGTTAAAAATTCTCAAGGGAGATTTTATTTTTTTGTATGCAAATATCTTTTTTTTCAATTATAGTTGACATTGTATTAGTTTCAAGTATACAACATAGTGATTAGACGTTTATATAACTTACGAATTATGAAGTGGTCAACCCAATAGGGAGACTTTTTCTTTATTACTAAGAGCCCTATTTAAAACCTACATGAGACTAAAAAACCTTTCATTCAGTGGGTAAACTGTTTTCCTAGTCCATTGCTTCACTGTAAAGTCCTTTGAGAGTCCTAATTATATGTGGGGTCTCAATTCTACCATACCCTAGGGTATATATATAGTATCCCTGCAAAAAGCCCAAGGCCTTATCTTCTTTCCCTCCTCACGGATACCTAGTACACATCCTCCTTGGCCCCCTTTCTTGGAAGTTCCAAAACTTGTTTCTGCTATTCAGGTATTGGTAGTGCCCTTACATTTAGGTCCCTTGGGAATTTCCTCACATTCTACTGAATTTAGCTATGCATTTAGAATAACTGATCACTTTTTAAAGCATCATATGCAGTATCTCAACACCTTATGAAGTTGGTATTATTATTATCCTCTTTAAACAGACAAGGAACCAGAAGCACCAAGAGGCTAAGTAGCTTGCCCTAAGTCACAGTAGGTACTAACAATTTTTTTGAAAGCCTAACTTAACTTTCTCTTTGTCCTTGGACTTTCTTAATGTGGAGTTCCATCCTAAAGATGATTCAGAAGGGAAGTATCCAGAAAAACAAGGGCATTTTATATAATCTCACTAATTTCAGTGGAAGAAAAAAGAAAGGGTGGGCAGATAGGACATCAAGATAGACAGGGATCTAATATACAGCATGGTGACTACAGTTAGCAATACTGTATTTTATATAGTAAGCCCTCACTTCATGTTGTCAATAGATTCTGTGACTTTAAGCAAAATGACAGATAGTGATACCAATTTTACCATAGTTAATTGATATAAACAAAAGTTAAGTTCCTATAGCATTTCAACAAAACAACATGATTAGAGGACCTGCTGTACTTAGAAGTTGCTAAGAGAGTAGAGCTTTAATGTTCTCACTTTAATGTTCTCACTATAACAAGAACAACAACAAAATGGTAATTATTCGAAAGATGTGTTAACTTACTACATTGTGGTAAACATCTCACAATATGTGTATCAAACCACCACACCGTACACCATAAACTTATACAATGTTAGATGTTAATTATATATATCTCAGTAAAGCTGAAAAAAAGCAATAAAAGAAAGTAATCTGTTCAACAGATTGGAGCAAAACTTTGCTATAGTCACAAGTACTGGAAAGGAGACCTGCTATGGCAGAGACTCAGAAAAGACCATGCTCTCACCAAATTCTTTAGTCATGACCATCTTTACTACCATCGTCTCTACCGATTCCAAATCAAAGTATAGCAAAGAACGACCTTAATCCAGACAAAAATTAAAGAGGTAACAGATTATCTCTACACTGGCTAATCCGGAATCCTTTCACTGTGTTATCAACAGAAAAGACCACCAACAATACAAGGGATTCAGACTTAGCAGATTATAATAGCTAAACCTAAAAGTCTCAGCTACATGATCCTGCAATAATAACAATTTATGGTGAAAAGAAACGAACATAGGTCTAAAGCTTAAATGTCAATGTCCAAGGTACTATCATGGATTTAATATACCCAGACTGCTAAGAATGAACCAATAGATTTAAAGTAAAAGACATGAGGGGAGGGGAAACTTGGCCAAATGTAAGCCAGTGCAGTCTCCTCCCTTGGAATCATGTGCCATCGTGAGAAGTTTCTCTAACATGGTCGCAGCAACATGTCCCATCCCCAATCTACCTAGAAAAGCAGGTAATTCTATCATTGATGACTTAGTTGATACTCACATTCCCAGAGTTCTACTTCAATAGACCTGGTAGTAGAGGTGGGAGAGAAATTTAAAAGCTCTAGAGTGGGCACTGCTTCAGAATCTGGGTATTCCAAGCATATCTATATTTCCAGTGCCCAGGACAATACCTGATACACAGTTATTATTTGGATAACTAATAAATAAGAGAGAATGGTTCTGTAATGCAATCTTAAAGCAATACATCTCTTGGTAATAAAAGGAAAGTGACCAATGAGACTAAACATTTTTTTAAAATGGAGTACACTTCCACTACAAAAGCCCTCCACAAACACGGGCCTTGGTAAAATGAAGTTATATAAGGCTATTCCTAATTACACAGTGTCTAGGAAGTTGTAGTATATTTGGTATGTCTTTATTAGTTCTCATGGTTTTCTGATTTCTTTTGGATTTCTTCCAAATTACAAGCCCACTCTCAGGTTGCATTTCCAGATCAATTTGAGAGTTCAACATCAACAACAACAAAAAATCTTGATTTTAAAAATGAACGAAGGACTTGAATAGACATTTCTCCAAAGAAGATATACAAATGATATACAAATATACTCAGGAAAAGCTGCTCTGCATCACTAATCATGGGGGAAATGTAAATAAAAATTACAATTAGATACCATTCCACACCAATTAGGATGGCTAGTATAAAAAAGCAGCACCAACAAAAACAGAAAATAAGGTATGTCGAGAAATTGGAACCCTTATGCATTGCTGGTGGAAATGTAATATGGTATTGTCTCTATGAAAAATAGTATGGTGGTTCCTCAAAAATAATAATCAAACAAAAAATTGCTGTATGGTCCAGCTATTCCACTTCTGGGTACATCTCCAAAAATGCAAACAGGAACTTGAATAGATATCTGTACACCCATGTCTTAACAGCATTATTCATAATAGTCAAAAGGTAGAAGTTACCCAAGTGTCTACTGACAGATGAATGGATAAATAAAATGTGGTATATTACATACAGTGAAATATTTATTCAGTTTAAAAGAGGAAGGAAATTCTGAAACATGCTCAAACATGAATAAAGTTTGAAGACATCATGCTAAGTTAAATAAGCCAGTCACAAAAGAACAAATATTTTATGATTCCACTTACATGAGATACCTAGAGTAGTCAATATCGTAGATAAAGAAAGTAGAAATGAAGTCCTTTGTTCATTTGCCAGGGGTTTGGGAGGATGGGAGAATGGAGAGTTAGAGTTTAATGGGTACAGAGTTTCAGTTTGGGAAGATGAAAACATTCTGAAAATGGATGGGGTGGTGGTTGCACAACAATGTGAATGTACTTAATGCCACAGAACTGAATATTTAAAAATAATTAAAATGGCAAATTTTACGTTTTGTAATTTTAACCACACTTTAAAATGAAAATTTTAAAAATTAAACTATAAAAAGGAGATGAGAAAAATGAAAAGAAAAAACACAAAAATTAAATACCATGAGATCTACTCCACACAAAGTTGGTTTAAAATTAATTAATATATACCAGAGTAACTAGAATAAAGGACAAAATGTATATGATCATCTCAATAGATGCAGAAAACATTTTACAAAGTCCAACATATATTCATGATAAAGGCTCTCGTATAAGAACATCCTCAACCTGATAAATAGTATCTATATAAATCCCACAACTAAGTATTTAACAGTTAAAGATAGAACACTTTCCTCCCTAAAAGAAGGAACAAGGCAAATATGTCTGCTTCTGTCACTTCTATTCAACATTGTACTGATGGTTCTTGCCAGTGCAATAAGGAGAAAAAAAAAATAGCATCCAGATTGGAAAGAAAGAAGTAAAATTACTATTACTTAAGATAAAATGATCCTGTATGTGAAAAATCCCAAGAATACATAAATATAGAAATACTAATTTTATTTCTATTTACTAGCAACAAACAATCCAAAAAATTAAGAAAACAATCCCACTCACAATAGCATTAGAAAAGATAAAATACTTAGGAATAGATATAACAAAAGAAGTGTAAGGCTAGTACACCGAAAACTATAAAATACTGATAAGATAAATGAAAGAAAAGCTATATATAGAGAGAGAAAGGTGGCGAGGGAGAGAGAGATTCCATGTTCATGGATTATTAAGACTTAATATTGTCCAGGTGACAACACCCCCCACATTTATTTATAAATTCAAAGCAATCTTTCCACCAGTCTCTTCTGAAGAAACTGACACCCGACGGCCTTTTTAACAAATCATGCTGGAACAAAAGGGTAGGCACATTCAAAAAGAAAAAAATCAAACCACCTTTGACTTTTACCTCATACCATATACAAAAATTAACTCAGATGGATGTCAGACTGAAATTTCAGAGCTAAAACATAAAACTACTAGAAGAAAACAGAGAAGAAAATCTTTATACCCTTGTGTTAGACAAATAGTACTTACAATACCAAAAGCATGATCCACACACAAAAAAATTAAAACTACTTCAAAAGACTCCATCTGAGAAAACAGAAATAGAGTAGAAATATTTTCCAGTCATATATCTAGAATACATAAAAAAACTCAAAACTTAATAATAAGATATACTGAATCCATTTTTTAAACGACAAAATATTTAAACAGTCCACTAAAAAAGATATACAATTAGCTGATAATAAGATGTTCAGATCATTGGTCATTAGGGAAATTCAAATTAAAGCCATAATGAACCACTACTACAAACCCCCTAGAATGGCTGTATTTAAGAGAGAGTATCTAGTGTTGGTGAGGATATAGAAAAACAATCCCTCAATATTGCTGGTAGGAATATAAAATGATATAGCCCTGGAGAAAAGTTTTTTTAAATTTTAATTCCACCCCACTACTTCCACCTCACTGACCTACGGATGTTGCTGTCTCCCATTAAGAACTGGATCTCTGAAGGCAGGGAGTCTCCTCCCACATGCTTGCAGCGCACACTAGAGCCGGGGGCACCCATGGTCTGGCACACCCAGAGGGCCTGGCATACCCGGGGTATGGGCCGTGGCTCCACTGGGGCTCGAACCCAGGACCTTCTGAATGTAAGGCAGATGTGCTAAACACTACTCTATGGAACCACCCCCAAAATTTTTAAAGTTAAAAAGTTAAGCATAAACTTACCATAAATACAATTCCGTTTCTAAAACTGTACCCAAGAGAAATAAAAACATGTCCACCCAATAACATGTATGTAAATGTTCACAGCAAAATTTACTCATAATAATCCCAAACTGGATACAATCCAAAATGTTCAACAACTGGTGAATGGACTAACAAAACGTGGTCTTATCTATACAATGGAACATTATGCTACATGAAAGACGCCAGAAACAAAAAGCTACAAATTGTGTAATTCCATTTATATAAAATGTTTGGAAATGGAAAATTTATACAGCCAAAAAGCAGATCAGTAGTTGCCTGAGGCTGAGGGAAAAAGTAGGATTAACTGCCAATAGACACAAGTAAACTTTTTGGGTTATGAAATGTTCTAAATTTAGGTTATGGTGATGACTACACAATTTTATAAATTTAGTAAACTGAATAACTTACAATTGGTAGATTATAGAGTACATAGTTTTTTTAAGTATGTGAATTTTATAGTATGTAAAGTTACTTTAAAAAAATTCTGCGGGCTCCTGAGATTGCATCTGATGTATTTAGTGGACTTAAAAATCTTCCCTCCTGAATAATTTAGTTTAGAAGCCATTATATGATGACGATGCCCAGGTGGCTATGGGGAACTGGGGGAAAGGTGCCTGTCATGGGATGTCAGAGACTGTAAGGAGGTGGTCTGCTTAGAGAGAACAGTGGTATCAGTTTGGCATGGGGTGTTGGAGACCCAACAAGGTGAGGAGGGCATATACACAGGAGGTCAGTGATTGCAATGGTAGACTGGCTACACCGAGAAAGAAATGATCACATAAGTAAATATATCAAAGATAGTGGGAATCAGGTTTCTCACTATCAAAGAAAGAAGTTACAAATGCAGAAATGGAAAAACTAGAATGAAAGAAGAGGTATTAATGTGAACTAATAAGTTTCAATATATAGAGATGAAGAAATTTAAAAAGATACATGTGTGTTATATGTATACATTTTCTGAGAACAGTGAATGTTTAGCATTTCTGAGAACAGTGAATGTTTAACATTCATGCCTACCATCTTGGCTGTATATACAATTTCACACTAAAGGGAAACTTGGAAAAATGGCTAATTCCAGGGCTAAGGCGGAGAATAAGCCATCTAGGAATATTTTACCAGGCTAGAAGGGAAGTTCTCAAAAAATGATAGAGTCAAAAAGACAGAGAGGCCAGCATGAAGAGATTCTGCTTGACCAAATAAGGTATAATTTGAAGAACAAAATATATAATATTAATAGATCACAGCCCATTAGATACAGAACCCACTGAGTTCATGCTTATATAAAATAAGTGGGAAAAAAACCAGCTTACATAAAACAAGTTAAAAAAAAAAAACCCACAAGCTTTTCCTCACAGTGCACTGCCAACTAATAAGTGTAGAAAGAGTGATGGAATTAACGGAATATCATTTAGCAATCAGCAAGCATCAGTGCATGCTAAAAATAGTGGGTTAAAACTGATGATGAATGGAGTAGTTATATAATTTCAAGACTAGATGCAATGAAAACACACCAATCTTTTTGGATATTCCTGTTAGGGGGGATCTGAATCTGCTACCCCAAAATATGCTACTTTGACAAAGGCATTATTTTAAACTGAAGGAAACTCAAAATCAACACATACAGTAAGAGTTCTCTGCCCTTCCTTTTATCTGCCTAAAACCAGGCAAATTTCTCTTTGAGAAAGGTGTCTCTCTGCACCAAAGAGAGAAAAGCTATGATGCATTTGCATAACCCTTATCTTCCATTAGTTCTCACCTATATTTCCTAGTTATTCTCCTACAATTTATCATCTCTTCAAGTCCTAATCTTCTTTCCTTTGTTAAAAAGATATGTTTCCAAGTTTAACCACTTCTTTGAGTTTCATTTTTCAGTGAACTTCCATACATCTAAACATTAATAAAAACTGTATGTCTTTTCTCCTGTTAACCAGTATTTTGTTAATTTGCAGCCTCCCAGACACTGAACTAGGAGAGTAGAGGACAAGTTTTTTCCTCCCTAACAACTCATAATTTGAATGGAATCCTGAGGAAATACCAGACAAATACAATTTGCAGGACATTCTAGCAAATAACTGGCCTGTATTTTCAAAAGTGTCAAGGTCACAAAAGTTGAGAAAAGACTACAGAATTGTTCCAAATTGGGGGCAAAAAGAAATAAAATTGTAACAAATGATCCTGCCTTGGATTCTTTTGTTACAAAAGCCATTACTTGGACATTTAGTGAATTACGAATTCAGCTTGTGGATTAGATGCTGCTGCTTATCAATACTAATTTCCTGATTTTAATGGTTGTATCATAGTTATGAAAATGTCTCCATAGATGGGATATCATGTCAAGAGCTGATTCTCCAATGGGTTAGGGCAGGGGTTGGCAAACGCTTTCTGTAGAGGGCCAGATAATAAATATTTCAGGCTTTGAGGGCCATATGTGGTGGTCTACTGTTGTATAGTTCTTGTGGGGTTTTTAAAACATTTTTATTTTATTTTATTTTATTATTAATTTTACGTATATAGTATATTGGTTAGACATTTATGTAGATTATGAAATGATCTCCCCAATTACTCTATCTTCCCTCTGGCTCTACACATACCAACATTACTGACTGCATTCCCTATGCTGTGCTCCTCATCCCAGTGACCATCTATCAACTACTAATTTGTACTTCTTTAACCCTTCACTCCTTTATCCCAGCCCTCCACCCTAAGGTCTATCCATTTTAAATTTTTTGAGAAACCTCCATACTGTTTTCCATAGCAGCTGTACCAGTTGCAATCCCATCAACAGCGTATGAGGATTCCCTTTTCTCCATATCCTTGTCAACACTTGTTTTTTGATCTACTGATGATAGCCGTCCTGACAGGTGTAAGGTGATATCTCATTGTGGTTTTAATTCGCATTTCTCATGATTAGTGACCTTGAGCATCTTTTCATATGTCTATTGGCCATCTGTATTTCCTCTTTGGAAAAATATCTATTCAAGTTTTTTTGCCCACTTTTTAATTAGAGGGTTTTTTTGTTGTTGAGTTTATGAGTTCTTTATATATTTTGGATATTAACCTCTTATCAGATATATCATAAGCAAATATCTTCTCTCATTCAGTAGGTTGTATTTTCATTTTGTTGATGGTTTCCTTTGCTGTGCAAAAACTTTTTAGTTTAATGTAGTCCAATTTGTTTATCTTTTCTTTTGTTTCCCTTGCCCGAGGAGATATATCCAAAAAGAAATTACTAGTAGCAATATCAGAGATTACTATGTTTTCTTTTAGAATTTTTATGGTTTCTGGTCTTACATTTAAGTCTTTAATCCATTTTGAGTCTATTCTTATATATAGTGTAAGAAAGTGGTCCAGTTTCATTTCTGCATGTTATCTATCTGATTTTCCCAGCACCATTTATTGAAAAGATTATCTTTATCCCATTACATATTCTTGCCTCTTTTGTTATATATTAAGTGAGTGTATAGGCATGGGCTTATTTCTAGGCTCTCTATTCTGTTCCATTGATCAATGTATCTATTTGTATCTGTTTTTATGCCAGTACCATGCTGTTTTGATTACTGTAGTCCTGTTGTATAGTTTGATATCAGGTACCATGATACCTCCAACTCTCTCAAGATTGCTGTGGCTATTCGGAATCTTTTATGGTTCCACACAAATTTAGGTTTATTTGTTCTAGTTCTCTGGAAAATGCCATTGGTATTTTGAGAGAGATTGCACTGAATCTACAGATTGCTTTGCGTAGTATGGCCATTTCAATGATGTTGATTCTTTCTACCCATGAGCACGATATATACTTCCATTTATTTTTTTAATGACATAATTTTCTGAGAACAGGTCTTTCACCCCCCTTTTAATTTGATTCCTAGGTATTTTATTGTTTTTGATGTAATTGCAAACGGGATTTTCTCAATTTCTTTCTGAAAGTTCATCATTGGTGTATAAAAATGCAACTGATTTCTTAATATTAATTTTGTATACTGCTACTTTACTGAATTCATTGATCAGTTCTAACAGTTTCTTTATTTTTTATTTTTTAAGTGGAATTTTTAGGATTCTCTATATGTAGTACCATGTCATCTGCAAATAACAGAAGTTTGACTTCTTCCTTTCCAATTCAGATATCTTTATTTCTCTTTCGTGTCTGACTGCTGTGGCCAGGACTTCCAAAACAATTTTAAACAGAAGTGGTGAAAGTGGGCATTCTTGTCTTGTGTCTAATCTTAAGGAAAATGCTTTTAGCCTTTCTCCACTGAGTATGATGTTAGCTGCAGGTGTGTTATATATGGCCTTTATTATATTAGGTATGTTCTATTTCCACTTTGCTGAGAGTTTTTATCACAAATGGATGGTGGAATTTGTTGAACACTTTTTCTGCATCTATTGATATAATCATATGATTATTATTTTTCAATTTGTTAATGCGGTGGATCACATTAATTGATTTGTGGATATTGTACCAAACTCGCATACCAGGAATAAATCCAGATTGATCGTGGTGTATGATATTTTTAATGTATTGCTGAATTCAGTTGGCTAATATATTGAAGATTTTTGCATCAAAGTTCATAAGAGATAATGGCCTATAGTTTTCATTTTTTTTTCAAACTTTTTTTTTTGTTTTGGAATCAAGGTAATAGTGGCCTCACAAAAAGAATTAAGGAGACTTCCCTCTTTTTGAATTTTTTGAAATAGTTTGAGAAGAAAAGGTGTTAATACTTCTTTGAATATTTGGTAAAATTCGGTCCAGGACTTTTGTGTTTTGGATTACTGATCCTATTTCATTGATGGTAATCGGTTTGTTCAGATTTTCTGTTTCTTCTAGATTCAGTCTTGGGAGCTTGTATGTTTCTAGGAATGTATCCATTTCTTCCAGGTTGTCCAATCTGTTGGCATATAATTGCCTGTAGTACTTTAAGATCCTTTGTACTTCTGTGGAATCTGTAGTTACTTCTCCTTTTCTTCATTTCTAAATTTATTTGAGTCTTCTCTCTTTTTCCATGATGAGTTTGGTTAGGGGTTTATCAATTTTATCTTTTCAAAGAACCAGCTCTTGATTTCATTAATCTTTTGTATTGTTTTTCTAGACACTATGTCATTTCTGCTCCGATCTTTATTATTTCTTTCCTTCTACTCACTTTGGGCTTTGTTTGCTGGGTTTTTTTCTAGTTCTTTTAAGTGTAAGGTTCAATTGTTCATTTGAGTTTTTTTTGTTTGTTTCTTGAGGTAGGCCTGTATGGCTATGAATTTCTCTCTTAGGATTGCTTTGCTGTGTCCCATAGATTGAGTCATTGTGTTTTCATTTTCATTTGTGTGTAGGTATCTTTTGATTTATTCCTTGATTACTCCATTAATTAATCTATTCATTGATTAGTAGCACGTTATTTAGCCTCCATGTGCTTGTGTATTTTCCAGTTTTTTTTCTCGTAGTTGATTTCTAGTTTCATATCATTGTGATCGGAGAAGATGGTTGACATAATTTCAATCTTCTTCAATTTATTGATCTTGTTTTCTGGCATAACATGTGGTCTATCCTGGAAAATGTTCCATGTGCACTCAAAAAGAATGTGTATTTTGCTGCATTGGGGTGAATGCTCTGAAAATGTCTATTAAATCCATCTCATCTAATGTGTCATTTAAGCCCACTATTTCCTTGATTTTCTTTCTAGAAGATCTGTCCATTGGTGTCAATGTGGTGTTAAAGTCCCATACATTTAGTGTATTACTGTTGATCTCTCCTTTTATGTCAGTCAGTAATTGCTTTATATATGTAGGTGCTCCTATATTAGGTACGTATGTGTTTACCACGTTATTGCCTCTTGATGTATTTATCCTTTTATCAATACATAATGCCCTTCTCTGTCTCTAATAAGCCTTTTTGTAAAGTCTATTTTGTCTTTGCTACTCCGGCTTTTTTCATTTCCATTTGTATAAAATATCTTTTTTCATCCCTTTACTTTGAGTCTGTCTGCGTTATTTGACCTGAAATGGATCTTTGTAGACAGCACATGCATGAGTTTTGTTTTCTTATCCATTCAGCTACCATATATCTTTTGACTGGAGCATTTAATCCACTTACATTTAAAGTGATTAATAATAAGTACAGTTATTGCCTTTTGATTATTCATATTTATTTGTTTATTTTTTACCCATTCTTTTTTCACAGAAGTCCCTTCCTTGCTTTTGTTTTTAAACATCCCTTTAAAAATGTAAAATACATTCTTAGTTCTTAGTACAAAAATAGACTACAGGCTGCATTTGGCCCATGGGCTGTAGTTTGCTGACCACCAGTCTGCAGCAGAGGTGGGGCTCTTTGAACTATTCCTGCAATTTTGAACTTATTTTTTAAAATATTTATGCTGAAGTCCAGAGCAATCACCTAAACAGTTCTGGGAATCTCTGCAACAGGGGTGAATAAGGCTGAAAGCTTACTAGATAAAATGCATCTTCTTTCACTCAGCCATATGCTGGGAACTTTCCTACTGACAACTGAGCCTATTCTCCTGCTCAAAGAGTCTAGTATGCAACTGAATAAAATGAATGGATGAAGTTCCTAGGATAGGAAAATTAATTCCTTCCACATAAGGTTGGGTCATAAATTCTTCATCCTTAAGGAACCTTTTACTATAATTTTTTAGTTAGCTAATTTGAAATACCATTTCCTACCTATTGGGTCAGAAAAAATTCAAAAGCTTAATAATACATTCTTTTGGCAAGATTGTGAGCAAACAGACATTCTCTTACACTGCTGGCAGAAATGCAAAATGGTACAATCACTACTGAGGGAAACTGAACAATACCTAATAAAACTATATCTATATTAATTCTTTGACTCAGCAACCTGATTCTAGGAATTTATCCCAAAGATACACAATAAAAATCACTTCTTCTATACCAAAGATCTATTGTTAAAAATTATTTGTGTCACTGACTCTTCACCTGGTGAGATACTTGCTCAACAGCATGACTCTCTAGCCCCAAACTTATCCCACTTACCAAGATCAGGGAAAGGAATGGCCCTCGTCAGAGGCAATGGGTATCAACACTGGTCCCTCTTCCCACAGCATCCAGAGGTATGAAAGAGAAGCTGCTACAAGAGGCCCTGCTACAGAAACACTACCAAATAACAACTATCTCTGTGGCTACCTGAGTTACTGGGCTCCTGCTGTCTGGATCCAGGGTGCCTACGTAACAAGGAGCCCCAGGATGATTACTTCTCAGTCAAAAGACAAGGCAAGATTTTCCTCAGCTGAGCATTCAGCTAGCAACTACTTAAATGGCAAGCCCCCAAAACCCTTCATATATGTATCTCCTATTGCATTACTCTAAGCAAACAATCTTAGTACTACAAAGCAGAAATGAGCAGGTATGAAACACTGCCTATGTCACTTATGAGACTCAGGCCTTAGGCTGAAGGCCCAGAAAAAAAGGTCTAGTTGACTCAAGAGTAAGGGTAACAAATAAATAACAAGGAGGAAATTCCTTTTGTGTAAGCACTATAGCTAATAAGTATAAAGGGAATGGAAACAGTACCCTTTTTGTAAATTCCTAATAAAATAATGGATCTAGGTGATAATTATCAGTGGCCACTGCTAGCAAAATATGGGAGAGACCTGACATCACCTGCTTTCCGACAGCAATCATTAAGTATTCTTCCCCAGCTCCCCAAACCAAACCAGAATCAGATCAAGCCCCCAGCTGACAGAAACTATAGAGGTCATAAAAACATGTTAAATAACTTCTCAGGAATGCATTCAGTAAAACTCAGAATGTAGGAAAGCCTACAAGGATAAACAACTCAGTTTACAATTCAATTTCTTCAACAAATAAAATGCAAAAAGGAAAACAAGAGGATGAGAAAGCCTAGATTAAAAGAAATTTACAAGTAGGGTAACCAAACATCCTAATTTGTCCTATTATCCCAAGTATAATTTTTAATAGAGTTCCCTTTCATTATCAAAGAAGTTTCTTAGTTTAGACAATAAATTATATTGTCATCCTGCTTAAGAAACATGTTGACTAAATGAAATGGACTGACATAGTTTGAATACTGATTCCTAAAAACTAACTGTGAAAAGGCTTACTGGATATTTGATGAAATTGAGAAATTATTATTAATTGTTTTAGAGGTAAAAATTATAATGTGCTTATGTTGTTAAAAAGTACTTACCTTTAGAAATAGAAACTAAAATATTTACAAGAAGCCTGGGATTTACTTTAAAATAATGAGGGTGAGAGAGGAACAGGTAGGGATGTAGATAACACTGACCATGAGTTGATAATATAGACATTGGGGATGTATGACTACTCTCTCTAATTTGTAATGTTTTTGAGATTTTCCATAATATAATATTTAAAACAGAGAGTAAGTTTTTCAGTTAAAAAAAAAAAGGATTTCCCTAGTCCTAGAAACAGAAATATCCTAGAAACCTTTAGCTTCCTGCTTTTCATCCAACAGCAAACAAGCCTTTGGCATTGCCAATTAGAACTGTTATTTCAGTCACCTGAAACCAGGATCTATGAACAATTCTCTGCCAGACAAATGTCCTGAGATTAAATCACAGTATTCTTCATATTTTACCTTTGCATTAAAATGAACAAACAAATAAACAAAAACTTTCCTTTCTCTAAGAGGAGAATCACATCTTTTGAAGATAGATACTTCCAAGTTGTTCCTTCCCTTCCAAAGGAAGAGAGGAAAAATGAAACCCCTTGAAACTATTTCTGTGGACTTTTCTCACTGCCAAGAATAGCCCCTTTAAAATAATGTATTTCAGAGTGTTTCTTATTTTAGTCCATGCCCTAATGTACCCCAACAGGCCAGTTTTCAGCAGCAACAATTAGTCACACTGCATGAGAGGGCAGGAGGGCACCCAGCTGCCACCGACTTATCTTATGCAGTGACAAAGCTTCCATAGGCAGGACATAATTATGAGTGAGACCTAAAGCTATCCACGAAAAATAAGAATATGAAAAAAATTACAGAAGGAAAAAGAAAATTAACGAAAGCAAAATAAAGTGTTAGAATCAGCAATATGTGAAATTTCTAACAAAGCCAGCAGCAAAACAACTATTATAGCAGCCTGGGTAGTATTCTAAAACATTTTACATGTATTAACTCACTTAATCCTTATAGCAACCCTTGAAATACTATTACTATCTCTATTTAAATGATTTAGAAAACTGAGGCAGAAAGAAGTGAAGTAATTTGCCTACAACAGGGCCAGGGTAAGAACAAGTTCTGAAGATGTTCCTCTTTTAGAATTACCCTGAATAGCAGTTGTTTAAAAAAGAAAGACAAGAAAAGCAGGTGTTGGTAAAATGAAAATAATACTTTCTCTTTGGCAGGAAACAATCTTGACACTACCAAAAAGGGATTTCAAAGGCTGCCTGGTTTTGGAAGAGGCCCAAAGAACACCTGTCCTTTGCCACAAAAGTCTGTAGAAAGCTTTTCATACATGTGACAGAGAAGGGACAAGAGGGCTGAATTAGTACCAGCTGTAAACTTCAGTTAACTTCTTGTTGCTGAAGAAGTTCAAGCACAGGCTAAATAGCTTGTTGCTAGATATTGTATTAAGGGAATTCTTATGCAGAAGGGAATGGGCCAGAGCTAGAACTCTTCCAATACAAACATCACTCAAAAGGATTTCTTACTGCAAATCCTACCACTTTAGGTCCTAAGAAGTCTATGGCAATTCAAAACTGATTAAAAACCCAAGTCATTCTATATGCTAGAGAGTTGCCAATACCAAATTTATATCCTCAGGAGGCCTAAAGCTAGGCCAGTGAATTGCTACAGACATAGCTTCCCCCTCTCTCTTCAGGGATACCAGTTACATCACAGATCATGCCTAGCACTCTTTCAAGCAGGTATGCCAACAATACAACACCCATGTCTGAGTGCTGATTGATAAATAGGCAGGAATCACATTCTTAGAAGACATACAAGTTAACTAATAGAGGAAAATTAATGCAACCCAAATCATAATCATATTTACTAGGCCTCTTAGAGTTGATTACACCAGTGAGATAATAGAGAAAAAAAAATCACACACACACGCACACATACCAGGGATACTAAAACCCTTGTAAATTCCTAAGTGATAAGAGCAGAGCAGTAGCAGCATCTTTTGTTCCACCGAGGGCTCCTAAATGGCTCTTGGATGGAGACTGGTCACCAAAAAGACCAAGTCATCATTAGAAGCTTGGAATTTTCAGCACTCCCCTCCCATCCTCCAGAGAAGAGACAGGGGGTAGAAACAGAGTTGGTACAGAATCATGCCTATATGAAGAAGCCTCTATAAAATCTCAACAGTACATGGTTAGTGAACACACCCATACTGGGAGGATGACGCACTTTAACTCCACAGGATAGAAGCTCCAGAGCTTGGGACCCTCCCAGACCTCGTCCTACGTATCTCTTCATCTAGCTATTCATCTGTATCCTTTATCATATCTTTGAACAAATTGGTAAATGTACGTAAGTGTTTTCCTGAGTTCTGTGAGTTGCTCTAGCAAATTAATTGAAACTGAGAAGGGGGCTGTGTGAACCTCTTATTTGTAGCCAAATCAGACAGAAGTTGTGGGTAACCTGCGGGTGTAGTATTTGTGACTGGGAGCAATTCTGTGGGACTGAGCCCTTAACCTGTTGGATTTGGTGCTATCTCCAGGTAGACAGTGTTAGAATTGAGCTAAATTGTAGGACACTCCACTGGTGTCATAGAAAATTGCTTGATCTGGGGTAAAACCTCCACTCATTTGGTGTTCAAAGCTGTCAGAAGTGAAGTGTTCTATGTAAATAGTAAAGGAGACACAAAGTAGGGAAGAACTGGCTTTTATCCTATATAGAGGGACTAAAACTGAGGTTTTTTGTTTTAATACAATACTTATTCAAGACACTAAGAGCTGGCATCAGGGCCAGTCTATGTAATAGCCCCATCACTTCTCATCAAGGGAACAAACAGAAATGTAGCACTGAGTTAGAGTGGACATCATTTAAAATTGTCTTGATTGTCCCTCAAATTATTATGGGCAACAATGTATAAGGTCTTAAGCACATTACTAAGATGCAGTTAAAGGGTTAAGATTTTGAGCAGGGCCAGTTCTAACGACCATGTAAAGGGACACTGTTTTCGGGCAATACAGCCATAAGCCTCAATAGCTGTATTCATTTCCTAGGGCTGCTGTAACAAAGTACTGTCCTAGACTCTGAATGTAAATGCAGAGAACGAAGTGAAGTGGACGACAGCAATGAGCAGGGGTAAAAGATAAAATGAAATGTCATAAGCCTAAAAGAATAGAGATTTTTGAAAGAAGATATAAAGATAATGGCCTGGAAGTGACAATGGACTGTGTAATACCAATTCTCAACCACAGTATAAGGGGATTTATTAAAGAATGTTATGAATATGCCACCTGGGAAAAGAGAAGACCTGGGGCTGCAAAATTATTCAGGTTCAGAAAAAACTACACTACATAAAGAAGTATCTTAGATGGAGAAGCCGAATAGTATAGTTATTAAGAATATGATATCTGAAACCAGACTATCTGGGTTTTAATCCCAGTTCTGCCACTCCCAACTGTGTTGTCTTGAGTATTTTATTTAATCTTTCTGAGCCTTGGCTTCATTATTATAATGTTCATCTATAAAATGAGCATTATAATACTATCTACCTCACAGAATTGGTGTGAGAATTAAATAATCTACAAATTTTTAAATGCTTAGAATGGCAGCTGGGAGGTATTAAGTCCTCAGAGTTTATTCACTTATTAACTAAATACTCCATAGAACACATTTCAACAGAAACATTACAGCAGAGTGGTTAAAAGCAAAGACATTGGAGTAGGATTCTGTGGGGCCGAATGCCAGTCTCTACTGCTTGTAGATAACTTCCTTAACCTCCTGTACCACAGTGTCTTCAGAGATAAAACAGATTTATTTGGATTATCTATTTTATCACTAAAATGAACTTGTATTACCATTTTATCAGAGTATTTTGAGGATTAATTTCAACACATACAAATCATTTAGAAAAATGCTTAGTATACAGTAAATGCTCAGCAAATGTTACCTATTCTTATTCTTGTTGTTTCATTTCTCAACTTTTCTTGACTAAGCAAGGTAAAATAGAGTCTGTCTTTCTCCTACTAAGTTTATCTAACATGTGAATCAGTCACCAATAATCTCAATCTTCACTTCTGATGGTAGAAGCGTGATCTCAAAATATTAGGTAGATTGAATTTCTGTCTCCTGCCATGATGGAGGAACAGAGACCAGATTTACCCTTGTGCCTTAAAAGCTGAAGAAAAAAAAAAACTGACCCAAAGTAAGTTCTAAGATTGCCTCAGCTTATTACCTAGATAACAGCTCTAGGATGAAACATGGGAAGTGGGTACCTAATAAGAACCCAGCAGTCTCCCTGAGTTGAAGGAACAGAATTAAGAATTTGGGAAGGCTAAGTTCACTAGAATTTGGAAGGCAGAGTTCCACAGAGGAGAGAGAACTTGGCAGTGGGTTCCTCTCAAGTTTTCAGCTGAGTACCTATCAGTGCATGTGAGTAGGAAACTATTCAAGAAAATAAGCAGGTGGTACACTCCCCAGAGCTCACACAAGGCCAAGAATAGATCATATTCCCACTAGCCTGAGTGGAAAAAAAACGCATAATGTATGGGCATCGAGTACTCAGAAAATATTGCTTCAGTATTAAGGAAAAATTAGCCCCAGGGGCAGCTCTGGATTCACTAACAAAGCCTAAAAGTAATCCCTAAAAGGATCAAACTATTCCCAAACAATTTAACTATATCCCAGAACAAAATTTAAGGAGCTTTAAAGAAATACATACATATCGAGCAAACAACAAAGTAAAATCATCTTGCTATATCACTTGCCAGATACAAAAGAATGGAATGAAACACTAATATAGTGGCCAGGCATGTAATCAAGTCTAAGAGAGAAAAAACATGAAATTTAACAAACATTCAACCCAAAGCTGCAAAACACTGCTTCAGGTTGTACTAAGTCCACAGGTTCAAGAGATAGTACCTGAAGCCATGTGCCAAGACAGGGCACACCTTAGGCTATGGTGCTCCCCAAGTTATAATCTTTCTCAGCCTCATACCAAGGTCTCATACCTCTGGAAGGGGCGACCTCAGGAGAAGTCAGCCTCTAACATTGTCCTATGTCAGTATAACACTGCCCTAAATTGACTATGAAATTTGAGCTCCTATATCAAATAATATCACAGAAGTCTGTGTAATAAGCTGTGCTTCTACTTAAATTTTTAGTTTTCCAAGTTACTTTTTTCTTCTAATGAAAGGCTTAACAAATACCTATTGATCAATCATACTTTCCTTCTTGAAAATTTTTTCCAGTTGGCTTCCTTACCTCTGTGTTGGTTCTTCTCCTTTCTGATGGGCTGCTCTTTTTCAGCCTCTCCTTTGCTAGTTCCTCAACCTCTTAAAGTCAGATGTGTCATGGCTCGAAATTAATATTTTTTCATTCTCTATCCATAGTCATTCACTGAAGGATTTCATAAATCTAATGATTTATTTCACTTACACACTGACAATTCCTAATTATGTATATATCTAGCCCTGAGCACAAATATCTACAACTAAATGTCTAATTAGCTATCACTTGCCATTTCCCAGTCTCAGTTCATGGTAATTCCAACTTTCTAATTGTTCAGCTCCAAATCTTCAGTCCTCATCTTTTTCTCAAACTCTGCATCTAATCCGTCGACCAATCCTATTAATTCTATCTTCAAAATACATCCCCAAATCTGACCACTTCTTACTGCCTGTAACCACCATGGGTTCAAACAACTATTGTCCCTTACCTAGATTATTTCAGTAGCCTTCTATCTATAGCTAGTAACCCTGTTGATAAAAGTCAGATCATGACTTCCTCTGCTTTAAACTCTTTAAAGGTTTCTCATCTTGCTCAGTATAAAAACAAAAATCCTTATAATGACTTTAAAGTTCTACTTCATCTGGCTCCCCACTACATCTCAGACTTACACATGAAACAAGCTCTTAGATCAGGCCTTTGGCAGTTACCTTTGCCTCTGTCTGAAACACTCTCCTTTCAGATACCTTTATTCTGGCTCCATGACTTCCTTCAGATTTTTGCTCATATGTCGACTTATCACTGAGAACCTCCTTTACCATCTTATATAAAATGACAACCTTTCCTCCTTTATTCTACTATATTTTCTCAGTATCACTTATCTCCATATGTTACATATCTACTCATTAACTTGTTGTCCCCCTCCACTAGAATCTAAGCTCCCTGAGGGTAGGGACTTTTTCTCTGTGTGTTCACCATTTGGTCCTGCATACCTAAAACAGTGCCCAGCACACAGCATACACTCAAGTGTGGTTATTTTCAGCAATCTGAACAAATCACTTAAACTATTTTGGAATCAAATTTTCCTGTTGTGTAAAATGTGGCGTTTGAACTTTTTAACCTTTAGAGAGGTTATGTCTCTCCTATGGAGTGGCTGCAGTCAGGACGGGCACACAACTATCTACTAGTAGATATCCTACTTTCTCCTCAATGTAGCAGCGATCTATAAAATTCCTTTTACACTTCTCTATGACAGGGCCATGACTTTTACTCAAATTTTCCCCATTATTGAGGAGAAAGGTTTGGATTTTACCTATTAGGCCAGAAGCAAGCACCCAGACCCATGATCACATCACAGCAAGTTTCCTTACCTCCACTGCAGTGGGCGGCTGGAACAGGGACTGCCAGGATTGCTATGGGCTTGTGGGTTCAGGAAAAAGGCAAGAGGAGAAGCAGCCAGAGCACAATCAGCACTATATGGGACTTTAATGAGGGATAGGGCTGGAGCCGATGTGGGTGAAAAGAAGTGCTGGTTTACTTCAGATCCTCGGCAAAGAGTAGAGATTCTGACAAGGTATCATAGTAAAAAAGGCAAGGTCAGTGATCATTCTTAACCAAAAAGACACATCTTCAAAGTGGATTAATTTAGGCAACAGGCTTAAGAAAAGTAAGTGGTCAAAAATCATTCTCAAATATATCTCAGTACCAATGTTGGTACATAATGACCACTGAGACTAAAACTCAATCTACAGAATTTAAATCAAATAGTTAAGTATTGGGTATTCAAAGTATTTAGAATTGGTTTCTGGGAAAATATTGCACATTTACTACAACTTATCAATGAGCAAGTAATAGGTAATATTTTGTGTTCAATGACTAAAACTTCCTAGAAAAATGTTTATGTCTATAGAAACATTCTCAATAGTTTATAAATTGTTAGATTGTATCTGTAATAACACTATCTTATTTAGTTAACTTGTACCGAATGAGTATACCAAATGATGTTACTTAACTCTGTATAATAAATTTTACTCCTACTTAAACTTTAGTTTTCCAGGTTACTTTTTTCCCCTAAAAACAATCTAACCATCTTGATGTTAAGTCCTAATGAAGACTATTAATAAGATCATTAGATTGAAGACAGACAGATAGCAAATATTGATTTCTGCTTTGTTGATGACTGATATGTCACAGATGATTTAAATAACTGACAAGTCCACAGCATTTAATGTACAACAGTAGTGACATGGCTTTCTATACAAATATCATATTAAACTATAATATTCTGTTTCCAAGATTTAAAAAAAAATGTGTAAGCACCTGATCTTTTTAAAATCTCAGCTTCCTGTATTGTTGTTACTGTTTAGATATGGCTATGTGACATTCTACTTATGTTTAATAATATATATTTAAAGGAAATCTTCACACCCTACATATTATCCCTCTAGCTGGCATCAGCATATTTCTCAGAAGAGCACACAATATGAGGACATAACAGCACAGGAAAGCAAAGAGCAGAGAACTATTTAAAATTACAGGTGTGCCCAAATTTCCATAAATTTAACATATTCTTTTAAATTATAAGAAGTAAAAATAATAATTTCTGATTAATTTCTCAGAGAATTTTGTCTTTTCTAAAGAGCTATTTCAAAAGTATACATAAGCTAGAGCTAATTAGAGCTAATACAGTAAGACATTAAGTTCTTCTTAACATTGCTTATACAAAATTTTAGAGACTTAAATCTTATCACATAAAATGAGGCTTCAGCCATTTGGGTGAATATATAATTAGGATTATAAAAATCTATAAAAACTAAATCTTATTCTCCTTTTGTTCCCAATTACCACTCTGTAATCAGGTTATACTGTGGGACTAGAGTCTAGAAAGTATTGTTTGAAAAAGTTATAGTAATTTGTAAACTATTTATTAGCTCCTCAAAGGGAATTTTCTTAATCTAAATTCAAAGTCACTAAAACAGATACAATGATTACCAACACCACCAGTGCATGGACAGCATGATTTTTGACTACTTATGTTTTCTTAAAACTACCAATTCAATTAAAAATTTTTCAATTTTGCTAATTAGTCATCTTTACTTTAAATTGTGCTTTAATTGATGAAGCTTTTTTAAGTCTTTAACTTTCTAGTCTTAGTATGAGAATAAACCTTTTTAAAAGTACAGTCGACCCTTAAACAATGTGGGGTTAGGGGCATCAACCCCTGTGCAGTCAAAAATCCGTGTATAATTTTGACTCTCACTAAACTTAACTAGTAATAACCTACTATTGACTGGAAGGAAGCCTTACTAATAACATAAATAGTAGATTAACACATATTTTGTATATGCAGTACATATTGTGTTTTTACTATAAAATTAGAGAAAAATGTTATTAAGAAAATTATAAAGAAAATACATTTACAGTATTTTTTTTTAAATCACTGTGTAAGTAGACTTGTGTAGTTCAAGCCCATGTTGTTCAAGGGTCAACTGTATGCCGATCCTTCCAATTATATACTTCAAACAAGTCTGATTTCCAAGGTCTGGTAGAATCGTTAATTCAGTCAATGAGTATCCACTAGCACGGAAGGGCAACAACCCAAAAGAAACACACCTAAGAAGCCTGTCTACTTGAGTACGCCATGCTGTTCCTGGACAAGCACTCAAGTTCAGGGGAAGAAAACGGTACTCCCTCTGCCCTGTGAGTTAAAGCAAGGCAGTTGAAGACAGATCAGTAAGGTAAAATAGATTTTAGGAAACTTCTTCCCCTGGTTCCCTAATTGCCTGATCAAGTCACTCAGCACCTCTTCATTCAATAAGCCTATGGAGCTCTTAGAAAAGCTACTCTGAAGTGGAAGAAGGATTCTTCCATTTCCCAGCTTTGAAATTGTCACCTAAGTACATTTCTGTATTAGCCAACACAGAAATAAAATTCAGGTCATACCTTAAAGGACTCAGGCTTAGGTAGATCTGAGGTCCTGAGCTGGCAGGCTAGGAGCAGAAATACAATACCCTTTCTAGTCAAAGAAAGAGGTGCTTTCATTTCCATTTTTTTCTCTCATTTATGGGGCTTGTATATGCAACTTTGACATTAACTTTAAACATTTGTTTTCAAGGCAGGAAAGAAAACAATCCCTCTTTGTTGTTAATCCAGTTCCCCAAGTATCTATGAACCCCTAAAACAACATGTAATTCAATTTTCAGAATTAGAAACCCCATCTGCCAGCAACCACTGTTTTGACCTTGAATTTATGAAGCCAGCTCAGCCCTCTTCCTGACAGACATCTCAAAAGTAAATTCTTTATCCAAGTAAATGAAAGTGTGTTAACTGTCATTAGTTCTTTTCCTGACAACTGCCAGTTTCCACTCAGAGACCCCAGCCTCCTTACTGAATCCGCAGGCATGGTGCTCCCAGTCTCTCTCTCCTCCGTTTCATCATTTTCCTGGCTACTCAAACTTTTGCCCTCTTACAGTGGAGTCTTGGCAGGAAGTTCTCTCACACAAGGGTTATGCAGTCTAAAAGCCAAAGGAAACTTACAAAGGCTTCCCAAAATTAAGAGAAAAATAAAAGCACTTTTCTTCAAAAACACGATTTTCAGTCCTCACCCATCCCCCTTATGCAAAGACCTAAGAGCCTGGAGGTAGCAGTGAGAGAGTGAGGAGTCCCAGATCCCAAATGAATCAGCTGTCCTCTGATCTGCCTGACATCATTCACACTCAGCCTGTAACAAATCAGAGCCCCAGAGAGCACCTTGTTTCTCCTCAGTGACAAGCACCAAACTCCCTTCCCCCAAGTCAACTGTAACCTCCAGGCCTGAGGCCTGACAGCAGTGAATACTCTGGCAGAAAGTATACATACCAACTTGAAAACTCACCCTGTGACAGAAATACTATTAACTCAGAAGGCGTGGGCCAGAATAGAACAGCTGTTGCAGTGGGCTGGGCATTGGAAGGCAGTATATTAAGGATCCCAAATCGTTAAATTAATGAGCGACAGACATATGGGCATTTCTGCAACATTATACACTCTCAAACCCAGGCTTGTGGAAGATGACAGAACCTTAACGTTAAGGCTTAAAGCGCTGTCACTATTCAAAGTCTTAATTTGATTAATCAATTTAAGTAAATTCTATACCATCCTCCTTTAGACAAAGTTCAGTACCATTTTTTATTCAATTTCGACTACTCTCTAATCACTTGAATAACCTTGTGGTGAGAAAATCCATAAGGAAAGGTAAGAAAATAAGCCCAGAAACTAGTTTTATTTCATTAACTATTAATGAAATCATTTATATGGCAGATGTTATATACAAGACATTGAGGTAAGCTGCAGAAGGACTCTAAGAGTAAGCTACTGAACTTTTGTATGCTTTGGTTTCTCCATCTGTAGAATGAAAATAATTAAGGTACTTAATATATAGGTTGCAGTGAAGATTAAATGTGAAACAAAAAAGTGCCTAGCACAGAGGAAGTGCTATAGAACTGTTGGTTATTATAGGTCTTGTCCTCCAGGACCTAGCTTCCAATCTAAAGGAGGAGATAAGCCCAAACCCATGAGAAACAATCTGACAAAATACAGCCTGACCTGCAGAGAGCCAAGTGACCAAGTAAACTGTGAGATAAACACTGACAGCTAAAGGAGCCAAAGAGTAAGCAAAAGTCCTGTTCCCCTGCTCCAGAACAACTCTGATGAGATAGCTCCTCATGTTCATCTAGATGACAAAGTATGTCAAATTGTTTTTCTGCGATAACATTCAAAGGATTAATTCATACTCCAACCAGTGCTTTTTAAACTGCAGGTCACAATTTTTCAGTAAGTCATGAAATCAATTTAGGAGGTCAGGACCAATATTTTCTTAAAAGGGAAATAGAATGAAATTGAATAGAGAAAAGAAAATACGTAAGTGATTCACACGTAGTAAGGGTAAGAATTGTTTTGTAAAATTTATGTGTTTGTAACATCTATTACTAAAATTTGTACAATTGCGAACACATGTGATGAGTTACGATGTAAAATCTATGTTATCAAGGATCATGGTCTAAAAAATGTGAAAGCCACTGTTCTAATTACCCATGCAAACTCACCCCACCTAGCAGCTACGCTTACTTTTCCTCTTCATATACTAGCCCAATCACTAGTCTCTCACAGCTCCTATTTCAGAACCCCATTCTCTACAAGTCTTAAAATGGAAATGCTCTCTCAAAAAAATCTAACACCTCTCAACAAGTACCAAGTTACACTTTGGGAAAGTCTCATGATGATATTAAGGTCCATCACAAAGGTCCGCATTCCCACAACTAAGAGACTATCCCCTACTGAAGTCTATCCCCCGCATCCCAAGCCAAGGCCATACGGTTAAGGCAGGGCCCAAAGTTTCTACTCTATATTCTCCAATTCTCTAATTCCCAAGACTAGACTACCAAACAACAACATAACAGCAACTAATATTTATAAGTACTTACTAAGCACTCTATACATAATACCCACGTAGTCCACATCACAGCCCTATAATATGCATGCTATTATTATTCCCACTATTTTTAAAAATCTGTCTTCAACTAAATTGAAGTAACCTCTAGAATCAATGTTATAAACCATTATGCTATAATACCTTTCAGTAGGAGATTCTGACGACAGCAAATGGATTTCTCTATAGCCTGCTCTGCAATAATAAACTGGCAGAACAGGGAGAACACAGAGCTTCTTAAATTAACATTGGAAAATGTTTGATTTTTAGAGAATGAGAGTCATATCTTATGTCCTCGATCTGATCCAAAGAAGATATCACTCTTACTCCCAGGGTTTAACACATCCCCACAGAGTACCTTCTTTAAACTTAGTGACATTAGAATCCACTTGTGCCAATGTTCTTGTGGCTTTGTCAGCACTAAGAAAGCTTAACATTTCTCTGGGTCTGGTGGCAGCACTCAACAATTTGCAGTAGGAGAAATAAAACATCTAGCTTTTATTATTCATTCACACAGCTATTTCTTGCCTGACCTTTAGGGCTAGGCAAGAAAGGCCTTGCAATGGGCTTCTCACTTTAGAGGTTCTGCAAAATAACACAAATACAAAAATTAAATTCATTAAAGAAATGGGGTGGCCTCTGAAACTTGTCATCTGGTGTTCTGCAATGGCAACATGAAACCCTAAAAATCCATTCCTGTGACTTACACTGATCAGACCCCAGGAAAACACTTGTCTACATTTTTCTTTACAAGTCTTTTTTTTAAAAGGACAACCATGTCAGACTGCTGTTTATGGATTGTGAATCTGCCTGAGATTAAAAAGTATTTGAACAGCAGAGGGTCTTCGAAGTAAGCAAAATGACAAATTAATTAGCCTGTCAAATCCTTCTTTTCAGATAACACGAATGTAATAGATTTCTTGGCTGATTCAAGTATTGCTTCCAAATAGAGCCAAATATCCATTTATTTTTTTCTTTCTGTTCCGATTCATGGTTATAAAGATATTTATAATTCAGTTCAGTATTCATGGCAGCTGATAAACATTTTGCAGAATTAAGGAATTTACATTACCGGTAAGTGTATTTATGTTCAAGGTTAGCCATAACTTATGTCAAGACCGTAGACCAATTGTTATACTGATAGTTGAACAATTAATGCTAAAATTATAATTTTGTTTTTATAAATTTGTACTTAGATGCATCTAGAAATCACAAAAATTTTAAATTTAGTGTATTTATGTAATTGTGAATATTTAAAAAGAAAAATAACTTTTGAAATCATGAAAAATTTCAGCTTTTTATACTTACTTTATATTTTTGATAAAAATATACTCAAACCTGGTACTTTCTGAATACAATTACATTTTATTTTTAAATCCTATAGATCGTTAGAAGTGAGTAGAAGCTGTGATTATGACAGAAAAATAGGAAAATAAAGCTTAGGAGAGAAAAAGAAATAGCAAATTTACAAATGAGTTGGTCTGCTTAAAGCTGAAACAAAAATCTCCTAATGAAAGTGAATGGACTTCACTTGCACACAGAAAGCACACATACAATTATTAGCACTGAAGAAAAGATTAAATCAATAATAAATAAGCCACAGTATTCAGAGAAGCCAAGTAAATGCCAATCAAGAATGTTGGTATGATTTTTCTTAAAATAATGTTGTCTACTCAATATTTAGCAAAATTCAAAGATTTCCCTCCCTCCACGGTTTAATAATAAAATAATCATAAAAGACAATGAAAAATTTATAGATTTAATGTAAATGATTTTGAAATTTGATACTAAAATAGATGATGAACATGTTCGATAGATAAAAATGAAACAAATGGTCACTGGCAAGGATAAAGATTTAAATAAAATTATTAATTTGGTTATAAAATAAGAGAAAAAAATCATACCTAGATTTTTAAAAAGTAAATATTACTCAGTTCTATAGATTATAATAGGGACAAAAGTCATATTAAACAACTAACTTTGTTATACATATTGTTAAGAAAATGATGAGGTAGAAATGAATGAGAATTTCATTAGCTTTACACTTGATGCAAAAATTATAGGATTTGACTTACGAGAGAACGAAAAGGAAAAAACTCTCAATTTTAGGCATTAAGATGGTCAAACTTTTATCTGCAAGTATGACAAAGTTAACGAAAGAAAACCAGCCATTCTGAGACAAACCACCATATAACTAGACAAAATATATGAAGTAACAGTTTTCAGGCACTAGGGAAAGGCAACACAAGAATGCAAACCCAGAAAGAAGAGAATCTCAAATGCTGAGAAATTCCAATTGTCCCAGCTCTCCACCTGGGAATATTTTTCTTACAGTGGCACAGAGAGCTAGAGTTCAAGGAGAACTCAGCAGTTATGCTAAAATGAAGAGGCACAGCTTAGAGTTCAGGGCAGCTAATCAAACATGCAGTACACATGCATCAAGAAAGACCATATACTAGGCCAGAAAAGAGGCTTCAAGAAATTTCAAAAAAAAAAAAAATCCTATAAATTATGCTGTCTGACAACAAAATTAAATTCAAAATCAATTACAATAAAAAACCTTCAAATTTCCTCAATATGTGAAAATTAAATCATTATTAAACTATTAGTCAAAGATAAAACAGAAAAGGAAATTTGAAAATATTTTATATTAAATTATAATTTAATATATAACATATCAAACTTTATTTTATATTAAATTATAATTTAATACACAACATATCAAACTTTATAGTATATATCAATTTAATCCTCTACATTGAAAACTTAAAAAGCAAACCAAATTCAAAATACAAGAACAAATAAAAACAAAGATCAATGATACAAAAAAATAACAAAACTGAAAGTTAGTTATTTAAAAATATTAATAAAATTAATAAAAATCCTAGTGGCACAATCAAGAAGCAAAACAGAAAAAACACAAATTACCATTCTTAGGAATAAAGATAGGATATCATGCCAAATCAAAAGACAGCAAAATAATGAGAAGATCAGTAAAAACTTATACCAATAACTTATATAACAAAAAAGCTCAAATAACATTAAAAAAACTCAAAAATGCCTTACTTAAACTGACTTAAAATACAGAGAATATGAAATATGCTAAGTGACATAAAAGGACAAATATTGTGTGATTCCACTCATATAAAATACCTAGAATAGGCAAATGCATAGAGACAGAAAGCAGAATAGAGTTTATAGGGACTGAGAGAAATGAAGAACAGAAAGTTATTGCTTAAAGGGTACAGAATTTCTATTTGGGGTGATGAGAAAGTTTTAGAATTAGTGTTGATGGTTATACAATACTGTACACAAACTTAATGCTACTGAATTGTATTTGAAGATGTGTACAATTCAAATTTTAATATATGTGCATATATATTCTTACACAATTTTTTAAACTTAAAAATTAATTCAAAAGGGATGAAGACCCAAACATAAAAGCTAAAGTTATATAACTTCTAGAAGAAAACACTGGAGAAAATCTTCATAATCTTGGTTTAGGCAAAGATTTCTTAGATAGAACATAAAATCTCACAAATTGAAAATCAAAATTAAGACCTTTAGCAAGCCATAGACTGAAGAAAAATAGTCACAATATATCTAACCAAAAAAAATCAATACCTGGAATATATAAACAACTCCTAAAACCTCAATTTTTAAAAAAACACAGTTTTTTAAATGGGCAAAAGATCTGAACACACATTTCACAAAAAAAGATATACAAATGGCCAATAAAGACTTGAAAAACATCATTTTTCATTTAGAAATAGAAGTTAAAACCACAATGAGATACCATTATATACCCACTAGAATGTCTAAAATTAAAAGTCTGATCGTAGCAAGTGTTCCTATGGATGTGGGCCAACTAGAACCCTAATATCGTTTGTAGGAGTATAAAATGGTACAACCATTTGGGAGATTATGTGGCGGCTAATTACAAACCTAAACATATACTTATCATTTATTATTTGGGGAGGGGGACTAAAAAAAAAACAAAGAAATCTAAGTTTGACTGTTTGGCTCTTTCACTTTTTAAAAAATTAAAATATTTTAGTCAAAATAATTTCCACATAGCAGATACAAGAAAAGTGACACTGCAATAAAACAAGGAAATTACAACAAGAAAATTTTAAAAAAGTATTTTTGCATGATGTATTCATTTTCTATTGCATAACAAATTACCATAGCATAGCCACTTAAAACAACAAAACATTATCTCAGAGTTTCTGAGTCATGAATTCAAACACAGCTCAGCTTAGTAAGTCTCTACTTAGGGTCTCACGAGGCTGCAATCATGGTGTCACCTGGGTTCCATTCTCACGTGGAGGCTTAGCTGGGAAAGAATCTGCTTCTCAGCTCAATGAGGTAGTTGGTCAAATTCATTTCTCTGTGGCTGTGGGACTGAGGGCCCTCGCTACTTGATGGATATCAACTAGAAGCTACCCTCAGCTCCTAGAAGCTACCACAGTTCCTTGCCACAGGCTTTTCTAACATGGCTGGCTGCCTACTTCATCGAATCAGTATAGTATCTATGGTAAGTCTGCTAACTAGACAAACTTGCATATACCACAATATAGTCACAGGAATGATATCCTATTGCTTTTACTATGTCCTGTTGGTTAGAAAAACAAGTCACAAGTATAGCCCACAGCCAGGGGGAGCAAGACTATACAAAAGTATGAACATCAAAAGGAGGAAACTATGGGGGTCCCCTTAGAGTATGTTTACCATACATGACTATGAAGAAGATTCACCAACAAATAATCCCAAACTGATTTCTATAGACTAGACTACGTTAGGGCCATTACAGATCAAGGTTTAGTCTGAACATACCACTATGTTTGATTTTCTTTAAAATATCCCAGCACTGAAAAGATTAAAGAAGATCCGAAGAAATGTTTTTATGGCCCAATTGCTTTAAGAGATGGTGAAATTGCAATATCAGATAGCAATTTATAAAATAACATTAAAATATTGTATAATATCTTCTGTAACAATCATTTATCACAAGACTCCATTAAAAAGTCTGATGTGTGAAATTCATAGTTCATTTCTAAATCTATGTATTAAGATTTTTTTTGACAATTCCAATTTCTATTGCTGCAGCAGAACAAATATCCTCAAATAGAACTTAACTTTTGTTTAATCTAAGAAACAGAATGACTCAAGAATGTTTATTAGTTTGGTATTAATGACAAAATAACAATTAAAAATTTAAATCTATTTTATTTAACCTAGTATATTCAAAATATCATTTCAATATATATAATCAATATAAAATAATTAACAAGGTATTTTACATTCTTTTCACATTTTGAGATAAAATAACAAAACTTATTAAAAAATCTTAATCACAACATAGTGATTTTACTGAAATAAAGCCAAGAAGTATGGACATTTTAATAACTTATGAATTGTCTACCCTTAGACACTTTATTGTCTTTATAATAGGGTTATTTTATTGCTGAAACAGATGAACATCTAGATGGATGCAGTATTAATTAAATTGTCAACTTTGGCATTTTGCCAACTTTCAATCATATAAACACATAATAGAATATATAGATGTCAAACTATAATGTATACCTGATCAAACTAAAGAGATTCTGCTCAGCACAAGAAATCATTAACAAGGTAAAGAGACAACCATCTCAAAGGGAAAATATATATGCAAGCAACGCCTCCAATAAGGGCCTAATATCCAAAATATACAAAGAACTCATATGACTCAATAACAACAAAAAAACAAATGATCCAATAAAAAAAATGGAAAGAGGATCTGAACAGACACTTCTCCCTACAGGACATACAAATGGCCTACAAACATATGAAAAGATGCTCAACATTTAAAAGATGCTCAGCTATTAGAGAAATGTAAATTAAACCACAATGAGATACCATCTCACACTTGTTAGAATAGCTATGATCCACAGAAGTACTAACAAATGTTGGAGGTGATACAGAGAAAAAGGAACCCTCATACACTGATGGTGGGACTGCATATTGGTACGGCCACTATGGAAAACAGTATGAAGGTTCCTCAAAAAACTAAGAATTGATCTACCATATGATCCAGAAATCCCTCTACTGGGTATTTACCCTAAAGTCTTGAAAACTTATATACAAAAAAGATATTTGCACATCGATGTTCATGGCAGCATTATTCACAGTGGCTAGGACATAGAAGCAACCAAAGTGTCCTAAGATAGATGACTGGCTAAAGAAGCTGTGGCATATATACACAATGGAATATTACTCAGCCATAAGAAGAGATGAAATACTGCCATTTGTGACAACATGGAGGAAACTTGAGATAATCATGCTAAGTGAAATAAGACTGAAAAAGTAGCAAATCACATGATACCACTTATATGTGGGATATAAACCTAAAAACAACAAATGAACAGGACAAATAGAAACTCAGGTACATGGACAGTGGACTAGTGGTTACCAGAGGGTAGGGGGTGGGTGAGGAGGGGAGAGGTAGACAGGATAAAGGGGGTCAAATTAAGGGGGTAGGGGGAAGATGAAGTGGGTAAAGGGGATCAAATATATGGTAGCTGAAGGAAACTGGACTTTGGGTGGTAATCACACAATAGAATATATATATGTCAAATTATAATGTACACCTAAAAATTATATAATTGTATTAACCAATGTTACTCCAATAAACAATTAAAAAATATAAATGTACAAAAATAAAAAATTAAAATTAAAATTTTAAAAAATAATGTACACTTGAACATTATATAATTTTATTAACCAATGTTACTCCAATAAACTTAATTTAAAAAATTGATAACAGAAAAAACTGATAACTGACAAGTTACAACATCTATCTGGTTCCCTTATTAACGATGAGGTTTTCATTACTCTTTAAATGTTTTCATTTCATACCTAGATGAGAGCCATAATTTTATCTTTTCTAGAAAATTACCCATTAAACAGTGTTAGAAGTCCTCCACCAAAATGCCCAATGGATTCACCTCACGGAGTCACATGAGAAAAGGGTACCTCATATGTGGGCTGCCCAGGAATGTCTTGGCATCCAGAGGTAAATCTTAAGTGGTGATCTAAAGTCAGATCCCAGAGGCAAATCTGAAGTGTACTTACTCTCTAATTTTTCTAATTTTAATTTCCCTCTATATAATTGGGTTTTGTTTTAGGTTTGTTTATGGCTGATAAGTTACTCCTATTGCTGGCAGCAATGACTGAGATACTGTTTTCATGATCTGAATACTCCCAGCTATATACCCAAGAGAAATAAAAAAACTTGTACATGAATGGTCATAGCAGCTTTATTCACAATATCCAAAAACTGAAAACAACCCAAATATCCATCAGACAAGTAGTGGTATATTCACACATGGAAATACTAAGCATTAAAATAAACAGGAGTACTGAAATATGAAAAAAGCCAAATATAAAAGAGTAGGACTGTATGAGTTTTCACTTATCTGAAATTCCACTACAGGCAAACATAATCAATAGTACCATAAAGCAGATTGGTGGTTGTCTGAGGCCAAGAGATGGAAGAACAACTGACTGCAAAACCATGCAAGAAATATTTTAAGGTAATAAAATAATTCTATATATTGTGGTGGTAGTTGAGGACTCAAATAGCTTATTTCTATGGGGGTTATAACTATCAATAATAACTATTACAAATGAAAATGTTTTTTTATTTGCTAAAACAAGAAATTAATTTCTCACACTTCTGGAGGCTGGGGAGTCTAATAAGATCATTCTGCCAGCAGATTTGGTTCCTTGTGAGGGCTCACTTTCTGGGTTGTAGGCAGCCACCTTCTCATTGTGCCCTCATGGCAGGGAGAATGGCGGGGTGAGGAGAGATTTCTTCCTTTTTTATAAGGACACTAATCCCATCATGGATACCCCACCCTTACAACCTTATCTAAATCTAATTACTTCCCAATGGCCCCACTCCAAACACCATGGAATTGGGTTAGAGCTCCAACATATAAATTTTGGGAGGACACATTCAGTCCAAAACACTACTTAACAAATAATCCCCAATCTTAATGTCTCAAAATATATTTAACTTTCTTGGTTCAGTTGGTTGACTGTAATTGACGGGATGGTCTGAGACATTTTTAAATGTTTATTTATTCATTTACTTGAAGATAATGATAAATGCATTACATGTTAATATCATCTTAGTATTATTATAAAATTAAATCTGATCCTGACAACCTCCAAGTGTAAATACATTTCAGAAAATTAAGGAAAATCATGAACAAAACTTGAAAAGTGAATTTTGTTTGCCATGGTTAATACTACCAGGCCATAAGTCTGAAAAGCTATGAACTGATTAAAATCTTGGCAAAGTTTGTTCAGTTTTGATGGGCCAGTCTCCTTGGTTCATTGTTTCTTCCCTTTGCTTATAATAGTAAAGGGTAATCTTGTTTCCTGTGCAATATGCCCAGATAGCAAATATTTTGTGTCTTACTAGAACAACTTTCTTTGCTTTATGCTGTATTATTTTGTCCTTAATTATTTAAGAAAGCAATCAAAAGTTCTCCACAAAAAAAGTTGTGGTTATTCAAAAGTGTTACCTTCTATTTACTTTTAAATGTTTTATTGTCACCTTGCTTAAGTAACCAGGTATTGTTTCTTGAGCACCAACATTCCTATTTTAAGAGTTTCCACTGACAACTCTTTGAAGTTTTGCCTTCTCAAAATCATATCCTAAATATAGAAAATAGTAAAATAAAACTTTCAGGATATTTTTACTACCTAAAACTATCTTTGAGATATCTCAGAGCATCCCTGGAAAAATCACAAGAATGGTTCTTTCACAATTATAGAGAGGTGCTAGAAATAATCAGGTTTGATTATTTTACTATTGGTAGGTTTCACGGAGAAAGCTGTCAAATCAGAAAAGATATTCAGCCTTCCCTAGGTTAAATTTGTACAAGAAAATGGTATTAATATAGTCTAGAATTTACATAATTTATGGAAAGTTCCTAAAGATTTGTCAATGCCCTTTGTTGTCCATAATGTGCTTCTGTTTATGAGTCCTGATAATGTTTTGCCAGATTTTAGGAAACAGTAGTTTTGTGTTTTCAGTCTTAAGTTCAGTTATTTAAATGCTTACTTGGTAACAACCTTACTACTAAAATTTGAATCTAGCATTTTCTAGGTTAATGGAGTTTAATAAAATACAGATGTCTAGGACTTACTCCACATTCATTGAAAAATTGTAAAAATTATGTCTATCCATGTTTTATAGACTAGATACAATTTTCACTCTTTTTGAAAAGAACTACTCCTAAAGATATTTGATAAAATTTTTTTGAAACATCTTTATTATTGCTTTGCATGCAACAGAAACAACTTAATCCCCTTGTTAGTTGCATTATTCTGTTATTAACTCTCATCAGAATGTTCACATTTAAAAGTTATCTGTAATAACCTGACCACAGCTATTTTAAGTGTCTGTCATTTAAAGAGAGATTTTGTTTTACACTGATACTAGTCTGAAGGCTCTGCCATCAACTAGAAGCCAGAGTCTGTGTTCTCAGAAAAGGATTGTCTCGGAGTTCCATGGAAAAGAACTGTAGCAGGTATTTCAAACTATTGACACTTCAAAGAATAGACTCTTGGGTACAGGCTTCTAATGCCATAGCTTAGACAGCTGAACAACTTCCAGACCATTCCAGGAGACTGAGTCAGAATTTCCAAAACTCTTTTTAGCCAAGAAGCAGACTACTAACCTAAGATCCAATGAAATGAGGATTAATTACACAGGCCTGAACGAACTAATGAGGGATGATTGTAGTTGTTTATAATATTTTCTTAAAGTCTATTTTCTGGATATATAAAGCCTGTTCTCTTCCTTCTTAAGCTATCTAAACCTTTAACATTTTAGCAGCCTTTGCTGTTATAAATTAAACATTCCTAATCATACCTGTTTCTCACTGACTCTCCTATGAGATTTAAGAAAGTCTTACTGAATTTCCTTACTGAATCTCCTTAAAATACAATTGTGAAAAATGGCTATGCAACCAAAGCTTTGCCTGAAATGTCATATTTGAGAATGATATTTAATCAAGAATAATAAGCCACTTTTAAGGAACTATGGTTGATTTTATGGAGCCAATACTTACCAACCCTCCCAGAAAAATTGACCTGGTACCTGACTTTTTATAGGGTCCAGACTTAGAAGTGGTAAGGAAAGTCAGTTCCTGACAAGCCTAGGACCCTTAGGACATTTTGAGGACCTCAATAAGAGCAGAATTCACCCAAATTTATAGGTACTGCAGATGCAATATGAAAGTTTGTTAAACTTGGCTTTCTAACTTCTAAATACAAATAATAAAGGCTTTTAAAGTTTAACACGATATTCTTTACAGAATTTCCAGCTAACTTAAGAAGGCCTATATGCTAAATTAACATTATTGCTACCCCTATGTAAAAACCAGGCCAAACTTGAGATCAACCTTGTTTTGTGATCAAGAATAATATCTGAGATTGCTTTAGATCAAAAGGGTGGGGGAGACTGTGAAGAAACTTCGTATAAGCAAAGAAAAAAGAGATAATCTTGCTGAGAGAACACATTATTTAATTCTAGTCTTTTATTGCCTTTGAGCTATTTTAAACTCTGTAAGTTATAGATAACTTATAGCAATGCAAAACAGTTCTTGTCTAGATATGCAAATAAATTCTGCATAGTGGAAGTTCAACTGACTTCTGCCCATAGAAAAATCACTTTTTTAACCATTTATAAATTTATTTCAGCATTTCTTTACTACACACAAATTTGTGCTTCTTTCACTTTTAACTAGAAGCAAGATCTGCCTGATACTCTCAATTAACTCAATTATTATTGAGTTAAATAAAATATTTAACTTGTTTTTTTTTTAATTAATAGCTTTACACATTTTTTTGGTAATTTGTTATTTTGAAATTATACTTCTCAAATTGAGAGGATATTTTATTCTACATATACAAAATAGTTTATTTTATAGATGTAAGCTTTATTTAAAACTTTTAAACATTTATAACTCCATTTGTATTCTTGTTCCAGGCCACACAAATGTTAGGAACGAGCCTAAGTTATTGCCTGCTATGTGTTAAACTCTATTCTAGGCCCTATGGACAAAGCATTGTAGCATACAATATGGTACTAACCTTATGACGCTTACCATTTGTTATGGACTGAACTGTGTCCCCACAAAATTCCTATGTTGAAACTTTGACCCCCCAATGTGCCTGTATTTGAGAAAAGGGTCTTTAGGAGGTAATTATGGTTAAATGTGGTCACAAGAGTGGGCACCTAATCCACTAGCATTGGTGGCCTTATAAGAGGAAGAAGATATTCTCTATCATTTTCTCCCTCTCTTCTCCTCCAACCTCCACACACCCTAAGGAAACGTCATGTGAGCATACAGTGAGAAAGTGAAGAAGGCCCTCTCCAGAAAATGACCATGCTGGCACCTTGATCTTGGACATTGGGACTCCAAACTATGAGAAAATAAATTTCTGTTGTTTAAACTACCCAGCCTGTGGTACCCTGTTATGGAAGCCCAAGCCAGACTAAAAAGACTAAACAGACCATCCAATAGGAGAAGACAGACAAATAACTATCTATAATTGTAGTCAGAGCTATGAAGGAAAAGTACAGAATTTCATGAGGATACATTCTGGGAAAGTCAACTTAGTATAGTGACAGCAAGATATAGGCGAGGTCAAAAAAGCCTATCATAAAGTAGTGAGATATGACAGATATAAGTCAAAGCTGAGATTTGAGAGATAAGTAGGAGCTAATCAGGTATAGATGGGAGAAAGAACACTCCAGGTACAGGAAACATATGTGTAAAATATGTAGACAAAGACAGGAATCAGATTGTGCAGATGGTTTTTTTGGGCCATGTCAAGATTTTCAGGTGTGATCCTAAGAGTAATAAACAATTCACTAAACAAGTTTAAATAAACATCTAATAATCAAATATGTACTTTAAAAATTACCAGTTAGGAAGTCAGTACAGAGGCAAGAGAGCACAATGGCTTGAACTATGTGGACATACCAATGGTAATAGAAAGAAGTAGAGAGAATTAAGAGAGATTTGAGAGGTAAATAAAAAGAAATTGTGGATGTGAGGAATAGACAGGTAACAAGAATAACTGCTTTTTATCTTGAGGAAGTGGACCATTAATAAGATAGAGAATAAGAAAAGGGTAGGTTTTTGAGAAAGACAATCATTTCAGTTGAGATGTCTCTGAGATACCCAAGCAGAGTATAGTGAATTAGTAGTTGTGAGTCTAGGCATAAAAATGTGATTAGCATAATAATAGTCATTCTTAACATAACAATAACAAAACGGCTCTCAAGGATTTTCAGTGTTCAGGTCCTGTGTCCACATACTTATGGTTCACTGACAGACCAAATACATCTTTTTTTTAACAACAAAGTGGTTTCTGCTGGGAAATTAGTGATGACAATTTCTCCATCCTTGCCAACATCTACCAATTCCTGCCTTCCCAATGGAGAACCTACGTGAGGTCATTTCCTATATAAGCCCAATTTTAAAAGACTATTAATTATAACACAAAGCTATCATTCTGCTCTTCACAGTCCTTAAATTTCTTGATTTTCAAAGTCTATGGAGAAACCAAAGCCTTGTGTCAGGTATCACTGATACCAAACAAAGGGTTTATTATGTGTAGCAGGTGGTATCTCTTTTTAGCACATTCCCCAGAAGCATTTATCCAGGCAAATATCATCAAATTGCATCAGAGTAGGAAAGTACATGATACTGTTTCATATGTCAGTTTCAACATACCAAGTTTGACACATCACATCCTTGAGCCCCAGGAACTCCTCCCTGCCCACTGCCTATCATTGCAGACATCTGGCATTTATTTTCATCTATTATCTGATGTCCAAGTCCACTTCCCAAATTAGTAAGTCTACAATGCAGAAGGATAACTACCCTACGGACTCTGAGAATAAAGGCCACCAATAGCAACATGCACAAGAGCATACGCGCGCACACACACATCATAGACAGAGAGTGCTTTAGCTACCTCTTCACTCCTACAGTCCCTTCTTTACCTCCACTGAATGCTCACAACCTCAAAGAAATAAAGCAAAGACATTTCAAGAAATATAAGGACAATTACCTTAAGTTATAATGAGTATTAGAAAAGCTTAATTTTCTGGATAACTAGATATAAACACTATTTACATTGAGCTTCTAAGTGTAGGGCCTACGTACTAGTGCTGAAATTCACAAACAAACAAACAAACAATCCTATTTGAAAAGAATTTCCAAGAGGTGGTTGGTCCCCTGCACAGAGTTGTGCAAAGGAAGCCATTCAGAGCTATTTTAATTGAGAGAAAGCAAAATACAATGTTTTTATGCCTTTGGTAAGGAAATACAAATAGATTTAGAACTTCATTTTCTTTAAATTCTTTTTCCACAGATATTATATTATGTACATTTTCAACAAGGTTATCAACCTCCTCTAGGTCTGATATTCTAGACTAGATTTTTTTAATGCATTAAAAAAATATCCAGATGGATTTAAATATGAAATAGCTTTCTAAAAATGAAAATGATTTAATTTCAGGAAGCTATATCTAAAATAAATGGCATGAGCCAGGCCAAAAAACTTTCATAACCAACTTGCCCCAACAAAGCCCTTACCGCAGTCCTAGATGTTCTCATTTGCCATACTGGAATTTAGCTTGCTCTCTTCCTTAATATAATCAAAGTCAACCAGGAATATTCTGTGGTTTTTCTAAGGCATGCAATTATTCATTTAACCTGGTTTAGGATGTAATATCTCCCATTTATATTTTAAAGAGGGGAAGAAAACTCAGCTCTATAACCTTTTCCAGCTATCACTTGATTTCTATGATTCTTTCAGCAAAACTCTTCAAAAGAACAGTATATACTCATTAACTCCTCCTCCAAAAATATCAGAAAAGGAACAAGAATTAAATGAAACACTACATGCCCTTCATTTAGATTTAACAACTGTTAACAGTTTGTGCTACATTTGCTTTTTTCTCTCCCTTCTCTCTCATTCTCTCAACACACACACACTCACACATTCTCATTCTCTCTCTCTCTCTCTCTCTCTCTCTCTCTCTCTCTCTCTGTTAATTAGCTGAAAGTCAGTTATAATCATCATAACACCTCCCTCAAACACTTCCACAATTAACATTCTTGGCCTAAGAACAAGGGAAAACCACCACACCATATGTTAAGGATGTTTAACACCGACACAATAATATTATCTACTAAAAGTTCACATTCCAATTTCCTCAATTGTCCCAATAATGTCCTTCAACTATTTTTTAAAATTCAAGACCCAACCAATAATCAAACATGACATTTATTCATTAGGTTTCTTCTGTCTCCAATAATTTAGGACATATCCTTAGTCTTTTTTTTTTTTTTTATCTTTCACAACTTTGACATTTTTTAAAGAGTAGTTCTATAGATTAGCTCCTCAATTGGGACTTTTCTGATTATTTATTAGTATATTCGACTGAGGTTAAACATTTTTAATAGAAATTATTACACAGGTAATACTGTCTCGCATTCTCTTGAACCCCTTCAAATCAATCTTTGGCCCCCCTTCTCATTAATATGGCTTGCCAAAGTCACCAATAAGGACTTCCCTATTACTAAACCTTAAGGTCAATTCTTAGTTGTTCAACTTACATAATCCGTCAGGAGTATTTGGCATACTTTCTTCTTATGGCTTTGGAAACACCACTCTCTTCTGGTTTTCTTCCAACTTCACTGGCTGCTCCTTGTCAGTCTTTACCGATGAATTCTCTTTACTCCTAAATAGTAAATACTAAAGTGCTTTCAGGGTTTAGTCCTTAGATCTCTTTTCTTTTCTCTCTAGACTCACTCACCCACCAGGTCAGTGCTTCTCAAACTAGTTATGGTGAAGGACCAGGTGAAATTTTTAAATTTTACAAACGATTGTAAAATACAATAAATATGAACTAACAGAAAAATGATCAAATGCTTGAAGGTTACAAACAATGTCAAATTGCTTACTCTAGATTTCTACAATTAACTAATGCAAAACTAATGGCAACACTTTGTTTCCTTAACCAGTAAGTTGACCACACGTGCGTCACACTTCAGTAGTTTATCTCATCTAGTCTCATAGCTTTAAATATCATCTATATACTGTTAATCCCCAAATGCATACCTCCATTAAATCAGATACCATCCTTGATCCCCAGATTCATATATACAAGTGCCTTATCAACACTCCTTTTGGATGTTAAACACCAATGTCCTAATTCCTCCAACAAACCCCACTCCTGCCTCAAGAACAAAAATAACAACAATAACAAACCCTGCTCTACTCACAATATTCCCCATCTTGCTCAGTAAATAGCAACCATATCCATCTAATTACTCAGCTCTAAAACTCTGCAGTCACTCTCAATTTCTCTGGCTCTCATATACCCAAACTATCAACAAATGTCAGCTTCCCTTCCACAATATCCAACCACTTCTCACCACCTGAGCTGCTACAACCCTGTCTAAATTACCATGGCCTTGACTGAATTTTGTAAGTTTCTTCACTTACTTCCCTTTTACTCCCTGCTCTCCCTACAGTCTGAGCAGCCAGTGATCTTGTTGAAACCTAAGACAACTATTTAATAGGAAAAGAACAGTTCTTTCAACAAATGGTGCTGGGACAATAGCTATCCACATTCAAAAGAATGAAATCAGAACCTTACCTTACATCATACATAAAAATTTATTAATAATTAATCAAAGACCTAAAATAAGAGCTAAAACCCCGAAACCCTTAAAAGGAAACAGAGGTAAATCATCACAATTATCACTCGTTTTTTGTTTTCTTAGATTCTGTAGTCTGTTGGGTATCCATTAATCACAGGGTCAAACTAACAGCCAAAGTTGTTTATATCTCCGCTGCAATCCAGCTTTTGCAGGTGTGCAAAAATCCTATTACAAACCTTTCAACTAATCCTGAGTCTATAATCCCAACCACCTCCTTTATCAAACTCTCACACATCAAACCAATATTTCCCCTGCCCTATATCACTCAAGGCCAAGTACCAGACAACTAAAGATCACCGACTGACATTATTCAAAGTAGCAAATCTTACACAGTTTGCCCTGTCTTTCCTGCAGAAATCCCAATAAAGGCTTTGACTTAGGCTTTCTCCCTTTCTGCCTCCTGACCAAACCTTTGTGTACTTTCTCCTTGCATGCCCCCTCCTCTTGGGGAAATTGTAAGTAATAAATTCTTCTTTTAACAGCATTGACCTGTCCGTGTCATCACTCAGTTACCTGTATAAATTAAGGCCCAGTAACAAATCAAACCTTGAAAGAGGCAATGGATTCTTTGATATGCTATCAAAAGCACGGTCAAAGAAAAAGCAGATAAAATGGACTTCAACAAAATTACAAACTTTTGTTCATAAAAGATCACTATCAAGAAAGTGAAACAACCCACAGAATGGGAAAAAATATTTGCAAATCATGAATCTGATAAAGGTCTAGTATACAGAATATATAAAGTACCCTTATGATTCAGCAATAAAAAGACAAATAACTCAAATAAAAAATGGGCAAAGGACTTGAATAGTAATCTCTCCAAAAAAAGATATGCAAATAGCCAACAAGTACATGAAGAAATTCTCAATATCGTTAGTCATTAGGGAAATGTAAATAAAAACCACAAGGGGAAACAAATGCATCAAACTTGTAGGACAGAAAACCAACACACAAAAATCATTTGCTAACAATAAACAATTAAAAGAAAAGAAACAATTCCATATATAATAGCATAGTAAAAAGAAAACTATTTAGAAATAAATTCAACTAAGGAAAAGATCTGCACATTGAAAATTATGAAACATTCCTGAAAGAAATTTAAAATATTTAAATAAAAATTTTTAAAAATCCCGTGTTCACATATAGGAAGATTTAATATTGTTAAGATGACATAGTACCCAAATTGATCTACAATCCAATACAACCCCTACCAAAATCCCAACCACATTTTTTGTGAAAATAAACTCATCCTACCATTCATATGGAATTACAAGGGATCCTGAACAACTAAAACAATCTCAAAGAACAATGCTGGTACTTTGATTCCACACTTCCTGATTTTAAAACTTACTACAATGATACAGTGATCAAAACTGTGGTATGAGGACAAACACACAGACCAATGGAAGGAACAGAATAAAGAATCCAAAAATAAATCTTCACATATATGGTTAAATATTTTTGACAAGGGTACCAAGAACATTCAGTGGGGTATGGACAGTCTTTCCAACAAATGGTCCTGAGAAAACTAGATATTTGTATGCAAAAGAATGAAGTCAGACACTTACCTTACACCATAAACAAAAATTAATTTAAAATGTATTAAGCACAACCAAATGTAAGAACCAAAACTATTAAACTCTTAGAAGAAAACATAAAAAATCTTTATGATGCAGGATTTGGCAATGATTTCTAGGGTTTAACACCAAAAGCCCAGGAAACAACAAAAAATAAATTAGACTTCATCAAAATTAAAAACTTCTGTGCATCAAAGACACTATGAAAAGTTAAAACACAACCCCAAAAATGGGAGAGAATATATGCAAGTCATATATCTGATAAGAGCTTAACATTTAGAATATATAAAGAATTCCAATGACTAAACAAAAATAAACAAAGGGTTTGTTTTCTCCAAAGGTTCATAAATGACCAATAAGCACACGATGACATGCTCAACATCACTAGTAATTAGGAAAATATAAATTAAAAACAAAATGAGATACAACTTCACTCCTATTAAGATAGCTATTACTTAAAAAAATGGAAATAGAAAGTGTTGGCTAGGACATGGAAAAATTAGAACCCTGATGAGAATGTAAAATTTCGCAGCTGCTATGTAAAGCAGTATGATGGTTCCCATATAATCCAACAATTCCACTTCTAGGTATCTACCCAAAACAACTGAAAGCAAGGACTCAAACAGACACTTGTACACCCATGTTCATAGAAGTATTCTTCACAATAGCCAAAAGGTAGAAACAACCTAAATGTCCATCAACAGAAAATAGATAAACAAAATGTACATATATAAAACAATATTATTTACCCTTGAAAAGGAATGAAGTACTGACTCATGCTAAAAGATAACTCGACGAAATTACACTAAGTAAAAAAAGACAGATACAAGTGGCCACATATTTTATAATTCCATTTACAGATGATGTCCAAAATAGGCAAATCTATTAAAACACAGAGTAGATTAGTGGTTATACCAGAGGCTAGAAGAGTGCAGAATGGGGAATGACTGCTAGTGAGTAGGGGGTTTCTTTTGGGTGATGCAATGTTCTGAATTAAAACAGTGGTAATGGTTGTAAAACCTTGCAAATACACTAAAAACCACTTAACTGTATATTTTTAAATGGTATGTAAATTTATCTCAATAAATTCCATCCCCCCAAAAAAAGAAACCTTATGATGGATCACATAATTTTTCTATGTCCCAATCAGTATAAAATACAAAGTCAATTCTGTGGCCTACAAGTTATTATAAAATCTAGCCCACCTCACATTCTTCTATGCCCCACCACCACACCACCACTATTCACTCCCCAAGAGCCAATCCAGCCTCCTTGCTGTATTCCAACATGCCAAGCATGTTCTTTCTTCAGGACCCTGGCACATGCTATGTCCTCTACCTGGAACGCTCTTCCCCACTATATATAAGTAATATAAATATAAATACAAATACAAACACATATACAAATGTATATGTAAACATATCACTCATTTCAGACTTATGTTCTCTGCTCAAATGTCACCTTAATGAGAAAATTTCTGGACAACACAATTTAATTTTCAACCCTTGCCCCACAAAAATATATATCCTCATATCTCTTATCTAGCTTTATTTTTCTTCATATTACTCAATATCATAAAGACAAACATATTATGTTTTGTTTGTCTGTCTCTCTTGAACTGAATGGAAACTCCATGAGAGCAGGAACTTTGCTTAAACACTACTATATCTCCAGTATCTAGGATAGTGCCTGCACATAATTTAAGAATTCAATAAAGATAGTATGATGGATGCATGGATGGATTAATTTGAACAAATGAACAAGTAAATGGAAGCAAAAAGACAAACAGAAATAACTTGTTTAGCAAAAAACACCTAGTAAATAGTGTGCCAAGACCCAAACCCAACTCTATCTGGCTCTTAAGCCCAACCTCCACATCTTTATGCTATACTTATATTTACCAATTTGAGCCACTGGAGGAATTACTTTTGGGTGAAAGAGTGTGTATTTTGTATAAGGCCAGATATAGATACATACATAATAGATCTAGAAATCTATTACTGAGTTCTGTCCATTTTATTTTATTTTATTTCATTTTATTTATTTATTTATTTATTTATTTATTTATTTATTTATTTATTTATTTATTTATTTTTAGGCGAGGCAACCCTTGGTTACAGATTGCAAGGACCTTGTCAACTTACAATTCCTTATTTAAAAAAATTTTTTTTTTTTTTTTTTTTTTTTTACACGTACAGCACCTGGTGGTCTTCCATCCAAATACTAATCAGGCCCAACACTATTTAGCTTCCGAGATCAGACGGGATCAGGCTTGTTCAGGGTGGCCTGGCCATAGACAAGTTCTGTACATTTTAATACAATCGCCACATTACATGGAAAAGCATAACAATTGAGAGCCTCCAACATTACTGAACTTATTTTATGTAATTCAGGTATTTTCAAAATTATGTTAATTAACTGAGCCTGAGTCTTTCTCAAAAGACAAGGACACCAAGTTAGCTGCAAATCCTAAATTTCTGTGCCCATAAAGTATATTAGAGAGAATGTGCCAACAGAAATAGGCCTTTATACCTGGAATGGGCATACAGTAGCATCTGTTCCTGCAAGAGCCATCTGGGACAGAAGCAAACAGGGATATTACAAACATCCCTCTCATTACGACAAAGATTCAAATGACGATTATAAAAACTTTTAAAACTTTTTAGACTAGGCTACAAGGACAAGAAACAACAGGGCAAATGGTAAGTCACTTTTATTAGCATTGGTTTCTCCAAAATATCACCATCTTTTAAGTGTTAATTAAACATATTCTAACATCTTATGTTTTGTTGTTCTTATCTTTCCGGCTTCTTTACTGCAAATGCTAAGCCATCCTTTGCCTGCCTTCTATCTCACACTCCCTACAAAGACTTGCCCAGCTCTACTAAGATTAGTACCATTTAACTTTGATTATCTGAGATGACTAAGCATAAAGATCAGATAAGCCAACTCCCTCATTTTACAATGATGCAATTCAGGTCCAGAAACAATAGTTCCTGCTGAAACTACACATGGCTTGTTAGTGGCAAAACGTAGATTAGTATCTATGTTTCCTGTCTTCCTTCCAGAATAAAACTTTTCTATTCCTCCAATATTAAAGATTAAAAGAAGTATTGTTTGCACTGAAGAACTTCCGGCTTACTTAACTACAAGTCCTGAATATAGAGAAATGTGTCTAATTGAATCTTATAACTTCAGAACTTAGAGCCCAACACATATAGTAGGTATATAATGTGCTTAAATGTGAGTTACTTTATTTAAAAGTATTTATTTATTTCTGAACCTTATTAAATCTTTTAAGGCAGTTAGAGAAGGCCTAACTTTAGATACCACTAAAAAGGAATTCCTCTAGGTTAAAACTAAAAGGATCCAATAATTCCTCCAGTTTCAAATAAAAGTCATTTTCACAAGATATTCTTCCTTCTCCTCCTCAGCAAACTCCATTCATTGGAGGCGCACATTCCTGGAAGAAGTTACCTGCCTCAGGCCTTAATTCATTTCACCTAATTTTAAGCAAACGTAAATCTCAGAGAACCTCCAAAAGAACAAAAACAAAAACAAAAAGCCAGAAATATTAGGAAGTGACCAAGTACAGATATTTGCTGAGCATGATGCTGAAAAGCTACTCCCTCTCAGTTATGTATACCTCTCAGTTATGTATTCCTACTCAGTGTATCACTCTATTAAGAGTCCTGGTAGTACCCCTGCTCAGTTTTTAGAAGACTCGGGAAACTTGCAAACCTAGACTTGGGATCCACTATTAGAACTGGATTTAAAGAAAGAAATGTGGCTCTCAAATAATAAAATTTATCCAAATATAACTCAATATGTTTACAAGAATTCTAAAACTAACACATCTTAGAATAAAACTCTAAGAAATGAAGCACTATCATGTATATTAAGTGATCCTTCTAATAGCTCTAAGAAAAAGAAAAACATGTATCATGACCTTCATTTTATAGATAAGGTAACTGAATTTAAGGAATAAAGTGATTCGTCTATGTTTACAAAGCTGATTAAGTGACATAGCCAAGACTGAACCTTAGGAGTTTTCTGACTCATAACTCCTATCTCTTTATATCAAATCACAATGAGCTTTCATACACCAGACAAAGGGCTTTACAAAATTCTGAGAGGATAACTTAATCACAAGAACATTTTTACAAAACAAAAAACTAAAGTGACAGTAATGGAATTATCATATGGTTCGTACATTTAAAAAAATGCATATGATACATAAAGTATACTTAATATATATAAACATGGCTTTGTCCTCAATTACATCTCCTATGTTTCTATAAAAAGTTTCAAAGCCATTGTTTTATCATAGCCTTAGTCCATCCCAAACTTAGATGCTGCCCTTGCCCTAACTTGTCAGAAAAGTTGACCTTTCCCTTACTTGGTACCATGTTATGGGGCAGATGTAGATGTCAATAGTTTCAAATTTAACATTCTCAAAAACTTGAGTTTACTAAAACTCAGTAAATCCCAAAACACAAAATAAGACTGTGATAGGTATTTAAGTGGCAGCTTTTCCCAAACACTAGGCAAAACTGAGACAAAGAAAAGGATTGGGGATGGAGAAGGACAGGGAGAGGGGAAAATGGTCTAGCAAGAGAAATTGACTGGCCCATCCATTTCCCTGGCCAAAGTCAGAATTCACAAGAAAAGTACTCATGACTGGGATTCCTGGGAACAGTCCCCAGGAAATCATAATCATAAATCATGTAGTAATTTATCATCTACTTACAAGCTGCCTCTTCTTGGAAGGCTCAATTCCTTCTGAAAAACAAATATAAACACATGTTAGGCAGAAAAAAAAGGCCCATCTGAGTCCTGCATGTTGTCTACACTAAACGTCCTAGGAGATTTATACTATTATCTTAATAATGGCAAAGACTAAATATTTCTAAATGATAACCCTTTTCTTTTTCTCTCAAATTTTAGGGAAATAAATGACAGTCAGGTTAAGTATCACCTCTATTCTTCCTTCCCAAAAGGAATGTCTTGCAACACTTTATCCACTAGATGGAACCATCCCACTAATGTAGATTCTAGGCACTTCTTGAACCAGCTGATGAATTGTAAAGGATTCATATCATTAGCACCAGGGATATAAAAGAAATGCAATGAGATCTTTTTTAAAAATAGAAAATATTTTAGATACATAAATATGTATAGAAAACAATATAACAAAGAGATGACTATAAGCACCAGTGGTACGAGAAAGGACCCTTATAAACAGTTGGGGCCCCTGTGATTTGCTTTTCAAATCTATCAAATCTCACCTCCCACGAATCCTCACTTAACAATTATTCTTAATTTTCTGTTTATCTTTTCCATATATATTATGTTTTATTACATATTCAATAATTATTAGTATTATTTTTAAATTACATATACATAGTTTCAAATTTTATGTATTCATCTGATGACATCAATCAACATAATTGGGAGATTCACTCATGTGGATGTACAGTTGCCTCTTGAACAATGCAGGAGTAAAGGAGCATCAATCCTCCCAGGAAGTCTAAAATCCATGTATAACTTCTGATCCCCTCAAAACTTTACAGTTGTCCCTCGGTATGCATAGGGCATTAGTTCTAGGATTACCTACAGATACCAAAATCCAAGGATATTTAAGGCCCTCATATAAAATGGCATATAACAATGCATACAGTTGGTCCTCCACATCCACACATTCCCAATTGTAAATGGAAAATACTGTTTTCTATCTGTAGTTGGGTCAATGTACAGATGCAAAACCTAGGGATACAGAGGGCCGACTGTATATTGAAAAAAATCCATGTATAAGTAGACCCTTGCAATTCAAATCCATGTTGTTCGAGGATCAACTGTATTTCACTTTAGTTCATTAATTTATAATACAGTACAGAAGTCCAGTCTATAAATTTTTTAAAAATATTTATGCACTCTCCAATAAATGGAAACTTAATGTCCTTTCCACATTTTTCTTTTCCATCAAAACAGTGCTTCTATAAATACTTATATTTATTGCCTCATGCACAATAAAAAGCTTCTTAGATGTGTACTCTTCGATGTGGAACTGAGACATAAAGTATCAGATGTTGCTCCCCAAAACAACTAAATCAATTTATCCTCCCCTCTAACACTTAAGAGTTCTCTTCTCAGACCTGTCTCCCAAACTCCTGATACTTGTAACCAATAGCCTATTCAATATCTCAAATCCAACATGCCCAAAACTGAACTCTTTCCATTCTTTCCATTAAAAATTATTCCATCACAGCCTTTACACATATCAGATAATGGTAATTCTGTTCTTCTGGTTGTTCAGAACAAAATACTGGACATCTGGACTCCATTGTTTTTTACATACCCCACAACCCATCCATCAGGATTTTAAGGGTTCTAACTTTAAAATACATCCAGAATACAACCATTATCTGAAGAGACATTTGCACACTGATGTTCATAGCAGCATTATTCACAGTGGCCAGGACATGGAAGCAACAAAAGTATCCTGTGATAGATTGGCTAAAGAAGCTGTGGTACACATATAAAATAGTATATTACTCAGTCATAAGAAGAGATGAAATACTGCCATGTGTGACAAACATGGATGGACCTCAAGATAATCATGCTAAGTGAAATAACCCAGACAGAGAAAGTTGGAAATCACATGATATCACTTATATGTGGGATATAAACCTAAAAGCAACAAATGAACAGGACAAACAAACAGAGACTCATGGACATGGACCTTAGACTAGTGGTTACCAGAGCCTAGGGGATGGGAGAGGAGGGGTGAGGTAGACCTGGTAAAGGGGATCTAATATAGGAGGATGGGGGTGGCTGAAGTGGGTAAAGGGGATCAAATATATGGTAGCTGAAGGGAACTGGACTGTGGGTGGTAAACACACAATAGAATACACAGATGTTAAATTATAATGTACCCCTGAAAATTATATAATTGTATTAACCACTGTTACCCCAATAAACTTAATTAAAAAGAAAAAACACCTCAATGAATGAAGTCTGAAATCCTTTCTGTAGTCTATATAGAGCACTACCCAAATGCTACTACTGCCTACCTCTTCAGAATCATCTGCATAATTCTCTAGTCTTGCTGGAGTTTTCATCTCTTAGACATGCCATACTCTCACCTACAGGTCTTCACACTGTTCTCTCTGCCTGAAATACTTTTCCTTATCTCTTTTTATACATTCTTGGACCTTAGCTTAAGCCTCATTTCCTCTGGGAAGATTTCTCTACACATATTTCCCTAGTCCCCTTCTATGTAATTCCAATTCTTTACCCTAATTAGTTGCTTAATTATCTTAATTATCTAACTGACTGTTAGCTCTGGAGATCAGTCTTGCTCAAACTGACATTCCTGGAACCCAAGTACAATACCTGGTCTAGTATGTATCAAATGAATATTTGATGAACCAATCAATGAATCAATCAAGTAACTAAATGGTATTTACTATTATCATTATTATCATATAGTGAACCCTAGGCTCACAGTAGGATTCTGTTCATTTGGAGTTACATTGATTAAAAACTGTCAACTGCAATTAGGTCAGTAATAGAGGCTTTACTGGCAAAAGGACATATTCTGTTATCACTTATTTACTGACAGTGTTCTGGTTGGTAGCTATTCCAGTGATATTTATATATATATATATATATATATATATATATATATATATATATATATACTTTCAGGAGATAAAAGCATTACTTACCAAGGAAACCTACTTTAATACAATTTACAAACTGGCCTTAAAAGGACCATTATCTCCAAATACAAGTACCTCCTCAGCTCTGGCAGCAAATAAATCTGCTGGAATGCACAAAAACCTCCCTTTCCTGTGCAGCAAATGTACCATTACTATTGCTCTGGGCACTATAGTATTTCAGTTCCACTTATTCACACTTGAATGGGAGTCTATCTTGAGGTCAGAAGCCAAGGGGGAAATCTGTATATGCAGCTATGGCAATCCTATGAAAATCACTCTTCTTGTTCTATTTGCTTGTTTCATTAAATTCATATGTCATCACCCTGAGAACAAGTTCCAGTGAAAGAATATTTACATTATACAATAAATCTAAGAAACATGAGAAAGAGCACAAAATTTGAAGTTCAGAAAACTAGGTTCACCTCATGGCTCAATAATATATAATCTGTGTGGCCTGGGATTTTATCTACTTCTAAAGCTTAGATAAAGTGCTTGTGAAGGTCAAATAAAATACTGGCCATAAAAGTATTTTTATTCCATAGATTTTGACACAAATGACAAATGTGTTGTTCTCATACAAGTTTGAAGAACAGTAAAGACAGTTTGATGATACTAACAGGATATTTCTACATGGTATAAAGAACTCAAGGCTCAGAGAAAAATATTTAAACTCAGTTCTACTACTTGACTTTGCTCATAAAATTTTGGTCAGTCAATAAGTCTTTCTAAACCTCATTTTACTTATCTACACACCTAAAATAAAAATACCTAGTTAAAGTTATCCCAAGGCTAGAATAAGAAAACATAGTAAAAGCTTAAAGTTTTCATATAAAAAGATGTTCCATATATGTCATCAGGGAAATGCAAATTAAAATAATGAGACACCCATTATAAACCACCAAAATCTAGAATACTGACACCACCACATGCTGGGAGAATGTGGAGCAAAAAGAACTATCATATACTGCTGGTGGCAATGCAAAATGGCACATACACTTGGAAAGACAGTTTGGCAGTTTCTTATAAAACTAAACATACTTCTACCACAGGATCCAGCAACTGGGCTCCTTGGTATTTACTCAAACAAACTGAAAACTTATGTTCACACAAAAATCTACACACAGCTATTTATAGCAGCTTTATTCAAAATTGTCAAAACTTGGACGCAACCAAGATGTCCTTCAGTAGGTGAATAGATAAACTGTGGTACAACCAAATAATGCACATCACTCAACACTAAAAAGAAAAGAGCTATCAAGCCATGAAAAGGCATGAAAGAAGCCAATGTGAAAGGCTACATACTGTATGATTCCAATTATATGATCTTCTGGGAAAGGCAAAACTATGGACACAGTAAAAAGACCAGTGGTTGCCACGGGTGGAGGCAGGTGATGAATAGGCAGAGCAAAAAGGATTTTTAGGGCAGTAAAAATACTCTGCTTGATATTGTTAATGATGGCTATATGTCATTATATATTTGCCCAAACCCACAGAATATGTAACACCAAGAGTACACCCTAAGACAAACTATGGAGTATTTGAATAATTATGATTTATCAATGTATGGTCCAGTTTTGGTAAAAAATGTACTGTCCTGGTGAGTGATGTTGATAAAAGGAGGGGGCTATACATGTGTGGGGGTAGGGGACATATGAGAAATCTCTGTACCTTCCTCTCAATTTTGTTGCAAATCTAGAACCACTCTACAAAAAATTAAGTCAAAAAAAAAACAACAACAACAACAACCATGCCATCTACACACACAAGAAAGCTTAAGGTTTGACAGTTTTATCAGTAGTACTAAGTAGTTGTATTTTTCTAATTGGACCCACCTACAGCAAGGCTATAAAGCTAATGCATGAAGTGCTATTCTCCAAAAACTAACTCTGCCCCCCAAACGCAAAGATACATTGCTTAGAGTCTCTAAAATGTTATTATTACCATTTGGATCCCTCAAACTGACAAACTTTAATATAGCTTGCCAAAGATGATATTCTCCAAAGGGCTTAATGCCTGACCACAATGAACAAAAGAGCTTGAACTATATTCTAAAGCTTCAAAAATTCTGTATACACTAAATTCTAGAGAAATAACCACTCACGCCTTTTTATTTGTCCACAAAGCAAACTTCTAAAGGTACTACATACAAAACAAGATGGTGCTGTTCACAGGGGGAATCACTGTCTACATGCATTACTCATATTCACAATGACTAAACCCATAAAATATTTCCCAAGTAAAGACAAAGGCCAAGTGTCCAAAGGCAGTAACCACTACCCCCACAAGTAAATATGCAAGCCAAGAGTCACAAGGCTGGTGTTTGTCCTTTATATCAAATCCAGCATGGATTTGACTGTAGGTCAAAGCTTCTCTGCCTGAGGCAGCTCCCTCCCTGAACCTCCCTTACACTTTCTACTTGAATTCGCACTCATATTCATTCATTCATTCCTCTTCTACTGCAGTAGTGGCACTTTCCTCAAAGAAGGAAAATAACAAGCTCCAAGAAGCAGAACTCAACTTTCCACTACCCTGGAAGTGAATAAAGAAGTAAGTTTTGGAGACAGCTTCTCAACATGTAAAATCAAATGAAGGCAGGTTGGAGGGGGAAGGAAAAAATTCTCCACCACTGAAAAACTGGAAATTTCTTTGTAGAACTTGTAATTAAACCCATATGGTGTAACCAATATAAGTAACACTGCTTAGGGTGAGGGCAGGAGGAGAGACAACATTCTAGGGCCCACTCAGAATCCATTGCTGATGACAATACCATCCTGTACTTCAGTGTCCCACCGAATGAAAGACGACAACAAATCTGTTTAACTACTTACTGAAATACAATATAAATACAGAAAAATACACATAAGCGTAAAACTCAATTTTTCAAAAACTGAATATACCAGTGTAACCAGAAGCCAGATTTTTTTTTGAAAAATTAGTATTACCATCAACCCAGAAGCATCCTTGTGCCCCCTCATCTTCTAGTTACCACTTGTACACCCAGGAAAACCATTTGATCTCTAACTTTATAGGTCAGTTTTGCAGTTTGGGCTTTTTCTTTAAATAGAATATACTGTATATACTCTTTTGTATTTAGCACGTGTATTTAACATATGTCTAATCTGAATTCCAGAAAGCAAAAATTAAATGAAGAAGTTATAATATTTCAAGTGCTAAGGGCTAAGAAAGTTCCAAAATTGATAGAGATAAATACACATATACAGGAAGCACAATGTACCCCAAGAAGGATTAATTATTTGACTAGGTAAATGACAGTAATATTGAAAAACTCCAAAGGAAAAAAATCGTAAGAGCCAGAGAATAAAATAAGATCCATAACCTTCAAAGGAATGACAATTAGAGTAGCAGTATGTTTCTCAATAACAATGATGGAAACCAAAAGATAGCTGAATAATATGTATGAAGTGTGAGAAAAAATGACTACCAAGTAAAACTGTGTACCTATACAAACTATCTTTCAAGGTCAAAGGCAAAATAAAGACATTTAAATAAATATAAGCATTTTCTACCAACATACTATGTACAATAAAAGAATGTCTAAATGATGTACGTTAGAGAGAAGAAAAATGATCCCAGGAAGAGAGTTTAAGAAACAAAAAGAAATATGAGCAAGAAAACTGGTAAATTTATGTAAATCTCAATAAGCACTGAATATTTATATGAATATGAATAACAGTAACAGAAATATCTAATTTGTAGATTTTTTTAAAAGGAAAGAATTAAAATATTGGACAAAAATAGCACATAAGTTTAAAGGGGATGATGAAAAGGAAGGAATCCTTGTATTGTTCAGAAGGAGGTTAAAATCTGAGTTTGTTCTAACTCACCCATACAGTTAGAAAAATCAAGTATGAAAACAAATCAAAAAAGCTCTATTGGTATTTCTTAATGGCAAAAAGAAAAAAGAAGAAAAAGCAGCATTAAGGCATAGAAATGCTGAGCATGGAATGCAGAAACAAGTTCAAATACATTAGTAATCATAATATGTGTAAACAATTTACCAGTATAGACAATAAAAAAATTATATTGCATGCTATCTGCAACAGATAAACCAAAAGCAAAATGACATGGAAAGGTTGAAATAAAGAAACAGTTGGCTTTAGAAAAACTAACAAGACAAACTTCTACTGATATTGATCATGAAAAAAAGTATAAACATCCACTATCAGAAATACAAAGAAGGATATAAGAATAGATTCAGCAAAGGTTTTTTTTAAAAAAGGGAACAAATAATATAAATTTTTCTCAATAAAAGACAAAATGGACAAACTCTTATAATTATATGCCTTACCAAAACTAACTCAAAATAAAACAGGAAGCTTAGATTAAGCTCACAGCCATTTTAAAAAACTGAATAATACATCATATTTAATTTAGGTTTATCCCCAAAATTCAAGAGTGGTTACACAATAGAAAATTCATAAAAAACACACTTCATATAAATTAATGCAGGAAAAACATCATAATCTCAAATGATACAAAAAGGAAGCACATCAAATGAGTAACAACTTATTAAAAGAAAAGCAAAGAAACAAGGGAACATTAGAAAAAGGAAAAGGGATAGAAAGCTAAAAAAGTTAGAGGTCTTCAAGATTGAGACAAATGTTGCAAACTCAAATTTTATTTACTGGGCCAGTAAGGTCATATGATGTATTTCATAAAATCTTAAAAACAACTGTAAGGGATGCCATTATATTAGATATCAGTAAGAATACATTTTTAAAACTACTGTCAATTAAAGTATAACACACCATCAAAAATAACACGACACAATTTCAGAGCTTTTAAAAAGTAAAAATATGTGAGCCTTAGAAATGATGAAATACAGCAAATGTATGACAAAATATAAAATTAGAAAGGATTGGTAGGGAACAATGCTGGTCATTTTTATTCAAATGTCCAAAGATGACCAAATAAAACATCTACGAGAAGTATGTTCACAGACTTTCAATTTGCAATCCTGATTTACACAGAATACAGGAATTTAATTCAGAGATAAGGGGATATAATTTTAGATTACTATAAGACTTCTAAGTGAAACAACTCCATGTACAAAATAATATGCTGCTTAGGGAAAATGTGCTGTTAAAGTCCAGAAAGTAGAAGAACTCTGAAGATCTGAGTCTCCTTGTCTGCAAAGATGCTAACATTATCCATGATAACAGTAAAAATTTGAAAATTAGGTGTTCTATGGGATGATGATCAGAAGGTTGATAGGTAAAGAAGGAGGAAAACGACACTCAGGAATGGGAAGTGCCAAAGATGAATGAATATAAAAAAATAAACCAAAACATAAAAAAAAAAAAGCAAAAGTCTGGTGTGGCTAAACATAGAATAGGAATATATGAAGCAGAGAAAAAAAAGAAGAGAGACAGATAAAATAAATCTTCCATTTTCAAAGCTATCTAATTTACTGATTGATGAAAAATTTTAGTGGTACTAATGACTAAAGACTAATAAGTACAGATTGCAATTTTTCTTTACTTTTATCAAACTTCCCACAGAAAAGAATAATAAAATTTAGAAGGAAATCATTAAGTTACAATTTTATCCATATGTCATCTTTTAAAAAATGAAATAACTTTCAAGAAGAAACAATGTTTGAAATTTAAGGCTGGTTCTTGAAGATTTTGTTTTTAAGGACTAAAATCGAAACTAAATTACATTTTATACGAAGATCATAATTTATTAGAATAGTCATAATTTTCAAAATAAAAAATTCTATAAAATTTTTGTCAACAATAATGCTTCCCAGTATGCATTATGTTGTCATAGGTTCTCCAAAATAAGTATCTCTGAACAATGGCACTTTAAGTACTCTCATTTTTGAACATCAAAGGCAGTAAAAGGGGGACAGAAACATTGCACAGTTTACTCCTGAGGGCAATAATTTTATCAGCACAACAAATATTCTCAATTCAGAACCTGGGAAACTGGGCTCTCTACACAATGAAAACTGATTACTGTGTCTGCCTTTTGGGAAAATATTTACTTAATGTGGAAATGATGGCACTAAGAGAGTCGATAATAAAAATTTGTTTATGGTGGCTAGTCAGCTGACTTTTCAAGGTTAAAATAAAACCATCTCCCATAAAGTTGATGGGGAATTAGGGAGATTATAACAGCACCTTCCACCATCCACAAGGAACTTCACCCTCAAACATCTCTCACTGGAGATGCTCCAAGTAGCAGCAGGATCAAGATGAGAGCTAATTTTTACCATAAGGAAGACCCAAACCTGAACTGCTCTTCATGCGAAACAATGTCAATTCATACAAAGAATAGAGGCTCCTCTAATTTAAAGGAAAGATGCTCACACATAATCTCCCAGATGTCCAAAAGGACCTAGGGATGCTGTAGTGTGTGATTGCAGGCTAAAAACTACTACAGCTTTTTTTTCTAATAAGTAGGAAGCCAGCTTGAGAATGAGGCCAACACATAGAACAAAGAAGCTGAGCAAAAGACACTGGATTACCCAGCTCTGAAATCCATTCAACCTCTGGATTCCAGATTTGTGAGTCAATACACTTCTTTAATATATAAACCACGTGCACTTGCGTTTTCTGTTACTTTCAGTTCAAAGTATCCTAACCTACACACCTGGCTCAGTCATTTCCAAGTGGTCTGTCCCTGAGAAAGTTATTGAGATTCACATATCCGAAAAAATAACCAATCAAAAAATCTCCCATCAATTCCATTGCTATCACTGCTCCCACCCCAATTAGATCTTACTTTTTTGACCACAACACTCTCATAACTGGTCTTCCTGCTGCAGCCCTTGTCTCTATAGTCTACTCTCAATCTGACAGTAGTATACAGAAAGGGAGGAATTGAGCATTTTTCAAAATTTGACCATGGTCATATTTCTAGAATGTGGCACTATAATCTGAACCAATCTTCTGTTCCTTCTTTAAAATTATTTGCACTTAAAAAATACAGACAATACCTACTCGTCATCAATGTCATGATGACTGAATGAGATAATCTATATCCTAGCAATGTAGGACACAAAACAGGCACACAATAAATGCATTACCTACTACTTTACTGCCACCTCCTAGGATATCTGGCGAAGAAAGTTGGGAGGATCAAAGTAGGTTGTACCTTGGCTGATTTTCTGGAAAACTATGAGGACGAAGTCTAACTCAGTCACCAAAAAGCAGTTAGTGAAACCCAAACACTCATTTTGATTTTCATCTTCTAATATGAGGTTACCCAGTAAGTAATCTGTACCACTGGGTACACTTTGGCTTTTATATGTTTCTGTACAGAAATATAAAATATTTTTAAAGTTTTACATTATAAATTACTTGTTTAAGACAAATAATCTAAATTGCTACTTTTCAAGTATTCTATTTCAGAATGTTCTTACGCAGTCTTCTGGAGAATAAATTTTAAAGTAAACTAAAGAAATAAAGAAAGAGGAAAAGAAGGAGGAAGAGAAAGAGATGAGAGAGAAAGAGAGGGAGGAGGGACGGAGGGAGGGAGGGAAGAAGGAAGGAAAGGAGGCTATAGGAAAACATCTTCCAGTGCTATGTGATCTTGCAGTTTGGAACTCCTGCTAGATAGAAACAAAGACTCAGAGGAAGGGCATCAGTAAACAAGGTAGCAGATACTGGAGACTGAGACTCCTTACTAGGGAGAAAACAATTTAACACAATACAGGCATAATAATTGAAAATACTCCCCATTCAGCAAACAGGATTCCCTTTCTGAATCCTGGCATCTAAAGAGAAATAAAGATATAAATAGGCAATGCATTAAATGTACTTACAAAGCCAGCCATTTTTAACAGCTACTTAAACATACGTCACTATTTAAAAGAAATCTTCTGAGCACTTTATCAATACTTCTCAAAATACCCCCAAGAAAACAAATGACAAATCTCACCAAACCAACTACTAAAAGGAGAAATTAAGATAAGGAAATGACTTATAAAACCTGGTCATACTAGACGACAACTGCTGAAAATTCAGTGGATGCTCCCCAGTGGGCTCTGAATATTACAATGCTATTAGTAAGAAGTACAAATAATGATAATATCTACAAATATCAAAATTTGTTTAAATTTTACCAATCCTATATATTTTCTTTCCAGGCACTTTAAAGAAACCAAAACAATATTAATTTTTATATGTTAATTTATAATAATTAAAAAGACCCTAGGTGCTCTATATAAAAAAATGCTTTATAAATATCAAACAAACAAAATAAAAACAAAAATATCTACATTTCATGAGACCTTCACAGGTGGACTGACTGTTTTATACTGAAAGTTCCACTATGTCAATCCTTAAAAATAATCAATGATGGACTAAATGGAGCTTGCTTATTCTTTAAAAATAAGACTAAGATAGGATGATCTACTTTATAGAATGTGAAAAAATTATCAAATTTAAAAGAACTGTGGCGTGTCTTCTTTTAGTGATAAGGGCATTCATTAAAACTCAGTGTAAGGTTTTCTATTAGTCTCTATTTTCCCTTCATTATTACACCTTACTTATCTCTTCATGTGCCAAATTACCCAAGACTTAAGGAAGAGAAGGCTTCCAAAACAGGTGTCAGATATATGGTTACTATGTATGGCTATATTGTGTGTACATATGCAAAGTAATAATTTAGAAAAGTTCTTAAAACTGTGTAAAGTTAAACATATATTATACATATATGCCACTCAATTAAAAGGGAGGAGGTAGAGAGACAGGCACAGTGGTCAGGAACAGAATACGTTTACTGTAAACAATCTGTCAGCAGTAACGTCTGATATCCAATATTAGTCTTGCATTCTAATTTAATTAGTATAATTTAATTGTTCCATTCATGCAATATAATGTAAGTAAGCCCAAAGAGCATTTTTTTTCTATCAAAGTAGAAAGGTCCTAGACAATTTCCCTAATTATAACTATACATGATATAATAAAAAAGAATTTAGCAGCATTCTACCCTGCTTCAAATAAATTAAATAAAATTGAAGCAATCTGTTCAGTACATTTTCAAAAGACACTCAGATGAAGATCAGTAAAAAGGCTCTCTGTTACTCACCTGTAACCCTCTCCTTCGTAGAATACTGGAATCATCCATAATAGGTATCAAACAAAAAAAGCCACTCCCAGACAGTCAACTACTAGTGCCTACTTGCTTAGTGCTGGATAAAGAGGCAAACAACCAATCCCGTTCTGCATTCTGTGCCCACTAACTACCACTCCACTAAACCAGTTCTCAGTCCAGTGTGAGTAGACAATCACTGCCTCCCATCAGAGCCACGTCTTTCTTCACAGCAGTACATACAGATCTCATATGAAACATCACCAAAATAGGGGAAAATATTTCATATTTGTTTTTCTTTCCCATACGTATCCCTTTGGTTGAAAATATTTGAAGTGCAAAGAAAATAACAAAGGTCCCAGAAAAAAATTCCAATATTTGATATCCTGACTTCACTGCTTATTAAAAAGGTTTGGCAAACAGAACAAGAGCCTCCACCTACAGCTACTGAGCTTATAAAATCCAAGTCACGTTTTCCTTTCCAAAAACAAAACCACTCCACATTTTTTTAAAAAGATAACAATTCTTCAGAAACATAAAGAAAAACACATTATTCTGATGCCTGTACGTTAGGCTTAGGCTTATATAAAACCAGTTATTGTTTTGACTAAGTCGGCAAAATTCCTTTCATCCTTTGTATAGACAAAGCAAATGTCAGATTCTTAGGATACTGTCACAGACTCTTTTGTTTCTTTATCTCTAGATACGCTTTTCTTCATTTCTTGGACAGTCGCGAAAGCCTCTTTCTTCAAGAGCTTAAATCATTGCTAAGGTCGGTTCTCCTGCTCTTTTATGTCCTGGAGGGGGCTAGTACGTATGTGGTGAGTTCTGAGCATGGACAAATTCATTCATCTATTCATTGCTGACAGTACTGTCACAAGAAAAGCTCCTCATTCCATCAGACTTCTAAAAAGGGCATAGCATGAAAAAGTCTAGTTTTACCCAGGCTTTAATAATCTCAGAATCATTTCTTTGGTCTCTGGCTGCTATTTTCAAAGCAGGACTGTAGTCATGTTTAACGAATTACTAATCTCTTCATTTATAAATTAAAAAATATGTACATATATGTGTATTTATATTTTTTAGAGCTCAAGAGAAGTTAGCTCTTATAATTTTGTTACTTAAATGATCCATAAACAATGTTTTAAACTTAACAATTTTATAGTAATCACAAGAATCCTAGTAAACATAGGAAGAAAGTAAGGCAAGTTGGTGCTTTATCTAATGAGCCACAAAAAATTGTTAGCTAAGGCAGCACTATATTTTTAAGAAGGTTTAATATATTATCTACCAGTTCACGATCATTGTTCTTCAATCTACAGGACATAATGAATAAATTATTCACTCTCCGAGAGGATTTCAGGAGATAGTAATCCAAATTTCCTAATTTGACAAATAAAGGTATGCATAAAGCACCCTGAGTCAGGCTGTTATACTCTCTAAAAAGTAAATATAGCAATAACTATAGGATGGATTCAGTCTATAGCCTTCAAGGAGGAAAAGCTGCCCTTCCTATAATTATGGCAGCTGCACCAACAGTCTAGGGCTTGAAGGAAGGTCTATTTACAAAATCTTTTCTGGTCTTTTTACAGCTGACTTAGTCACAAGAGCTAGCCACATTGCTGAAAATAGCACAGAAAGCAGGATCCATCTCCCTTTCATTCAGCAAAAAACAAAACAAAACAAAACAAAACAAAAAACACTTCTAATCCTTAGCACAACCAGTGTGGCCTTTTATTGTTAAAACTAATAAATCCAAATCTCCATGGACTTCTTCCATCTGCTGCTTTAAACAACTAACAGCTGGATTGTGTCTATGGGGGAAACAACCACAAGACCTGAACAGACAGCTGATTTGCATAGGGTATACTATCCACTATATGAGTGTCTGCTGTAAACAATCTGTCAGGCTTTTAAAGCTATAAAAGCTCTCGACCAAAACAGATATTATTAACTAACTAAAACACGTATAGAGAGATAGATATGTCTATATCTATCTATATATATATAATATATATCTATATCTATATCTATAATATTTTATATATTATATAGATAGATATAGATATAAATATAGATATATAATTTCAATAGAGAGAAGCAGGATTGAGCCTCTAATCTGTTCATCCCTGTAGAAACATAAATGGTGCATTGTGATAAAATGTTCAGACCAGAGATTCATAATTCAGACTCTTCATTTATCTACTATTTATTATGCCAAGCACTAAGATGGGCATAGGGGAAAGTACCAAAATTAACATTACCCATAAACTAATAATCCTATTCTAGAAGAGCTCAAATCCAATGGGGAAGCCAAACAGAAACTAGTAATCATGAAACAATGTGAAAAGTATAAAAAAGTGCTAAAGGAGCATCAAAGATGGCTCAATTCATTACATGGAAAAATCTACCAAAAAAAGGCTTCCAACAAAGTGCCATCTGGTACTGAAAATAATATTACACAATTAGCAGCCCTTGACCAAGACAGTCTTCCCCTCCTAAAGTGTACACAGCTCAAAAATCTTCAACCAGTCCTCCCTATCTAAAAAATTAGGTAAAAAACAAAAGACAAAAATAATTCCTCTTCTTGGCATTCAAGGTACACTATAACACAAACAACAGATTTCATCTCCACTACCAACTTATTATAATCTTAGCCTTCCAATGAGAAAGAACAATACATCATTTCCTGAACACAGCCCATTGTTCTCCATCTCATATTTTTTGTGGTTAAACAGGAATACAATCATCTATTTTATAAGATTGTTGAAAAGAATAATTTAAACAATATATGTCGATGTTTCTTAACCTTTTTCAGTATCTCTAATGACAGAGTAGAATGTGCCCTGACCCAAATTTTCTGCCACAACCTGGCTTCTTTAAAGCATGGTGTTTTGCTCCTAAGATACATACAGATTAACCAGATGGATTAACAAAAAAATGGAGCAAAAGATTTATGATATTGACTAAAGAGTTAAAAAGTTAATGGACCATGGAATCTAAGCTAAAAAAGGAGGAAAGATTAAAGGACATGAAGAAATTAGAAGGCTCTAATAGAGGCACTGATAAGCCTAAGAACTGGTATACGTTAAGAACAGTTAAATGAGAGAGCCAAAAATCTATCAAGTTGCAGTGAGGAAGTTACCCAGCATTCTAATTTTAGTGGGGGAACATTTCAGACATATGACAAAGCATGAAGAATGCTCCTGAAAGAAGTGCTTAAGTCGACCAGAAATGATGATGATGAGTTCAAGTAACTGTGATGCCAGGATAGTAGGAGAATCAACAGTGGTTGCTGAAGACAAAGATAATAAAGACCATGGCAAGAGTTGGGAGGAGTAGAAAGACATAATGCCTGATGACAGTACCTAACACAAAAGGGGAGGAGTAATTAGTAGGTTAGTTAAGTATAGCAGCCAGGAAGGAAATGGTTTAAACATATGGACTGAGAACCTAATGGTTCATATTGAATCTTGCTTCAAATGAATTTGACTTATAAATGATGCAGTAATTTAACTGAAATCCCTATTTTACAATGGGATAAACCAGGACCTCAGAAGGGGACATAACCTGCTCAGAAATTGTATAGTAAGAACTTGAACCCATGTTTCTGCTAGAAATAGAACAGATGGAACAAGGTTTTCTGTCCTAGAAAGGATGAGTAGAACATTTTCATCAACTTCTCTAGTATACATTAATTTGGCATTATTAAGACTATTTGGCAATAACTTCATAAAAACTAGAAAATGGGCATAAATAAATAAAATTAAATACCTAATTCTCAAAATAGGTTGCATTTATGCATGTTCTCAACAAAAATAATCCTTTTGTTTTTCAGAAAGTGAATAAAATAACTTATGACTATGTGAAAAGCTATAAGGAGCTTTACATGGTAAATAAGCCAAGGTAAGCAATGAGAAATTAACTTTTGTTACAAACCTAAGTCCTAAAGGCAGATCTCAGAGGGGACATTTTCACCAGGCCTATTACAGTCACTGCATAAGGCAAAGCACACAGCACAAAGCACAGAACCTGGAACCTCTATTGTTCATGGGAGGTTCTCAACAAAGGATTATTTTTTATTTGTTTCTTAAATGAAAACTCAGTCAATCAAGTAAAACTCCTCTAAAATAGGAAGGCTTTTTTTATAAAGGAAAACTATGCTCCTTAGGGTAAAAAGACAATGATTTCCTCAATATACTCTATTTTACAATTTGCATACATGTGTTATGGTTAAGATTCCTCACTCAAACATCATAAGAAACAGTTTTTCAAAAGTAATCCCTCTTTCATTCATTTATTCTACAAGTATCCTCTATGTACCAGGTGCTATTTTGGGTTCTAAAGATACAAATAACTATTAATAAAATAGATAAAAATCAAAAATAAAATAATCCCTGACTTCTTAGAACTATATTCAAGTGGGTGCAGGCAGACATTCAAGAAAAAAAAAAAAAGAATACATAAAATATATAGTATGTTAAAAACAAACAATGAAGAAAAATAAACCAGGTGAGGAAAAAGAAACTCGGTAATTTTTTAAAATTTATTTATTTAAAGTAGTTTCAAATATACAGTACATTGGTTTGACATCTGTATAGTTCATAAAATGATCCCCCCAATTGCTCCCTCCCTCCCCTGGCCCTCCACCTAGCCATCATATTAATGCTAACTGCATCCCCTCTGCCATGCTCCCCATTCCGTGACCAACCATCAACTACTAATTTGTACTTCTTTAGCCCTTCACCCCTTTATCCCAGCCTCCCAATCCCACACCCTTCTATTCATCACCAAACTGTCCTCTGTATTTGTGAGTCTGTTTCTGATTAGTTTGTTCTTTTTGTTCCTTAGATTCCACATAAGTGAAATCATATGGTATTTATCTTTCTCTGTCTGACTTATTTCACTCAGCATAATAACCTCTAGACCCATCCATTTCATTGTGAATGGTAGGATTTCATTTTTTAACGGCTGAATAATATTCCATTATATATATAAACTATAGATTCTTTATGAAATCATCTGTTGATGGGCATTTAGGTTGCTTCCATATCTTGGCTATTGTAAATTGTGAGGCCATGAATATTGGAGTGCATAGATCTTTATGAATTATTGTTATGAATCATTTGTTTTCTTTGGATAAATACCCAGAATTGCAATTGCTCGGTCAAAAGGTATATCTATTTTCAATTTTTTGAGAAACCTCCATACTGTTTTCCATAGCAGCTATACCAATTTGCAATCCCATCAACAGTGCATGAGGTTCCCTTTACTCCTCATCCTTGCCAACACTTGTTCTTTTGATTTATTGATGATAGCCATTTTGATAGGTGTGGAAACTTGGTAGATTTTTCATGCAAATTTAATATTTACTCATATAAAGAACCAGATTTAGAGGCTAAATTCTCCCCCACTTAAATACAAAACATTGTCCCAGGACTGATTTTGCTCTGTAGCTCCTCAATATAACAGTTCATTTATTTTATAACTCTCCTAACTTAAAATCAATTTGACTTTACGGCCTTGCCACCCTGAACATGCCTGATCTCAACTGATTTCAAAAGCTAAGCAGGGTCGGGCCTGGTTAGTACCTGGAAGAGAGACCACCTAGGAATACCAAGTGCTGTATGTGTTTAAAAATAATAATAATTAATTAATTAAAATCTTTAAAAATGAAAATCAATTCAATAATGCTATCTTTTCAAAAGACAGAACATACTTTTTTAACACCCAGAAGCAGAGTAAACTAAACAAAACCACATGTAATGTCCAAAGAATAAAGTATCTTATCAATGAAACATGAATTTGGAGAAGTCCAAGGGAAAGGAAAGAAGAAAATGAACAAAAATGTTAGACGTTAAAATAACATGTGTAAAAGTCCTCACTTTGTCAATTTAACTTGAGTTATGGTATATGTTGCCAGAGAAGGTTTTCCCAAGACTTCTTACATGAGAAGCCACATATTAGATCCATTTGTTCATTTAGATATTTGCTCAACAAATAATTAGAAGTTTACTATGTACCGGGTCCTGTATCCTCAGAACTGGCTCCCTCAAGAAGCTTACACTCAAGGGAGATAAATAAATATTTTATTACATTGTGTTACATTCTCAGAATACAGACAGATTTTCCTTCCTTCAACAGGGATAAAATATAAGGCTATACTCAAGATCAATCCAAGCAAAACTTCTCAAGTCCAAGAAAAGCTAAAGATCAGAAACTGTAAGGAATAAAGTGAGTGAAACTAGTATTATTAGACCCAAATTGGGTTCATAAAGTCATCACTATCAGAATAAAAACTCAGTGTTTAAAATAACTAAATCCTAGCCAGATAACAAGGTAAGAAAAAGATATAAAAGGCATACAGAACATAAAACTGTCCTATTTGAAGATAATATGAATGCCATGAAGAAAATTTCAAACTACAACTCCTAAATAAGTGATTTTTATAAGCTCCAAGAATCAATGCACAAAAATCAACAATATTCTTACATACTAGAAACAAACATGCAGAAACTAAAACATAAAATATTTTAAAGGTAAAATTAAAAACTATAAAACATTTATAAGAAAACACAGGAGAAAATCTTCAGGACCTAGGGATAGGTGTAGAGTTCTTATACATGACCCAATAGCACAATCCATAAAAGAAAAAAAATTGGTACATTGAACTTCACCAAAATTAAAGCCTTTGCCCTGCAAAAGACTGTTAAAAAGGATGAAAAAAAAAACAAGGTAGGGAGTGGGAGAAGATATTTTAAAACCACATATTCAACAACAAATTTATAGTTAGAATATATAAAGAACCTTTAAAATATAATAGTTAAAAAAACAATCTATCGACAAACAGGTCAGTGAATAAACAAATAGTGGTACAGTTATCCAATGGAATACAACTCAGCAAAAAAAGAGAAAGGAACTACTGGAATATGCAGCAATATCCATGGGTCTCAAAAGCATTAGGCTTAATGAAAAAAGCTCATCTCAAAAGGTTACAGAGTATATGGTTCCATTTATATAATATTCATTTACAGAAGAACAGATTAGTGGCTGCAAGGGAATAAGGACAGGAGTGGGACTACAACTATACAGCTCAAGGGAGTTCCTTTGTTATGATCAAACAGTTCTGTATGTTGACTATGGTAGCAGTCATTACACAAACTTATTCATAGAATCAAACTGTACAGAACTGCACACATACACACATACGCAGTACAAATAAAAACAAAATAAGGACTGTAACTTAGGCAATTATATTGTGCTAATGTCAATTTCCTTGTTCTGATATTATAGTACAATTATATGCCACCAAAGGGGGAAGCTGTTCATGGGATTCTATGTACTATTTTTGTAACTTCCTATGAGTCTATAATTATTTCAAAATAAAAAGTTAAATAAGCAAGACTAAACTTGCTTAATTTCTACATTTTCATTTTACTGTTTCTTATATATGCACTTTATTTTGTTCCCAAAATGTCCATACATCTGAGGAACTTCTTTTCTGTTTGGACTTTTGTACCCCTTTTGAAAAACAATCCATTAATTGTATTTACCAGGAACAATCTCAGTCCCTCCGCTCAGGTAATTCATTTCAAGTGGGGCTAAAAATGAAGAGAGATCAATGGGAGTAAAAAAGTAAGTGAAACTGCAAAAATTATTGTCATTTCTTTAAATTTAGGCAAAAGTTGCACAGGATGGAAAATCAATTAATAGCATTTTATATATTTTGTTTATTACAATGTAAATTTTATACCATCAAAACAGAAAAATTCCCAACAACTTTGAAAACCAGAACATTCTGTATTACTTTGTAATCTGCTCTTAGAATAAGTTTTGTTTTTCCCGTTGTTTTTTAAAGGATAAAACTAAGTTTATTAAAGACATACTCACATTCCAACAGACATGCCACAAAAGAGCCCTTTCAACCCAAACACTGACATAAATAATTCAAAACTTTTAGAAACTAGAAATTCTATCATTAAATTCAAATTCCTAATGTACCTCCCATGCCTTTAAAGGGCTAGATGACTTAAAATTAAAATGATTTTCATTGTAATAACTGCCCAAAGTGATTACGTTAGTGCAAAAAGAAAGCTAGGAAATCAATGACTTGAAAAATGAAAACATAAGAGAGAGAGAGAGAGAGCAGTACATTTACCTCCGGTTCATCTTGATATTCCAAAACCCTTTTTAACAATTCATAGAGCAAGGAAAGAGGAAATCAGTAAAGATAAAAACAAAAACAAAAACAAAAAACCTGAACACCACCATCAACTGACCTGACCTAAATGACATTTGTAGAGCACACACAAAACAGCAGAATACACATTTTTTCAAGTGCACAGCAAACATTTACCAAAATAGAGCATTTCAGTGCCATAAAACAGGAATCAATATATTTAAAAAGGTTCTATGGTGACTGACCATCATGGAATAAACTAGAAATAACAAAAGTTATTTGAAAAATCTCCTAATATTTGAAAACTAAATAATATACGAATAAACAACTCATCAAAGAAATAAAAAAAATAAGAAAGTAGTTTAAACTGAATGAAAATGAAAACACACATATCAAAACGTGTAGGAAGTAATTAAGTAGAACATAGAGAGATATGTTTAACACTAGTTGCTTATTTTAGAAAAAAAGGACTCAATTCAGTGACTTCAGCTTCCACCTTAACAAACTTAAAAGAGTAAAATAACATGCAGTTTAAGCGGAGAAAAAGAATTAGTAAAGATGAGAGCAGAAATCAGTGAAATATAAAACACACATATAGACATACAAACATAATAAATGAAATAAGAGAAATCAATCAAACCAGAAGCTAGGTCTTGAGAAAATTAATAAACCACTGTTCAGACTGATTAGGAGAAAAAAAGATTAAATTATTACCAAGATCAGAATGAAAGATAAACAATTCTATGCCAAGAAGCTCCATAATTTATATAAAATGGACAAATTCCTTGAAAGGCATAACCTACTAAAAATTCCTCAAGAAATATAGAAAGTCTAAATATCCAAATATATTTTAGATTGAATTTGTAGTTTGAAAACTTTCCTACAAATAAAACTACAGGGTCACTAATAAATTCTACCAAGCAAGTCAACTCCAACAATATATTAAAAAGATAACACAGTATGACCATGTGGGGTTTATGCCAGGTATGCAAAGTTGGCTTAACATTTAAAAATTAACCAATGAAAAAAATCGATACAATTTGCCATGTGGCAGCCTGACCCTGCCTGGCCATTTCCTGCTCAAACAAGTTCATTCCTGACTGTCCAGGCCTTCCAAGGACTCTCCGGCTGACACCAGTTTTCTCATAGCATGCCAACCAATCAATGTTTTTCATTATATCTGTAGCTATGTAGAAATGACAAGACTGTATAAAACTGCCCATTATGTTACAATTGGGGCTCAGCCTTTGGATAAGAATCCACTGAGCCGGTGCCGGCATCAATAAACATTGCTTCCCACTTATAGCCTCAGTGTCCCGTCTTTCTGTTTGAGAATCCTGCAACAGCTAAATTATCAGACTAAAAAAAGAAAAACTTTTAATATCTCAATACATGCATTAAAAGTATTTGACAAAATACATCATCCATTCCTGTTAAAACTCTCAGCATACTAGGAAAAGGAGGAAAGTTCTTCAACTTGATAAAGGGTATCTACAACAATTCTAGAGTTCACATCACATTTAACTATGAAAGACTGAATGCTTTCCCCCTAAGATAAGGAACTAAGCAAGAATGCCTGCTCTCATCACTTCTATTCAGAACTGCACTGGTGCTTCTAGCCATTGCAATAAAGCAAAGCAAACAATAAATAAATGGCATTTTTATCTAAAGAATACAATGGAAAGGAAAAAATATATATATAGTAGAACCAACCTCATAGGACTAATGTGAGGAATAAATCAAATAATAATTATGAAGCATTTAACACATCAAAAAAAGGAAAGGAAAAAATATAACTGTCTTTATTCACAGATGACATGATGATTTACATAAAAGAATCTAATATAATCAAAAAGTTGTTAGAACAAGTGAGTTTAACAAGGTTGCAGGATATATGATCAATATTGAGAAATCAGTTGTACTTCTTATACACTAACAACAAGCAATCAGAAATTGAAAATTGTAAATTACCTTCAAACATTATTTTATCTAATAAGTATTATGTGAGCAGGCAAAACAGTTCAAATAGCTATATTACTGGATAAAATCTTAATTAAGTTAATTAATTAAACTACCTATTAAAATATTAATCTTACAGAATGGTTCTATGTCTTTACAATCCCAAGTTTAACTAAAAGAAATGTCACAGTTAATGTCACAGAACAGTTATAATAAAGAAGATTCAGAGATAGTTTATAGTAGACATTACAAAGAACAAAGTCTCCCATTGCTTCTGATCTGTTCCTCCACCAAGCGAGCAGTGAGGATATTTTTCCCCCTCTTTAATTCCCACACCACCTCCCACCCCTGACCTACGTATGTCCTTCCCTTTTAAGAACTGGATCTCTGAAGGCCAGGTGTCTCCTCCCACACTCTTGCAGCAAGGCACAGGGGCCTGCACACCCAGGGGGCCTGGCACCTCCAGTGCACCCGGAGGCCCCAGGTATGGTCCATGCCTCCCCCTGGGGCACAAACTCTGTATAAAGCAGACGTGCTAACCACTACACTATGGAGCCACCCCCTGAGCAATCAGGATATTAGTGAACTAGTCAAAAAACACTGTGTGCCTGATAAGCATCACAGTGAAAACAAGACTTTCTAGAAGAAACTCTCTAGCAGCATAGCTCTTATGATATAAACTGTATAGTCTTTTCTGTTAAAGTGAAATCATCTTCCTTTCTGCTTTAACAGCTCAAGCCCACTGAAGAGCAAGCATAACTATAATTTTACACAACATTTAGAACCCATTTGTACTTACTCTACCATTTTAATCTTTTCATCTAGTAAAATCTGGTTTTGTTGGGGGAAGGGGTACAAATACCTACCTTTTTTACTCTTTTACATGATGTCCTGACAATACATTCATTTGGTAACTTCTGAATGTCTCTAAAGGCTGAAAATGTCTTCATTAGACAGAAGGAGGCTGCCTATACAGAGGTAAATCAATTAGAAAATTCCAATAAATAGCAAAGCCCATATTACCACAATCACAGAGCCCTGCCCAGCTGATGCCAAGGAATGTTCTGAAAATCAATTGAAATAACAGAATAGGGAAAAGTATACTTTATATAGGAGCGTGTGATGGAACAGAGAAAAAACTGGAATCAGAAACAAAAGAATCCCAGTCTACTACTTGTTAGCAATACCACCTTGAGCAAAATATTCATACTGTAATTGAGTAAAAACTCAAATGGCTCACCACACAACAGCCAATAAGTCTAGTAACAAAGAGTTGGGGCAAGGAAAGCGACTTTATTTGGAAAGCCAGCAAGCTGAGAAGATGGAAGACTAGTGTCCTGAAGAACCAACTGGAAAAAGTACAGAATTCAGTCTTCTTTTATGGCAAGGGAAGGGGGAAACAGGAGAGGTTTGAGTTCAGGAGGTTATTGATGACCACAGACATCTGGACATCAGCAAGGGTCCAAAGGGGATGGTGAAACTTCTTTGCTTTTGGTCAACAACTCCGGTTGCAGTGATCTCAGTTATGAAGTTTCTATAAATCTTTTGATAAACACTCATTATTTTTGTACATAACTTCCTTATCTCTTTGGGGAGGTAGTTTCATGCAGAGAGGTTGTTTCAGTAATTCCTAGGATACAGATTAGAGTCCCTTAATGATCAACATGTTATGGTAACTGCATAGGCTCGAACAAGATAGAGTCAAAAAGACTATTATTTTATTCTATTACAATCACACAAAATAAGACAACAGACAAATATCCAAATATATCAGTAATTATGATAAAAGTAAACAGACTAAGTACTTTAGTTAAGACAAAAATTGTCAAGCTGTATGACAGGATAGATAAATGAATGGTCTGGGAAATAAAGATTTTTTTAAATAATACAGTGTAGCAAAAATTCTAACAGTTTTACTTTCTAATAATGTAGAAAAAATGCTTGAAAACAGACATATTTAGATATGGCAGCTGGAAGGTAAACTTAAAAATAATAATACTTATTAAAATAAAATATGCATATAACCTTTGGTACAGGAATCTCATTTTAGAGTATATCTCAGAGAGAGGGGAAAAATCAATATTTATGGATAAGCGAATATAGATATCTATTTCAGCATGTTTGTATACCTACTAAGAGAGGAAAAGGAGAAACCTTTTGGTATAGTAACTTTTAGAATCCCTTAAAGCTTTGAGTTTCACATATCTCAGTGATTCCCAAACTTTGCTGCATATTAGAATGGACCTAGGGAGTTTTTAAAAATCCTGAATGCCAGGTCATACCCTATACTAATTAAATTTGAATGTCTGGGATTGGGAGCCAGACATCAGTGTTTTTAAAGATTCTCAGATGATTTCAATGTACAGCAAAGCCTGGAAAACAATACTACATCTGTTTAAAAAAAAAAAAAAAAAGAGTCTATTGCCCTGTTTAGAGTTGCTAGGTTTAGCAAATAAAAATGCAGGATGCCCCTACTCTAACATTCCATTGTCTTATCTGGTTTTATACTAAAACAGTTATTCAGAAAATTAGAGATTAAATGTTAAAGGAATAAGGATATCAGACATTCAAAAACAATTAATTTTGCAAATGTTTACAGAGAAACCACCACATGCCATGCACTGTGCTATGCTCTATAATCCAAGTGTAAAGAGAAACAAGCACTCAAGGACTAGAAGATGAGAAAAGAATGTACATATTAATATCACCTACTATTTAGTAGAGTTAACTATATACTGAGCACTGTTCTAAAAACTTTACATATACAAATTCATTTGATAATTAAAAGAAAAACAGAGTAACTACTTTAGATATTTTTATTCCCATTTGACAAAGAAGGAAAAGAGTTATAGAGAGTTAAGTAATCTGCCCAAGGTAATGCACAGTGGCAACTGGTTTAAGCACTCTTAATCTTTAGTCATGTTCTTGGAGTCTACCACCTCTATGTAATAAGAATTTTTTTCTATCAGCTAAATATAGTAATACTAATGGTATACTACCTATATATAGGAATAACTGTGGTACAAATAGAGTTAAGCAACTGTTCAGGATGGGGGAGTCACAGAATTCTTCACAGCAGAAGGAACCATTGAGCTGGATCTTAAAAGGCACATAGAAGTTGACCAGGAAAATCTAAGCAAAAGGAAAAATATATGTGATTCCATATAAGACTCTAAGAAAGTCACATCAAACACTTTGATTTCCCACTTGAAAACAATTTATTAAATGAAGTTTAGAAAACAACTATTTGCCACTTATTTTTCAAAAGAACTCTAACTTACATTTTATATACGCAAATTCAAAATTAAGGTATAATAAATGCTATAGTTATATGTATTTTAATGATTAGGAGAACTGTGAAATGATAGAATTTTTGAACTATGAGATGGTTTCCAGGAAAATCTCAAAAGTAGGTTTATTTTAAAAATTAGCAATGCTCTGATCAAAATTGTATTTTGATTCAAAATAAAGCAACTCATAGTCAAAATTATGTATAAATAAGCTCAATGATCATTTTCTTACCCCAAACTGCAGGATCATTATGAACTATGTCAACAGGCTCCCTTCTCCTCTTTTGTCCAGATGGGTTCAGCCAATAGGTAGTATCAGCAGGAGTTCAGAGAAAGAAAAGAAGGTAAAGGAGAGAATGGGGGCAACTTATTCTCCTGGGTTGGTCCATGTAGGGTCATGTTAGCCTGGCTGCATCCCACTACCATATGATATGCCAACTGTCAAGTTGCCTTCTACACACAGCCCCGTCTGTCTCCCAAGTTCGAAACATCACATTCTCCCCTCACTCTCCAACCCTAGGTAACAGCACCAGGTAACTTATTAATATACACCAGGTAATATGTGTTATGTTGCCATTTTTCTACACTCTGTCCATATTCCTTTTTTATAATCTCATAACTTGCTGTTTCCTGCCAGGACCCTAATATGTAGAATAAATGTATTTTCATCTTTATTTGCCTACTCTAAAGAAGAGAATTTCCTTTCAACTCACAGAGAAATTGTGATATAATCAAAACAAAGTAAAACTCTCTCAATATGTAATCCTGATCAATAAATCCAGTCAGAAGATGCAACTGAAATAATCCAACCTGCCAGACTTTTCTCTCCACTTACAAGTCTTGAAAAAGACTTCAGTCAGATATGCCTCGTTTTTAATTCCTGCTCTAACATTCACTTACTGTCCTACAACAAAGTATTTAATTTTATTTTGTTCACTCTTGTATTCCAGGCACTTAGTACAGTGCTGATAAATAGTAGGTGCTTCATAAATATTTATGGGATAATGGATAAATGAACAAATTTCTGCAGGCCTGACTTTCCTCACCTGTAAAATAGGATAATTATATCTACCTCACAAAATTCTAAAAAAAAATCCAGTGAATATTAGTTCTCTAACCCAACTCAAATATCTAATAGTCCTATTATTTGCAAGAAAGAATATACCAATATCATACTTTTAATCTCTCCTCCACACTATCATGTATGCATAGCAATACATGACATTAATGGCCCAATTAAAAGACTTTCTATACAAGATTTAAAACAGAGAACAAAACAAAATCTGTAGTTATAATTTTTAACTGGTCATTTAATACCATTTTGCATATATAAAACTTTATATAAAACTTGCATAAGCATTCTATCATGTATCCTAAGCTTCAATAAATTCAATATGGTATCTTTCAAGAGTTGCAATCAGTCGATCAATTTATCTTAAAACTTTTAATTTTAAATCTTTTTAAAATATGCAAGCCACCTTTTTTAAGGTTGTACACCTTAAAATTCTTTAAAATATTTAACAATCCAAGATAAAATTCAATTCCAAATTTCTTCAGGCAAAACAATTAGTCTGTTCTTTTGCTTCTCTATTAAGGATGCTCTTGAGAAGAAGAAACTAGGCTGTGCTAACATTCTATTCGCTCTCACAAAATTCTCCCAACTTTTATTTTTAAATCTCTTACAAAGCATTACTCTCAAACATTTGAAAAGACACTAGGTGGCATTAGAAACTTGTTCCTCTTATGAAAACTAAACAGTGATAGAAACGGCAATTCTCAAGTTAATAGGCAGAGAATGCACTTAATCTTATACTTTTTGCCCTTTCACACATTAATTTTTCATGCTTCCCTACATTCCATTTTGTTCTCTGTACTTTCATGCATGATTTAATCCACAGCTTCCAAATCCCTGTCTAAAGCTCTACAACTGAACTTTTACTCTAGATGTCTATCTCAAACTCTTAAAAGGATATCTAACAAATGGACAGCCACATGCAAAAGAATGAAGTTGGACCTCCCCCATCTACTTGACACCATATACAAAATTAACTCAAAATGAAGGAAATATAGAAGGAAATATAGAAGCTAAAACCATAAAACTCATAGTAAAAGGCATAGGTGTAAATTTTCATGACCTAGGATCTAGCAAAGGATTTTTAGATGAGACCAAAAGCAAAAGCAACAAAAGTAAGAAATAAATAAATTTGACTTCGTGAAAAATTATATGCATCACATAAAAAAAAATACTTAGGAATAATTTTAACCAGGAGGTAAAAAACCTGTACTTGAAAAATTAAGACACTGAAGAAAAAAACTGAAGATACAAATAAATGGAAGCATATACTGTGCTCATGGAAAGAAAGAATTAACATCATTAAAATATCCACACTATCCAAAGCAATCTATAGATTCAATGCAATTCCTATCTATGGAATTGACGAAATTTTTCCAGAGAACTAGAACACATAATCCTAAAATTTATATGGAACCAAAAAGACCCCAAATAACCACTGCAATTTTGAGAAAGAAGAACAAAGAGGTATGACACTACCTGAAATCAAACTATACTGCAAGGCTACAGTAATCAAAACAACATAGAACCAGCATAAAAAGACACATATGTCAATGGAACGGAATAGAGAACACAGAAATAAACTCATATGTATGTAATCAATTAATCTATGACAATGGAGGAAAGAATAAACACTAGGATAAAAACAGTCTATTCAATAAATGGTAGTAGAAAAACTGAACAAATACATGCAAAAAAAAATAAAATTAGACCACCTCCTTATACCTTATACAAGAATAAACTCAAAATTCATTAAAAACTCAAATTAAAGACTCGATACCACAAGCCTCCGAGAAGAAAACAGGCAGTAAACTCTTTGATATTGTTCTTAGTAATATTTTTTCTGTTATATATCCCTGAACAAGGGAAACAAAAGAAAAACAAAGGAACTACATCAAACTAAAAAGGTGTTGCACAGCAAAGGAAACCATCAATACAAAACAAAAAGACAGCCTACAATTGGGAGAAGATAGTCTACAATGATATATCAGTAAGGGGTTACTATCCAAACTTAAAAAGAAGTCATAGAATGAACACACACACACACACACACACACACACACACACACACACTCCAATTAAAAAATTGGCAGAGGGCCTGAATAGACATTTTTCCAAAGAGGACATACAGATGGCCAACAGACATGTGAACAGATGCTCAACATCACTAACCATCAGAGAAATACAAATTAAAACTACAATGACACATCACCTCACACCTGTCAGAATGGCTATCACCAATAAATTAACAAGCAACAAGTGTTGACAAGGACATGGACTAAAAGGAACACTTGTGCATTGTTGTGGGACTACAGACTGGTGCAGCCACTATGGAATACAGTATGGAGGTTCCTCAAAAAATTAAAAATAGAACTACCTTATGACCCAGCAATTTCACTTCTGAGTATTTATCTGAAGAAATCCAAAACACTAATTCGAAAAGATATATGCACCCCTATGTTCACTGCAGCACAATTTACAATAGCTAAGATATGGAAGCAACCTAGGTGCCATCAACAGACGATAAGATAAAGAAGTAGTACATATATACAATGGAATATTATTCAGCCATAAAAAAAGAAATCTTGTCATTTGTAAAAACACAGACCTAGAGGGTATTATACTAAGTGAAATAAGTTGCAGAGAAAGACAAATACCATATTATCTCACAGGTAGAATATAAAGAACAAAAAAATAAACGAACAAATGGAAACAGACTTATAAATACAAAGAGCTGATGGTTGCCGGATGATATGGGAGTTATGAGGCTGGGTGAAAAGGTGAAGGGATTAAGTACAAATTGGTAGTTACAAAATAGTGACAGCATAGAGAATATAGTCAATAAAATTTTAATAATTACGTATAATACCAGGTGAGTACTAGACCTATCGGAAGGATCACTTTATAAATTATATAAATGTCTAACCACTATGCTATACACCTGAAAGTAAAATAAAATACTTAAATAGATATAGACATTTCTCTAAAGATACATAAATGGCCAAAAAAAGCACACAAAAAGATGTTGAAATATCATTAGTCATAAGGGAAATGCAAATCAAAACCGCGAGATACTACTTCACATTTATCAGGACAGTATGATTTTAAAAACTGCAATTTTTTAAAAACAGAAAATATAGTGTTGGCAAGTATGCAGAGAAATTTAGAACATTCATACGTTACTGGTGAGAATGTAAAATGGTGCAGCCACTATGATAAACAGTTTGCAATTCCTTAAAAAGTTAAAGGCAGAATTATCATATGACCCCTCAATGTCATCCCTAGGTATATAGCCAAAAGAATGGAAATAGGCACTCAAACGTGTACATGTACACACATGTTCACAGCAGCACTATTCACAGCAGCCAAAAAGTGTAAACAACCCAAATGCTATCAAAAGATGAATGGGTAAATAAATTATATTATATACATACAATGATATACTACTATTCAGTCACTAAAAGTAATGAAGTATACTGATACATGCTAGAATGTGGTGACCATCCAAACATGCTAAGTGAAAGAAGTCAGACACAAAAGGTCACGTTATATGATTCCATTTATATGAACTATCTAGAATAAATCCATAGATACAAAATGCATAATATTATTGCTCTCCAGAGGCTCAGTGGAAGGGGGAAGGGGAAGAAGGATTAAATGGGTTTATTTTGAAATGATAGAAATATTTTACAACTTATTAGAGGTGTTTGCACAATATTGTGGATGTACTAAAAACTACTGAACTGTTCACTTTAAAATAGTTAATTTTACATTATGTGAATTTCATCTCAATAAATTATTTTTCAAAAGGTATACCAAATAAATGATCTGTCATCAATATGCTAAAAATCACACTCATTATTTTCCTCTCCCAAATCTGTTCCTTTCCCTGTATGCCCAATTTCAATTAAAGATACCATAACCTATCCGAAAGTGAAAAACTGAAATCCATTCTTATTTCTTAATTCTTTTACCTAATCTAGCATTTTTCAATGAGTGTAAACTGTGTTATAAGTAATTGCTACTATTACTAGTTAAAGTACCTAACGCATGAAGAAAAAGATTAACATTTAGTTCATATTTAAAACAAATTTTGGCACTATGTTACTTTATATGGATTGTTTCATTTTGTCCTAATAACTCTATGAGGAAAGTCCTATAATTATCTTGATTATGAAGATGAGAAAACAGATGATTAAAAAGGTTCAGTGACTTCCCTAGATTATATGATTACTAAGTGGCAGGATGAGGACATTGAACACAGGTCTACAGCCTGAGCTAGTATTTATTTCTTTTATAAAGTAGAAAGCATTCACAACCATTTCATTTGTATATATTTTCTTGAGTAGGAATGAAAAAGTAGAAATTAATGGATAAGCCCATAGGAGTTGACTACAAATACCACTTATCATGACTTCTAAATTTCTATCTCCAAAGAGGTAGTGATGCTCTTTAAAATCCCAAAATGAACCTGTTAATATATCTTTCACAGTTTAGCGCTATTGCTTGACAACTCACCATTCCACTCACTTGTAGACACACTTCAATTTGTTCCAACTCCCCAAATTTTTCTTTTTGATAAATCACAATTTTCTTCTTATGGCTTGTATTTTTTGTGTTCTATGAAACCTATGCCTCATCCAAAATCACAAAGATTTTCTCCTATGTTTTCCTCTACATGTTTTATGATTTTAGCTCTTATATTTGGTCAATTATCCATTTCAAGTTAATTTTTGTATGCAGCACAGAGTAAAGGTAAAAGTTCATTTTTTCCTCATGTGAATTATTCCAGTACCATTTGTTGGAAAGACTATCTTTTCCCCATTAAATTATCTTGACACATTTGTCTATTTCTGGTCTTTCTATTCTGTTCAAATGATCCAAGAGTCTATCCTTACACCAATGTCACACCACACACTGTCTTAATTACTGTACCCTTTATAGAAAGTCATAAAATCAGGTGGGGTAATTCCTCCAACTTTGATACTGTTTTTCAATATCGTTTTGGTTATTCTAGGCCCTCTGCACTTCAATATAAATCTGAAATAATAATCCTGTCATTTTCTGAAAAAGACTGCTTGATTTTGATTGGGACGACAACAAAAAGAATTTACATCTTAATAAACTGAGTCTTCCAATCCATGAACATATTATATCTCTCCATTCATTTAGGTCTTCTTTAATTTCTCTGACTGTTAGTAGTTTAAAACATACTAGTTTTACATATGATTTCTTAAATTTAATTAAATTTCTTTAATTATTTCATATTTTACGCTATTGTAAATAGCAATAATTTTTAAACTTCGATTTCTAATTGTTCATTGTTAGTATAGAGAAATACAATCAATTTTTACCTATTTTTTCACATATTGATTTTTGTAGAAAACAGATATGAAAATGAAAAGAACCACAGAAATAGAGAAAATATTTAGAAAGCATACATCTGATACATAACTTCTATCTAGAATATACAAAGAACACTTAAGACTCAATAACAAGACAAACAACCAAAAATATTTTAACGGTCAAAAGATTTGAACAGACACTTCGTCATAGAATATACATGAAATGGTAAATAAGCACACAAAAAATAATTAAACCTCATTTGTCAGCAGGGATATGCAAATTAAAACCTCAGTGAGATACCCCTAACACATCTACTAGGATGGCTAAAATTTAAATGGTAATATCTAGTTCTGACAAGGAAGTGGAGCAATTGTTGGTAGAAATGCCAAGAATGCCACTTTAGAAAACAGTTTAGCAGTTTCTCATAAAGATAAACACACACTTAACATACATCCCAGTAATCTCATTCCTAGGTGTTTACCTAATAGAAATGAAAGCATAAGTCCAAACAAATACTTGAACACACACTTTCATAGCAGCTTTATCCATAACAGGTAAAAACTAGAAGCAATCCAAATGATCATCAACTGGTGAATGGATAAACAAAGTCTGATATACCCAGGCCAGTGGAATACTTTCAGCAATAAAAAGAAACTACTGATAATGCAAAACAACATCGATGAATCTCAAAACCATTATGCTAAGTGAAAGAAATGAGATATAAAGGATTAATACTGTATAATTTCATTTATATAAAATTCTGGAAAAGACAAAAACCAGAGTGCCAGAAAGCAGATCAGTGATTGACAAGGGCTATGGCTGGGTGGGGAGAACAAACTGCAAAGCAATAATAGGAAACATTTTGGGATAACAGAAATTTCTATACCATGATTTTCTATATCTATATCATGATTGGTCATAACACAACTTTATACATCTGTGAAAATTCATCAACTTGTATGAGTAAATTTTATTCTATGTAAATTATACTTCAATAAAAGTGATTAAGATATATATAGATATTTCCATCTCACAGAAAATGCAAAGCTACAGCTGCAAAAAGGTAAGAACAAAAGGGGAAGTTGCTGAATTTGAAATCTCTTTACAACACAGAAATAGGCAAAACAAATATCTATGGGTGTTTCTCCTTGAAGCCATATGTAAAAATTAAAAAATAATCATAAGTTAAGAATGATGAATCTAGCATCCATTTATGATAAAAATTCTCAGCAAAGTGGGAACAGAGGGAACATAATAAAGGCCATATATGACACACCTACAGCAAACATCATACTCAATGGGGAAAGGTAAAAAGCATTTTCCTTAAGATCAAGAACAAGACAAGGATGCCCACTTTAACCACTTCTGTTAAGACTGTACTGGAAGTCCTAGCCACAGCAATCAGACAAGAAAGAGAAAAGGTATCCAAATTGGAAAGAAAGAAGTCAAACTCCTATTATTTGCAGATGACATGATACTACATATAGAGAATCCTAAAGATTTCATCAAAAAACTGTTAAAACTGATCAATGAATTCAGTAAAGTAGCAGGATACAAAGTTAATATTCAGGAGTCAGTTGCATTTTTATACACCAACGATGTGCTGTAGGTTACGGTCACCTTTCAATAATTGGCAAAAGGGAGAATTTGTGACGTGGGACTAGGTTGTGCTGAATGGACTGTTAGGAAGACACAATGTTGATGCCATCGGCCCAAATTTCTATCATAAAAGCTTTAAAGGGATGACAGTCTTGGTGCTGTGAACCGAGTCCTACATTCTTCCTCCTCCTAGGAGATGAAAGCTTGGGTCTGTGAGCCAAGGTCTTAATTTTTCTTTCTAAAAGTAACTGGATTCAAGTCTACAAAAGTAATTCTTTTACAAATTCACATGTAAAAAAGATAAATAACCCAATTTTTTAAGTAGGCAAAGAATGTGAATAGATATTTCTTCAAATAAGATATATAAATGGCCAATAATCACATGAAAAGATGCTCAATGTAATTAGGCATTAGGAAAATGCAAATCAAAACCACAAGATATCACTTCAGACTCAGCAGAATAGTTAAAATCAAAGACAGACAACAGCAAATATTGGTGAGGATGTAAAGAAATCAAAACCTTCAGACACTGCTAATGGGAATGTAGATGGTATAGCAGCTTTTACCACATGAATCAGCAATTCCACTCCTACGTATACACCCAAGAAAAATTAAAACATGCCCACATGAAAATTTGTAAATAAATGTTCATAGTAGCATTATTCATAATAGTCAGAAAAAAGAAACAACCCAATGTGCATCAAACTGAGAAACAGAAAAAATGTAGTATATCCATACAATAGAATACTATTCAGCAATAGAAAGGAATGAAGTACTGATACAGGCTACAACATGGATGGACCTTGAAAACATACTGCTAAGGGAAAGAAGCCAGACATACTAAGCCACATATTATATGATTCAATTTGTATGAAATGTACAGAATAGGCAAATCTATGTTGGCAGAAAGTAGATTAGTAGTTATAAAGGGCAGGGTAGGAAGGAATGGGGTGGAAGGATAAAAAGGCAACAGATAAAGGGTTCAGGGATTCTTTCTGAAGTGATAAAAATGTTCTAAAATTGACTACCAAGATGGCTGCAGGTATGTGTGAATGTTCTAAAAGTCACTGAATTATACAGTTTAAGTGGGTGAATTGTATGCATCATGTGTGAATTATATCTCAATCAGTGTCTTTTTAAAAAATAATTTAGGAATACTCTACTTCAGTTTGCATAGGCTAAGACTCCAGCAACCTCACTCAGTCCAGGTGTTCCCTCTACAACTTTAAAATAAAACGTTCAACATTACCTTACTGGAAGTAGGTCTAAAAAGTGTGCATGTTAGAATCCCATTTAATGCCTTAAAGAACACAGAGATGCCTGAGATCTCCCACCCCAGACCCATTACATTAAAATCTCTATGATAGTACATGAAACTATGAATGTATGTATGTAAGTATGTATGTGTGTGTGTGTGTGTGTATACATATATACATATATATATTTTTTTAGTTCTAGAGGTTGAAGGAGGGAGAGATGGAACCTTAATAAACATTTGAATACTGTCCCTATGTTAAATGCTATTATTAAACTGAAATTAAACTTTTGGATCTGATCATATATTGTGGTTATTTAGAGACTGCTCTTAGTCTTAGGAGCAATACTTAAGGGTGAGGCATCATAATGTCTCTAACTTGCTTTTAAATGTTTTAGGGAAAAAAATATATACATATACACAGATAAAACAAATGTGAGTACAACCGAATTGGTCAATCTAAGTAAGCTTATATAGGTATTGATTGTACCATTCTTTTCACTTTCCTGGAGGCTTAAAATTTTCAGGGGGGAAATTTCACAAATGATCCTGAGTCACAAACTTCAGGTCTTATGAGGAAATAGTTTGGTCCAAAAGTTAACTTCCCATCTGTTATAGGAAGACTATTTCCCCTATCCCCGCTTCCCAGAATGGACAAATAAACAAAGTTTTCTACTCTCTATGTGCCAACTCAAAAGATTTATAATCTCAAAAAGTAGATGAGATTATATTTTTATAGAAACAAGTTTCTGTTATTGTATCCTGAAAATTACTAGTGTGCCTTGCTCTGTGGATAGAAAGAAGAGTGTTAGATTAGCAGAAAGTCAATGGGTACCTTAAGTGAAGAGACAGTGCCACTAAGGGTAAAAGTGTATAAGATGCAGTCAAAGGCAGAACACAATCTGCCCAGACTACACAGCTTGACCTTTGTTAGGTCCTATCATATAAAGCCTAGATAATGAAAAGGTTCATTTTTCTATCTAACACATAGTAAAGTGCCCACTATGTGCAAAACAGGTTCTCTATCCTCATGTACTAAATATGTATACCACAGAGCTGTACACAGAAGCAACATGACTTCACAAGATTCTATAAGAAAGCTCTTCTCAGGAAATTTATTCGTTAAAGTAACTGAATCTTTTTCATAACTCTCAGTACCAGTAACAGCATAAGCAAGCAATCAGAATATATCCAATTAAACTCCATTCTTTTTCTATACTTCACTTTGAGAAATAAAACTATTCAAATCCTAAAAAGGAAAATAATAGATGTAACAATGACAAATGATAATCAAGGATTTGATCTTAAAGCAAGGGACCATCTTTACTAACACTTACCAAGCCAGCAGTAAGAGAAGGCGCAGACTGTCCAAGAGACTGGTTCCTCATTCGAACCAGGTTTGATGCTTCTCCTGAAGACTGCCATGTCACCTGCCCCACACTGCTATGTACACTGCTGGACAAGGGGAGCAGCTGCTTACCTTCAAACACAAAGTTTTGAAAATATTTGTAATTAATTATTAATTAACAAATTTAAAAAATACAATGATATCAAGTGGATAAAAGTATATTGATTTAAAACAAATTGAAGTTCTTCTACATCAATTTTAGAATTTGTAACCCTTTAAAAATTCCAATCTGATACCCAATCTAGCAGCTAGGAGTTTTCCAGTCTCTTCCATCTTACTAGTTTCTCACCAACTCAATGCAACATAAACGGAGCTAACTGACCCTCTTAGACAAGTTTGGCTATTAGGTTTTCAGAATACAAATACTGTCTAAATCACTACTGCTCCCACAAGACTTCATATGTTCATGCCAGGACTGACTACCTTGATTCTACTGAAAGACTACAAGAAAGTCTTTTGTAAAGACTGAGTATCTAGAATTGCAATGGCTTTTAAACTAAAGTGCAATTCTCATTTCAGCCACTTCCCTCACACCATTCTTCACATTGCTGCTAGTGAGCTAACCAAAACAAATGTGGTAATGTTAATCCCTTCCTTAAAAATTTCTCATAGTCCCTATTGTTTAAAAAATTAAACCAAACTTCTAAAATACTAAAAGGATTCTCCATAAATCCAGATTATCTTTCTAGCCTAATCACCTTCTACTCTTGCATACACATTCACTCACTGAACTTCAATATTATGCCCTACACTTTCACCTGGCTTTATTTTAATCCTCCAATTCACTTGAAAAACTGTCCTCTTCCTGGCAAAAGCCTATTTGTCATGGAAATACACACATAAAAAAAGGTATGAGCAAAAGGATGTTTTGGTTTTGGTTCTGCTACTACATATACACCCTTGTATTGTAAACAAAATGTGATGAAACTTATTTGAAGGGCATTTAGCAAAACATATTAACATTTTAACTTGAATATGTTTGGACCAAACATTCCCCTTATAGGAATGCAGTATAAAAAAAAAAGACCAGAATGTTTACCTTATTAATGCTCACCATAATAAAACTAAAAATAAATGTTCACTACAAGTTAAAGAAATTATAATATCTTCACATAATGAAATACCGAACCCACTGAAAATATTGAAGCAGCTCAACATATAGTTAAGAAAAATGTTCAACATTTCCAATTGAGTGAAAAAAGCAGAAAGGAAGTATGTAGCATATAATCCTATTTTTTATTTTTAAAATAAAGTTTGTGTATATTTATATAAATTTTAATATATATTTAAATATAACATAGTATACGTAAGTGATTCGGAAGGAGGGAAACAAGAAAATAAAGATTGAGGACTTTTCAGTTGCATAATGCATTTTTTTAACTCAAACTTTTCTAACTAGCACATTTTACTTTTTTAATCAGAAACATGCAATATTTTTTGAAAATCTAGTTATCTTTCATGTATGCTCTCAAATGTATGCTTGAGAAGCCTTTCCATACCCTCCACATGCACACGCACAAAATTATGATGCTCTACTCAAAACTTTTATAAGCCCAGAGTAGAGCCCACATGTTTCTTCCCTTCATTCTGCAAGTGTTGCCAAATTCTCCAGATGATCTGGCTGCTCCTCAACAATATATGCCAAAGGAAAGCTAGCTTGTTAACTTACCTATCCACATATACAAAGGCTAGTATCATATCTCTTTCTTTCTTCAAAATAAGGGTCTGCCAGGGGAAAAGGCTTACACAACTTCAGGAGATACCCATTTGAACATAAACTAGTCAGGGCTTGCTTGAAGTGTACCAAGGACTGCCAAGAATTTGAGGAAAACAAACAACATAAAACAGAAAGAAAAATATGCACAAATGGAGCAACTAACCCTCTGGTAAACAAATAACTCAGAAAAAAAGAACACTTTAAAGTTCTAATTAATATTTTTACAATGATTCGAGAGGCTATTGTATAAAATATTCCCAGTTAGAGATGGCTGACTGAGCATATACTTTTTATCTTTTGTCCCACAGGAAACTCTATTAAAATGAGAATAAAGAAGTAACAAATAAACAAACAAAGGCTATAATAAAAACAAGGGGATGCAAGAGTCAGTGAGGGGATGTGAGAGCCTATAAAGATATGAACAAATTATTGCTGGGAAAATCTAAAGCAAACAGGTGAATCATAACCTGTGGAACTAAACAAAGAAAGACACAAGGTATCATAAGTATAGAAGAGGTTGCAGTTAAATGGGTTATCAGGCTGCAAAATCTCAGGTAAATTCAGTACTCAGAAATGCAAAATACCTAAGAGAACTTAAAGTAAGACATAAGGCTGAAATCAGATTAACTGAAAACCTATAGTCAGAACAGTCAAACACAACCATATTCACCACACACTATACCCCTCAGCAGCCAGGCCACTACTTCTTCATAGGATAAAAGGGATATAGAATCTCAGAGCAAAGCAACGGATTCTCGTTGTTAGGTGTGCAAAAGAAAAAGAGTTGATTCAGAATCAAGAGAAAACTTAAAAAAAAAAAGTTTTTGATCCAAAAATCAAAACTCTATTTACTCATAGAGAATTAGAAGATCAACACATATTTAAAAAAAGAATCCCACTGGTGACAAAATCAAAGTTGTGACAGAAACAAGGAGCGGCAGCAAGGAAAATTCGCCTGGGATCTAGAGGAACAAGCTATACAACTAGGAAGAAGTCCAAGAAAACAACCTGCAACAGCAGAAGGTAAGACGGGTGAGGACGTGGGGCTGCCTAGTCCTAGCCGCTGAGTGAGAGAGGCTGCAGCAACAGCAGACGCCTCTTAAAGAGGCTGCATCCACGAGCAGATTGCCACGGTGATGGACCTGCTTGCTCTAAGCACTAGTGCCAATTTAGCTGCACACAGGGGCACCAGGGACTTACAGGGACACATTGTCAAAGTGAGGACCTAGGCAAGACTCGCAGGGTAAATAAGTGCCAGCGATATCCTTTGTTCCTCTCGAGTCCCCCTCCCTGCCAGTGCGCTGAACACAGCGCAGCCATAGCCCTGATGTCATCAAACTGGATAACAAAGGTCGCTCTGCCCAGATGATTCCCTGAAACCCCACCTCCCTCAACTTGTGGCTCCACCCAAGCCATATCCAGGTGTATCCTCAGCGAGTCAGGAGCTCCTTGCTGAGACTCACACTGGTGGAGGCAGCAGGCCATGGTTCCTGATGTGGCCTTTTGAGGCAACTATAAGCACAGCATCTGTGGATTGCTTGCTAAATCTTAACAGGTGGCCCCAGAGGGGCACAGGCTGGGGCTAAGTTTGGCCTGCAGCTGAACCCCTCCTAGGACTGTGTCCCTGGACACCTACTTCACAAATTCATACTAATAAGACCGGGAGACTTAGGAGCTTTGCTTAGTACCTAGAAACAGACACGGAAAGACAGCCAAAATGGGAAGAAAAAGAAGCAGAAACCATATGAGAGAAGAGAACAGAGATCCAGATATAATAGAGTCAAGTAATCTAACAGATGCAGAGTTCAAAACACTGGCTATAAAGATGCTCAATGAACTTTTGGGAAGTGGAGAGAACTTCAACAAAGAAATAAAAACTTAAAAATGGAAGTGAAAATTATAAAAGGGAACCATTCTGAAACGAAGAACACATTATCAGAGATGAGAAGTATACTAAATGGAATAAACAAAGGAATAAACAAAGTGAATAAAGAAGAGTTTCTCTATTCACATTTTTTCTATAGCAAGAAAAAATATGCCAAAACTATAAAAATAATTTGAGGATATGGGACACTATTAAGGCTCCAAATATTTGTCTGATTGGCGTAACTGAAGAAAATCCAAATGTTGAACGGCTGTTTGAAGAAATAATGACAGAATACTTCCCTAACCTGGTGAAGGAAATGGACGTAAAACCCCAGGAAGCTCAGAGAATTCCAAAAGTCAGGGATTCCACACCAAGACACATCATAATTAAAATGTCAAATGTTAAATACAAAGAAAGAATATTAAAAGCAACAAGAGAAAAACAAATAATTACCTACAAAGGAACACCTATAAGACTGGCAGATGATTTCTCAAAAGAAACTATGCAAGACAGAAAGGCTTGGCAAAAAATATTCGAAAGGATGAAGACCCAGATATACAACCAAAGCTACCATTTAGAGTTGAAGGACAGATAAAGAGCTTCCCAAACAAAAATAAGCTAAAGGAATTTATCACCACCAAGCCAGTGTTACAGGAAATGTAGGAGGGACTTCTTTAAGAAGAAAAAACATGTATCAAAAACAGGAGTAAAGAATGGTAACTACATTCCTATAAATAAATACCTTAAATGGAAAAGAATTAAGTGCTCCAACCAAAAGACAGAGTGGCTGAAAGAATAAGAAAACAAGACTCCTACATATGAAAAGGAAGGGGATGGAAAAAAATATTGCTTTGATAGACCTAGAAGGTATTTAAGTCAGACAGAGAAAGATAAACACTATATGATTTCACTTATATGCTGAATCTAAGGAACAAAAGGAACAAGCTAATCAAAAACAGACTCATAAATATAGTGGACAATTTGGTGACGGACAGAGGGGAGAGGAGTTTGAGGGGCCAGGTGAAGGGCATGAAGGCTAAAGTAGTAGCTGATGGATGGTCACAGGGATGGCGAGCACAGGGAATGCAGTTAGCATTAATACGTTGGCTAGGTGGAGGGTCAGGGGAGAAAGGGCGCAATTGGGGGGATGGTTTTATAAACTATATAGATGTCTAACCAATATACTGTGTACTTGAAACTAAATTAAAAAAAATTTTTTTTAAAAAAAGAGCAAAATGCTTTAAATTTTTAAAAGAAATGGCTCTTTATGATTATATTTCTCACAAAATAAACATTTCAAAAGAAGACTGAGAAGATGAAACCAAGAGAATGGCCCTGAAAAAGGACAAAAGTAAAACAAAAATAAAAACTGTTTACTATTAAGCAAAGGAGTATTGAAGGATCACATTTTCTTCTCTACTGATCTAATATTTTTAGCAGAAAATCACATTTTCATACTCTACTGATTGCTACATTTTAATTTCTTCTTATTTGAACCATGACTTTCTTGTGTAATTTTCACCCCTTAATTTTTTTTAGGTTTTTCTCTGGAGGAGATAGAGAGACACTATAGGCACTAGAATAAATTTTTGAAATGGGAGAAAAAAAAAAAACAGAAAACCAAAAGCAGCAAAGGATGTGAAGTCTACAGAAGTAAGCAGAAAGCAAAAGTCAGATTGAAAGGGAATAACCAGTGACAGTGATCGATGAAGAAATATTAGCTGATTCAAGAGGTTAGCGTTGCCACGAAGGAGGAGTAAAGAGTGGAAGACAGCCTTAGCTCTAAGTAGAAACCACCACCAGAGAAGCTGTCAAGATGCCTTTAAATATTGACAACACAGTCCCACATTTCTTAAAAAAAACAAAATTAGATACTTACCTGACAAAGAACTGGCCAGGCTTCCTCTCCGTAACTTACAGTCATCCTGACTAAGTTGTCGTTGAAGTTTAGTTTTCCCAGTGGATGAAAATATGTCAGGATTACTGAGCTTCCTGAATAGCAGGGGACTAAGTCCACTTATAGCATCCTTTAAAGAGAAAATAATAAAAGTCTTTAATATATTTTCTGAAAGTGTATAAGAACTTTATACTAAATATCTCTACAACATTCATTATAGTTAAAAAGTAGCAACATTTTATATTTCCTATTCAATAGCCAGAAACATATTTCTTAGTAAAAACTGGGTATGCTATGAAAGATGAGGGACAATAATTATAAAATGCCAAAGGAAAAACAGGGAACGAGGTTCACAAGATGACACAATAAGACATTTTGGTAAAATGTATTATTCATAATGAGTACACATGCAGTTATGTTTATTTATTTTTCTCCTTTTATTCACTCTTCCTATATCCAATAAAGAAAAGCATATTTTAAAATTTAAATCATTTCTTCAATTAAGTAAATAAATAAATGTTATAAAAATTTTTTTAAATAAAGTACGTATTTTAGCTTTTAAAAACTCATAAGTAGGTATTCCTTTATCTGTTATACAACATTCTAACATTCAATTAATGCTAAAATAAAGCTTAGAGCTTCCTTTATATGTCTATAAGAGTTAAATACATGTTTTCAATGAAAAAGTATAAAAGCACCATGAAAAAAATAGACAATATGAAACTTTGATAGTGCCTTTCCTTTACCTTTTAAACTAGCCCAACATATTCCAACGCCTCTCCCTCCTCACTTAGTAAGGGTGTCAACATATCAAGATTCAGATATTCTGAAATAAACCTACCCAATTAACAGCATTAAATGAGAAACTATTTTGAAAAAAAAGGCAAATGAGGCACATCTCCTATATTTCAATGATGGAAGCTACAATAAACAACATAAGTAGCACATCAAACTGCTCTGGACAATACAAAGACAAATGAGAAACATAAGAAAAAACAACTGAAAACTATGTTACCAGCCATTTGAAAAACAAGACTCAATTAACTGGAACCATGGCAATACCAAAAGTCACAGGGAAAAAAAAAATGGAAAAATGTCTACCTCCTTGAGAAAAGATTTTTTAAAAACCTCTAAGATAATATACTGTGACTGGTGGGTTCACAAACTTGGGAAAGTACTAATATTGATTGGTGCTGGCTACCTAGAATATAATTTACAGGCATAAAGAGAAGAGTGAAGTTGATGAAGAAAAATAACCAAAAAAAAAAGGTATTTTTTTAATTGGTAGTAAATAGATAAAAGGAGAAAGGGGAATATTTAGGCGCTGTATCATCAAAGCAATTGATGTGAGCTGGGAGAAAGGAGAATTGGAAGCAACAGTTAATGCAAAAAGAGAAGGCAGCAAGGGGGCAGTCTCTATTCCCACTATGTAGTGTGTCAAGGATGAAATAATATCTATGCATTAAGGAAAACACAATAGAAGCAGGGTTTGGCCACAATATACTGCACTAGTAAACTACCAAAAAGGCCTATATGAAAGAAACATGAAGAGGAAAGGTCCCATTCCAAAATAACTTACAAATGAGCTACATGAGAGAGCCCAGCACTTGCCTGGATGCCTACTACACTGTATGAATCATCTTTAGCCAGAAAGGAACAACAAACGATAGAGGACTACATCAGCACCACTTAAGAGAAAACTGTATCCTTTTCAATCTCCCTATTCTCTAACATAACATACCAAAGAAAAGAAGCCAGAAAACAGAGTGAGGAAAAACGAAAGCAGATCATGCTCCTTCTTATTCCAAGCTTTAATCCTGTCAAAACTTTGCAAGAGAAAAAAAATATTTAATTAAATTAAATGTAAAATTTAATTTTTAAACTAAGATGTCTTCTTTTACTGAAGTTCATTGCTCATTTCAGACAAAGTACACATACCTAAGCATATATAACTCAATTAATTTTCACAAGTTAAACATCCACAAAACCAGCATCAAGATTTTAAGACATAACCAAGTACCCCTAAAAGTTCTTCTGCTTCCTTCTAGTCACTAGCCTCCAAGATAACCACTATCCAAGCGTCTAACAGAATTGATTATATAACATGAAAATCTTTATATGAGTCATTTAGCATGAACTGCTTTAGTTTTGCTTCTTTTGCTCAACTAGACAGGACTTTTTTAAATAGCAGGACATTACTGAATTTACCCAAGGAGTCATTAAGGTACAGAATAGAAGAATGAAGCAAATAAGACACAAGCACAAACAGGCCGAGAGGAAAAGAAAAATTATATAAGAAGTAAAACATTCTTATTAACTTCTTGCAATTTTCTAGTTCCTATTTCCAGTCACTTACAAGGCCCAAACTACATTTGCAGGTTCAATGGGATACCACTGTACTCTTTTAAGTTCTTCCTTAATGCTCAAACTAGATCAAATTGGTTTCTATCATTTATTTGATTAAATGATTCTTAAACAAAACAGGGAGTTAACCTTAAAAAGTGGAAGGAACCTAATATAACTTCCAAGTTTCTAACTTGGGTGGTATGCTTATCAAGCCAAGAATACAGAAAGAAAAACAAGTTTACATTTAAAACATTATTATGGCAATAGTAAATATTCTTATAACTAAAATTACAGCACTTTTCCAATAACTATTAGGGAAACTATAAATGTTTAGCCTGAAAGAAAGAAGACAAAGGAGACATGAATAACGCTCTTCAACTACATGAGGGCTATTTCCCACATATTAAGAGAGTAAACTTTTTACTTCAGAGGCCAGAATTAGAACTACTAAATGAAAATAACAGAAGTTGGGTTGATTAGAAGGAAGAACTGTCTAACAGTGAATAGGATACCTTAAAAAAAAAAATGACTGTGAACTTGGCAGAAATGCAAATTTTCAGTCCTCACCCCAGATCTACTAAATTAGAAATTCTCGGGGAAGGAACCAGCAACCTGTGTTTTAACAAGCCCTCCAGGTAATCCTGAAGTACACTAACGTTTGAGACTAGATCAAAAATTTCAATATGATGCCACCAACACAGAGGTATGTTAATCAACTGTGAGGCTTGTGTTATGAATTATCTAAAATTGATATTAAAGTACTCAAATTTGCAATGTTTACACTCTTAATTGAATGAAAGCAGGTTCTTGGTAAACACAATAAAGTCAATTCACTTATATTACAATATTCTTTCTTAAGTGAGAATTTTATAAGCAGAATGACAGGAAGCATGCCAGAAACTATGCAAAACTTGTATTTATCTATTGTAGCAATACTATAACAATAACGTATCTAACATATGCCATGTACATTTTAACTGTCAAATAAAACTTTAAAAGGTTGAAAATTGCCTTACTACACGATCTCTATGTGTTCCTTCCAACTCTAAGAGAGTACCACTTTCTTTTTTAATTCAGAGTACTGAACTGTGGCTATTTTGCTCTGCCTTGGGAGTCTTCAGAGTCCTTCATCTTTTGGCTCAAACCATCTCCCTCCTCCACAACACCAAAGCAAATCTCAGACTAACTTTATCCATAAGACTAGTGCAGTGCTTACACTACTATGCTATTACGGATAAGACTCAAAGTAGGCAATGGATTCACAGCTGAAAACAGCAATCTACACACGAAAAATTTGTCTATCAGGCTAAAAACCTAGGTTAACTCTCATTAAGAGTTATCTTATCCCATATGCTTGGTAATCCAATAGGTGACTAGAATACCCAGTGGCAGATTCTTCCTATCTTGCCAAGAGTCAAACACAGGTGCCACAGTAATCAAAGTCCAATCTCTTAAACCCTATCAAAAAGCCTTGACTTGATATCCATATGCAAAAAAAAAAAAAAAAAAAAAAAGAACCTTGACCCATACCTCAAGCATATAGAACACAACATATACAAAAATTAACTCTCAACTGATCATGAATCCAACTATAAAATCTAAAAGTATAAAACTTCAGAAGAAAATACAAGAGTAAATTTTTGTAACTTTGAGTTAGGTGGAGTTCTTAGATAAATTGGACTTCATCAAATTTAAAAACTACTACTTACTGTTAAAAAAAATCACACACAAAATTTGCAAAACAGACATCTGAGAAAGAATTGGCATTCAGTATATGTAAATATCTTTCCCAACTCAATAATAAGAAAACATACAAGCCAATATAAAATGGGTGTTACGACTAATGGGCCATATCCAGCCTCGTTTTTGTAAATAAAGTTTTATTGAAACCAAACAAAGGGCAAAAATTGAACGTTCAGCATACATAGAAACAAACTGAGATAACGATGACTGAAAAGTGGGGGTTTCAAAATCCAGGTTCACAAAAGGGAATGGAGATAAGGCACGTACAGAAGAAACGGACGACTGTGTGTGTGTATACATATACAGTTATATATATATATATAAATAGATAGATAGATATTGATATATATATAACTACCTTTTACATATTCATAATGGTAACCACATGCCAAAGATTCAGACCCATAGTATATAACATAAAACAAAAAGGACCAGAGGGGAAACCCACAAAAGCCAACCAAAATAAATAAAACAGAAGCACATGGACAAAGAAGCAATAGAAACACTGAGCTACCAGAAAGCAGAAGATAAAATGACTATAAGAAGACCTTATATTTCAATAATCACCCTAAATGTAAATGGACTGAACTCACCAATAAAAAGGCACAGATCAAAAAACAAAACCCAACCATATGCTGCCTCCAGGAGACACATCTCAGTTCCAAAGACAAATATAGACTCAAAGTGAAAGCATGGAAAATGATATTTCAAGCAAATAGCATTCAGAGAAAATCGGGAATAGCGATACTAATATCAGATGAAATGGACTTCAAAAAAATAGACTTCGTAATGATAAAGGGAATCATGCACCAAGAAGACATAACACCTAATAATATCTATGCTCCCAATCAGGGGCCCCCGAAATATGTAAAGCAATTACTAACAAAACTAAAGAGAGAAACAGATCAAAACACTATCGTAGTAGGGGACATAAATACACCACTGTCGGTTATGGAAGATCATCCAAACAGAACTATCAATATGGAAATAACATCCTTAAATGATACAGTAGACCAAATGGACATAATTGACAAATGGACAGCTGCTTATACATTCTTCTCTAGTGCACATGAAACATTCTCAACAATCGACCACATACTGGGACACAGAGATAGCCTCAACAAATATAAGAGAGTTGAAATCATACCAACCATATTCTCTGATGATAATGCTTTGAAACTAGACGTCAACTGCAGAAGGAAATCAGAAAGAAGCACAAATACATGGAGATTAAACAACATGCTACTGAAGAATAATTGGGTCAGAGAATAAAACCAGAGATCAAGAGATACATAGAAACAAATGATAATGATAGTACAACATATAAAAATATTAGGGACATGGCAAAAGCAGTCATAAGAGGAAAGTTCATATTTTTACAGGCTTATCTCCAAAAACAAGAACAACCTAACGCTTCATCTTAAAAACTAGAAAAAAAAAAGAACACAGGAAACCTAAAGTCAGCAGAAGGAAATAATAAAAATTAGAGCAGAAATAAATGAAATTGAAAACAAATAAACAAACAAAAACACAGAAAAAATAAATGCAACCAAGAGCTGGTTCTTTGAATTTAATAAAATTTACTAACCCCTGGCTGCACTCACTCAAAAAAAAAAAAAAAAAAAGAGAAAGGACACAAATAAATAAAATCAGGGATGAAAGAGGGAAAATTATGACTGACATCGCAGAAATACAAAGGATCATACAAGAATATTATGAAAAAGCATATAACACCAAATTTAATAACCTAGAAGAAATGGATCAGTACTTAAAAGAATACAACAACCTTCCTAGACTGAATCAAGAAGAACTGGAAAATCTAAATAGACCAATCAGATAAGGTGTCTGGAAGTTGAAACGATCATCAAAAACCTACCAAAAACCTACCAAAATCCAGGACCAGATGGCTTCACAAGTGAATTCTACCAAACATTCAAAGAAGGTTTAATAACTATTCTCCTCAAACTCTTCCAAAAAGTCAAAGAGGAGGCAATACTTTCCAACTCATTTTATGAGGACAATATTACTCTGATACCAAAACCTGGTAAACATAACACAAAAAAAGGAAAACTACAGACCAACATGTTTCATGAACACAGATGCAAAAATTCTAAATAAGATTCTAACAAACCGAATACAGCAACATATTAAAAAATCAAGTAAGTTTCAACCCAGAGGCACAGGGCTGGTTCAATATATGAAAATCAATTAATGTGATATACCACCTAAACAAATTAAAAAATAAGAATCATATGATCATATCAATAGATGCAGAAAAAGCCTTCAACAAGATACAGCATCCATTTATGATCAAAACACAACAAAATCGGTATAGAAGGAAAATACCTTAATATAGTAAAAACCATGTATGACAAGTCCTCAGCCAACATTATACTTACTGGTGAAAAACTAAAAACCTCCTCTCTAAGATAAGGAACAAGGCAAGGCTGTCCAGTACTCTTATTCAATATAACATTGGAGGTCCTAGCAAGTGAATTAGACAAGAGAAAGATATAAAAGGCATCCAAATAAGAAACAATGAAGTCAAACTGTCACTATATGCAGATAACATGATTCTTTATATAGAAAACCCTAAAGACTCCACAAGAACACTACAAGAAACAATAACCAAATACAGTAAAGTCTCTGGATACAAAATCAACCTTCAAAAATCCATAGCTTTCCTAAACTCTAATAATGAAGTGTCAGAAAAAGAAGTAGAAAAAATAATTCCTTTCGCAATTGCAACAAAAAGAATAAAATAACTAGGAATAAATTTAAAAAAACAAGTGAAGGACCTATATAATGAAAACTGTAAGACCCTATTAAAAGAAATCAAAGAAGATACAAAGAAATGGAAAGATATTCTGTGTTCTTAGACTGGAAGAATCAACATAGTTAAAATGACCATATTACCTAAAGCATTATACAGATTTAATGCAATCCCCATCAAAATCCCGTCAGCCTTTTTTAAAGATACAGAACAAAAAAATCATCAGATTTGTATGGAAGCACAAAAGACTCCAAATTGCCAAAGCCATCCTGAGGAAAAAGAATGAGGCTGGAGGCATCACTCTGCTGGACTTCAGATTATACTACAAAGCAACAGTAATCAAAATGACATAGCAGCAAAACAGACACATGGACCAATAGAACAGAATCAAGAGTCCAGAAGTAAATCCATATATATATATGCAAATAATTTTCGACAAAAAAATCCAAAAACATACAGTAGAGAAAAGAAAGCCTCTTCAATAAATGGTGCTGAGAAAACTGGAAAGCTATCTGCAAAAGAATGAAACTAGACTGTTGTCTATCATCACACACCAAAATTAACTCAAAATGGATTAAGGATCTGAATATAAGATCTGAAACAATAAAATCATAGAAGAAAACATAGGAATTAAACTCAGGGACCTTGGACTTAAAGAGAATTTTACAAATTTGACCTCAAAGGCAAGGGGAGTAAAAGTAAAAATAAATGAATAGGACTACATTAAGCTAAAAAGGTTCTGCTTAGTAAAAGAAATCGTCAACAAGGTATAGAGATAACCATCTCAATGGGAAAATATATTTGTAAGTAACACCTTGTTAAGAGCCTAAAATCCAACATATACAAAAAATTCACACGACTCAGTAACAACAAAAAACAAACGATCCAATCAAAAAATGGGCAGAGGTCCTGAAAAGACACTTCTCCCTACAGGACATAAAAATGGCCAACAAATATTTGAAAAGATGCTCAATATCGCTAGCTAATAGGGAAATGCAAATTATAACCACAATGAGATACCATCTCACACCTGTTAGAATAGCTATAATCAGCAGGACAAGTAATAACAAATGTTGGAGAGGATGCGGAGAAAAAGAAACCCTCATACACTGCTGGTGGGACTGCAAATTGCTATAGCCACTATAGAACAGTATGGAGGTTCCTCAAAAAACTAAGAATTGATCTACCATATGATCCAGCAATCCCTCTACTAAGTATTTAGCCCAAAGACCTGAAAACCCATATCCAAAAATATAGTTGCACACTGATGTTCACAGCAGCATTATTCACAGTGGCCAGGACATGGAAGCAACCAAAGTGTCCTACAATAGATGATTGGCTAAAGAAGCTGTGGTACATATATATACATATATTACTCAGCCATAAGATGAAACACTGCCATTTGTGACAGCATGGATAGAACTCGAGATAATCATGCTTAGTGAAATAAGCCAGACAGAAAAAGTAGAAAATCACATGATATCACTTACATGTGGGATATAAACCTAAAAGCAACAAATAAGGAAGACAAACAAACAGAGACTCATGGACATTGGCTATAGGCTAGTGGTTACCAGAAGGGTGGGGGAAGAGAGTGGAGATAGACAAGGTTAAGGGGGTCAAATATAGGATTTAGGGGAAGGATGAAGTGGGTAAAGGGGATCAAATATATGGTCGCTGAAGAAATCTAGACTTTGAGTGGTAAACACACAATGGAATATACAGATGTCAAATAATGATGTACACCTGAAAATTATATAATTCTATTAACTAATGTTACCCCAATAATCTTAATTAAAATTTTTTTAAAAAATCAAAAATTCTGTAGTCTTCTGTGAACATCACTGTTAATTGACAAGGTAGTTTTATATATATATCAACTATCCACTGCAAAGTTGTAGGAACAATGACCAACCTAATAGCAATGAGTATCCTTAGGCTCTAGATTGCAGTTGTTCTGAAATATCATTTCCTATTAAAAGAAACCAGAAGTTCTTGGGAAAACAGCTAATTCCAGGTCTAAGCTTGTGACAGTCTGACATACAAGATAGCAAGAGAAACCTCAAAAATGTTAGGATGTGGTCAAAATACTAAGGAACCCAACTGAAGAGGCTCTTCCTAGAAAGACCATTTGAGCTTCAATTAATACAAGAAAGCACATGAAATATGGGCTGAAACCTATCAAAAACATTTAAATGCATAACTACACACTGGTTAAAAAAAATAACTAGTCACCTACTGAAGATGACAGGGAACCAATTTATTAACTTAAAAACTAAGTAAATAACAAGAAAGAATCAGGTATTTCATACATGAACTATACCGATGGGAACCAAACAGTAGTTGAGGGAAAGCATCTCCTTAAAATGTTATTCCGGCTAATGAACGAAAATTAAGTGATAGAATTAGATCACTATTTTGCAACCCCAATTAGTTAATCGCAGCACTGAGCATCAAACAATTGCTATAATCAAAGATCAAAAAGTAGACATCATGTGTCTCCTGTTGAAAGAATACACTACCACATGTAATCTTGCCAAAGGAATAAAGGAATTGAACCTGAGACCGATTAAGCTTCTGTATCCAGCTACAATTTGCAAGAAATACAAATAACACAGAATTATTTTGAAATGCACTGTGGGAAACTCTACAGGTCAAATGCCCCAGAGTTTTTCAACATTTAAGTTTTAAGGAAAAGGAAAAGATGGAAGAGAAACCTATAGATTAAAAGAGACTATCTAGATCTTTTTTTAATGGTTAAGATTAAATTGTAAGTCTTAGATGCAAATTTACAAAGAAATGCAAGTAAATGACTTTTTTAAGTCAGGATAGTAATTATTTTTGGAAGGAGGAAGTGGCTATAATTGAGATGGAGCACAAGGAGAGGAGTTTCTAGAATGGCTGGCAAAATTCTTTTTCTGGACCTGGGTAAGAGTTATAAGGATGTTCACCTTATAATAATTCATTAAGCTAAACTTTTTTTTTTAGTGCTTTTCTGTACTTGTTACATTATACAATAAAAAGATTAAAAAGAAAAAAAAAGGAAAAGGAAAATCGCAAAACAAGTAGCCTGTTACAAAAGAAAATATTCTGCTACACATATAGTCACAGTAGTGAAAAAGAATGAACACAATAAAAAACATAGAAACAAAACATTTAGTGAGACCCAATACAAACCAGGCATTTTAAATCTTGATTTAACCATAAAAACAATACTACAAAATAACATTCTCACTTCATTTCACATGTAAACCTACTAAGCTACTAAGAGAATTGAAACCTAGTCCAAAGTATGCTTTTCTCCATGTTATAAATGACATTAATAAAGAACTCACAACAATCAATAAGGAAGATAAAAAGAAAGTCTATAAGAAAAACAAGAAATCACATTAATAAAGAAATCAAAGAAGACAAAAAATCCAAATAAACAATAAATATGAAAAGATTCTCAACCTCACTAGTAATCAGAAAATGTATTTAAGTACCAAGATGCCATCTAAACCCAGCGAAAAGTAACAAAACCAAAGGTTGGCAAGGACATAAACATCACTGGTCAAAGTACAAATTGGTACAATCACTGTGGAAAGCAATTTGGCAATAACATCCAGCAAGAGAAACTCTTGTAAATGTGCACAAGGTGATAAGCACAAGAATATTTACTGCAGCACTATAAAAAGGAAAATGAAAATATCCTAAGGATCTGTTAATTCAAAAGAATGCTACGTAGTATTTAGACATTAATGAAACTGATCTAACTATATTAAGGTAGATCCAGGTTGGCAAACTTCGGCAGCAGGACGATTCTTATCCATAGCATATTTATATTCAGCCAAGCAGCTGAAAATAGTTTTTAGCTTTGTAAATGGTTGAAAGACAAATCAAAGGAACAATATTTCATGAAATAGTCTCAATATGAGGAATATAAAAATTATATAAAATTCCAATTTCAATGTTTCTATATAAAGTTTTACTGAAACACAGCCAAGTTCATTCATTTACATATAGTTTTATGGATGCTATTATGCTACAACTTACAGTTGAGTAGTTGTGAGACTATATGACAACTCCTAAAACATTTATCATCTGGCCCGTTACAAAGTTTGCTGATCCATGATATATTTAATTCTCAAAAACAATGTTAAGTGAAAAAAAGTGAGAGTAAAAAAATACATAAAATAACATATAAAAGAATACATACATAACATATAAAATTTTAAAACAAATACTGCTATATTTTGCTTATGGATAAATATATTTCATAATGGATTTTTTTCCACTAATGCAAAATTTTAATACACATCATCTTCAAGACAGTGAGGTTTCCTCCTGGGATAGTGGCAGCGGGGAAAGGGATGCTAACAATTCCTTTAATATTTTACTTCTTTAGAATAAAATCTAAAGCAAAATGTAAACATCTGTGAAATCTAGGTAGATGCCTAATGTATTTTCCTGTAAATTTGTAATGTTTCATAATTAAACATTTTTTTAAAACAAAGTGAGAATTAAAATTGTGGGAAATGATTATCAAGTTGAAATTTAATTTTTTTATTGTGGCAACATTAAGACCTTTATATATAAGATCTTTATAAGACTTCTATATGATACAGACACATAGACATACATGGTCAAATACTTTTTTCAAGATACTCAAAGCCTTCATTTAAAAATTACAACAAAAAAGGGACACAAGATTCCTTTTTTTGTGTGTGCTTTAATGTGTAGAAAAGAAAATTTAGCAGAGAAATAAGGCAGAGATTTTACACAAAAATCACAAAGCCAATGATAGTACAGAAATATAAATCTAATCTTAATTTCAAATCTATAAATTCCATTTTATCTCTCTAAAATAATTTGGTAGTTAAAATGAAAGCATCTTCAACTTTTTAAGAACATAGTGGAGTCAAGGCTCTAGGACTTGGAGATCCTTGAACAAGTTATTCAACCCCTCTGTACCTTAACTCTTTTATCTGCGGATAATACTATCTACCTTATAGGGCTGATAAGAGATTTAAAGAAATCAAGTGTTTAGCATGTTAGGGATATAAACTTAAGCAAAGTAAAACGCCTATACTGATTATTTTTTCACATTATGGTGAGTAATGCAGTAATTCTCAAAGTGTGGTCTCCAGAGCAGCATCAGTTTCATCATTATCTGAGGACTTATTAAAAAAGGTAAACTCCCAGACCTACTGAATAACAAATTCTGGGCATGGTGCCCCAACCATCCTTGCCTATAACAAGCCCTCAAAATAATTCCATAACTCTGAAGGCTAAGAATAACTGTCCTGAAGAAGTTCACATCCATCCTCAAAAAGAAGTAAGGTTCTGACTGGAGTAGGCACATGTGACTTGGCCACAGTCTCAGAAGTTAAAAAGTTGAAGCACCTAGGACAACTGGATAGTCAAATTCAAAAGAATAAAGGTAGACAGATCTTCATCTCATATCATGTACAAAAATTAGCTCAAAATGGATCAAACATCTAAAGAGCTAAAACCATAAAACTCTTAGAAAAAAACATAGGCCTTGGATTTGGCAATGGTTTCTTGGATATGACTCTGAAGTCACAGGGGACAAAAAAAATAGATAAATTATATTTCATCAAAATTAATAACTTCTGTACATCAAATGACACTAATAAGTGAAAAACAATCCACCAAATGGGAGAAAATATCTATACAGATCAGATGTCTGTTAATAGTATCCAAAATAAATAGAGAACTCTCAAAACTCAACAACAACCCAACTTAAAAACAAAGTACTTAAATAGATATTTCTATGATGAAGACATACAAATGGTCAACAAGCACATAAAAAAGATGTTCGACATCACTAGCTTACAGGAAAATGCAAATAAAAATCACTATGAGATATCATTTATCATATACACCTATAAGGATAGCTATGATTTCTTAAAAATAGAAAATAACATGTTAACAAGGTCATAGACAAACTGTAATGTTTATACACTGCTACTTGGATACAATCCCACTGACATAATCACTGTGGAAAGTTTGGCAGTTCCTCAAATACTGAAACATAGAATTACCATATGTTCCAGCAATTCCACTCATTTATATATATATATATATATATATATATATATATATATATACACACACACACATATATATATATACACATACATATAAATATGTGTGTATATATATATATACATATATCTGTGTATATATATATATATAACAGATACTCAAACAAAAACTTGTACACAAATGTTCACAGCAGCACATCCCAATCAGCAAAAGGTAGAAACACCCAAATGCCCATCAATTGATGACTGAATAAACAAAATGTGGTATATCCATACAACAGAATATTACTCAGCCATAAAATGACATGAAGTACTGATATATGCTACAATGTGGGTAAATCTCAAAAACATTATCCTAAGTGAAAGAAGCCAGACATAAAAAGCCACATATTCTATGATTCCATTTATATAAGATGTTCAGAGTCCACTGCAACAGAAAATAGTAGTGGTTGTCAGGAACCGGGGGAAGGAAGAAATTTCCTTCTGGGGTAATGAAAATGTTCTGAAACTAGATGGTTGCACAACATTCAAATATACTAAATGTCACTAATTGTAAACTTTATGTTAAGTGTATTTTACCATAATTTAAAAAGTCAAAGCACATGTGGAGGTGGGCTCTCTAAGGCAAGACTTCCTTCCAGGAGCCTTTTTAAGTGAAAACAGCTGAGATAGTCTCCCTTCCCTCAGGCATCTCTATGGCTTCCTTCTGGCTGTTCTCCTCTTCCACATGACTGGATTGACAAAGTGAGAAAGCCTGAGGACAGAACTCTGTAGTCACCAAGACCAGAAGGAGTATGGGGGTTGCCAGAGACTAGCTCTGCCAGAGGCAGAGGGAAACAAGCTTTTCCAGATCTAGCTGTTCTTAGGAAAAAGCCTTTCTTTACTTGCTTTCAAAATGGTTATTACCCAAAACTCTGTGGATCTACAAGGAATAAAAGAAGACTATGGTTCCAGGCTGTCTACACCCCTCAAAAAAGAGGATTTCTACATAGTTCTAGCTGAAGACTATATTGGGGTTTGAGGCCAGTGGCAGGGATTGGCTATATGTTGACCGAACATGATTCACCTTCCTCCTGGGCACAATCTAGATAACATTTCTCAGCCTTCTAGCATTTAGGCATGGCCCTGTGACTGAATTCTGGCAGTAAAATATGAGTGGAAGTGATAAAGTTACTTCCAGACCTGGCCCATTAAAACCTCCCACAAGATCCATCACTTGCCTCATGTGGCCTTGGAAGCCATGTGTCAAAAATGGTAGAGCCTCCATTAGTCTGAGTTCTTTTGAATGTAGCTGATACAACTCATGTCCTTTAACATAAAAAGACTACTAACATTGTTCTTACTGGTCAAAGGCAGGCCTCCTGAGTCACCTGAACAAAATCATCTTAGTATCACACCTTTAAAATAACTTAAAGAACTTTTTAAAATTAATATCAACTATTTCTAAACTCTGCTTTTTAAAACATTCCTGAGGGCCTCAAACAGTAATGAAAATCTGACAACCACAACCTAACATTCCTATGTTACCGCTGCTTTTCTGAAATATAGACAGACAAACTATGTGGCTTATTAATCTCCAACAAACAAAGGGTGAAAGGATCTGTGCATCTGCAACTCAGGTTCACAGAAAGAATTAAAGTTGGTAGAACTAAAATACTACAGAATTTTTAAAAGTGGTCTCCTTGGCTTGAGTTTGTTCTTGATTACATTCTAAAATCTAAGGAGACTTCCATGTTCTAAGCCAGTTACTTATAAATAAATCCATAAAAGTTTCTCTAAAGGGAAAAATGCACAAATTAAAGCCTCCTTTTTAAGATGAACAATGTAAAAGAACAGTTTGACAACACCAACAAACCAAAGGTCAAGGTATATCTTTTTTTATCATATTTCTTTCTAAAACCAGATGAGAACACTAAAAATACATGAATTTTATTTTCACACATTCTGTGCATGTACCTTAAAAATATAATGATAATTAACCATATTGAACACTTCTTGGTATCAGGCTTTGTATAAGTGTTTTATGTGGATTAATTTATTAAATACTCACAATGACACTATGAAACAGGTAATATTATCTCTACTTTCTATATACACATATATAATAATAATAATTAAGGCTTAGAAAACTTAAATAACTTGCCTCAGGTCATGGAGTTGGAAGTAAGTCAGAAAATGACTCAGTCTTAATCACAATATAATTCACTTGGAAGTACTTATTTAGAAACTGCTATAAACAATTCTAGAAGCTAAAGATATAGCAGTGAGAAAAGCAAACCCAAATTCCTCCCCACATGAACCATATATTCCAATGCAGACAAATGGGAATAAACAACAATATGTGACAATAACAGGTGAATAAAAGACATGACTAAAAAGCAGGAAAAAGATTAAGAGTATTACTTTTAAAAGGCTGGTCAAGGAAGGCCTCTTTGAGGAGGTGATAGTTGAGCGGAGACCTGAATAAAATGAGAAAGCCAGCAATATAGATATATCTGAAAAAAGGTAGAGAAAACTATCAAGTGTAGAAGTCCTCAAATAATAATTTTTAAAATGTCCTCAGGCAAGAGCATACTTAATAAATTTGGAGGCCACCAAGATAGCCAATCTGACTACAGTGGAAGGAAATGAGGATAGAGAAAGCAGATCATGTAGAATCTTAAAGGACAAACCAAGCACTTTGGATTCTGATCTAAATTGTGATGGATAGCCACTGTAGGGTTTTGCATAGGGGGGTGACAGTCTCAAATTTAAGCTTTTAGAGGATGATGCCAATTTTGCTATATGCAAAATACCAAGGAGTTCAGGGGCAACTAGAAGAATAGAACCAGTAAGACCAGTTAGGGGAGTTTTACAGTAATCCAGATGACAGATAATAAAAGACTAAGATTAGGGTAGTGATGGAGCTAGTGGGGAAGTCTCATTCAATCTGAATGTCGCATCAACCAGACCTGATGGTCTGAATGTGGAATAATAGGACGTCAAGAAAAGAATCAAAGACAACTTTCAAGTTTTGGTCTGAGTAAATGGGAGCACAGTAGTGCCATTTACTGACATGGGAAAGGCTGGAGAAGAAGCAGACTGGGAAGAAAAAAGCAGTAGTTCAGTTTTGGCGTGTTAAGTCTATTAGCTATCCAAATGGAAATGTCACATAGACAACTGAATAGGAGTCTAGAGCTCAGAAGAAAGAAAGGAATCATCAGCATACAGATGGAATGTAAAGCAATATCATCTGATGAAATCATATCAGGCAGGAGAATAGACTGTAGAAACAGATTAAAAACTGAATCCTCTGAAAACTGAGATAAGAAGAAAACCAAGAGAGCATGGTCCCAGAAGTCAAATAATGGAATGATTGACCATGTCAAACAACAGGTCAAGTTGCAAACTGGTCCCTGGAATTTGGCCAATAATGATCCTGACATAGTGTTTCATAGAATGATGGAGACAGAAGCCTGACAAGTGGGTTCAAGAAAGATGAAGGGAGAGGAAATGAAAGCAAAAGATATGAACAATTCTTTCAAGTACTTTTGTTACAAAGAGGAACATTTTCCTACTCATAGACAATTATTTTGTATCACTTGCTCTTCTACCTGAAGTATTGCCAAGAGCCTCCTAACTGGTCTCTCTGCTTCCACATATCCAGTCTCAACAGAGTAGCCAAATGTATTGGATAAAATGTTAGCTCATGTGATTCCTCTGTTCAGAACTCATCAAAGGCTTTCCATCTCATTCAATGTAAAAGCTAAAAACCTTACAACTGCCTATTAAGACCCTTCACAATCTGAAATTCTCCACAATCCAGCCCTCTTCTCCTAATCTTTCCCCTCTAAGGTCATCTACCACTCTTCCTCTTATAAACTCCACCCCAGCCACACTGGCCTCCTTGCTGGTCCTCAAACACAAATTTTGAAGGTGGTGGTATGTTTTTAGCCCATGGTACTTCCTATTCCCCCTATCAAGAATGTCCTTTCCCTGGATAACCTAAATGCCTTTCTCTTACATCCTTCTGGTCTTTACTCAAATACTCCATTCCAAAGAGATACCATTCTTGATAATGCTATTTAAAATCATAATCCTCTATCATTCTATATTCTGCTACCCTGCTTTATTTTCATAGGTATTTATTACCATATAATACAATACATCATATATTAATTACCTGATTCCCTCTATTAGAATAGAAACTTCACGAAAGCAGGGTTTGTGGTCTGCCTATTTCATTGCTGTAGACCCAAAATTACTAAAAAAAAGTTAAATATTGAAAGAATGAATAAATAAGGTGGATTATAGGATTAATGAAGTTTATAAGTTGAAAAATATTATAGCATGTTTACATGTTGAGAATCACCAATAGAAAAGAAAAAGTAATGACTCAGGAATATGAAGAAATAATTGCTAGAATAAAACTCTAAAATAGATGTAGAGGTTGGCCTTATATAGGAGTAGGGACAGATTATCCATAGCAATACGGGGTAAATAATATGAGTACAAACACAGGTAAGTTGGGTGATTAGTAATGGGAGCTTGTGGAAGTTCTCTTCTGATTATCTTTTTTTCTCCTCAGTAAAACAGGAAGCAAGGACATCAACTGAGTGTTGGAGGTTTGAGGAGAAAGATTAAACTATCATTTAAAAGTAAATGAATGAGATAAATGTCATATGATTGACTGTCAGTGCTAACAGACTCCTTGAAATTCCTGATCACAAATTTTTATGTCAGCATGGTCATGTTTTTCTCCAGCCACATTCAGCTGCTTAAAAACAGGTGCAAATAGGCAGAGTTGGTTTAATCATGGTTGGAATCTTGTCAAGCAAATATGACAGAAGGGGTAAAAGACAAGGGAACTGAAGGTACATGCACAGAAATGGTTATGATAGGCCATGTTAAGTTGGATAGGAAGGAAAGTAGAGAAGGAGAAGCATGAGGTGATTAACAATGAAAAGATGATTTAATAATAAAAAAAATGCGCTGGAAGTTACAAAGAGCTTGAATAATTTTTTGTGAGGAAATTCTAAAAGGAGTGTAAACTGGAGAAAGAGAGATGATGTGAAGGTCAGAGTGTGTGGCAAGCTCAAAACTATGCCTTTAGAGGTGAAATAATTATTGGTAAAGATGAAATACACCCATCCCTCGATTTACATGGATCATTCATTCTGTGCTTTTTTTTATACAGAAGAAAACCACGTAAAGAGTACACCAGTACGAAAATATATACTAAATAGGCCAACATAAGTCACAAAAATATTTATCTACATATTGTCACAAAAAAATGCTAATGAAAATTCAGAAACACCAAAAGAAATTTTATTCACTGTCAGTGTCTATATTGTAATCTAAAGCAATCAACCATCTCTTTTTAATTGGCACAAAGTCACTATATCACTCGAAATATTTGGGAGTACTACTTCAATTTCATTTTTTACATTTATGTTTTGGATGCCCTTTTTCCAAACCCATCTTTTGCTAAGTTTTCATAAATTCTTCAATATTCACTGAAACATTTTAAAAAATCTTTTCTATATTTTAAGGCTCGTTGGATGTTTGGATCAATATCTAGAATTGCAGTTTCAAGTTTTGTAGCCAATTGAAGAGCTTGTAAATATGTTTCTGCAGTGAATAAAACTGGTTCAAGGTCACTGCTGTATTCATCAGCAGGATGGGCTTCATATATTAAGTGAATTAATTCATTATCAGTTAATTTGTGACCTACTAGTAAATCATTAATATCATCTACATGCAAATTGTCAGAGCCTTCTTCTTGAAATTTATTTAATAAATCAATAACGCCAGTTAATCCCTCTTCAGTTGTTGGAACCATATTCCCTGGTACAATCACCTCTGGTCATATTGCTTTCTAGCAAGCATTTAGAGTTGCTGGCTTTATACTACTCAAAGCTAAAGCAATATTCTTGATACAACTTAAAATTGTGTATTTATTCCAGGTTTCTGTAACTGTAAGTGATTCATTATCTTCAAGTTTATTAAAAATATCATTAAAACTCCATTTAATATAATTAATCTTAAAGGTGGAAATAATGCCTTGATCTAAAGGTTGAATCAAGGAAGTTGTATTTGGTGGCAAATGTACAACTTTTATATTTGGATGTTCTAATTTGTGTGGATGACCAGGTGCGTTATCTAAGACTAAAAGTATTTTAAAAGGAAGACATTTTTCTCTCATATAATTTTCAGCTTCTACAGGAAAATATTTGCAAAACCAATCCCAAAATGCATAAGCAGTCATCCATACTTTTTTATTTGCCATCCAATGAATCAGAAGATCACTAATAATTGTTTAAGTATTCTTTGTATGCTGCTGAGTTAAGCTATCATTTTTTTTAGAGAGAGTAATCACCAATAAGGAAAATAAAAAAGAACTGCATAAAATGAGACCACATAAATGGAAACCACGTATAAAAAGTCTGTGTAAACTGGGGGAGAGGGGATACTTACCGCATATATACAGCTCACATAAAAAAATAGCATGTAAATCGAGGGACAGGTGTATACCTAATGAACATGGAAGTAGGAGGCTCAGATTGATGTCAATTCTTCCTACCAATTTACTATACATCCACTGTATACATGGCTGTAGCACAGAGAAAAAGTCTTTGGGAATTAACGATGAAGTACGATACTAAAACAAAAAGGCTGTCAACTATGTCTCACTAACAATGAGTTATATGTAAGCCCTGACTCCCAATAAAGTCTAACCTCTGCTCTCCCTTAATGACTTTGTCCTCTTCCTCCAAATCTAGCTGTACATCCAACAGCCCCAGTTTTCAAACCCCTTTGTAACTCCAAGTATGTATATTATGATGAAAAGCAACTAACACCTACTGATGAAAAGTAGTAATTACCAAGGTACTATGGGGATTTCACCAAGAAAGTACAAAGCTAGATGGCAAACTTAGCAGGGAACCATATAGCAGCTGAGACCAGCAATAAAGGAAACACACTGATTGCAATATTCAGCTGCCTTTGGCAGTCCCGACTGTAGGTCACCATCAGTAACTGGTGAAGAAGCTTTTAAGTGAATCTTTAGGCTAAGCAGCAGCCAGAAGATGGGAAAACTCTGTAATGAGATGTGTCCCACTCCCCTCTAGGGAACATTATCCAACCTGCTTAAACCATCCCAGGTTCTCTGCTCCCAGTATCCTTGATAAAATCAAATCTTCCAAAGCTTACAGGTTTTCAGGAGCTGGCCCTTACCCATATTACTTCTGGATAAAGAGGGGAAGGAAGACCAGTAAATTTTTGTCTCAATCACTATATCCTACACTTAATTCTCCATACAGTTGACAGAATAATCCAAGTAAAACACAAGTAAGACCTTCCTGCTCCCCTGCTTATTACCCTTTTCTATAGTACTGAAGATTTTCTACAATATAAACTCCTTTAGTCTCTTAACTTACCATTTATGCCTTTAACTTCAAGTTCCAGCAATACCAAACTGATTTTAGTTCCTCACACATAATATGCAGCTTCCCCTGTATGCACTTTCTCCCTATACTTTTGCCAATGCACTAACATTATAATGCGGGGGAAGAAGATGGTGCTGATATTATGAATTTAATTTTGAAAATTTCTCAATGGTACTGAGGGAATCCTAGGAACTAAAATTGAACTCCATCTTCCTCCATCCTCAAAAATGTCTCATATTCTGTACTTGTCTATTTCTATCATACTACAATTACTACTCAAATCATCCAAATTTAAAATATTTTAATCATTTTCTCTTCATTTAATAATTACTTATCATCTATTATAAGCAAAGTCCTTGACTATGCACTATAGTAGATGAAATGATGATACAGCTCCTAACCTCAATAACTTACAACTTAAAAACAGAAATGAAATAATATAAAATATAAAGAGAAGGACAGAAGTGCTAAAATATTGATTCATTCATTCATTCATCTAACAAATATTCAGAATCCACTATATATCTAGGAATGAGTAAAATAATGTGTTACAGAAACAAAATGAGATATGAATATCTATTAAACCTATCTACTATGTGCTTTCTAATCATTATTTCATTTAATCTCATAGAACCCAGGATTTCATTTTTTAGATCAAGGAATTCTGAGAATTGGAATTTCAGAAGATTCACAGATTTACTGAAGTCCAATCAAAGATCCTCTTCAGATCCCACATGAAAAACTCCACAGAACAGTTTCTTCGGCACTTGAGTTAGGCCTGGAAGCTTGAGTAGAATTTTAATGGGCAGAGGCAGTAAAGCAAAAGCTTTTCAGATAGATGATTAATTAAAATAAATATATGAAAGTACCTAGCAATAAGTAAATATTTATTGAATGCCCATTATGTACCAATTAAAACACTAATGGCTAGGGATACAATAATGAATAAGACAGCCTCTGAGGAGTTTTTTCTCTGATGAGAGACTGACAACCAATTTAGAACACTGGGTGAGCAAATATCTATTTCAAGCACCAGGACATATCTATGTTTCTAATAAATATTCAGACTAAAAACTATGTTTCAAACACCACACTAGGCCTTAGGTCTGCAACATTAAATGAAACAGTCTGGGCCTCAAAGAACTTGCTAAGGAAAGAGAGAAGAAAATTTCAGTAATGTATACAATGATAGAGACAAAGCTAAGTCTTGGAAACCAAGAAAAAATATCTAACTGATTTTTTCAAGAAAAAAGTGTTAAGTATCAAGTAGACCTTAAATGCCAAGCTCTTCAGACTTTTGTCCTATGGGTAATAGAAGCCAATGAAGGTCTGAAGATAAAGAAATTAAATATCATTTAACAAATATTTATCATTGAAACTCAGGCAATAAATTCTAATCTTTTTTTTTAATAGAATGCAGAATAAATTAGAAGTTAAAAGACTAAAAGCAGAATAAATGCAATTAAAGTATTACAAAAGCCAAGACAAAAGTTTATAAATGCTGAATTAAGGTAATGACTAAGAATAAAGATTAGAAAGATGTCTGAAGGGAGAATCAGCAGAATCTGGATAAGGGTTCAAGGGAGAAGAAGTCAAAGACCATGAATACAATTTCAAGTTTGATGAGGAAAGAAAGAAAGGGAGGAAAGGAGGGAGAGAGAGAGTCTGTGAGAGAAACAGAAAAGGAAAAGGCAGGGAGGCAGAAAGGGAAGGAGGGAGGCAGGGAAAGAAGGAGGGAGGGAGGAGAAAGAAAGAAAGAAAGAGAGAGAGAAAGGTAGGCAAAGATACAGGGAGAAGCACATTTCAAAAGAGAAATAATGGATTCTATTTTAATGATACAGTAAGTCACTGACCTTCTAAAGATCCAAGTCCTGCATCCTATTTAGAACGTATTCCTAAATAATAGCATTGTATAAAGCAGGGGTCCCCAACTCCTGGGCTAGGTACTAGTACTGGTCCACGGCCTGTTAGGAAATGGGCCACACAGCAGTAGGTAAGCAGTGGCAAGCAAGTAAAGCTTCATCTGTACTTGCAACCGCTCCCCAACGCTAACATCACCACCTCAGCTCCACCTCAGATCATCAGACACTAGATTCTCAAAGGAGTACTAGTCCCTGATGCCAAAAAGGTTGGGGACTGCTGGTATAAAGTATAACAAGCATTACTCCATGTCATGAGAAATGGGAAACAAAGTCATTTGTGAGAGGTCAGTGCTGGTTAATAAATAGAATCCATTCAGTCTCGAACAGACACAACTGAAATTTTTACCTTTTCAAAATTAAACAATTATAAGTTATGGACTTTCACAGACAATTACCAAATTATAAAAATCAGAAATGTTAGATCACCAATGCTGAAAGTCTGTGGTGGAAACATTAAGCACAGAAATGGAAATGCACAGCTAAGAAATAAGGTCTGACCTAGAGACTCAGATCACTCTACAAGAAGGTTCTGTGACACAATGCCATGAATAAAGAGGGCCACAGACTCTTGTTCCACATCCTAAACACTTGCCACAAATATGGAAGCCCACTAAAAAACAGTACAATAAAGGAAATAGCTAAGAACAGAGAACATATCCTCAAGGAACATTCAGGGGACAGAAAAACAAAAATGTCACACAGGAAGCAGTCAGAGAAACAGAAGTGGAATGTACATTATGACAAAAGAGAAGAAAATATCAAGAAGAAACACGTGGTCAATAGTGACAAATAGTTCACAGAGATCAGAGAGGATGAGGACTGGGGGAAGACTCTCAAATTTAATCATCTAAAGGTCCCTGGGGCTGCTACATATCTCTCTGTGTAATTCTCTCACAATGAAAACTTTTCACAAGTAGCCATGCATTATTTTTTAATTTGAAAAAGAAAGATGTTTTGGTACCCATTGTGGCACATTCACACAATGGAAAACTACACAGCAATAAAAAAGACCCAACTATTTCTACAAGCAACAATATAGATGAACCTCACAAACATGATTTGAATGAAAGATTAGTCACAAAAGAGTGCCAACTATATGATTCCATTTATATGAAGCTCTTGCAAGAAGAGGCAAAATTAATCCATGGTGATGGAGGTTGGGCAAGTGGTTACTGTTGAAGGAGGGCGGTAACTGGGAGAAAACACAAAGGAGTACTCTAGGGTACTGAAAATGTTCTATATCTCAAATTGAAATGTGGTCACTTGGGTTTATTAGTCCTGTAAACATTCATGGGTTGAATGAACCTTTAATTTGTACATGGTATTTAAGTTACATCTCAATCAAAAAGTCAATAAACAAACATGAAAGTTATTGGTGACCTTGAAGACATCAGTTTTGGGAGAGTTTAAGTGTAGAAGCACATAATATGTGAAACGTAAGTAAACTAGGTAAGTAAACTGAGACAGTAAATATAGACTCATTTTTCAAGAAGGTTACTGGTGAAGCAACAAAGAGATAACAAAGTAGCTTAGGTGGGTATCACAATTCAGGGACATTGTGTTGTTTTGTTTTTAAGACAAAGAGAAAATAGTATACATAACAAGAGCAAATGAGATGGATGAAATGAAGAACATAAGTACAAGAATAAGCCTCAGAGAGGAGAATGAATACTTATTTTTTTGAAATTGAAGTAGAAATCCTGGTATAAAGAAGAGGGGGAAATCAAGTAACCTTGAACTCCTTAGTGAAGCATGCAATAAAGTCCATTGGACCAGGTAAATTGAGTCAGGAAAGTTTCTGAGCTTTAAATACATTTTTTAAGTTTCAAATGGGTACTGCAAAAAATATAAAAGGCAGAGATGAGGGAGGAAATTACAGCAATAGGACAATCAATGCTCAGTGGCCTGAAAGCAAGGGCAGGGATAGCCGATGGTGCAGTCTACTCAAGACTAAGGTGGAAAATAAAAGGTGAAAAAACAAAAAGGGAGAAAAAAATCCAAGTGCTAGGTAGCATGTGCATCACTGAAACTATATAATAATAAACGGTGTCTAAGGAAAATATTTAACTGATGAGAAAGTGGCAGGAGACCTAACAGAAGTCCTGAAAGCTTCAAAGACAAAGTCACTAGGCTCTCAAGTGAAAAGGAAAGCTGTCACTAGAGTTCATTACTACAGTAGAGTTCAATTACATTTTTCTGCAAATCCCACAAGATCAAAGACATACATTCTTTCACTGGACTTCCTACAGCTACTAATGGCAACTTCTCCTTGGTAAAACTGACCTTTATCCCCTACTTCTAAATACATCTACATTTGATTAATAAATTATATAAACACATCCTGTCCATCAAAAATTCCATTTATATTTCTACACTGCTTTCTATGTTTTCCCATCAAGGTGTTTTCAGTGGAAAACTCCTAGAAGGCTGAGTTTATATCTATGAATCCCTGTTCACAGCGCTGGGCTTTGAGATTGCACATATGAAGGTGTTTTAAAAGGTGCTTTCTCGTGAAATAGATGGTTACTGAGGAGAACCATAAGAAAGATTCTGAACACACTTCCTACAAGACTATATATAATGACGGCTAAATCAGAGAATGCTTAGTTAAGAATGACATCCGTTTTTATAAATGTCAAGACAACCTCCAGGAAATAGGATAACATTTACTATATCATATTACTTTCCCTGCCTTACACTGTTTACCCCTCTGGATAACTCCTCAATACCCTTTTAGTGAGCCTATTCTTTGCAGTTCATTTACTCTCAGCCCACGTTCTAGCGTCCCTTTTTCTCTGAACCCCTGACTACAAACGCCTATGGAACCATTTTTCACCCCCCTACTGCCCCCATTTCCCATTCGACACAGGTCATCACTTCCATTTCTCCACTCCCCATTTTTCCCTCTCCGGACCTCCCATTTCTTCTGCAGAACTATTCAGTCCCCACCCCTCAAATGCCCTAAACCGTCTTCCCGCCTGAGATCCCCCTCCCCCACCGCTTCCATTCAGGCTCCCCCTCCATCCCTTCCCTCCCGGACCCCGGCCCGCCCTACCTGCTCCTTGACCTCGGGCCCCGCAGGCCCGGTCCGCTCCTCCAGTCGCTGCCTCCCGGGCGGCGCTCGCCGGCGCGGGGGCAGGGGCTGGGGCTGGGGTAGTTCAGCCGCCCGCTGTGCCCCATCCTCCCGGCGGGCGGCCGGCAGCGGAGGCTGCGGTCGGTCGCGGCAGCGGCTCCGCTTCATGTCTGCGGCTGGGCCCCGCGGGCGTCAGCACCGCCACTGTCCCGGCCCCGCACGGCTCCGGGCCGCAGCGCCAACGCGCCAACCACCGCCCGCAGCCACCATGGCCCGGCGGGCGCCCGAAGCCACCGACCCCAGCTCGCAGCTCCGCCGCACTTTCTGGGGCCTCAAGCGCCGGGCCTCCTCCACGCTCCTCACAGAGGCGGCAGCATCGCCACCGCCTCGTCTTCTCCCACCCGGCACACGCTTGGCCGGCCACCCGCCGCCACCGCCGCGGGCTCCACGGCCAGCTGCCTGCCCGCCAGCGTCTGACCGGGCCCCGCCCCTCCTCTTCCCTCCCCTCTTCGCAGCTCCCTCCCCTCCCCCGGCGCGCGCGCACGGGGAGCAATCCCGCCCGCCACCTCCGGCCGCGCGCAGCCTCCCGCGCACGCGCCGGCGAACGGTCGCGAGAGACCCGCCTGTGGCCCCTCTGTGTGGCGGGAGAGCGGAAGCGGTCGGGGTTCCCGGCGCGCAGCTGCGGCTGCAGACACTCATTGATTCTTTCATTCATCCATTCATGAAATTGTGTGTCTGGCCAAGGTTAGTGGTAAGGATCCAAAAATGAATTAGAATTGATCAGTGTCCTCAAGGAACTACGGGGGAAGGGGCCAAGAACAGGAAAGAGTCAAAATACACAACGAATGAATAAAATACTGATGCACGCCTTTTTTTTGAGCGCCAGCCAACTGTCGCCTAATCTTCACATCACACTTTAGAGACAGGTCTGCTCATTTTCATGTTATAGATAAGAAGACCACGGTGAAGTGACATCCACTCAGCAAATAGTGAATAAACTAAACAAGACCCAAATTCTAGCTCTTCTGTAAACCCCTTCCACTGTTTCCTGATGCTTCCAAAAAGTAAGACCTATTAAAAAAAAAAAAAAAGGTCCTATAAAAGAGGAAGAAGTGATGGATTCCTTCTAGGGGAAGAGGAGGACAAAAAGACTTCTGGAACGATTCCCATGATTACCCACTGACAATGAAGTCATTATGTTATAACCCAGTCCAGCCCAGCCACAGTCAGTCCTGCTGTGGCCTGGGCAGCCTAGCCTGTCACTCCCAGTGACTCATCTGCTCAGCAACGTGGCTGTAGCTCAGCACTGTCTAGTGTTCTCTTGGTTTCAGCTAGTCTACCACAACATTGTATTTTTCCCTCTTTTGACTTAAACAGAGTTTTTTTCCCTGAAGGCTTCCCCCACTTTTCCTGGGCCTCCCGGGCCATGAATCCTTTCTGAGAAGTAATAATAGCTAACATCACAGAGTGCCTACTGGATACCAGATACTGTGCATTCAATTCACACGTATGCAAACAAGAAGTAAGTTGCATTACTTCCAATTTACAGTTGAGGAAACTGAGGCTCAAGTTACATAACATGCTAATAAGTGCAGGGACAGGACTCAAATCAAGGTCAGATGCCAGGGCCTACCTACACAACCAAAATACTCTATAGTCTATCACCAGCCTTTTCCAGTATCCCCTCTTTCAGTTCCTCACCACCATTCATCCAGTTGCCTCAATCAGAAACTTGGAAGTCATCCTAGACTCTTTCCTTACCTTCCTACCCCCACATCCAGTTAATAAACAAGTCCTGTTGCTTCTGTAACCTTACTATCTCTCCAATCTGTCTCCTCTTTCCATCCCACCATCATCACCTCAGCTCAAGTCTTATCTTCTCTAACCTACTTGACTAGGTAACCTTTCTAACTGGTTCACCTGCAACCACCCTCTCTTTAAAACCATCCTCCAAAAAGCCTTTACAGGAATTATCATATAACATGTTACTCCTTTATTTAAAATAATTAAATGGATTTCCACGACCCTGAAGACGAGGTCTCTGCCTAACTCATGTTCTATTAATCCCTGCTGTACCAACTATTTACAGTTATACCAGACATTCATAGCTCCCTGCATGTATAGAGTCTGCCACATTCTTGGTTACAAACAATAAAAACAAACTCTGGCCTTCCAAAGCCTAAGGAATTTATTGGAAGTCTATAAAAGGGGCTCACAGAACTGAACAGAGATTGGAGATGCAGGCATACAAAATTGGGAGGAAACAAGAAATAAATCCACACCTATATGATGAATTAATCTATGACAAAGGAGGCAAGAATATACAATGGAGTAAAGACGGTCTATTCAATAAAAGGGGTTGAGAAAACTGGACAGATACATGAAAAAAATTAAATTAAGCTACCTTCTTACATCCTATTAAAAAATAAACCCAAAATTAAGACTTAAATGTAAGATTAATACCATAAAACTCCAGAAAGGAAACATAGGCAATAAACTCTCTGATGTTGCTCTTAGTAATATTTTTTCTGACATATCTCCTTGGGCAAGGGAAACAAAGGAAAAAATAAATAAATGGGACTACATCAAACTAAAAAGTTTTTCCACAGCAAAGGAAACCATCAATACAAAACAAAAAGACAACCTACCAATTGGGAGAAGATAATCTCCAATGATACATTGATAAAAGGTTAATATTCAAAATTTATAAAGAACTCATACAATTCAACAGCAACAAAAACAAAAACAAAAATAATCCAATTAAAAAATGGGCAGAAGACCTGAATAGACATTTCTCTAAAGAGGACATAAAGATGGCAAACACACATATAAAAGATGCTCAATGTCACTACTCATCAGAGAAATACAAATTAAAACCACAATATTACCTTATGACTGTCAGAATGGCTATCAAAAAAATAAAAATCAACAAGTGTTGGTGAGGATGTGGAAGAAAGGGAACCCTTGTGCATTATTGGTGGGTTGTGAAGTGGTGCAGGCACTATGGAAAACAGTATGGAGGTTCCTCAAAAAATTAAAAGTAGAACTACTTTATGATCCAGCAATTGCACTTCTGGGTATTTATCTGAAGAAACCCAACACACTAATTTGAAAAGATATGTGGACCCCTATGTTCACTGCAGCATTATTTACAATAGCCAAGATATGGAAGCAACCTAAGTAATCGGTTAGATAAAGAAGTGGTACATTTATACAATGGAATATTACCCAGCCATAAAAATAGAATGAAACCTTGCCATTTGTGACAACATAGATGGACCAGAGGGTCTTATATGCTAAGTGAAATAAGTCAGAAAGACAAATATCATATGATTTCACTTAAAGGTGGAAACTAAAAAACAAAACAAACAAACAAAACAGAAACAGATTCATAGACACAGAGAGCAAATTGTTGGTTGCCAGATGGGAGAGGGTTTGGAGGGCTGTGTGAAAAAGGTAAAAGGATTAAGAAGTAATAATTGGTAGTTACAAAATAGTCACATAGATGTAAAGTACAGCATAGGAAATATAGTCAATAATAATTTAATAACTATATGTGGTGTCAAATGGGTACTAGACTAATCAGGGGGATTGCTTCGTAAATTATATAAATGTCTAATCACTATGCTGTACGCCTGAAATTAATATAAAATAATACTGAATATTGATTATAAAATTAAAATTTTTTTAAAAATTAAGTCTCTACAGACCATAAATCAGGGGCAATTTCAGGATATGGCTGTCACCACCTCTTCCACACTGTGCTGTACTGCTGCCACCCACCTTTGTAAAGGGACTTTTGCCTTCTCTTCATAATTGCATCATCACCCCTAATTCAGTCTCTGGCCTGAGAATCCACTGATTCAACCTTGGTAACTTAGGGACCAGAACTCCATTCTAACTTCTCACCTTCCATCATAAGAACTGGGAAAGTCAATGTGGCCCACAGACTCTGTGGTAGCACTTATGATCTTCCCACTCTTCCATGTTTTTGCCTTTGTGTGATCCCCTCTCTTTGAGTGTGAGTGGGGCCTATGACTTGCTTCTAACCAATAAAATGTAGTAAAGGTGATATGCTCTTACTTCCATAATTACGTTACATTATATAAGACTCTGTCTTGCTAGCAGATTCATTCTCATTCCACTAATGGTCTTGAAGAAGCAACGTACCATGTTCCACACTGCTCGTGGAGAGGACCATGTAGCAGAAACTTGCAGGCAACCTTTAGGAGCTAGGGGCAGCCTCTGGCCCAAGAGCCAACAACAACAACAACAAATCAAAGTGCTAAGTCCTACAACCATAAGGAAATTAATTCTGCCAACAACCTGAGTGAGCTTGGAAAGAGATTCCTCTCCAGGTGAGAACACAGCCCAGCCATACCTGAACTACTGATCCACAGAAACTGAGGTAAGTCGTTACCATGACTAAGTTTCTCTCTTGATCTCTGCTTTAATGTGTGTGCCTTTTTGCTTTTCCTCCCAGAATCAACCAGCTTATACTTACCCTTTGTTCTACATTATTGCTTTATATCATCACTTCTGCCTACCAATATTTTCTACTTAGCCAAAACTTTGTCTTGATCATGGCCTCTTCTCTACTAATTGGCCTGTCTAGGCAATTAAAAAACTTCATTTCTTGCTTCTAATGTCTGATTCATGCCCTACAGCCTAATTCATTCACCTAAGGATGAGAAGCTAATTGGCCAAACTTTACCTGTCGTGCTATGTTAACAGCTGCTGGATAACCTGCACATTAGTCAAGAGTACCTTCTTGGTCCAATCAGCAACATCTAGAAATTTGAAAGATGGTGGTACAAAATATGACTGCCTAGAACTGTCCTTAGGACTGTAGGGGAGAAATAATTTTCCATAATGGGAGATGGTATACTTCTCTGGAACTATAAGTAACATGTTTTGGAAAGCTATATTGGAGGGGAATAAAAGTGGAGACCAGAAACTACAGGAATCTATTATAAAAGAAAAAGTAAAATGATCACATACTTGTCATATTTTTACAGTTGTAGGGCTAGAGACAAAGGGACAAATTGAAGAAATATTAAAAATGTAAAATATACAGTACTTGATGATTAGTCAGATGGGGAAATGAGCAAATGAGATGAGTCAGGGATAATCTTCAGGATTCTGGCTTAAATAATCTGGTGGATGATGATGTCTTTCACTGTCCCAGAGAATACTGAAGAAATTACAAATTTCATAATTTCATTTTCTCATTTATTTACATACTCAACAATTATTTGTTTAATCTTACATGGAAGAGAAATATTAAATAAATGCATTCGCTGGACGTTAGAAAGAACTGCAATTTTGGAAAATGCTGATTTTATGGTGCCTAGAGATATACCAGATGGATATATGAGTCTAAAGTCCAGGAAATTTTCTCAGTTTGATATACGTGTGACAGAATGAAAATTATTAACAAGCAAATGCTCACAATCTTTTCTCCCACCCTTGAGTCTTCCCCTGGCCAAGAGAGTTCTATGAATGCCAGACTGCTTCTTTGGACTTTGAGAATACAGGATAAGGAGAATGAGAAATAGAAGAAATATAGGCATACCTTGGAGATATTGTGGGTTCAGTGCCAGACCACCACAATAAAGCAAATATTGCAATTGTTACATAAAATTTCTCAGGGCCAAAAGACCAGGAGAGGGGCTTATAACTCCAGCATTACATCATGAGTTTATTAAGGAAACTCACATTTGAAGCACGTCTTAGGTGGCAGCGAGAAGACATGGATATCCTCTGTGCCACGTGGCAAACACTAAGGCATTACATAGGACAGGGCAGGATGGATAGGAGTACTGGGGCGTGACCAGTACATTTTCCCCAGATAAGGGGAGTGCCTTACATGCTTACCAAGGGGCAGGACAACAGCTTGTTCCATGAACCAACACAAACCAGCACACTGTGCAGCATAGAGGAGGGGTCAATCAGAGCCTTTGAGGGGATTTTCAGAAAGCAATCTCTGTTCTGGCCAGGATCTAGCTGGCAGTTCTGAAAGCTGTCACATCACAAAACAATGTCTCTTCCACAGCAATAAAGCAAGCCACATAAATTTTTTTTTATTTCTCAGTGCATGTAAAAGTTATGTTTACATTATAGGCAGCCTATTCAGTATGTAAGAACATTATGTCAAAAAAAGGTACATACCTTAATTTTATTTTTTGTTTTTTATTATTATTATTTATGACTACAGCATCTGGTCTTTTCAGGTGGTCTCCCATTCAAGTACTAACCAGACATTAGGCTTGTTTAGGGTGGCATGGCCGTAGACCATGGACTGTGGCTCCACTGGGGTGTGAACCCAGGACTTTCTGTGTGTAAAGCAGATGTGCTAACCACTACACTATGGAACCACATCTCATACCTTAATTTTAAAATATTTTATTCCTAAAATATGCTAACCATCATCTGAGCCTTCAGCAAGTCATAGTCTGTTTGCTGGTGGAAGGTTTTGTCTCTATGTTGATGGATCCTGAATGATCAGGGTGGTGGTTGCTGAAAGTGGGGTGGCTCTGGCAATTTTTTAAAACAAGACAACAATAAAGTTTCCTGCATTGATTGACTCTCCTTTACAGAGAAATCTGTAATGCTGTTTGATAACATTTTACCCATAGTAGAATATTTTTCCAAAATGTTGTGGCTGGTTTGATCTTCTATCCAGACCACTAAAACTTTCTCTATATCAGCAATATGGCTGCTTATACTTTCTTATCATTTGTGTGTTCACTGGAATAGCACCTTCAATTTCCTTCAAAAACTTTTCCTTTGTATTCACAGATTGGCTTTTTGATGCAAGAGGCCTAGCTTTCAGCCTTTCTCAGCTTTTGACTGCCTTTTTCACTAAGCTTTATCGTATCTACTTTTTGATTTAAAGTGAGAAATATGCAACTTTTCCTTTCACTTGAACACTTAGAGGCCATCGTAGGGCATTAATTAGCCTAATCTCAATATTGTTGTATCTCAGGGAATGGGGAGGCCCAAGGAGAGAAAGAGAGCTGGTGAAAAGCTAATCAGTGGAGCAGTCAGAACACACACAAAATTTATTAAGTTCTCCATCTAATATGGGCATGGTCTGTGGCACCCCAAAACAATCAGAATAGTGATATCAAAGATCACTAATCACAGATCACCATAACAAATACAATCAAAATGACAAAGTTTGAAATACTGCATGAATTACAAAATGTGGTAGGGAGAGAAGAAAAGAAAGCTGTATGAATGGATGAGTGTAGTTGTTTTGTGGTTTGTGAGGGAAGTGGTAGGAGAGGAAGAGAAGCTGTAATGAGTATTGCTACAAATCCTCTTCTCAGTTCCCAAGCAATACCTGTAAAGACATTGTGTCATTTTGAAGCTACTTTTGGCTGCTGGCCCATGTACTTCTCTAAATATGATTCCATGCAAAGACTGCACCATTAAGGGTTACATATAAATTTGAAAACATATAAATAGAAATTAAAGTTGTAGTAATATATGTATTACTCAGGATATGTCACTGAAGTAAAAAGATTAACAGAGTCTAGCACAGAGCCCAACATTTAAGGTAAGGATAGTAGCTGTAAAGTTGTTTTTAAAAAGTGAGGAAGCCTATGGCTTCTAAAAGCATTTTAAATTCACAGATGCTCCATCATTGCAATATATAGCAGTTTGTGACCCAAATAACTGTGAGTATTATAATTTCAGAGCACAATACAAATATTATAATCTGTAGCAACGTGAAACAGTAAGATAACAAATAGTTGTTGGAAAATAGGTAAGGAAAATGGATTGCATCTTTCACTTTTGAGAGGAGAAAAGATATTGTTAAAATCTAATAAAAAATAGATACAAGCTTATTTAAAAGTTACTTAAAGATATATAGGTAAGCTTTAGAAGAATGTTTTTAAATAATGGTTGTCTAACTAAAATTACATGTTAAAGGGGAAGAAAGGAAAGTAAGAAATGGAAGAATAGAAATTTTGTCATTGCTGAGAGTAAAGAGTTCTTAGACAGTTTCAAGAAACAAAAGAAAATGTTATAGTTATAAAGATGACCACTGGAAGAACTAAAAACTATAAACTTCCAAGTTAGCAGAAGGTACATGCACAAAATAAAACAAAGCAAATATAAATCATCTAATAAAGATTAAAAAACAAAGGTCATCATCATAAAACAAAACAAAAAAATGCTTGACTCTTCAGGGCAAAAAGAAATTTAGGGATCATCTGGAGCAGAGCTACTCGAAATGTGGTCCCCAGACCTGAGCCAGTTAGCAAACTGTTTGTTACTGGTCTATAAAGTGATAAGTAAAGAAATTGAGAGCAACTTCTTAAAATTCATTTCTAGCAATTTGGCGGAGTAATCTTACATCAGTAAATCTAATCCTAAGAAATTCTGTATGTATGTGTTATTTCATTTTTGACTAGTTTCTTTTGCTTTATTTTTATTAAGGTATAATTTACATAGAACATTATAGTTCTAGGTGCATTACAATGTAATGATTCTATATTTGTACACATTGCAGAATGATCAACACCTTAAGTCTAGTTAGCATCTGTCTCCATACAGTTATAAAACTTTTTCTTGCGATGAAAACACTTAAGATCTACTCTCAGCAATTTTCAGATATGCAGTATAGTATTACTAACTATAGTCACCATGCACATTATATCTCCATGACTTATTTATTTTATAACTAGAAATTTGTGCCTTTTGACCTCCTCAGCCATTTTGCCTACCCCCGACCTCTGGAAACCACAATTCTGTTCTTTGTCTCTATAAGCTCAATTTTTTTGGCGGGGGGAATTTTTTTTGTTTTTAGATTTCACATATAAGTGAGATCATATGGTATTTGTCTTTTTCTGCCTGACTTATTTCTCTAATGCCTTCAAGGTATTACTATGTTGTCACAAATGGCAAGATTTCATTCTTTTTTATGGCTAAATAATATTCCACCGTGTGTGTGTGTGTGTGTGTGTGTGTGTGTGTGTGTGTGATGTTTTCTTTAACATTCAACTAGCAATGAGCACTTAGGTTGTTTCCATATCTTAGCCACTGTAAATACATAATGCTTCAATAAACATGGGGATATATACATCTTTTCAAATCAGTGTTTCCATTTTCTTTGGATAACTATCCAGAAGTGGATTGTTGGATCAAATGATAGTTCTATTTTAGTTTTTTTTTTTTAGAAACCTGCATATCATTTTCCATAGTGGTTGTTTTTCTGGTAGCTCTTATTGTATTTTATAAAACTATTAGCCTATCTATCATAGAAAAAAATGTTTAAGTGTCAGATAGTTGAGAATCCCTGATGTAGAGCAACAGCAACAGCAACAGCACCGGGGAACTCATTATAAATCTAAATTTATTGAGTTTCTCTTATTTTAGGCATTGTGCTGGGCATGATTCTGAAGAACTCACAATTAATCTAATCTAATGGGTGAGTAGGCACTAGTCTGGTGAATATTTCCAGAGCTCAGGTTCTTTATATTTTACTATATTACCTTCATCTATTCCTGAATTCATTCAATCAACAAAATTCCAAGAGTGACTACTATATGTCAGGACTTCTTTCTGTTAAGCAAACTGAGATGAACATGAACCTTGGCCCCACTGAAGTTATAATATAATGGGAACTTAAATTTTTATAGAGGTTTAAGCCTATGTCTTGAATTTTCAGGTTCTACTTTATATTTTTCCATTAGTAACATAGTACCAGACAGTTTTGATAACTGTTGCATTATAGAATATTTTAAGTTGAGTAGAGCTCTCTATCGGTGTCTGTTACAAACATCTTTCTATTTCCCTAGCTCTACATTTCTAAACATTTTACCAGAGCAGTCAGCAATTCTTGAAACAGTTGACTCTCTCCTTCATAAGAAACTACTTTTTTCTCTTGGCTTTCAGAACAACACCTCCTACCTCTCTGACTACCCCTTCTCAGTCTCCTTGAGATGTCTCCTTCTCTACCTAATTTTTAACTGTTCACATTCTTCAGAGCTCTATCTTGGATTTTCTAATCTTCTTATTCAATACATTTTCCTTATATAATCTTGTACATCCCTATGACAAAATACCATATAAATGTTGTTGACCTTTAAATTTATAACTTAAATTTAAATTTATTTCAGATTTCTTTTCTGAGCTCTTCACTACTTAATATATTCTTGTTAAAGATCTTTAACAAACCATGTCCATGATGAACTTTCTTTTCTTCTTACTCAGCTTAAATTTCATGATCATTCATATTCACTCATTTTTATATACCATTGACTCCTTTGTCCTTCCCTCACTTGGCATACTCACTTGGCAAAACAAAAGTTCTAGCTAAATCCAATTCTTTGCCTCTTCTTTGTATGTAATGCTGCAGCTGAATAGGTCTGGGGCAAATATGCAACAATGCAGTACAGTCATGGCCATAAATCTCAAGTGAGCCTTATTGTTGCCTGACAATCACATTGTATGTCTCTAGTCCACTCATTCTCCCCTCTACTAGTTGAGTACATCATATCTTACTACCAAACCCCCAGTACATTCTTTCCCGTCTTCACTCTCAGATAATAGCTTTGCTTTCTACTTCAGAAAACAACTTCCACAGGATCCCACCATCACATATTCTCACTTGCCGGCATCTGAACCACACATTTTGGTTTTCTATCCATTATCATAGATGAAATATCCAGGTTCCTATCCAAAGTCAATTCTCTACTTGTACAAAACTTCTACCTTCCGTCATTTACACAAGAATATCACCCTAGCCGTGGCTGCAAGTGGACTTTCAGCTGATGACAGACCTGCTTGCTGGTTCAAGTGCACAGGGGACAATAGGGACTTACAGGAGAACTCTGAGTTGTCAGAGTGAGAGCCAAGTTGAGACTCGCTCTACACAGAAGTGCTGGCAGTATCCATTGTTTCTCTTTTGGGCCCTCCCCACTCCCAGTGTGCGGTCACAGTGCTGCCATAGGGGAGAGGTCATCAAACTGGATATCAGAGATCGCTCTGCCCAGAAGATTTATTGAAACTTTACCTCCCCCAACTCGGGGCCCCACCAAAGCCACATCCAGATGTGTCCTCGCTTAGTCAGGTGCCTCTTGCTTAGCAGTGCCTAGACTCACACTGCTGGAGGCAGCTGGCCTCAGTTTCTGGTGTGGCCTTTTGAGGCAACTATAATCACAGCATCTGTGGATTGCTTGCTAAATCTTAACAGGTGGCCCCAGAGGGGCACAGGTTGGGGCTAAATTTGGCCTGCAGCTGAACCCCTTTCAGGAGAATCCTTACTACACAAAGCATCACCAATAAGACCAGGAGATTTAAGAGCTTTGCTTAGTACATAGAAACAGACACAGAAAGGCAGCCCAAAATGAGAAGACAAAGAAGCAGATACCATATAAGAGAACAGAACAGAGATCCAGAAATAATGGAGTCAAGCAATCTAACAGATGCAGAGTTTAAGACACTGGTTATAAAGATGCTCAATGAACTTATATTCGGAGTGTAGATGAATTTAGTGAGAACTTTAACAATGAGATAAAAAAAAACAGAAAAGTAGAAATGGAAATTATAAAAGGGAACCAGTCAGAAATGAAGAACACATTATCTGAGATGAAGAATATATTAGATGGAATAAACAGAGTGGTTAAAGGAGAGAATTGAAGAACTGATATAGAGGATGAAAAAGCCAAGGACACTCAATCAGAAGCACAAGAAAAAAAGCCAAAACTAATATTTAAGGAGCCTATGGGACACATTTTTACATTTAAATGTAAAAATATCCATGTCACAGGGGTACCTGAAGAGGGAGAACAAGAAGTTGAATATATATTTGAAGAAATAATGATGGAAAACTTCTCTAACCTGGTGAAGGAAATAGACATACAGTCCCAGGAAGCTCAGAGAGTCCTAAAACCAGGAACCTAAAGAGGCCCAAATCAAGACACAGTATAATTAAAATGCCAAAGGTTAAATACAAAGACAGAATATTAAAAGCAGCAAGAGAAAAGCAGTTAATTACCTACAAGGGAGCATTCATAAGACTAGCAGCTGATTTAAAAAAAAAAACTATGCAGGACAGAAAGGCTTGACAAAAAATATTCGATGTGATAAAAACCTAGGATCCACAAAGCAATCATTTAGAGTTGAAAGACAGATAAAGAGCTTTCCAGAAAAAATAAGCTGAAGGAATTTATTATCACCAAGCCATAGGAAATGTTGGAGAGACTTCTTTAAGAAGAAAAAATATGTATCAAAAACAGGAATAAAAAATGGTAACAACTACATTCCAATCAATAAGTACCTCAAATGCAAAAGAATTAAGTGCTCCAACCAAAAGATAGAGTGGCTGAATGGATACAAAAACAAGACCCCTACATATGCTGCCTACAAATGACTCTCATAAGATTAAAAGACACACACAGACTAAAAGGAAGGGGTTGGAAAAAGCTATTGCCTCAATGGACCTAGAGGGTATTGCACTGAATGAAGTAAGTCTGATAGAGAAAGGCAAATATCTCATGATTTCACGTACATGTGGAATCTAAAGAACAAAAACAACAACAACAACACCAAAAGCTAAACTCATAGATACAGAGAATATTTAGAGGGATACTAGATGGGAAGGGGGTTGGGGGGAACAAAAAAAAGGCAAAAGGATTAAAAGGTACATATGGATAGTTGCAGAATAGACATGGAGATGTAGAGCGTAGCATGAGGAAGATGGTTAATAATACTGTAATAAATATGTAAGGGAGAAGAGGAGTACTAGATTTAATGGGGTGATCACTTTGCGAGTTATGTGGATACCTGATCACTATGCTATACTGTTAGGAGCCAAGCCAATGCAGGCATGGCCTGAGAATGATCCCGGAGTCCGTGGCATGGCCAGAACTCTGTGTGCCCACAGCTCAGCCAGCTCTGCTTGCTAAGCGGCTGGGTCTCAGCTTGTGTGCGGCATCATCAATCTTGGCTTTGGCATTATAATAGAAGTCTCTAGAGATTAGCGGAATAGCAACATCGGCTAAGCGTGACCAACTCCCTCGTTCTATACTACTATAAGAGTGCGTTTTGAAAACAATACATTGGCTGGTGCCTTGTGCCAGTCCTCCCAACCCTGTGTCCTGGTCTCTCTCATCCCACGCCGCCTCAGACCCTGGAGGGGATTGTTGCGCAGGTCGCGACACTATACAACTGAAACTGATATATTATTGTATGCCAACTATAATTGAAAAAAATTCATTGAATTGTACAATGTAAATACAAGCAACTAATCATCTAATATTTCAATAAATATAAAAATAAATAAATAATTGATTGATTGATTTTTTAAAAAAGAATATCACCCTAGAAATGCTGCCTTTTCTATCTTATATCAAAAATTTCCCTCTCTGTCCTGGATCATTCCATCAATATATTTGAAGTTTCTCTTGTCTTTATTTCTGCCACCACCTACTCCTAATATTTTTTGCTCTCTGTGTAGCAAAAAATCTAAGAATGTTTTTTTATATACACTATCTCCAACTCCTCTCTTTCATTCTAGTTTTTAAAATCTTTTTATTATAAAATATACAAACACACAAATATTGAGAAAAATATAGTAAATTCCTATATATCCATTCCAAATATTCTATAATTATGAACAGTTGCCATATTTGCTTTATTTATCTCTTATTTCTTTTTGTTGCTGTAGTAGTTTAGAGTAAATTCCTGATAATGTATCATTTGAACTCTAAATACTCATACGCATTTCTACAAGACAAAAAAAATACTTAGAGCTATGGTCCAAAGATAAAGCAAATTAAAAATGTGGACTATTACAGCAATCAATGGCACATAAAAAAATTCACTTGACCCTGACACTTCTATTATTGTTGTTAAAGTTTTATAATTTTTAGATTAGATTTTTTAAAGTCCTAATAGAATTTAGAACATTTTTGTTAACTTCAACCATTATTAATTGTGCTAGTCTCAGATCCATTTGTTGCCCTTCTTCTATTTTGCTCTGTCTTGCAGGGGATTGGTTTATGCAGGTTCTATTTCTAAAGTTTCCTAACCTGGTTACTTTGGGTTAATGAGAGGGATACTGAGGGAGCTCTGCTTCAGGCAGCATCTCCAACACTGGCTGTGTCTTTTCTATGGTTTCAGGTCTCACAGAGTCCCTCCCTTCCTATCTTAGCTTCCACAGTGCAGTTCTTTCCCCTGTGGTTTCAGTTCCTACTGAGTGATCCGCTGTGGTTTCAGTTCCTACTGAGTGATCCCTACTGTTAACACCACCTCCTCTGATTCTCCAGCATAGGCGTTATAGAAGCTTCCTGCTGTTACTAATTTCTGAGTTGCTTCCCTATCTCCTGTTTCACTTCCAAACCATTTGTAACTAGTTCCCTGTATTAAATTAACTATTGGCATAGGTTCTGTTTCTCTGACTAGACTCTGACAGACATAATTAATCTAAACAGTGTGTATAAACTGTGAGAATTAATTCTACTCAATCATCCATCAAAGAACAAGAAAGGAGAGCACTGAGACTAAAGAGTTCTTGGAGCAGTTAGACAGGAATTTTTCCACACTGTTTTTCTATAGAATTCCAGAGGATGGGCTATCTCCCCTAATGTTAATCATTCTCCCTCAATATTCAATCATAAATTCTCCAACTATCTGCTGAATGTCTGTTCGTGCTATATCCTGAGGGAGACACAAAAATGAACTGGACATGATACTTGCCTAGGTTCAAAGATCCCAGAGTCTAATTTAAGAAATAAAACATAGAAGCGCTCAAAAATAGACAATACTTGTTCTATGAGGATTCCTAAGAAGAAAGAATCAATTCTAGCTGGAGGTTCAGGAAGCATCTCAAGCAGGTGATGTCATTTATACAGAAACTTGGACTATTTTGATAATGAGAGATCATGGATGGAACAGCATAAACAAAAGAGTGGACTTGGGAAAATGAAAGTAGTTTATAGTAAATGATAAGTATTTTAGTTTGACTAATGATGTATCCAAAGAGAAGTAAGTATTGAGAATTATAAGTGGAAATATAGTAAGTAAATCTTGAAAATTCTTTGAGTACCAAGCTATAGAATACAGACTTTAGACATGGGCCCTGGGTTGACAAATCTGGCTTGTTGCCTATTTTTGTTAGGCCTGTGTTACAAATCAAAATTTGCATTCTATGTGATGATAGAAAACATTAATTTTCAACCCAAATTAAGCAAAATGTTATTTCTTTTCAAAAAAAAGAATTACATTCTCCCCATGAGTAGACTCATATTTTTTAAAAAAGAATTCAGTTATTATTATATTTTGAATTTTGTCAGTAAAGAGTTTATAGAAATTTGTTTTCCCTGTTGTCAAATACACATCTACATAATGTTCTTAATTTTGCCTCTTGGCCCACAAAATGTAAAATATCTACTATCTGATCCTTTAAAGAAAAAGTTTGCTGACCTCTGACCTAGGCGGTGGAGTAGCCAGGCTCAGAGATGTGCTTTGGGATGTCTAGTTGGATTTGCATAATCAGTCCAAGAAAATGGAAATCAGTGACAGAGAAATTAGTGAAGACCCCAATATAATAATCTAGGAGAGAGACAATGAGGACTGTGTTCCTCAAAACTTATCAGGTTGCAAGTGATCATTATCTAACTCAACCAGGTAAGCAAAAGCGAATGTGGAACACATGGTTAGTTGCCTAGCCAATATCTATCTTCCATATTAAGAGAATTTTAATTTTGTATAAACAGCAGTGTACGTAGTAACTAAAAATTCTTACCTTTCTAGAGTGCAAATGGGAGTAATCTATACTTAGGGGTGGCCACATGAACCAGTTCTTGCCAGTGAGAGAATAAAAGGAAGTTTTAGAGTTAGAGTCCAGAGGTATGTTGCTGATATGCTTTCATCTTCAATCCTTTGTTCTTTGTCCTCCCCTCTCTTTTTGATAAGAAAATATACTCTGCTTGTAAAGTATAGCCATTATCTTGCCTCATGTTAAGGATGGTGGAACAGGAAGACAGGGGAACCTGGTCTTTTATGATGTTTTGTAACCCAAAACAATTTCTCTGATCCTGAAATGCCTATCTCCAAGCATGTTATGGTAAAAAAATAAATTCCTGTATGGTTAAGCCATTTTAATTACTTGCAACTGAACACATCCCTAACTGATAAAGAGATGTATTAGAAGGGCCCTAAAAAACTCACAGATTATACAAACTCAACTGGAGTTCAACGAACTGTTCTTGGAAGTAAATAAAGAACTGTAGATCATCCCTTTTTATCTCATTACTTAATAAATAGTAAGGATTGGTTTAATATATTATGATGTCCTCTTAAATGCAATAATATGTAACCATTATAATAAAAATTAAAAAGTATATAGCAGCATGGAAAATGCTTCTAACATAACCTTAATTATATTAGTAATGCTCCATGTATAAATTCAAATGAAACAAAAGTGTATGAAGTAAAAACTGAAAGCTTACTCCAGAGTAACTATTGTTAAAAATTTTGTGTGTTCACAAGCATTTTTCTATACACAGAAAATTGTATATCCTTGTATTTTTACTTATAATTGTCCATTGAACATTTTACATGTCACTATATAGTCCTTAAAAACACATTTAATGGCAGTTTGATAATCTACTTTTCAAATAATATACAATTATTCCCTTATCTGTAAAGCTATGATAAGCTTTTGGATGCAAGTAATTGAAACCCACTCAAGTTAGCTTAAGGGAAAAATATAAACTGTTATAAGAATATAACAGTTGGAGTGTTTCAAAGATGGAAGAGAAAGGAATGCCCAAAGTGACTAGAATGTGCAATGGAATGCTCACCGTAATATTTTGTTTCTGTCTCTTAGTTCTGATTCTCTCTGCATCTCTGCCTCATTCTTCTCTCTTTGCTGACTGGCATTCTCTGCTTTTCAGTCCATCTGGAAGATAATAGCCTGACACAATTCCTGAATTTTTACAGTACTTCCATTCAAGATATTAGCCCAAATTAAACCAAAATTCCAAACTGAGAAAGACAATATAATTGACCAAGTTTGGTCAGGTGTCTACCATTGTCCAGTCAAGGGTGACCAATGGATCAAGGTCCCACTTCTGAGGCTGGAGGAAGGTAATAACACGAATAGACCTTCTATTCTCAGGGAAAGGTGAATCATTGTAAGTTAAGAAGATACCCCAAGAGATGTCGACTGTTGCCTCATTATGTCTATTTCCTTTCTTAGAATAGACAAGTAAGTGAAATCATCACATCAAATGATATGGGCATTTTAAGGCTAATCATTTTCCAGAAAGAGCACTGACCCACACTTTCACCTGTAGTGATTGGGAGTTCCTGTATTCCTTCACCTTTCTAACTCTAAGGAAATGGAGGCTCTGACATTTTCTTAATTTGAAAGGGAAAAAGTGGTATCTCAATGTGTTTTAATTTTTTTAGCACTAGTAGACCGAGCATTTTCTTAGATGTTTCTGAACTCCAATGCTTCTTCTGGACAGGACAGAGCTGCATATGGTTTCTTCCTATCTCCTTGGTGAAGATCATGAAGATTCTTCCCTATATGGCTGAGGAGTGAGACCTTCTGATAGAACAGATGAATGACTAGGGGTTCTAGAGCTGCAGTGTAAATGCGCTCCAGGCTGCTTATACCTGCCATCCAGTCACTATCATCTCCTGCCTGCTTCCCTTCCCTCCCACCACCAGTTCTCTCCATCCATCCCTCCTCTCTAAGTGCCACAGCTATGTTTAGATAAAAGTTCTGGGCTGTTCAGGCCTCTCAGCTATATCTTCTACAAAGTAAGTATTTGTAGAGGAGGTTCAGAAGTTCCCCATTAGCAAGAGTCAACACTGTAACAGCCTGTATAGCAGCACAGAAGCTAGGTATATGTGGAGAATTTATCTGTAATAACTTGTAGATGGAGTATGTGACTATGAAGACTGAAGTTTCATTCCCTTTCTCTGCATCTTTCTGTGAGGTTTCACCCACCCCACCCACAGCCTTCAGTGTAAAATTCTGTCATTGTAATTTGGCACATTGTGTTGTCATTGTCTATGCCAGTGTCTTTTTCCTCCCTAAAGTATCAACTCCTTGAGGACAGAGACTACATCTGTCTTGTTTATCTCCGTGTCCTCAGTTCAATGAAGCTCCTCTACTAGACTTGCTCTGCCAACCTTTCATCAGCACTCCCTGGTTGGGGAGAATAAAAACTAGAGACTATAGGTAGAATAGAGACCCAAGAGGGACCATTTGTTATCCAAAAAGCTAAAGATCAAAAAAAATCTTTGACTGGGGCCTTAATTTACAAAGCTTATGATAAGGGGAAACTAACATTTTCTAAATACCTACTAAGTGCTAGGCATTTGTATTATTCAGTACTCTTTCACTCACTTGGTTTCTTTCCTACAGCTATCAGGCTCCCTGCCCTGTAGGAAGGATGGCAGCCAGCAGCTCCAGGCTTACATTTTCAGGTAAGAACCTGCAAGCAAAACAGGAGAGGGCCTCTCTGCCACAATCTATAAATTAAGCCAAGAAAGGACTCTAATTAGCTATTCTTTGATCATATGTCCCCTGTGCATGATTTCTTCCCATCTCCTTGGTGAAGATAATGAAGATTAATCACTGAGCCAGGGAGATGACTTACTATGATGGGCCATGGGTGAGTTATACGTCCAGTGACAAGAGGAACAATTTTGATCTTCAAACTCACTCCTCCTCTAGCCATTTTTCTCCAATCACTTTTGAAAAAAGACTTGCTATTGAAATTCATTCATCCATTACTTCAAAAATAATTTATTAAACACCCTAATATGTACCAAGACTTTGCTGGGCACCCAAAGAAGGGGAATGATAAGCTTGCAAGACAGCCAAGAGCTTTAGTTACCCGGGCAAAAAGGTACTGAAGCCACTGTCTGCCTTGGGAGTCTCTCCTCTAATACTCTAACTACTATACTATAAGGACTCCCTCCTTGTGCCCTGAAGGATGGATTCAAATTTTTAAGGGGTCTTTTCAGCTTTCTGGTCGAGAAAGAACATGCTTTTTTAGCCAAGTGTTGAATACTGGGCCTGGTTTGAAATAACCCAGAAAACTAGATATAGATAGTCAGCACATCTGGGTGGATGTGCTCACATTACTAGGTCTTCAGATAAGAAATTTCAGTTCCAGGTAGAATCCATATCAGTCCCCAAGCAACTGGGGTTGTTTTGAGACGGTCACGCCCCATTTTTTTACTTACTTCATTCTTAGTTCTCCTTCATTAAATGATGACTTGACCTTCAAACTCACTCCTCCTCTAGCTCTTTTTCTCCACTCACTTTTGAAAAGAGAGTAGCTATTGAAATTCATTCATCCTTTCCTTCTAAAATAATTTATTCAACATCTTACTATGTACCAGGACTACGCTGGGCACCTTAAAAACTTAAGAATAGAAGGCCTGCAGGGGTTGAAGCAGAAGAGGTCAGCCTGACCAACTGAAGCTTCAGTTGAGTCCTTTCCAACTCTTCCTGACTCCCAGGTCTGCAGAACACTGAACAAAGCAGGTGTGACTTACCAGATGTAGTTTCCAGTTGTCCTAACCTATCCCCTTTCCGATTCATTCACAAAAAAAAAATACAAGATGCCTTTTTCAATCAAACAAATAAATAAATAGATCTATCTAAATAATTAGGGGCTTGGAAAATATATGGCTGTGTTGTTGTTGTTGTTGTTCTGAACATGGAGTATAACAGACTTCACCTGTGTACACATATGTGCGCAACTTGCACCTTGGGCCAAAACTGGATGATCTGACCTCACTAGCTATCCAAGCAGTTGGCAATTTTCTTTCTCTATTAATTTAGTAACAGCAGCAATAGCAAGGTAGCCCAAAAGCAAGGTCATCCACTCAAGTGTATCTCTAGAACTATATGGCTTTTTCATAAAGCCAAAGAAATAGTTCTCTGGGCTTCCTCATCTCTACTCTGTTCTGTTGTCAGGAAAAGTGGCAAATTCAATTTCCTCAGGCTAGAGCAAGCCACTCCTCAGCCACAATACATTCTAAGTAATAACAGCTGATGAAAACTAAGAGGTCTCGGATACTTTTAAATGGGGCATATTGGCATTTTCTGGTATCTCTCAAGAACTCAGTGTGAACTCTCAAGCCTATTCTTGCTGTGTGACAGTAGTACAAATGACACTAGTTGACCAGCCATGTCTTCTACAATGAAACTTCAACCCGTGAAAACCTTATAAGTATAGAAAAATTTACTCTTTAATTTTCACGTGCTACAAAACAAAATCTTCCCAAAAGCCTTGGGATGAAACAAAGGCAGAATCGGCAGAAATATTGAGCCAATTGCAGTTTGCTTAGAAAATCCAGACATGTGGTCAGTGATAGTGATAGACAAACCTTCAGTCAAGGCAAAGGGAGTAGCCAGAGTAGCCTCTTAAATAAACCATGGCCACTGTATGCAGGCTGGCAAAGTTATTTATTGAGATTTCATCTTTTGTAAGAAACCTCTATTGCTTATAGATGAATTAGAATTATATGCTGTATTGATTCAATAGACATTTTGATAGAGACAGAAAGTCATAAAGTAATAACCACTCCAACGTCCAGGAGTCAGGAGGAAACAGATTTTGCCCAGCACACTACATGGAGGTAGCTCAGAGTTAGAATGAGAATAGATGTCCTTGGATAAAGAGAAAAGACTATTATTTGTGAGACAGGTGGTCTAATATCCTGTTACTCTTTGTGTTTATTTCCCATGTCACCTTCAAGCCTTTAGTAAAGTCTTTTTGAAAGCCCCAGCCTCCTGTCACCATGCTGCTGGGATTAAGGGCAGTATTGTACTGTAGCAACCCATTTAAGTCAGGAACAGCTATAAATAGCTTCTTAGCTCTACACCAAGCCCAGATAAGCCAAACCTCAGCATAGACACACCCAGAAGGAAGCATGTCACATTCCTTCTTTGACCCTCAGTACTCTCCACTTGCAGGTGTAATATGATGTCTCAGCTAAATCCAAACTGAATTCAGAGTCTGGATTGTAGTAGAACTAGTGGGCTAGTTTATGCAGGAGTTAACACACATGAGGAGGTTCCTAGGGAGATAAATGGAAGGACTGTCTCTGTATATGCCTGAGAGACTGATGGTTCCTTAAAGAGTGAATGCCTTAAATTCCCCTAGAAACAGGCACTAGGACAAAGATTCAAGAGCAAGTAGTTTATTAAATGATATAGGAAACACTAGTAGGGAAGTGAAGAGTGAGTAAAAGGATATAAAAGAGGTCAATAAAGAACAAACACATTATCAAACTAGTTATCACTGTAGGTGACTAGAGCTTAATCCTATAAAAAATTTGTGAAAAATTGTGTAGAATACACAAGAGTTATTGCATGTCAAGAGTGAAGAACTTGGGTATATATACAACAACTCCCATCAGTCATTGGTTGAGAACTGCTTCAAGAGGTATTAATTCCCTCCACCACCACCCCTGTCACTGCACATCTATCCTGCCATATATAGGGACTGAGTGACCTTCAGGCAAAGAGATGGCAGATGCAGGCAGATGAAAATGTGTTAGCGAGTACTGAAGTGATAAGGCTCAAAGGGTAAAGGCAGGGTATCAATAGCATCTGCTACAAAAGGCTGAAGCACGGTGTGTATCAAATCTTTATGAGACTTGGGGTAAATTTAGGGAAGCTTTGGGGCCCTGGCCAGAGCCTAAAGAGCATATCTATGAGTATGAGTAGAGGTAGCAGGGACAGGAAACAGAGAAAGCAGACAGAGATGAGAATATGAGTGGGATGGGGAAGCTCAAAAACTGGAGCCAAGAGACAAGAACTGAGAAGCACTTTTCTATGATATGCAGCATCTAGATGATTTTCCAACCCCTTATCTCAGAAGGCCTAGATTGGGTAGGCAGAATTTCCTAGATAATCCCTGTTCAATGCCAGCCCATGCTGAAGCAGGGCCAAGTTACTAAATAAACTGTTTAGATGAAGGCGGAAATTCAGCTTGGCTTCTCTGGGACCCAGCACAGCAGCCAGAGTCTGAGCAGATGCACACTCCCTGAGCAGGAAATCCACTAGTCACTTTGGCCATACAGGAAGCAATCGTCTTCACAATAACAATGGAGTGTTTGCACAGGGACAAATAGTTTATGAGGCCCTTTAACTGTATTATCTCATTTGAACCTTATTTGAGCCCTTTGGGGACACTGTCATATCCATTTTATAGATAAAGTGATGTAGCTTAGAGGCTAAGTGATTTTCCCGTGGTCACATAATCGGTTAGTGACATCTCTAGACCTGAAATTCAGGTTTGTCTGTCTCCAAATCCAGAAAATCCTGTCTCTTCCGTTTCCTTTCCTAAATCGGTCTCCTTGGTGCTCCCTTCCTGAAGACATATGCTGTAGAGGACCCAAGAAAAATAAAAGTGTACTTCATTGGGCCCTATAAAGCCCAGAACCTGTTTGTCCTCAAGCAGATAAAAGTCTTCAGCTCAGCCACATGATGCATTTCCTACCAATTTACCCAGGGAAACTTGCAAGAACTGGCATAAAGGGAACTTGGGAGCTGAATGTCTCAGGTAGTGTCCAAATGTTTTAGAAACCCTGCCCAGGATTGCAGTTGAGCCTCATTGAGCTCAGACAGAGAAAGAAGGCAGAAATGCCTCAGGGCTCTTCCATCAAAATCAGGGTACAAGTTCCTCGGCCCCAGCAAGAGGCCTTGATGCCCTTAATTCTTGGGTAAAAAAAAAATGGCAATTTTTTTCTAGGAAATTCTTGAATTACTAAAAAGATTATTCCTAATTTGTGGGAAAATAAATGAATTACAACTGTACTTCTACCTTTTGTTCTATCATTCAATGAATCTACTACTTCAGCGACTACCTCCGGGAAAAAATGACATAGACTAAAAAGTTGTTTTTTGGCTTTTTAAAATCTTAGGCTGCAAGCAAACATAATAAATAGTAAGCTTCTTATACTAAGACTAGCTTGGGGGTATGCTGAGGTGAAGGATAAGCAAAGAGGATGGAGAGTTCAGCCTGGATTTGACAGGTGAGGTGGGTTTATGACAAATTATCCTATTCTGGACATTTTGTATAATATGTGGTCTTTTGTGACTAACTTCTTTCACTAAGCACAATGTGTTTAAGGTTTATCCATGTCGTGACATATATCAGTACTTTATTCCTTTTTATGGTTGAATAATAGTCCATTATATAGCAATACTACATTTTGTTTATCCTCGCATCACATGATGGACATTTTGGTTGTTTTCTCTTTGAGGCTATTATGATTAATGCTGCTATGAACATTTGTGTGTACAAGTTTTGTGTGGACATATGTTTTTACTTCCATTAGAGTGGAATTGTTCGGTCATATGGTAACTCTATTTTTAACATTTGATGAACTGCCAAACAGTTTTCAAAATGACTACACCATTTTACAATCCCACCATCAGTGAATCAAGGTTCTAATTTCTCTGCCTCACCAGCACTTGCTATTGTATGTCTTTTTTGTTTTGGTCATCCCATGAATGTGAAGCGGTTTTTCATTGTACTTTTGATTTTCATTTTCTTAATGACTTTTCAGCACTATTAACCATTCGTATGATACCTTCTTTGGAGAAATGTCTATTCAAATCCTTTGCTCATTTTAAATTGGATTATTTGCTTCTTTATTATTGATTTGTAAGAGTTCTTTATATATTCTGAATACAACTAGGGGGTTATATTCTAAGGATGATAAAATTCAAATAAATCTTAAATGTTATTCAATAATTTTTTGTTGGATTATTATTTGAGACATTTCCTTTCTATTATACACATTTAGTGCTATAACATGATAAATAGTAAGTTTCTTATAGCTAAGACTAGCTTGGGGGTATGCTGAAGTGAAGGAAAAGCAAAGAGGATGTAGAAGAAGTTCAGCCTGGATTTGACTGGTGAGGTGGGTTTATGACATATAGACTGCTTTCGCTGTATCTCAAACATGTTGATGTGTTGTGTTTTCATTTTCATTAGGTCCAAATTATTTTTCAATTTCCCTTTTGAGTTCTTTAAACCACATATTATTTATAACTTTCATTGTTAGTTAACAAATAGGAGATAATTTTTTAGAAGTCTTTCTATCAGTTTCTAATTTAATTTTATTTGTGGTCAGAAAATATATTTTATATAAAGTATCCTTTTACATTTGTGACTTGTTTGAAAGCCCAGACTATAGTCCATCTTGGTAAATGTTCTGTGTGCATTTGAAAACAATATCTATTATGCTGATGTTGAATATAGAGTTCTATAAGTGTCAATTAGTTCAAGTTTGCTATTATTCAAGGCTTCTGCAGGATATGCATAAAATCACTGTCAGAGATGATGAGAACTGACATGGTGGTTTTCAGTCCATCTTTATTAGATCCAACTTGTGTTTCTGGCCATTATTTTTCCAGCCTTTTCTCTCTCTGTTTCATTTTGGCTAGCTTTTATTGCTGTGTCTTTAGGTTAACTTTTCTTAGTATCTAATGTTTTGTTGTTATTCCCATCTAAGGTATTTTCCATTTCATTCTTTTTTCTTTTTCTTCTAGAAGTTTTATTTGGGACTTTTTCTTATATTGTCAATGTCTCTATTTAACAGGTTCATGCATACTTCCTTCTACCTGTTTGAACACATGAAATGTAGTTACAGTTTTAATGTCCCTGTCTACTAATTCTATCATCCTTGTCATTTCTGTATCAGTTGTCTGCTGATTGATTTTTCTTCTCATTTTAGGTTATATTCTTTGCTTCTTTGCATGACTGATATTTTTTATTAGATAAGCCTTACTTTGTCAATTGTTTGGTGCTGCATATTTACATTCCTATGAGTATTCTTGGGCTTTGTTCTGAAAAAGTTTATTTCAAGGCTTCCTTTTAAGTTTTAGGTGGGACCAGAACAGCTTTTAATCCAGAAATAATTTTGCTACACAACTGAAGCAATACTCTACCAGATGACCTACTCTGGCTTTTGGGAATATAAAATGTTTCCAGCCTGTTAGACTAGAATTTTTCCACTTATTTTCTCAAGATTTGGAGAGTTTTCTTACACACACCAATCAGCACCCAGATGAAAATGTGAGGGGAATCTTCTGAAGATCTCCAAAGTGCTCTCTCTTCTCTTTACCCTGCAAATTCTATACAACTTGGCATCCTTGAATTCTCAACTTTGTCTCCTCAACTTGGAGAATGCTGAACTCTGATTTGTCCTCCTTTTATTGTGGCAGGAAATTCTCCATGAAGTAAATTGGGGCAATTATAGGGCTCACCTTATTTGTTTCCCTTCTCTCAAGGATCGCTCTCTTGTTCTGCCTGTTTTCCAATATCTAAAAAGTATTGTTTCAAATATTTTGTCCAAATTTTTAGATGCTTTATGCTGAAGGATATATTATGGTTGTGAGCAAAAGTCTATGAGGAGACTTTGAGATTATGTAAATATCCTGCTCTCCAACATATTTTTATTCAATGGTTTTAGCATCCATTGATTATTCTTATTTCTTTTGTTGCCATGATGGTTGAAAATAGTGATTTCCTGACTATTTTATTCCTTGTACATTTATTACTTGGTTTATTAACATGAAAAATAAATTTCCTTTTTCCCTCTTTCACTTACATATTTAGGTATTCAGTTAGTGTGGTGGACAGCCTCTAAGGTGGTCTCCATGATCCCCGCCACCTGGAGTTCACTACCTTATGTGGCCCCTTTTCTTTAAATGTGTTAGACTTATAACTTGCTTCTAACCAACAGAATACAGCAAAGGCACCTAGGTACTTGGTTATCTGTATGTGATATTACACAATATTATAACTGTGTTGCTAGGAGACTCTGTCTCTCCTTTGCTGGATTGGAAGAAATAGGCTGCCATGTTGTGAGCTACCATATGAAGGGGGACATCTTGCAGAGCTGAGGGTGATCTCCTGAGGGTGATTTCCAGCAAGAAACAGAGGCCCTCAATCCAGCTGCCTGCAAAGACTGAATACTGCCAACAACCACATGAACCTAGAGGCAAATTGTTAGCCAGACTCAGATGAGATGGCAGTCTGATAAATTAGCTGGTTATGACTCTGGAAAACCCTAAGCAGAAGATCCAACTAAGCCATATCCAGATTCCCGATTCTCTGAGGCTGTGAGATAATAAATGTGTGTTGTCTAAAGCCACTAAGTTTATGCTATTATTGCTATTTGGCAATAGATAGGTAATACATTTACTTAGTTATCCACATCTTTTAATGTCAGGACTGAAAGGACTCATGGATCCTTTTTTGAATTATATTTTTAGACTATCCATTAAAATCAAGTATAGAAATGAATTATACTGAGAATTAGATCTTCAAATTACTGTTTTACAAGGTATTTAAAAAGAATAAAGCCTATTCTGTCTCTTTGTTCTCAATAAAAAGTTCTTGATATCATTAAAAGTAAAATAAAAACTATTTTAGAAATGTTTGTCATATTTATATCATCTTTTAATTTTATAGATTGTGTTATATGTAATTTACACAAAAATAAATATACATATATTTGGAAGGTACTTAAAATATTTTACTGGTGGGATATATCATCAGTTTGGAATATAATATTCTCTATGTATACCTTTTTTGCCCTGTTATCAAAAACCACCTTTTTATTTTGAACCCAGAAGACTTCAGGTTTTCCCTCTATTTAGAACATTGTTTCTCATTCTTAGCTGCATATTAGAATCACCTAGTGACTATCTGGAACAGAAGACTGTGCCCCACCCCAAACCAACTTAATCAGCATCTCAGGGGGTTAGGCAAGGTATTGTTTTAAAAACTCTTCAGGTGATTCTAATGGGCAGCCAGGGTTGAGAACTATTGCCTTTGAAATAAGCAATTGTCTGTGAAAAGTGCTTTGTGAAAAAAGACCTAGTTGGAAAAAGCATCCAGTTTGAGGTGTGATTCTCTGGCAAAACTCAGCTTCTGGAAACCCTGAAACTGATCCCTAGAGGAAATTTAATCTAGATCACAAGATGTCCAGCTAGCATTCACTTCACTTCTCTTAACCAAAATTAAGTCATGAGTATTGGGTGAAGGTCAAAACCAACATGTTTTAGATGCAAAGTGGTACTCAACTGAGATTAAAGAAGCTTTAAGTTTTGAGGGAAGTAAGGACAATAGTGAACTGTGAACTTTGGAGTTAGTTCTCCTCTAGTGTGTAAATAAACTACTTATCTTTTGATTCTCTGTTGACTTGCTTGCCAAATTGTAAATACAATGACTGCAGAAAAACTAAGAACTTCTGAGCTGGGCAACAAAAAGAAACTGTAGGTACATCATCTAACTGACTGACATTCCTTTCTTTCCATAACCCTTTTCCTGAAGGAACCACTGCATTGTTTTCTATCTCCTCTGCATTTCAGGGTTACATATCTCTTTGACTAATATGAGAAATTCTGTTTTGTCTCTGCCTCCATTAATTCTACAGCAAATTTTCTATTCAAACCAAAAAGCTGGCTCTTTTTTCAAACTCTTTCTTCCCCACTCCTTATTTCCAGCCCAAACTATTATTTCTCAAGAGAAATGAAGAAAAGAAAAAAACACAAATAATAGTGAGCTTCCGATAAATAAATTTAATCTATTTCATCATGAAACTGATTGCTTAATTGGAAAGTCTCCATTCTCCAATCTTTAACATAACTTTCCAAAGAAAACAGTGATGTATATTACCCAAACTGTATACTAACAGCTCAGAATCTTTTTTAAATGATGTATGCTCTAATCCAGTAGCAATTAGCTTCCTCTGGTGTACAGATTGTGGTCTCTAAATACCATTTTCCATTAAAAAGTATCTAGAGCTCCCTGGAGAAATGGCTGATTCTGACCTGGAAAAAATATCAAGATGAGCCTGAAATATCTTGCACCTGAAAGCAAGAAAGTTATCAAAGACTACTGGTGTGTCAAAATGATACCGGAGCTAACTAGAAAGGGATTCCCACTAGCCAAAGATGGGATAATTTGAATATCAAAAAGAATAATGACTGCAATGAGTTGAACTAAATCAAATATATAAAAATCTACGATTTCATAATGATGCCAAAATGTACTTTTGAAGGTTGTTAGGGCATTGAACCATTACTCTGAAAATTGATAAATGGCAGTAAGCATCAATCTTCTATCATGTCTTTAGTATATAAAATATAATTTAAGGTAACCAAAGAGATGACATAGGAAAGTTCTTCATAGAAGAATCATTGCTAATAAGTAAATGACAAAGAAGTGGCAGAATTTTAAAAATTAACATTTTGCAATCTCTAAAGAAATAACTGATCTAGCAATTATCTAGGCAACAATACATGTGTAAAATTATTTAATCACTACAACTCTAAGAGATAGGCACTATATTTATGTTCTACTGATAAGGTTAAATAACTTGTCCAAAGGCACTTTACCAATAAGTGTTATAATAAGATTTGAACATGACACTGGCTTGTCCTCTTAAATACTTCACTATATTTCTTCCTGAAAATAATAAAAACTAGTGAAGTATTTTAAGCCAAGTTCTGATATAATCCTACATGCAGAAAGATCACTCTGACTTGTAGGTGGAGGATAAATTATAGCAGGGATAAACTTGAGGCAGAAAGAGTAAAATGTTATTCACCCATTCATTCATGAATCTAGTAAATATTGAGCATCTTCCATGTGCTAGCTTCTGTTCTAGGTACTGAAAATATAGCAATGACAAAACATGGAAAATACCTGCTTTCAGAGAGTTTACATTTGGATGTGGAAAGACAGCCAATAAATACATAAATCAGTAATATTTATAGTATGTCAAAGGTAAATTAGTGCTATGGAGAAAAATATAGATGGAACTGGGAGAGTTCTGGGACAGGTGTTATAATTTAAAGTAGAGAAGTCAGGATGGCTTCATTGAGATGGTAAAATTTGAAAAAAGACCTGAAGAAATGAGACATGAAGATACATTGAGGAGGAATGATCCAGGCAATTGTAAGCCCCCAAACAAGAGTATGTGCCTATAGTTGGAGAACAGCAAGTGAATGCAGGGGAGAGCCATAAATGAGATCAGATCCTGTAAGGTCTTTTGGCCAAATGAAGACTTTGACTTACTAAGTGAAATGGAAAGCCAATGGAGAGTTCTGAGCATAGGAGTGATATAATCCTTTTTTTATATAGGAGCTTTATTGAGATATAATTTATATATCATAAAATTTACCATTTTATAATATACAATTCAATGGTTTTTAGTATATTTACATAGTTGTGCAACCATTACCATTGCCTAATTTTAGAATATTTTTATAATCCTCAACAGAAACCCTGTACCCATTAGCAGTCACTCCCTTCTAACTAATTCCCCTCAGCTCCTGGTAATCACAAATCTAATTTCTACCTCTACAGATTTGCCTGTTCTGGATATTTCATATAAATAGAATCAACAATATGTGGTCTCTTGTGACTAGCTTCTTTCACTTAGCATAATGTTTTCATGATTCATCCATGTTGTAGCATATACTAGTACTTAATTTTCTTTTACTGCCAAATGGTATTCCATTATATGGATATATCACATCTTGTTTATCCATTCATCAGTAGATGGCCATTGGGTTGTTTCCACTTAGTGGATATCTAAATAATACTGCTATAACCATTCCTGTACAAGGTTTTGTGTGGACACATGTTTTCATGTTTCTTGAGCATATTTCTGGTAGTGGAATTGTTAGATCATATGGTAACTCTATGTTTAAACTTTAGAGAAATTACCAAACTATATTCCACAGTGGTGGCACTATCTTACAATTCCACCAGTGATGAATAAGGGGTTCAATTCCTTTACATTCTCACCAACACTTGCTATTGTCTGTCTTTTTTTATTCTGGCCATCTTAGTGGGTATGAAATAGTATCTTCTTGTGGTTTAGATTAACATCTTCCCAATGACTAATGATGTTGAGTATCTTGTCTTATGCTTATTGGCCATTTGTATATCTTCTTTAGGGAATATAAAATCAAATCCTTTGCTCATTAAAAAAATAGAGTGTATTTTTAGAACAGATTTAGGATTACACAAAAAAATGAGAAGACAGAACAGAGAGTTCCCATATATCCGGCACTCAGTTTTCCATATTATCAACATCTTATATTAATATGGTACATTTTTTACAATTAATAAACCAATACCAATATATTATTAATTAAATTCCACAGTTTTGTCATATTTTCTTAATGTTTACCTAATGTCCTTTTTTTCTATTCCAGGATATCATTCAGAATACCCGGTTACATTTAATAGTCATGTGACAATAGGCTGTGACAGTTGTTCAGATTTTCCTTGTTTTTAATGACCTTGACAATTTTGAGAAATATTGGTCAGGTATTTTGTAGGATGCCCCTCTATTGGAATTTGTCTGATGTGATTTTCATAATTAGACTGGATTTGTGGGTTTGGGGAAGAAGATCACAGAAGTAAAGTGATTGTTGATCTTTGCCTATATTTAAATTGGGTTATTTGACTTCTTACTTTTGAGTTGTAAGTGTTCTTTATATATTCTGGCTACAAGTCCCTTATCAGATGTATTATTGGCACAATTTTCTTCCATTCTTTGGTTGTCTTTTTCCTTTCTTAATGGTGTCCTTTGAAGCACAAAAGTTTTTCATTTTGATGAAGTCCAATTTATTTTTTTTTCTTTTATCACTTGTTCTTTTGATGTTGTATCTAAGAAGCCATTACCTAACACAAATTCATGAAAATTTATGCCTATATTTTCTTCAAAGATGTTATAGTTTTTGGCTCTTATATTTATGTGTTTGATCTGTTTACATAAGAAATGTCCAAACCTGTAGAGAATTTTTAAGAGTTTATTTAAGCCAAAACTGAGAATGCCAGGAAGTAAAATCTTAAATGCTCTCTTGAGGGTGCAGTGCCTCCTTGGTGTCATTCTCTGGCATTTCAAAGGTGTGTTACCCTAAATACATGAGAACAATGGACAGGGCTTGCTTAAGGCAAAGAGGAAGTTGTAGACCTAAGACAGGACTACCCACCATTACCTGCCCAGTTAGGAATTTATGATCAGATCACTCTGTGAGGTTACTTTCAGTTACATTTATTACAGTACCCTTTTTATCACCCACCAAAAACAAAGTTGAAAGAGTTGGAGGGTTAAATAATTGGAAAGATATCCTGTGTTCATGGATCAGAAAACTTAATATTATACAGTAGACTATTACTCAGCCATTAAAAAAAAATGAAAATCTACTATTTGCAACGATGTGGATGGACCTAGAGGTTACTGTGCTGAGTGAAATAAGTCAGACAGAGAAAGATAAATACCATATGATTTCACTTATATGTAGAATCTAAGGAATAAAAAGAACAAACTTATCAAAAACAGACTCACAAATAAAGTGGACAATTTGGTGATGGACAGAGGGGAGGGGGGTTGGGAAGCTAGGGTTAAGGGTTAAAGAAGTACAAATTAGTAGTTGATAGACAGTCACAGGGAATGGGAGAATAGCATATTAATGTAGTTAGCATTAATATATTGGCTAGGTAGAAAACCAGAGGAAAGAAGGAGCAATTAGGGGGATTGTTTTATAAACTATATAAATATATAAACAATGTACTGTTTACTAATTAAAATAAATAAAAAGTTTTTTCAAAACTTAATATTATTAAGATGGCAATACTCATTATGCAAGAAATGTAATCTTCCTTACGTTCCTTCCTTAATTCCAAATGTATAAATAAAACTACAAAACTCTTATTATCCAGAGCATTTAAGATCTTGCTTCCTGACATTGTTGTCAGTTTGGCTCAGAAAAATTCTTATAAAAATTCTCTACAGGCATGGACATTCTCACATCAACATTTTGTAGTTTTCAGTCACAACATTTGTAGTTCTTTTGTTAAATTTATTCCTAAATATTTTATTATTTTTGATGCTATTATAAAAGAAATTATTTTCTTCATTTTATTTTCAGATTATTCATTTTTATTGTATGATTTTTGGATACTGGTTTTGTATCCATAATCTTGCTGAATTCAATTATTCTAATAGTTTTTTGTATATATGATTCTGTAGAATTTTCTATACAAGATCATGTCATCTGCAAATAGAAGTGTTTTACTTTTTCCTTTCCAATCTGAATGCCTTTTATTTATTTTTCTTTCTTAATTTCCCTGACAAAACCTCTAGTGCAATGTTGAATAGAAGTGGTAAGAAGAGACATTTTCATCTTGTTCCTTACAGAGAAAGTATTCAGTTTTTCACTATCAAGTATGAAGTTAGCTGTGGGTTGTTTTGTTTTTGTTTTTGTTTTGTAGAATATCTTTATCAGATAGGTGGATTTCCCTTCTATTCCTAGTTTGTTGTGTGTTTTTATCATGAAAGGGTAACTTATATTTTAAATGTATCATTTTGCTTGCTCTGTAGAGAATGGATTAGAGTGGACAAGGTCTAAAACAAGGAGACCAGTTAAGATGCTATTGTGATAACTAGGTAAGAGATGATGATAACTTTCAGTTTTCTAGGCAAGATATAATGAAAGAGAGTAGGAACTAACCCAGGGGTAATCAGAATAACTGGAAATATTAAGATAATAGAATTGAGAGAGCTTTGTGACAACTGAATGTGATATTGGGCATAGCAGATAATGTTGCTGTCTTGCCCAGATCTTCTTTACTAGGCTGGTACAATCACCCCAGCTGCTGTGAGTGTTGGCTGATAATAGCTCATACATGCAATTCTCTTCACAAGTGACATTAGCTAACTCAGTCAGAGATATCTGGAAGGTTAAACGACTCCCATTCTTGTGGAAGCCTTGACTAACAGATGTAAGGGTTCTGAAAGGCCAGCCACCTTACTTAATGTGACTATATATTACAAGGATTGTCATCCTTGACCTGCCCATTAGGAGAAAAAAGCCATTAATGAAAGCCATATATTAAGCTGTTGAGATTGACGGAAATAATTGGTCTCAGAAGTTTACCAAACACTTTGCAGAAGGACTTCGGAGATAACATAAGTATTTATGGTTAAAAAATAAAGAAAAACAAGTCCTCAAAAGTTGTGTTAGTTTATGGGATGATGAAAATAATTTATATCCTGATTGTGGTAGGCTACATGACTTTATGCTTGTGATGGCTGCATGAATGTGCTTCACAGAGTTTCAACTACAGGGAGCATAACTGACCAACGGCCCTAGCTGCTGAGTCCAGAAATCCACTACTACATTTGAACCAAATGCTACATTTCAGTGGCTATTCCCAGACAAAAACTGGGCACAGCAAGGATACCAACACAGGTCCATTGTGAAAGTTCCTACAGTTTATCTCATACTCCCAAAAGCCTTGCCTGCTATTCTTTCCTTAGACTTCCTACCATTCAAGGACACTCCCAACTTTTTTTCCTTCTCTTTTTCACATGGATCAGGTTTGCATTGTGATCAGATAGCCCTCTCAGTCTTTCTGGCTTCCTCTTCACTTCTATTACAAGCATTTCCCTGAAAAAATATCCTTATATGTTTGATTTCATATTGACATCTGCTTTAAGGATAACAGTACATTTGTCAAAACTCAGAACAGTACATTCAAAATTGGTGAATTTTACCATATGTAAAATATACCTTGATAAACTTGACTTTAAAAAAATGTTAATTTTAAACATTTATCAATAGCAGGTGAGTTGTGCCTGTTTTTTCTCCACTCCACTTCCGCCATCTATTTCCAAAGTTATATCCTAAAACAGGCCACCACTTAGAACTACTATAATTCTGCATCTCACAATGACTATACCCATCTAGCCTTGCAACTTGCTTGCTCAGTTACTCCCCAAATCTGTCTGTCTTGGTCTCTCAGGGTTACTTGGAGACACGAATAACATAAAGACTGAAGTTTACAACCAACATACAAGAAAAGAAAAGGTAAGGGAGAAGAGTACCTAGGCTAGGCAGAAAAACTGGCCTTAGCATCCCTCTGTTTGCTCAACAATCAGATGTCTGGGGCACGCTTATTTATTATTATTTTTTTAATTCACGAATTACCACTTTTTCTTTTTCTTTTTTTTGATTTAGTATTTTCTTATGGTGACATTGGTTAACGAAATCCAGTAAGCTTCTTCTGTACATTTTAACAATAAGTCATATAACCACAACAAAAACACATAAAATAGCATAGCTAGTTCACTCAGAAGAAAAGCTGAAGCTTTTCTTATGTAGACACTACACGATACTTCTCCTAGCTACCTGTCTGTCTTGATATCCTGACTCTTCTTCCCTTGTTAAAGTTTCTCCAGCAACAATGGATTCCTTGCTGTTCCTTAACTAAACATCCTAAGCATACTCTCACAATAGGACCTTTGCGTTTACTTTCTATCTGCCTAGAATTCCTCTACATAGCTCCCTCTCTCCATTCAGGCTTCTGCTCAAATGTTATTTTCTTAGAAAGGTTTTCTCTGACACTGTTGTCTAGTACTGCACTTTCTTCCCCAATATGTCCCTTTATCTTTCCTTATTCTTCTTCATAACACTTATCACCCCCTGACGTATCATATATTTGTTCATTTGTTTATTTTATGCTTTCCCAACTAGAATATAATCCCACAAGAGCAAGAACTTTATTTCGTTCAGTAAAATACTGCCATGATCTAAAGCGTCTGACACACACAGTTGATACTCACGAAGTATTGGTTGAATAAATGAATAAATGAAGTTTGTTATTATGTTTCCCTTCTCTTCCTTCCTCAGTTCATCTCAGTTAAAAAAAAAAAGTTAGTAAGAGAAGAATCTCAGCAAATAGAAGTCCTCAGCCCCAGACTTATCTGGGGCCTCAAATATGCCAGTATGCTCCACTGAACGAGTTTTCTGGGGCTTTGGGGAATATCTCCATTCAACCACTGTTCTATAAAATTCTTAAAGTCTTTGACTTACTTTATTTTCGTGTTATCTACATAGCCAAACCTTAAGTCTGGAACTCTGGATCAATCCAAATGGTTGCTTTTCTGTATTCAGGCAGGCTGCAAAGCACTGCTGAAATGAAATCATTCAATTGGGTAGATCAATGCCACTATAAATTCACGGTCATTTATTTCAAACAATAAAGACAAAATAAATTTCAAAAAATAGCTAATGTTTATTCCTGAATGGCTTAAGTACTTTATGTGCATTAATTCATCAAAGTACCTTAAGGCAGAATTCATTCCATCTTACTGAAGAAGAAATTGAAGCATAAAAAAACTAGCCAAAAGTCACACAGCTAGTAAGAGACAGTCTCAATTTTCAGCTCAGCCATTCTGATTCCTGAATATGAGCTTTTAACCCCTCCTGCCAGGCAATTTAATTATATTTCTCCATTCGGCTCCATCTCTACCACTGACCATAACCAAGAGGGCTACTTTGCTACCTAAATTCCAGGGTACCACTCATGTTTACATAATAGGCAATATTTAAGAGGGAAATTTATAGCCTTAAACCTGTATTTTAAAAGAAAAAAGCTGAAAAGTCAGGAACTAAGCAACCAAAAGCTTAAAAAACTGAAAAAAAAAGAAAAACAATAAATTGAATGAAAGCTGGTTCTAAAATCTATATGGAAGAACCAAGAGTGCCAGGAATAGCCAAGATGTGCTGAAGAACAAGATGGGAAAACTTGTCCTACCAGATATCAAGGGTTATTACAAAACTAAAGTGGGGCATGGATGAATAGACCAATAGAACTGAATGGAGAATTAATCCCAGCCCAAAAGGAAACATGATATAGGAGAGACCAAGTATTGCATATCAGTGGGGAAAAATGAACTATTCTATAAATAGTGTTGTGATAACTGATTATACAAACAGAAAAACAAAAAGTAAATAAGATCCCTATCCTAACCCATTCACAAAAATTGATTCCTAGTGACTTAATGAATTAAATGTGAAAAGTGAAATTATAATACTTTCAGAAGAAAATAAAAGATAATGTCTTATGACATCAGGAAGGGAAAGAATTTCTTAAACATATCAAATGTGCGAAACATAAACAGGCTGATAAATTGATAAAATTATGAACTTTTGTTCATCAAAAGAGACAATAAAATATATAGATGAACCACAAATTGGAAGAAAATGTTGGCAACACATATAATCCAAAACCTAAAATCAATGATAAAACAAAAAATTCAAAAGAAAAATAGACCTCTTCTTTGTGGGCATGGTGGAGGACAGGGGGAGAGGGAGCAGAAAAGAGAGAAGGGGAGGAGGGTGGAGAGAGCAAGCTCTCAGAGGTTTTTCTTATAAGGGCACTAATCCCATCATAAAGGTCCCATCCTCATTAACTCATCTAAATCTAATTACCTCCCCAATTCCAAACACCATCACACTGTGAGTTAGGGTTTCAACATACAAATTTTGTGGGGACAGTATTTAATCCATAGCAACTTATAAACATTTTTTTACTGTCTGATCTCATTAATAATCAGGAATGTAAATTATTTAAACATGAAATACTATTTTATGCTCACCAGCTTATAGAAAATTAAAACATCTGGTAATATTAAGTGTTGGCAGAGATATGGAACAAGGGAATGCTCATTCACTGCTGGTGGGAATATAAACTAGAACAAAGAGTTTGGAAAAGAGGTACTTTCTAGTAAAATTGAAGATGCACATATGATATGTTCCACCAATTCTGCTCCTATGTACATACTCCAAAGCACTAGTTTTCAGATTGTTGGATGCAATCCAATAGCAAATTGTAAAATCAATTTTAGTGGTGCTGAAGTATAATTTTCTGAAAGGTAAAATCATGACTCACATAGAAATATAAAATAAACGTGTCAAAATGTTATTTATCTTATTAATGAGAAAGCCAGAAAATGTTGCAAGAATGTCTGTCGTACTATTTGCAAAAAAAAAAAAAAATCCGGAATGTCGAAATGAATTTGCTGAGAGGCAGAAGTGTTTAATATCCTCTAGATCAATATAATGTAATGTTTTAAGGTATCTTTTCTACAGCGTGGACAAGATTTTAAATATCAATTTATTGTAAAGTAGCTTAGTCAATAGTTAGTCAGAGGTCCCTATGGATTCAAATCTTTCCAGAATCTACTAGATAATGTCTAGCCTTACACTGAAATGGCACCCAGTTATCCTTTTTCAGTCATTTCCAAGTCTTCGACAATTCTTCCTGATAGTGGGTCCCTTTTAGCATTTTCTGGTAATGAAACCGAATAAAAGAAATAGAAATTTAGTGTAATTTAGTAAGTAGAAACCACTTTGTGAAGCTTTTGTTTCAAGTATATTCATCTATATACACACATACATTATTGGGTTTAATGGAGAATGTTTCTGTTCACTGTGGGCTGGGGTCAAAAGTTTGAAAGCCACTAACATGATAGATTGAGGTTCTACAGTGAAAAGAACTGCCCGTTCTCCCTTTCCTCAAAGTAGACATCCATTCACAGTGCCCGACCCAGTCTGGCAGAGACTCAGTGAATGGTGAAGAATAGAGAAAGGCTACAAATATGAAATTATCATGTTGTACACCTGAAACTAATACAACGTTATATGTCCATTACATCTCAATAAAAAAATAAACTAAAAAAAAAAAGACTAGAAGCACCTGACCAGGTAGGTAGGTGTTCTTCTCTGTCTTTCCTTGATACTGAGGTTTGTTGGCTGCCTGGGCCGCTGCAAGAACGCAAACAGCGACGGTAGTGGAAGCGAGCGGGCCAAACGCCCACAGCCAAAAGCTCGGTCTTGCCGCCAGGCGGTTCGCAGGAGAGAAACAAGGACTATCCCTGGGCGGCAGCAGCGCCGCTCTGAGAGCGTCCGCTACCCCACAGCGGAAAAGCACTGCGCACGCGCAGACCGGCCCGCCCCAGAGGCACCTTTGGCTAGGCCCGGCTTGGCCCCAACCCTCCGCCGACCCTGGTGCTCGGTCACTCCCGCCTTGTCAACCCCGCCAGGTTTCCCCCGCCTTTTTCGCGCCGGTGCGGGTCGCGAGTGCGCGCGCAGAGCCTGAGCGGGCGCCGGCGGGAAGGGGAAGCGGCGGGTAAGAAGGGCCTGCGTCCGGCATGCGTCTGTGACGGGTTGGGAATTTCCTCGGCTTCCACCGGCTCAGGACCCCTGAGGAGGAGAGAGGAGCCTCTGGAACCGGGTTCCTTCTGCCGCTCAGGCATGCTGCTGCCAGTCAAAGTGTTTTCGCCCTCTCCGGAGCTTGGTCTGGTCGGGTCCGCTCCCCGCTCCTACTGGGGAATCCGAAGGCCCAGACTTGTCTGAGATTCCTTCCCCGCCAATAGGTAGCGCCTGAATGTTTAGCCGCCGTCAGTGTCGCAGCAGCATAGGGGTAACTCCAGGTCCAGCGCCAACTCAAGCACAAAGAGCATCGGGTTGTTTTGTTTGTTTATTTGTTTGACACATCCTCGTCCTGGGATTCTTTCTGACCAAACAGCTTCCAAATGCTCAAGGCCACCAAACAGGTTTTGTTTTTTTGTGATTTTTTTTTTTTTTTTACTTTCTCTTGACGTTGCCACCGTTTCCTAATAATCTGTCTTTAAAGTTTGTGTCTTTTGAGGCACGTCTCTTACATCCCTGTGCAATGTCCCGGAATTATGCCTTTTCCCTTTAGAAAAATCGTCACTCCATGTGCCGCCTTTTGGAATGAAGTAAACCACTGGCAGTGTGATAATATCAGCAGTTATTAAGAAGCGTGGTAACAAATTAGGATTTCTGTTCTCCGCCGATAGAATAGATGGATATTCAGTGAACTCTTTGTAGTAGGAGGCAGCATTTTAGCCCAGTGGCTGTGCTTTATACCTTAAAGTTAGGGACAGGAGAAGTAACTTGTAAGTAAATCACTGGGGTCCAAAATCTGCCAACAGGAGGAAATATAAAACAAAAAAAGCTTGATAGCCAGGTCATGTTTAATGATATCTGCAGGTCAAATTTCTGTGTAGAGACAAATACACTGTTTGCTTTTACATGCCAGTTAAATGTAACATTCTGTAGATGCTAATATGAAGTTTTAGCAGCCACCTTGGAACTTCTCAATCAAATTTCTCAAGTTAATCATGATAATCAGCTTAGTTATTTTTACTGCTTAAGTTTGACTGAATGCTATAAACTTAATCACGTTTTTCTAACACCAGACCACATCATTTCTGTCTTATTACCAATTCTCCTTGATGACTAAATTACAAAATTTTAGTTGTCTTAGATTCCCCCTGTCCGCCATCTCCATATCTCTTATATAACAATTTATGGTTTCTTTACTCAAAAGTAACTTGGATTTATTCTTCTGATTCTCAATGTTGAAGCTGTAAGGCTGTTTTTAGGACTTTGCTACCTTTAGCTCCCACCCCCTGAAGGCTCAAATAACAATGCTGAAACATGACTGCCACATTTGCTTTTGATGAACCTGTAAAAGCTCAGGTCCAAATTTCTGTGCTTAGGTCAAAGCCCTCTCTAGAACCTGGTCTAATAATTCCTATGCATGTGATATGGTGAGAAAAGCCCACCATTTAGAGTAAGAAGACCTGGATTCAAATACCAAGACTCTCATGCTAACACTGAAATTTTTATCTTGTTTCCTTGTCTCTCATTTCAAATAATATGTGAGAATTACAGTTGGCTTAATATATGGAAAAGCTATCAAAGTTAAAAGCAAGCTATTACTGTTATTTCTCATTGTACTTACTTATTTTACAAACATTTGAAAATCTAATATATGTTAGATTCTTGTGCTATAGCTATGAAAGTTAGTCCCCGCCCTTAAGGATCTGTCTTTCAAGGTTGTATGTGTGTGTGTGTAGGGAGTAGAGTGATAGAGTGTCTGACAAGACAGAGTGTGATATAGGCTGTAAAATAGGTAAGCTTAAGGTGAGTGCCAAACCCAGAAGAGAGGAATAGGGACAGGTTCCTGAAGGAAATTATATTTAAACAGTGTCTTGAATTAAAACAATGATGCAGAAGGAAAGGATGGAGAAAGGTGCCATGAAAGAGTCACTTTAAGAAAACTGCAAATTATTAGATTTTGTTGGAGTATTAAGTTCAAAGAGAAATATGAGAGATAGAACTAGATAGGTAAACAGAGATAAGATTTGAAGGGCTTTGTTTGCTACAGGAAGTGTACAGATTGAAAGATTTTAAGTAGACAGATACCTTGATGCTTTTTGAAAGTTCATTCTGGCTGCAATGTGTTCTTCCTTACTGTAGTGTACAAAAACTTCTTTCTGCCTTTGTGCCTTTCCTTCTTTTCTTTACTCAGATGGGCTAATACCCTCTCCTCATACCTTAATACTTTGTCTTTTAGTATCCACTTCAGGTCCCATTTCTGTTGTGCAGTGTCCTCTAATTATTTTAGGCCTCATTACTTATTCTCTTTTCTGAAACCCTATTAGGAACAGTACCACCAGGTTAGTCCTTATTTGCTTCATGTGTGTTTTATGTACCTAAGTAGATTGGAAGCTCCTTGAGGATGAAGAATGTTTCATATGTGTATGAATAGAAGACATGTTAAACACAAAAATATGTTATTTGGTCTCTTTATATTTTGTTTTTCAGAGTGGGACCACATTAATGGGCAACAACCCTTTTAATTATCATTATCATGGCTAATGAGCGCTGTCCCAAGGCGGGTGATAGTCCTTTTTCATCAGATAAACATGCCCAACTCATCTTGGCCCAGATCAGTAAAATGAGGAATGGACAACATTTCTGTGATGTGCAGCTGCAAGTTGAGAAGGAAATTTTTAAAGTTCACCGGCTGGTTTTGGCTGCTAGTAGTCCTTACTTTGCAGCTTTGTTCACTGGAGGAATGAAAGAGTCCTCAAAAGATGTTGTACAGATTCTAGGAATTGAAGCTGGAATATTTCGAATACTTCTAGATTTCATTTACACAGGTATGTTAAGTGAGCCTGTAGATTTGAATGAAGAATGAAGCAATCACTCATGGGGACATAAATTAATCTAACTTACATGGAAAGTAATTTGACAATATGTTGTTATGAGTCTGAAAAGTTCATATCTTTTGACCCCATGTTTATTTTCTAGGAATCCTAAGGAATTAATTAGTGATACAGGCAAATGTTTCTTTACCAAATGTTTATTATAACGTTATTTATAATATTATGTAATTGAATATAATTGTCTCTTAACAGGTTGTGCAATTATGGTATATGTATATATAATGGAATATTTTTTAGATCTCATTTGATTTAAATATATACTATCATGGAAGAATGTTTACAATATATTAAGTGAAGAAAATCTGGATAAATATCACCTCAATTTTGTTTTAAAAAAATCATTTGTTTGTATTTGTGCACAAAGACCATTTATCTCTAGATGATGAAAGAGTCTTATTTTTCCCTTTTTTCCTTTTTCCACCAAAATGTTTATAATCAATATGTTATTTTAATCAAAACTTTTATTTTAAAAATGTTTTTGAAGAGTTTTAATAACAAAAATACACATAAAATTATATGTGAAGTATGTCTTATATGTAACATAAATATACATAAAAAAAACAGAAAGAAATATACTAAAGTGTTAATACAGTATATATGTATGGGAAAATGTGTGGTTTTCATATTAGCTTTTATATTTTTCTGCCTTAAAGTCTTTTTTTTGTAGTGAATATATATTTTTATAATTAGGAAAAAATGTTTGAAAACAAAAGCCATGTTTGATTGGTCTAGTTTGAATAAATACACCATGCTCTCCTTAAAGGACTACTACTAGGTGGGAGATAATTATGTGGCCTGAAAAAGTGTTTATTTAATGCATGGTATTTAAACCTAGAAAATGACAAAAGGTGATTTTTCTTTGTCTTATATCATATTCCCTTTTGGAAATTTTTAGAAAATAACTTAATTTTGAGATGTAAAAATGACTATCTACTGAAAGCAATGCAGCTCTGCCTATTGGCTAATGCACAAATTAACACTGAGGGATTCTTGATCTCACTTTTCTAAATGACTTGTGTGAGCTGAAAACTGCTTCATAAATACCCCTTCTTATTTGCAAAGTAGAAATTTACACAGATTAATCCAATGGAATTAGTGCTTGAACTACATAAAAACAAGAAATGCCACAAGTTGTCTATTCTGCCTCCTCTGTCTGACAGTAGCAAGATTATTTAGTGACAGAATATTCATGACAACAGTACCATATTGCTTGGCACTTCCATTAAAGAAAGAAAAAGTGGTAAAACCCAGAGAAATAAAAGCTACTGAGCATATCTGGGGAACATAACATGTAGGATATTGATATTTAAGGCTAAAATTGGTATAACAAGAACAGCATTTGGCTCAGTGTAAAAGATATAAAAAGAGTTTCTTTTTCCACAAAATTAATTCATAATAGGCATTCCACGGCTGATATGGTGACTTCATGATGTCATTATTGTCCCATTATTCTTCCAACATTTTGCTTCACCATCTATAGTTTGTAGATTTTAATGTCATGATTACCGAACTCCAGCCAGTGGAAGGAGGAAGATGGGAAGGTAAAAGGGCCTGCCAGCAGAATGTACCTTTTAAACTTTTCTGGTAGCCCTACCCAGCAACTGCTACGTATATCCGATTGGCCAAACTCAAAAATTCGCTTCTATCTGCAAGGGAGGCTAAGAAATGTAATTTTCTGTAGGACAAAATTGCCACCCAAAGCAAAAAAGGTTCTGTTAGTAAGGAGTTGAAAGTGAATACTGGATATTTATTGGAGAGTGAATTTTGTAGTCTTTGATACAATTCTTAAAAAACATGTTCTTTGATTTTTATTGTAATAGCATTTCTCCTTTGATGGATGTGGAGGCAGCAAAACCTGTTGTTATTCTGTTGACCTCTCCTTTGGACTTGTCTATACATTCTATTAACAATTCACAATTCTAATAGATTTTAACAGATATTTCACACCTCAGATTTTTATTCACTTCACTTTGATTCAAATGACCTGGGTTTTTGATCTAGCTCTGCCACTAATTATGTGATACAAGACATTTCATTTAACTTTAGTCAGTTATTCATTCTTTCAACAGATATTTATGAATATGATTTTTGAACTAGGTACTAGGAATATGAGGTAAACAAGAAAGGCATTGCCTCTGCCTTCACAGAAATTTATAGTAATGCAGATTAGGTATTTTACAAAATAGAAATGAACTCATGAGAGCCTCATTTTCCTTATGGTAAAGTGGGGATAGTAACACTTTATATAATTTATGTGAGGTTAAAGGAAATAAATTTTAATAAATTTAAAAGTACTTTTTGTAATCTATAAAGCCTTATTAAACCAGATGGAATTCTTTTTATTACTATCAAGTAATTTTGGCTTTATCTGGTAGCAGTCAGTCATTCAGTGCCCTTCAATCACAAACCATGATCTTATCTTCTCCAAGTTGTGGTGAATTCTCATTCAAGTCAGTCTTATCTCAGTTTTCTTTGAATCCACTGCTAATGTGAATTCCATTTCTTATACTTTGCGAAAACTCCCTGTTTACATTCAAAAAGCCATATTCTTCCTCTCACCATAATATCTTTGGCCAGTCATTCATTTAAGACAAAATTTTTGAGCACCTAGTCTAGGCTAGGCATTGGGAATACAGAAGGGACAAGCCTTGCTCCAACAGACTTTATAAATCTAATTGGGAATACAAACTTTAGACAAATGGTTTAGTTAGACAAATAGTTTAGTGGAGTGAATGTTATTAAAAGGATAAAGAGAAAGTAAGACTGAATGGAGAATTTATCCTTATTAGGTAGGAGAATTACAATTTTTTTCCTTCTAAATATAATTATTCGATGTCCTCCCAAAGTCATTATATAAATATATGAAATTGAAGCCCTCTGGAAAGAAAATAGTATATATAATTTCTTAAATGTTAAGTATTTAATGACTCATCATATCTTATAGACTCTTGGTTTATACCTAATATTAAAATTAACATCTTTGTGGCACTTGATTATCATAATTAAAGAAAGGGACTCTGTCTCACCCTCCCAAGTGCCTAAGTAAATGTTTGTTAGATGCATATAGTCTTATGTGAAAAGCATGGACTTTGATTTCAGTCCCTACCCTCAAGTTACTTAAACTTTCTGATTCTGTTTTCTTAATACAAAAATAAAGGAAAAAAACATACTAATGTGGTTGTAGTCAGCATTAAACAAATGTATAAAGCAATTACTGCTATGGTTCATTGTAAGTGTTACATAAATGTTAGGTATCATCGTTAAAGTTTTGTGCTCTTTGTACAAATTCTTTGTTGCCTTTTTACTTAGCTATCAGTGGAATCAAGTATAATGCTTTTGAGAATAAGTCAATGTTTGTTTTTAATTTTTTGATTATTCTGTCTCCCTATTTCCCTAGGTATAGTGAACATAGCTGTGAATAATGTTCAAGAGTTGATCGTTGCAGCAGACATGCTACAGTTGACTGAAGTTGTTAATCTTTGCTGTGAATTTCTGAAAGGACAAATTGATCCACTGAACTGCATTGGGATCTTTCAGTTCTCTGAGCAAATTGCCTGTCATGATCTTTTGGAATTCACAGAAAACTACATTCATGTCCATTTCTTGGAGGTTCAGAGTGGGGAAGAATTCTTGGCCCTTACAAGAGATCAGCTGATCAAAATTTTACGAAGTGAAGAGCTTAGCATTGAGGATGAATACCAAGTCTTCTTAGCTGCAATGCAATGGATTCTCAAAGATCTGGGAAAAAGAAGAAAACATGTGGTGGAAGTACTAGACCCAATTCGATTCCCTTTATTACCTCCTCAGAGGCTTTTAAAGTATATAGAAGGTAATTTTTTTGTTGCATATCAAATTAGTCAATTATCCAGTGGATTTTTCTCTGTTTGAAATGTGATAGTGTTTTTATTTTTCAATTCAATAGCAGACATTTATTGAACAATGACTGTATGCAAGATATAGACTTTTTTATGTTTTGTGGGTAGACAGTAGTAGTTCAGTACTTCTACCCTTTAATTTAAATCAAATCCTTATGTACCTTTTTTGAGATTAAATACTAACAGATGAAAGTTTTAGATAAAATTAATGCCAGAACTAAAATACTCCTGTTTCTGGCAGTACTAATTATTTCAGTGTAAAATTTTCTCTTGTCACTCTGAAAAAGTCAGCAAAACCTAACATTTGAGGAAGATGCATATGCTAAAAATAAAAACAAAACTCAGTAAATCCTGCAAGTTCTCTCATTATAAATTTTCTATTGATGTAATATCATAGCTCCTAAATAGCCTTTGAATCATCTTTAGATTCTAAACTTTAAAAATACTTTTCACCATAGTATAAAATAGTTATATTTTTATTAGAAAATAATAATATTTAAATTTATTTTTAAAAACTACTTTAGACCTAGTTTCAAGATTTGAAGCTTTTATTCTTGTCATACACTGAAACTTTAGGATACAGCTGAATTAGAAATGATCTTATAAATTAAATATACTGTTAGCATTAAAGGTATAATTCTGTGAAGGAATTGTATTTAATGAGGCTGTTTGGTTTTTCTCCACAATAACTTAATAGTGTTAACAGAATTTTGCAGGTTTTTCTGAGTTTTAATACATGTATAGTCAATTCTTTTTCACAGTAGTTATGTTCTATAAAGTTACCATGAACACTGAATTGGCAAATACTAAGCCATTGTTCATAAGAGAAACATGGGGTAAGTTCTTAGAAGCCTTTGGTCAAGACATTTTTCTAATTTGATCAATACATAACTTTGTTTTATGTGTGTTTTTGTCAAAACACCTTATTTAATATATTCATTAACATCGATTCATTAACATTGACCTCATGGCCAATAGTATAATAACTCATGCTTGAATGAAACCTAACATCACATCACATCACAAGTGCCTTCCTGCACTTATGAACACCCCATAATATACTTCACTTAGTATAGAGCACCTACATAGTATACTTCACATAGTATACGGCACTTCAGCATAGTTGGAGGTCATTTTAAACAATGAAATCACCAACAAAAAAGTGAAAAACATGGCACTAACTAGACTGTGAAAAGGACACTTGTTTACAGTATGAGAGCGGAAACAGGAAGGCAGAGCATCACCTTGTTTGGTCTTGCTGGGTAACTTGCTTGCCAGATGTTGCAGATTTTTTGCCACTCTGTGGCATGTTCATGAATGACTGGAAAGCACCATGAGTATTCATTTGGGTTACAAAAACATTTTGGTGAGTAGATACGCTCACGAATAAGGGATCCACAAATAATGAAGGCTAACTGTATTTAATTGCTAAAACAAGAAGAGAAATTATCCAGACATATTTTTGCATGAATCATGTGAGAATTGAGGAGTAGGACAAAAACTTTAACGGTTGAGTTGATTTTTCCCAAGTGTCACAGAAACACAGTGTTAAAGGAAAGTTCCTCTGCTAGGAACGAGGGAAGGTTTCCTGGAATTGGGACATACTTTCCTACAGCTTTTAGTATTATAGTATTCCAGTCTTGCATTTCTTATTAAGCATGCCAGATAGTTACCACCTGAATGAAGGTATTTCACTGGAGTAAACCTGCAAAGAATCAAGGGAGAACTAAATGGAAGATTTTTTTTTTAAGGGAACCTTAATATTTTTCAATTTTGAATGTTTTTTCTTTTTGATCTTATTAAAGAAAAGATGGACAATTTATGTAGGAAAGTAATGAGAATTTTCGTGATTTTGTTAGTTGACCTTCTTTCCTCAATATTGCCTTTGGGATGTGGGGACAGGGCTTGGAGACAGTCCCTTGCTAGTATATATGGTACTTTTGTGCAAATTAGAAAATAGTGCTTTTCTTAGGGGGTCCGGGTCTTAGAGCTGCCAGGTAGGACACACATTGACTTTCATTCCCAATTCACCTCCTCAGCTAAGCAGCCTTGAGCAGGAATAAGCTACCCAATCATGCTCAGAATCTTTTTAAGAAATATACCCTCGATTGAAGGAAAATATATCTTTATCAGCAATGAGAAAAATAATATTGGATATTGTAGGAAACAAACACCATTGTTTGATAATGAGTTTTTACTTTTTGATTGTTAAATGGGCTTTGCTTTGTGGAAACATGTTTTTTCAATATTATTTAAAAGTTGATTAAAATGTAATCTTTTTAAACATTGCTTTAGGAGTATCTGATTTTAATCTTCGTGTTGCATTGCAAACACTTTTGAAAGAGTACTGTGAGGTGTGCAAATCTCCCAAAGAGAACAAGTTTTGTAGTTTTCTGCAAACATCTAAGGTCCGACCTCGGAAGAAAGCAAGAAAGTACCTGTATGCAGTAGGTGAGAATCTTTTAAAAAGTAATAGAAATTATCTTTTCAGGATCAACTCTTTTAATATTTCATTATTATACATGTCAGAATATTCAGGTGTGTCAAATAGACATATTTAATTTCACATACAGGCTACAGATTTATAAATTCTGTTTATATAATACAGCAGACACATCTAGCTACTCACTTGACATCTATTATTCTGTGATCTAAGTCTTTGGGTTTTTAGATTACCCAATTATTGTCAATAGCTGACGAAAGAAATATAGCTTTAAAAGTTGAAAATTTGAATTATAATGAAAAATAAAGTCAACCTCAAAAATTTTAACTATTTACAGTGTTTTAGGTGGTCATTATAGATATTAGGAACTAGTGGTCCCCGAAGTGTGGATGTGCGCAGTAATCTATGTATGTATCAGATCAACATATTAAAACCTCTTTTCATTTTTATTTTTAAAAGCATTAAACCATATCTGTGTTTGATATATATGACAGATTGCCCAGGTTTATATAAATAACATATTTATATATAAATACTTTTTATAAAATAATATTGACTGTCAACTGTAATTGAAAAATTTTTTTTAAATAAAAAAACAGAGACTCATGGACATGGACTATAGACTAGTGGTTAACAGAGGGTGAGGGGAGAGGGGAGGTAGATGGGGTAAAGGATGGTGACAGAAAGGAATCTAACTATGGGAGGTGAACACACAGTGTAAATATATATATATATATATATATATATATATATATAAATGTATGTATGCCTTACTGTTAAAGTGTACAGCTGAAACTTACTGGATTTTGTTAACTAATGTCACCATTAAAATAAAAATTTTAAAAAAATTATAATAAAATATTATAAGTAAAAGAATAAATAGAAAATAAAAATACTTGCTACATAATTTATAATATTTATATAATTATATACACAATTTTATATATGCTATGATCTATTATGGAATTTTTGAGTACATGCTAAACTTTTTTTAATGATGGGATGTGCAAACTAGAATTTCAACTCACTATTTTTAAAAAATATTTTTAAAAAATAGTTAAGGTAGTCTATGGCCATGACACTAATAGAAGTCATAATGAAACTTCCTAACAACCAACTATTTGATTTATGTTTTATCCAATATTCTATTATAATCAAGACCAGATGGTAGAACACTATGGTTAACTCATTGCATTTAAGCCATAATCTTTCAGGACTTGTCACATTTAAGAAAAATACATATATATGGCAGGCTCTAAAGCATTTATTTCTTGCTATGAAATAGTTATACTGAATGTCTAGATGTAGACAGCCAGATTTTCTCCTTACTACCATTCCCATGTTTAGCAATAGGGAATTTGTTGTGTTCCTCCTTTTCTTCCTTTGTTCAGGTGGATATACTCGGTTGCAGGGAGGTCGTTGGAGTGATAGCAGAGCCCTCAGCTGTGTAGAACGTTTTGACACCTTTAGCCAGTACTGGACCACTGTGTCTTCACTTCATCAGGCTCGATGCGGGCTGGGAGTAGCAGTTCTAGGAGGGATGGTCTATGCTATTGGAGGTAATAATGAAAACAACTTATTTCCCTTATTAGTCTCTAGCTATAAGTTGGCTGCCTTATATGTCTTACATATAGCTAGGTACTATGGAGTATATGTAGATATAATTGTGCTCAGTATATATTTATTAAATGAATGAATGAAAGAAAGAAAAAGGACACACAAGATATTTAATCATAAGGCAGAATACTTAGGTTTGCTTTTAACGAAAAGTTGTTTGTAAAATGTGGCACCAAAATTTAGGTCAACATTTATTACATAATTTTCAAAATTTTGAAAGCTGCATTATGAATCATTTTTACTTAACAAAGTTATCGGGAGAGTAGGATATATAAAAAAGTCATGTAGACATTGGGATATATTTCATGATTGAAATTTTTTTTAAAACAATTATGAATTTTAAAATAATGAATAAAATTAAAAGAGGTTTGAATGTTGGAGGAAAATAATTATCAGAGAAGTATCTAAAGAGAAATAAATGCTTACTTTTAATATCAATATTTCCCAGCATAAAACAATTGTTTCTCCTCTGCTCTGCAGTCAAACTCTGTCATATGTCAAGTAATCACACATGCATGACTCTGTTTCTAGATTCTTTTCTGTTCCACTGGTCTCTTTGTCTATCCCTTCGTAATTACTGTAGCTTTATTTTTAAGTCTGATAAGCTTATCAGATAGGGTAGTTTCTCCTTATTCTGTTCTGGGAGTGCTTAGCTATTCTATGCCCTTTGTACTTCCTATAAATTTTAGAATCAGTTCGTCAAACTTGTTTTTAAAAATAATACTGTATGTTCCTGTTATACGAAGTACTTAGAGTAGTCACAGTCATAAAGACAGAAAGTAAGTATAATGGTGATTGCCAGAGGCTGAGAGGGGAGAATGGGAAATTACTGTTTAATATAGAGTTTGTTTGACAATATGAAAAGAATTATGGGAGTAGATGATTGTGATGGCTTCACAACAGAGTGAATGTTTTTAACATCACTGAACTCTACACTTAAAAAATAGTTAAGGTAGTCTATGGCCATGAACAAGCCCGATCCCATCTGATCTCAGAAGTTAAGAAGAGTTGGGCCTGGTTAGTAATAAGATGGGAAACCACCTAGGAAGACCAGGTGCTGTAGGTGTAAAAATTAAAAAGTAAAAATAAATAAGGGATTATAAGTTCCTTGCAATCTGTGAGGCTAATGAAGGGTTGCCTCACCTTAAAAAATGGTTAAGGTAATAAATTTTATGTTATGTACATTTTAACACAGAAAAAAGAGTTTTTTAAAAATTGAGATATTATATCTAAATCAGTTGACTCTTCTATTTCATGAATGTGATACATCTCTCCATTCATATAGCTATTCCTTAATTTAAAATTTTATCTAGATAAAGTTTGTAAGTTTTAACAATGGCGGTCTTGTACAATCTTTGTTTAGATTTATTCCTAAGTAAAGTATATTTTAAAATTCTGTTTTAAGTGGTATCTTTAAATTATTTTTATTTTGTTTTTTTTTTGCTATATAAGGATTACATTAAAAACTTAAATTGTACAAGTTTTAAAATGCAAATCATATCCTCAGAAATTACATGGATTGGATGGTAGAATTAGAAATAGATAATATGAAAATTGTATCATTACTTCATTAAATGAGCTTTAATAAATGACAGCACTACAGATTCAAAATAATACTTGCTGGGCATATAAATTTTAATGAATAGTATAAAATCAGACATAATAGTTGAATTTCTGACACTGAGGAATGCTACTTAATATTGTATCGTGTTTCTAGGCTATTAGCATTACTAAACCTTCTCATGTGTCTCTTTTATTTAACTCAGGTGAAAAGGATTCCATGATTTTTGATTGTACTGAATGCTATGATCCAGTTACTAAACAATGGACAACTGTAGCTTCAATGAATCACCCCCGTTGTGGCTTGGGAGTGTGTGTGTGTTATGGAGCTATCTATGCTTTGGGTAATTATGGTGTTCAATTTAAGGATATCTAGTATTATTTAAATTCTTAGTTTCTGATTACTTCAGAAATTTCTTTTCCTCCCATAAGAAACTTGTACCCTTTTAGCTTTATATATTCTCATCAAAATATTATTACTTGAAAGTGTGAAGTGCTTAGAATGAGATAGAGATGAAATATAGATGAATCTCCAATGAATCTCCACTTTAGCTAAGATTAGGATAACCATTCAGGGAGAGTAAAAAAAAAGATAGCCATTCTGAATATGCAGAAGTTGTTTCAAAGGTAGTTTTTAAAAATGCCATATTTCCTATGCAATATGCTGAAGTTTTTGTTTTTGTTTTGCTTTTAATCTCTAGTGAAAACCAGGCAGAGTTAAAAGATCTGAGTTCTGCTAACAAATTCTAACTTTTCATGTGATCTTGAACAAATAATCTATCTGTTCCATGTGGTAATCATCCATAATATGAAGTTGTCAGATTAGATATTTTGTAAAGTGTTTGTCATAAATAAGATTCCTTTATCTCAAACATAAAATTTTTTATTTGGTTACAGGTGGGTGGGTTGGAGCTGAGATAGGGAACACCATTGAACGATTTGATCCTGATGAAAATAAATGGGAAGTAGTTGGCAACATGGCTGTGTCACGCTACTACTTTGGGTGTTGTGAAATGCAAGGTAATTACTTTATAAATATATTTTTTCTGAAAATATACTTCTTAAAACTGAGCTTGAGGCTTCATTTTCACATATTTTATGTCTGTTAATATTGAATGATTAAACACTAAGAGTATGGAAGTTCTGCTTTTAACTTTTGTTTTCTAACCTCTTATTTCTTTATTTCTGTATTGCAAAAATAATCAATTTTTTTCCAAAATGAAGCTAGAATTAAAAATTCCAGATAAGCAAAAATACCTGACTAGCAAAATAAGCATTTAAAATATCATTTATTGTTATTTTCTCTCCAATGCAGGCCTTAGTAAATATTTCTAGGTAGGGATTGAATATCAAAAACAATCTTCAGTCTTTTCTTGGCTTCAGTGTTTTTTACAGTCCACACAGAATGTAATGCTATGATAAATTTGAAAAATATACTGCATATTTAAATGGTTTACAGACACTATTTTAATTGTCTATTTTATCCTGAGAGGGAGGTAGTAAGCACTGTCAAATAAAACCTGATTCTCTGTCCAGAATTGGAGAGCAGATTTATATGTACCTGCAGAGTAGAAAGCAGTCTGCCCATTGTTGTATGACAACTCAGCCTGCTTTGTTCTCAGCTCAAGTTCCTCTGCTTTGTGAGTACTTTCTCAGATTTCCACTAACATTTAAATTTTCAAATTACATGATATAGACCATATTCTATTGTTTAATATTATAAAGTTCTCTAGTTTTTTATTATTCTTCACATCTAAAATCATAAAGCTAGAGAGGCGTTTTTGAGATTATCTGTTACAACCCCTTTATTTATAAATGAGGAACTTGAATATTAGGAAGGTTGTGAGATATCTTTTTTCATAACTGGTTACTGGCAAAGCTGGAGCTAGACCCCAAGTTTACTAACATTTAACTCATATTTCTTAAGATTTCATTCTTTGTAATTTATAACTACTCACCTTAGAACATGGAAAACAATGCTAGACACTCAAAAATAATTGTAGGTTATCAGAACCATTAGTTTCAATCAAATTTAAAAAGGAACTCTCTGAATTACATCCTATTGTACTGTAGTGAGTGACCCTGATACTTTAATCTAGCCATATAACTCTTCTAATTTAAATGTAATTCTCTTTTTTATGCCTATCTGAACAAAGGTACGCTGTCACCAAATAGGGCCATGACATTTTTTAGGAGGAAAAAAACCTCTCTCTCTCTCTTTTTTTTTTTACCTAGACATGGTAGCAGTGGATCTGGAACTTAAGATCATCAGGCAGACAATAAAATGAGAAATCCTTATCTGAAAAATTGTTTTGTTATAACATCATTAAGTAATTTGAAAAATCAGTGCCAAAGAATTATACCCCTAATTCTTTGCAATATGCTTAAATGTGAGCTGTGATAAACTGGGCAGAAGTCAATTTCTCTCAAAGAATATAAGCCCAACATTAAATATAGCACCAGCATAGCAAACTGAAATCACAACTATAACTTTTGATATAATTATTTACATCCAGTTTTCTATTGTATCTAAACAAAAATATTCCATTTTCAGGATTAATTTATGTAATTGGGGGCATTAGCAATGAAGGAATAGAGCTTCGTTCTTTTGAAGTTTATGATCCACTTTCCAAGCGTTGGTCTCCACTACCTCCTATGGGAACCAGGAGAGCATATCTTGGGGTGGCTGCCCTCAATGACTGCATATATTCTATTGGAGGATGGAATGAGACACAAGATGCTCTTCATACTGTAGAAAAATATTCTTTTGAAGAGGTAGGTTGGATGATTTCAAATGTTTAGTATCCTGTTATCCTTTTAATGTCTGTAAGACCTGTAGTGATTTGAGTTCTTTCATTCATGATATTAATCGTTTGTAGTTTTTTGTTCTCTTCAAAGAACTAACTTTTGATGTCATTGATTTTTTCTACTGATTACCCATCTTCTATTTCATTCATTTCTGTTCCTATTTTTTTCCCCTTCTATTTGTTTTGGGTTTAATTTGCTCTTCTTTTTCTAGATTCTTAAAGAAGAAGCTTAGATGATTGATTTTAGACCTTTCTTTTTCTATAATGTAAACCTTTAAAGTTATAAATTGTTTTCAAGCACTTCTTTAACTATATCCTGTATATTTTGATATGTTTTGTTTTAATTAGTATTTATCTCAAAATACCTTTTAATTTTTTCCTGGTAATTTCTTCTTTGACCAATAGGTTGTTAGAAGTATGTTATATAATTTCCAAATATTTGGGGATTTTCCAGATATCTTTGTATTATTGTTTTCTAATTTAAATCCATTGTGATCAAAGAGCATACTTTAATTTCTATCTTGGTAGATATTTCATGTACACCTGAAAAGAATTTTAATAATGCTGTTGTTGAGTGTGGTGTTATATAAATATCAGTTAGGTCAAGTTGATTATTGTTCATGTCTTCCTGAGCCTTTCCAGCAAATTTCAGATTCTTTCATGCCTTCCCCCTTCTCTGTCTTTTAAAAACTTGGCTCCCATTATTCTTAATATTTACTTATTGGTGCATTCCATTTACTTGTTAAATGAAACAAATCTCCCTGTCATACCAGCTGTCTTCTCCACCTGCCACCTCTGCTCATTACCTATCCTGTCACTGCACATGAGCTCCACAATGTTCTCTCATTCCCTCAGTTATTGGGTTGATTTAGTTATGGTAGGAAGGGAAGACAAAGATAAAGAAAGGTAGATTATATCTTCATTGAGTCACTGTTCTGTCATACATTTGTTCATTAGTCTATTCATTCAGAAATATTTATAGACTTTTTAGTATGTAAGTATGGATCAGGCAATATGCCTGGGGAAATAAAAGCAAACTAAACATACAAGGCCCCAACTCTCGAGGAGCCTAAATTCTATTGGGGAATATAAAGAAAGAAACAAACAATTGCATTACAATTTGTTAGGTGCTGGGATAATGAAGTATAAGGTGTATTATGCCATAGACTTGCCAGTTAGACCATTTTTTCCCAAGTAAATTTACATGGAATACTAATAATTTGTGTTCTTAATGGGAATTAGGTGACATGAGTTTCCCTGGCCAATTATATTTAGGGAAAGTTGGGTTAAACGGTTAAACTTTACCACAGGACTTCCTTGCACAATTTAATACAATAATATACTTTGTGAATCTTTATGCTAAGTCTCTCAAATTTAATTGACCACACAATTAAATTTGTTTGTGGCTGTTTGTGAAACATCTGAGGAATAAAGTATTTCAGGGAACATATTTTGGTAAATATGGATTAGTGTTATATTTGAAATTTGTGGTTCTTAAACTGCTTATGGTTTATTAAAAACATCAAAAACAAAGGGTTTTTTTATTTCCCTTCATTAAGTAGAAAGATTTTTGTTAATCGCTTTATTGAGATATAATTTACACTCCAAACATTTGAGTTATTGTAACGTTTTGGCAATTATAAACCATGCGCTATGAACAGGTGTGTGGACATTTTTGTGTGTATATATGTTTTTCTTGTTTTGGCTGTCTATATCCCTACCTAAGTGTAGAATTGATGGATCATATGGTGATTCTATGTTTAACCTTATTTGAGACTGCTAGATTATTTTCTAAAGCAGCCTACACCATTTTATATAACCAACAGCAGTTGGTTATATAAATTTCTCCACATCTGATGCTTGTTATTTATCTTTTTGATTATTTTGATTATAGTCCTAGTAGGTGTGAACTAGTATCTCATTTCTGACAAGTTTTTAACTTAAGTGATATTTCAAATTCATTTCACCTTCTATATGATTTTATTTGATAATATAGAAAAAGAACTTTTTGAGGGCACTTTCTGTTTCTAATTTTTCTGTATGACTGGAAATGAATATTTTTGTCTCAAAGTAAGTGCTTATTAGTAATGTGTTATCTTGTTTTTTATGCATAAATTTGAAATGTTATTAACTATCTACTAAAGTCCCACATTATAGATCCAAACCCCAAAGATAATGCAAAACATGTTTCTGGTATTACAGAGTTTATTTTGAGGTGACGCGAGATAAAAAGAAAACTGTAGTTCTAATACACTGAATTGAAAGGAAAGATTAACATTAGAGGATGAGCCCCATGGTTTTCTTATTCTTGTCAAGAGCCATTTTTGGGGAGGCAAAGGTTAGTTCTCCCTAAATGATAAACATAACCCCAACATCCTAATTTCTTTTAATCAGCTGTAGATATTTTTATGAATGTATGTCTTTTAAAACATGAATGTTTTTTCAGCTATGCTAACTTTGTGATGTTCTGTAATTTCAGATAATCAAGTAGCCTTCAAATTTATTATTTTCAATTTCAAAGGATTGTCACTGATTCTAATATTTCAGAATTTCATTTAAGTTCAGGTCAGCAAACATACATTGACTCTCTATAATGTATTGGTGCTATACTCATTACTAGGATGTGAGGCTCATTAAGGCCCTGTCTTCAAAAAAGTTCACTTTCTAGCATTGATAATCATTGTTCACTTTTTGTGATTTTATAAATTTCATCATATATATGCATTATTTCCAGGTTCATTTTATTTTTTAACCTAGCTATTTGCTCTTTTCTCTTGTGATTATTTCCCAGGACCCTTATTAGCTTTCTTATTTTCTGGGTATAGACATTTTCCTTGGAGTAGAACATTTTGGTTATAGCAGCTTATTGAAATTCCTTTAGGGAACACTGTATACCAGGAGTTAGCAAACTTTTTGTTAAAGGGACACATACAATCTCTTTTTTAGCATATACTTTTTTTTTTGCATATTCTTTTTTTTTAAACAACCTTTGAATTTAGAAAGATGATTCTTAGTTTATAAGCTTATAAAAAATAGGCTATAGTTTCCAACCCCTGATGTATACTACCTTTCTAAAAATATGTTTTACAGATCACTAACTCCCCTAGGTGGTCCTTAAAAAAAGGATTTCATGGTCAAATACATTTGGAAAGTGTTTTCTTGCTATACTGTTCTGGAAATTTATAAAGCTATTATCATCTCAAAGATTTTTTTTTTCCTTTTTTTAACATCTTTTCTCACTTGATTGCTCTTCCAAATAAATTCTAAAATCACATGAAATACATGCACATGCACACAAAACACACATATACACACTCAATTTCTTTGGGGATGTTATCAGATTTACCCAACTATACATGTTATTTTGAAGACATATAACATTTTTAAAATAATTGAATCTTCTTATTAAAAAGAAAGCTATAGCAGTCACATTAAATTTGTCTTAAGATTATATTACATATATTGATATTTTATATTTGTGTAGCTATTGGAATTAGAATGTTCTAAGGAGTTATTGCTGGTATGAAGAAAAACTTGTGTTTTATCTAAAGTAAAAGCTCTTTCATCCAAAGCAATTAGGGCCAGTGTTTGATCAGTTACAAGGAAATTGATTTTAAACTGTATTCAAAGACTATTAAAAGCCCTTCTGCATACTGTATGTTTTCTTCTTTGAGCTTTGTAGGTTTGTGTTGTGTGTGTATATATATAAATATGCATTACCTACTAGTTTCTCAGATTGAATATAGAATTTCTAGATTATCTCCTGATCATAATTATAATTAGTCATGTTTTTCAATTATTTTCCTCTAAATTCACTACTTTGTCTACATCTACTCAAAAGTTTATTTAAAAATGTTCTATATACTGATGTGACTAGATTGTGATTTGAAATTTAAACATATAAAAAGAGCTAGAGTATCTAACTTCTCAGCAGTTTTCTGTTATCATTTTGTGACACTGCTAATCTTTTTTTTTTTCTCTTAACCAGGAAAAGTGGGTTGAAGTTGCTTCAATGAAAGTGCCTAGAGCAGGCATGTGTGTTGTGGCAGTCAATGGGCTTCTGTATGTTTCTGGAGGGCGATCTTCCAGCCATGATTTCTTGGCCCCAGGTACCTTGGACTCAGTTGAAGTTTATAACCCTCATTCAGATACATGGACAGAAATCAGTAACATGATCACCAGTCGTTGTGAAGGAGGTGTTGCTGTACTATGAAATATAAACCACAAGAGAGCACAAAAAAGACTTTGAAAATACAGGATGACCTTTTGCAAATCACACATGTATTTGGTGATAGGATCCTCTGATCCTATTAAGTTTCTGTGTATTTGATAGATAGGTGTCTGCAGACTGAGTTTTCTAAGAATCTGAATAAAAAGGCATATGGAATATATTGAAAATTAATAAAGAGCTCACTAAGATATGCGAAGCTTACCAATAGAATGCTATTTATGTTCTAGAACTATACAATTAGGAGTAGAATCCTGTTTGTAAAAATGATTTGCTAGAAGCTTCTTGGCAAATAACGGCTTCTCCAGTACAATTCAAGCTGTAACTAACTTGACCCTTATGTGATGTATGAATACCAGTGAGACAGTTTAAAGATGTCTGTACATTCATGATTCAATCCAGAACAGAATTTTCCATGGCCATAGTTTAACCAAGAGAAAAGCCAATGAAACATGCTTAGTGTGAGCTTACGAGGCTAATGCCTACCTTGGAGGTGGAATTACAGATACTTGTGAAACTTCTTATATAAACACTGATTCATACGATAGAAAAGCTTCTGATCCAAAACTGCTTCTCAAAACCTCTTATTTTCCTCAAGCAGCTTTCTAAAGAATTGTTCTGAGAGGAAGATTCTTCATATACATAATCATGACTTTTAAGTTATTTCTGCTAATCAGTTGAAGCCATTTAAATTCAAGGTCTTGCATACATTTAAGTTTACCTAGCTGATTCCAGGATTTGGTTTCTATATTCCTAATTTCCCCCTTTTCTTTACAAAAGTCCTTCAGTATATTGTTATAGGTATCAATAGCTTATTTAGATAGAAAACCTTTGGTAAACCTCAGGTAGCATTCCTATCCAGAATATTTGGATTGGCCCACAAGGATACTTTTCTTCATAACTTAACCATATGCTTATATTAAGAAAACTTATGTAGTACAAACAGAAAGCTCTGAAAGTCTGAAGGGTCACCGATACCTGGTTGGAATCTATAAAATGTCAAGGAATTAAGTGTCAAGGTAATTTGTAGACTATTTGAGCTCATGTGCCTAAATATTTCCCGTTATAAAGAATCCACATTCTGGTTCAAAAGAGATTTACAAAATGCTCCAATTATTTAATTCCCATTATTGCCTGGCAACCTAAAGTGACACTGTTAAGGGAGGTATTTTGTACTGCTGTGGCAGAAATGTAATGTCAAAACAATCAATGTTTGGGCTTAATAGATCCAGATGATCCCTGAAAATAGGTCATTGTAAATATGCTTGTTACTTCTAAGGTAATGACATTGTTTTACAAAGAATGTACTAATAAAGTATTTTCAGTTTTGCTTTTCTGAGATTTTGCTTTTCCTTTTGAGAAAGATCTTCTGATGAGTATGAGCTTTCTTTCTTTTATTTATTTGGTTCTAGTAAACTATTCTCTACATTAATAAAGAAGGATTGTGTGGTGGTTTCAGCCACAGGCTTTAACTGGTAAGCTTCTCAATGATCAAAACAGGGTCTAGCTCCATGGTGTTGTGTTTGTTTGCCTAGGGCTGCTATGACAAAGTACCATAGAAATTTAAACAACAGAATTTATTGTCACAGTTTTAGAGGCTGGAAATCTAAAGGTGTTGATAGAATTGGTTCCTTCAGAGAGCTAAGAGGGAAGGATCTGTTCCAGGAAGATCCTTTTCTCCTTGGAAGATAGCCATATTCATCTTCTCATGGCATTCTCCCTTGAATGTATGTGTGTTGGTCTCTGCATTTTCCCGTTACAAGAACACCAGCAATATTACATTATAGTCTTTCTTTATGACCTCATGCTAACACTATTACTTCTATAAAGACCCTATTTCCAAATAAGTTCAAATTCTTAGATATTGGGAATTATGATTTAATTAACATAGTTCAGCCTTTAACAGTCATGTAGTAAACAAGTTACCACTCCAGACTGATCTCCTCACAGCAAGAATCACTAAAGTGGAAATCATATGTATATAATTTACTTTTGAAATTTAGTATTTGAATACTTATACAAAGATAACACATACCAGGTGATATCTCCTGATTTGTGTTCTTACACTATTTTAAATGTTTTTTTACTTTTGCTGTTTTAAAAAAGCTTCTCTGTGAGGTAACATGTAAAACTAGATAGCACCAATCATTACAACATCAAGATGGCTCCAGCTTGACTTTCCCTCTTTCTCAACTTGTATGTACTAGTGGCTTTATTCTTTTAAATATGATTGGCCAGCTGGTGTTGTTTGGTGATAAGATGTGTCTATACCCTACCAAATAGCCTGATAAAAACTGGAAAATGTGTCCAGCTTTTCTTTAAATATGAATTCCCCTCGTGATAGTACTCGCAAATGACTGTAGAGCCTCAGATTCTTTTAGCACATAACTAGGATATACCAGGTAAAATGAGCTTGGAAATACAATTCCTGTGGGCAAATGCGATGAAAACACCCTGGAACCACCTATTATTTCCAGACATTCACAGATATGAAGTTTTACTCTTGAAATGGGAGAATGTGTGTGTTTTCAGTCATCACAAGGCTCTAGCAAAAGGGATTTTTCATTTTTTTAATTATTTTACATTTTTCAAAACAAAACAAATGTTTGAGTGGATGGCTACATAACAAAAAAATTGAATGAGAACTATAACCTAATGACATGAAAAGGACTTGTTAGTGATTTTCAAACTGTCGATCACATGATTCCTATGAAATAAAGATTTCTTGAATGAAAAGTAATGTGAAAAATTACCATTGGTGGGAAACAGAACTAAACAATAGAACTAGAAAAAAGAGATGCAAAACAATTTTACAAGGTTTATAGCCAACATACTAACATCATCTACAGAGTAGTTTTATATTTATTCTACTTGACCAGGTTTCTTGGGTCCCTTCTCTAGATAAATAACTTTAGCTAGTAAAGTGATTACAAATGATAAAAAGGCCACTAAAGTGACTACTATCCTCATGGCTTTGAACCAACTGGGATAATGTGGCAAGAGAAAAAGTTCGATATGTAATGCTATCCCCAAACCTATTATTACTGTTACTATAGCTTCACTGAGCCTTTCAGAAATGAGGAAGGCAAACCATGAAAACACAACAGGAACTGTACTATTAGCTAAATTGAGGAAGTCTGGTTTAGCTGGACTACCTTCTGGCAGAGCAAAACCCCATCTGATCCCTCCCAAGAAAGATAGGAAGCTGGCTCCATAAGCCATCTGAGTAAAAGCTAATATGGGGATATAAGTCTTTGTTATCACCATGATCAGTGGTGGAGCAACAAAGGGGATTAGTGCTGCCACAGTTACATATAATGCTGGCTTTGGGCTGTCAGGCAGGTAAGTGATGGTTTTTGGTGGCCTGGCTGGAAGTACTTCTTGCTTCTGCTTAAAGCTGCATGGAGAAGTATGATAGTATTGTGTCTTATTCATACACACTGGAAATGATGAGAAAGGCCAAGACCTTAGAAACAAAGGTGAAAAGTTCTGCTGGAGACATGTCTTTAGAGAAAGTATTTCTATTCTCCTACTGGCTCCTACTCCAATTGTGAAAGGGTACTTCAGCATCTATAGAGAAAATAGAACCAGAATACAAAAACGTTTAAAAACATATATATATATATGTTTTCAACCTAGAATGATCTAAAAACAAACTATCTGGTTTGTGTTAGCATAAAGAACTTTACAGAAAGGTTGGACTATAGGATGATATTACTACTGGCAAAGACAAGTAGCTACACAACATGAAAAAGAAACTAAATAGAAACCAGTGATGTTTTGGCCTACACTAATCTTATTCCATAAAAGAAACATCTCAAACAGGAACAGATAAAGACTGGGTCTTTAGTATTTGCATTCTAAACTGCTTTTTCTATTTATAAATTGTAAAAGTAGCTGCATTAATTACTGTGAGAATGTTATTTTATATAGGGAAAAACAATCTATTTTCCAATTTAGCTTTATGGACACTGCATATTTTTCATAGCTCCATGCCTTTCTACATGACTGCCTAGAATTCTTGCTTACTACTTTTCTATGTTGGGAACTTATCTTTTAAAATTCAGCTTGAAACTTTCTCCAATCTGATTTAATGCTCCTATAAATAAGTACCCTGTACATACTTCCATTATAATTCTCACAGTGAATTTAAAATGTGTGTTTACTTGTCTGAGAAGACTCAGGAGCCAGGACCATATTTTTTCCTTTGCCTTAAAGAAAAGTAGATCATCAGTAATTCAAAAGTGTTCAATGAAAGAAAAAGTGAGTTTTTTAAGAATCTTGGTGTTTCTTCAAAATGGTAGGCATGATTCCATCTTGAGATCTTTTTTTGAAAACGTTTTGTCTAAAATGTTCCCTGAGCTACCTACATGGCCCATTCCCTCACTTCTGACCACCTATTTATAAATGCAATCCCAACTCTTGTTGACACTCCCTATTCCCTTTCCCTGCTTTATAGTTCAACACAGCACTTACCACTTGAAATATTAAAGATTTTACTTATTTGTATTTTAACCCCTCATCCCTTTTGAATACGAAAATAAGGATTTTTTTGTCTTTTTTTTTTCCCATCAGTATTGCCCAGCCAAGCCATGCCTGGCAAGCAGTGCTCAGATATTTGCTGTATAAACTAACCTTTGAAGATGCTCGAGAAAACTTTTTGATGAAGTGAAGCATACTGGACCCTAATGAAGTCTTGCTCAGGAAGATGCCAGGCAGTTCTGATCAATGTATTTTTACAGCTAAGTGGAAGAGCTGAATCACAAGCATGTTGTTGTCTACAAAACAAGATGTCACTTAATTGTCTTCATTTTACACATAATTTTATTTATTTATTATTTTTTTAGGCAAGGCTACCCTTGGTTAACCTCATAGATTGCAAGGACCTTGTCATTTTACAATCCCTTATTTTTTAAGCCTACAGTACCTGGTCTTCCTAGGTCATCTCCCATCCAAGTACTAACAAGGCCCAACCGTGCTTAGCTTCTGAGATCAGATGAGATCTGGCTTGTTCAGGGTGGCATGGCCGTAGACCAGAATTTTTTAAAGTAGTAACTCATGTGAATTTCTTCCATCTAACACAGTTTCCATAAGACTGAAGGTCATAGCTTCTGTTCTTTTTTCCCCCTTAGTTACCTACGTGGAGGCTTAGGAGTTTACAGCTCAAAATGATAGTAACAATCCATACAATTTAGCTATGAACCATATACTATAACTGTGTTTTATATGCATTAACTCATTTAATACAGTAATGTCATCAACTTGGTGCTGAGAGAATGTATGTAGCCTATTAAGCTGGAGTGCAAATTTGAGTCAGTCTGGGTTGGAATCCTGGGGCCACCGCTTACTACCTTTGTGATTTTGGACAAGTTACTTAATCTTGCTATGGACAGTTTATACACTTTTGAAAATAAGCATAATTACATAGTCATAAAAATTAAATAAGTTAACACATGTAAAGAGCTGGGAACAGTTCCTGACACAAAGTAAACACTCAAAAAATGTTAGCTATTATTCCTTGCTTACACAAGAGAGAATGGTTAAAAACCCAGCCTAATATAAGTAGCCAGTAAGTAGCTAAGTGAGACTATGAATCCAGATCTGTCTTACAGGAGTCCTATTTCTAACCAGGAAAATGAGGTGTCAACTCTAATACCCACAGTTGCCGCTTAATTAAAATTTTTAATGAACTAATTTCTTGTTCAGATATTAGGCTTGGATGGAGAAATCCTGTATACAAGTCCATGTCTTCATTCTACATGTAAGGAAGCAAGTAGGGCGTTGTTGTCCTGGGCCTTTGAGGTCTTAAATGACACCCACCACACACTCCCTGACTCCCAAGCAAATATATACGGGGTCCGCACACCTTGGCTCAAAATCACCTGCCTAAGGGCCTTCCGAGCCACCCCACTTAAAATCTAAGCGCTCCCTCCACCTTTGGAACTCCCTATTTACTTACATGTCTTTCAACTCATGGGTATTAAAGCGAAAAAATGATAGCCTAAAGCTCGGGGCTTGCCAACTGGTGAGGAAATTAAGGATAAAGATCCAAAGGTTAATCCGCTCAATTTAGGCGAAAACGCTCAAGTATTTCCACTGCTCCAAAAGAAAAAGTTACAAACTGGAAGCCTCAGAGACGACATCTGAGAAAGGGCGGGTGGAGTCTGGACGCAAGGATCTCGGGAAACTTTGCCCAACAGAGCAAAGCCACCGGCCCCGCTTTACTCCTAACCGTTAATACTCACCTTCCCAAACTGCACCACTGGCAGCTGCCCTCCTAGTTACTTAACACCGTCGCGCCGGGAGATGGAAAGCTGAGTTGCAGGAAAATCCAGGTTCTCGTGAAAAGACACTTCCGGCAAGTGGGGTTAGACAGTCCCCCACTTCCTGACAACGGAAAAAAATGAGTCCGGGTGGGGACTTGACCAACGTTAAGTCGTTCCCAGGCAGGGCTTTCCGTCTTGGGCCACTCCTAATTATAGTGAAAGTAGGCTTTTAAAGGCTGTTGGGTACCCGAACGATCCTTGCCTCTCTATTCTAGGTTTCCCAGACAGCAGAATCTGCCCCGCAGAGTTCGGGAGGGTAGAGTGCAACTACTGAAACAATCTCAGTGATGGTGGTGGAGGAAGGTAGGAGAGATTTGGAGACTAGGCCAAGTGTGGCTTGGTCAAACTGCTTGTGCTCTGGAACTCATCTTTTATTTTGCGTAACGACAGCCTTTCTAGAATCGTTGGGACACATCTCACTGCGCATTAGAGTCATGAACTCATACCATTTGCGGGGGAGGGATCTTTCTACTTCCATTTTCTTTCCTGGGACACAGAAACTTAATTAAGAAATAAAGAGCACAAGGAACGGGCTTTCATGAAAGATGTGGTGATAAGAGCCGAGGGCAATTCGGAAAGTTAGATCATTCCCTCTGTCACCTTTTGCTTTAACTTTAATTTGTCGGCTATGTGACCTTGGGTAAGTCTGTTCCCTTCTTTGGGCCTCCATTTTACTATCAAAGGGAACAGCATCAAGCAATTGGTGTGACCTTCTGGAGACACACAATAGAACAGCTCATGGTTCCCACGCTGGCCAGCTTCTCCATTCCTCTAGATTCTAGGTGGCCTAGCTTCCTAGTACCGGCCATCATATGAGGTTTGGTTTCCCATGCAGTATGGGCTCACAGCTAATTTTTTTTGTAATAGTAACCGTTTCTGGTCGCGATAGACTTTCACTTTTATTTCTCTATCACGGCAGTGCTGCTCCTTCCCGTCATGCGATACCCAATGAGACTATGAGTCGGAGAACAGCTCCGCCATGGCACTGCGCTGGGCGGGGGGCGGAACGCCAGCCATCAGGCGGAACTACCACTCCCAGCGGGTAGCGCGTCGGGCCCAGCCACGCAGACCTCCACAGCCTGGCCGAGTGGCCCGCTGGGGGCTGGAGTCTTGACATGCGCACCTGAAGGAGCGGAAGGTGGGAATGGGTCGGAAAACATGCTTCTACTAAACTGGTTTGCTTGTAGAGGTAGTTTGGGGACGCGTGCTTACACGGAAGTGGGTATGGGAAAGTAAAGAAGGGACAGGGAAAAATGGGTACACATATACACACCACCCCACTCATTGACATGCGTCCAGGCTCGAGTGTTGGGCACTGGGATAAGAGGGGAGTGCCAGGTCGGAGTCGCTGGGGGCGGGGCAGGGAATAACTGCCGTTCTCGCGCCCCAACGGTGGCGGTGTACGGCGCGGGCAGAGTCATCCAAAAAGGGTGCGTGCGCCCTTGTGGACTGTGCGAATGAGTGGGCGTGTTTGAGGCGGGGTCGAATGGGAGAGGGCTGGGCTGGTCGTCGCTCCTCCCCCTTCGCCCGATCTGCCCCTCCTGGGCCTTGTGGGCCGGGCAGCCATTTTGGGAAGAGCTTTGTTATGGTTGTGGGTTCTCCACCTCTGCGAGATCAGGAAGCTGTGGACGCTCCCTTAGACGCCGCGTCCGGTTTCTGGTTGTAGTCCGGCCGCTGCCCGGTGAGTGGGAGTTCCGGACAACGGGTAATAGGGGATCTAGAGATTTCCTGGCGCGGGACTTCGCCCGGTGCTTGACCGACCGGCTGATAAAACAAGTTGAAGGAGGCTCTCACACAGGTGGTTGAGTGTAGGTCGGCCCCGAAAGGGGGAGCGGAGCCCACGGGTTCCGTGTTTCGTACTGGGCACCTACCCCCGAGCGTGGCGCTTCGAGCGCAAGCGTCGCCGCTCCTCCGCCAGAGTGCTCCTACTTCAACTTTGGTCTGCGGGTCGGAACGCTCACCTGCGGCTCTCTGGCTCCTCTCCAGGAGTTTCAGCTTGGTGGTGGTGGTTGAGTGACTTGGTTTACGGGTTTTTTCTTTCCTTCTTAAGTTAGAGCCAGCGGCTTTTTTCCAATGAAGGAAAACCTAAGGAGGAAATAATCGTGTAAGTCAAATGTGGAGTATCTGAAGGGAAAAAATTTAACCCCTAGCGTTCCAGTTTTCCTTGGTAGCGAAGTGTTTTCGTTGATTTAGTCTACCCAGCACCTACCAACCCCGCCCCTGAGAAGAAGCCGGTTGATCTTAAAGTGTTACAACGAGGATTTTTTTTGTTTTAAATCTACCTCTCGCCCTCCCCCCCACCTCGTGAAATTCAAAAGAAAGACAGAATCTAAAATGGCTGTAGGTTGGGGAAGTGCCCCGAGCTTCAGTAACTTAAATACTTTAAGTTGTCTTAAATTTTTAGTTGTTTCTCCTACGGAGACAACTGGATCTCTTTGATCTTTTGGTCTTCCTGCAATTGATGTCTATCTTGAAGAGTCCTTGCTAGACGAAAACAAAGGTGAGGCTAAAGAAGTTTGCTTACTCCAAAAGTTTACATAAGGGTGGGTGCGGGGTTTGTTTGTTGTAGTTGCTTATAGTTTTGAAATTGTGCTGTGGTGTTAATTTTATCAGCCAATTTGTGCTCCGAGGTGAGTTTGTCATATTTGTTTAAATACTTGCTCTTAACTTTGGCATTTCTTTATTAGAGAAAACGAAGTTAATGGTGGTCCGTGTTTTAGTTTAGGAACAGAAGTCACGTTCCTGTGTAAATGACATCCAAAAGTAAAGTGATTGGTAGTCTTCAGTAGACTTAGATTTGTAATTTAGTGGACCGCTGGCCTTTTCTAAATCTTTTTCTAAGGTCTTTTACCTGTAACGCTTGTAAGGGAATCTGAATACTGTTAAGTTTGTAACAATTATTAGAAGAGTGTAAGTAAGACAAGTGATATTTAAACAAACTTTAGACGTGGAGTGTCTGATCGTTGTGCTCTTTTAAACAAAAGGGCGACCGTCTTTTTGTTTGCATTTTTTTTTTTTTAAGAATAAGATCTCTCTCTCTTTTTTTTTAAGATTGAGAAGTTTAACTGAAAACAAAAAGGCATAGAATGGAAACCAGAAACAGTTAAATCAGTGGGAAGGTGCTTGAGTTTCAAGTTGCAATCTGACAGATAAAATAATAAAATACTAATTCTGAATGAGAACTTTAGAATTAATAGTAAAATAATCGGTCATCTTCCCTAAGGAGTCAGTTTCGATTTTCTTTCCTACATTCTTTCAATACAAAAGTTTATTTTCGTCAGTTCCCCTAGAATTTTTTGTTCTTATTTTGATGGTTTTTTACAAGAGAAGAAAAACATTTGAAGTGCTTTTTAGCAATTACAAATCAGGTTCTTTGTATTTTGCTATCGTTGCCTACTGGACTCATAAACTTGGGTGAGATCTTTTTTTTTTTTTCTCCCCATCAAGGTGCTCAGAGTGGTTTGCACATATTGATATAAATATTCTTTCAAATGATTCTGGATAGTGTCTTATCAGAGCTCTTGAAATTTGAGGCGGAAGTGTTAGGAAGACTTTTATTTTGCATGAATTCATTCCATTTTCTCCATCAGTGACTGTTTAAAGGCTTGGGTGAGGAGGGCACATGCAAACATTTTACTATGTTTGGAATGATAGGAAATCTGGGCACATTTCTGCTTATAATTCATTTTTAAATGCTCAGTTACAGGGAAAATGCAATTCTGAATGAGACGAGCAGATTGCATATCTTTGTTTTATACACTTAAATTGTATAACAATAACAGTGATAACTCTAATATGCCAGGGACTGTTACTTAAAATGCTTTATCTTTATTATTCCTATGAGGTAGATATTGTTTTATCTCCATTTTTCAGTTGAGGAAAATAAGTCCAGAGATTTATCCAGTTAGTAGCAGAGCCTGTATTCAATCTAAGCAGTCTGTTTCTAAATTGTTGCGATTAACCATATCGCTGCTGCCTTGAACCCTGGGAAAAAAAGGCTGTTAGAAAGATGAGAGGTACAAAAATTTTAAAGGCTCCCAACTAAAAAATTAGTTAATGGAAAAGGTAAATTTTGTTGTGTGTATTTATAGTTTTTTAAATAGATGAGGGAAAAATTTAGGTGGTGCATGGTACTTCGTAAATAACTGTTAGTGCCATTGTTTGGAATTTAATATGTGGTTGTGCTGCCCAAGTCACTTCCAAATCAGACTCTGGTTTTTATTTTCCATTGAAGTCTGCCCAATACAAAACAGACTACAATCAAACTTGAAAAATAGTTCGGTTCTGAACTTTTATCCAAAAGTACATCTTAACTAATGAGGTAAAATTGCTAACATCATGTAAATTGAATTTGTATAGGTGATTTGAGATATACTAGGTAAATATTTAAAGGATTCTAATTGTTATTTTCCTTTACTGAAGCAAGTAATCAACCTTTAATTGACCTGTTGGGCAAATCATTTTTTATTTTTCAGACGAAACAGGTCAATCATTTTAAGAAATGCTAGAGGCTGTGCTATGGTGCCAGTTTTGGTGTGCTAAGGCTAGTAATACAAGATGAATATAAAATATTCTTGCCAACAGAGAACTTAGTTTAACAAGTAAGTGCAAAAATATTCACAGGATAACAATATAGAGAGCTGTCTTACTTTAAGGAGTTGGTTTTTAACGTACTCATTAAATGTACCTTCCTTTCCTGTGACAAAACTACTTTGTTTTATGTTAACCAGACATCAGACTAGGGAATTACCAGCATAAACACATTTTTAATACACTTTCTGAGTAGTAGGTCTACTTGTTTGGAATAAGTTCTATTTTCAAAAACAAAATTGAATTCCTATAAGTTAGTCTATACTTTAAATTTAGATGGCAAACTCTTATTTCTGTTCATTATAAGTTTACATTTCATTAACACTTCTAAGTGAGTATACAGAGGTTCCAAGAAGTTAAGTAATTTGTATAACTTAAGGAGATGAGGGTTCAGGCAGCTTTATCTGATTTTAAAACACTTGTTTCCACCACATCACATAAAAAGTATGGTATGGTAATTAAGGGCACCAGCTTTATAGCCTGATTTTGAATCTCAGCATTGCCTCTTACAGCTTTATGACCTCAGGAGACTGTTAGGTGAGGTTTCTGTGCCTTTTCCCTCTCTTAAATGGGGACAGTAGTACCTTCTCATAGGTTTATCGTGGTTAATAAATTAATGAACATCTTTTCACTAATCCTTAATGAAATTTGAACAGATCATTGTACATGGAGTTTTTTGTTTTGCTTTTCTTTCTTAGATAGTACAGTTCTATTGGAATCAGAATCCAAGTCCCACACACTGTAATTGACTGGCATTCTTTCAAGTCTCTTCTTCTGTTTTAATTCCTTACACTTTTTTGGGTGGTGGGAGGGGAACAGGTCATTTGTCCTACAGTTTTCCACATTCTGGATTTTCCTGATTTTCTATAAGTTGGTAGTTGGATATAGAGGCTTAGACTGAGTTTTGATTTGGGGGAAGGGAGGAGGTGAGTCTGCTTTTAGGGATTTTTTTTTTCTGGTTTGTTCACTGACTCTCATCTATATCATTTTCTTATAATTTCTCTATTGAGCAGCATAGAGTAATTTTATTATGAGTTATTTGCCCTCCTTTTGATATGCTTGTAAAATGTAGAATTTGGTTTGCTTCTGGGCCATATTCAATATTAACTTTTGCAGCAGTTTGTTTCTTGTTCTTTTTTTTCTTGTATATATTTATTGTATTATGATATTGAGCAAGTATGCTGGGTTCGCAAGTTTTATTTTCTGGTTTTGGTTACTAGTGAGTATTTTTATCTGCCTATTTGGTCTGAAATTTTCTCTTCTCAAAACTGTTTTTTACTCTTGTTTATTCCCCCCCCCCCCCAGCCAGTCTATTAAAAACATTATCCTTAACACTTACTGAGTACTCACTTTTTGCCTCTAGGGGAAAACAGCCTGGCACTATTCTTAACACTTTATATACATTTACTCATTTAATCATCAGCTTTCTAACAATCTTCAGATTGCAGTAAGGCCTTATTTGAAGAAAAAGAAAAAAGGTCAGGTGATTTGCCCAAGGTCAGTCACATAGCCAGTAAATGGCAGAGCCAACTAGATCCAAAGTCTGCTCTTCTAACTTAAAAGTAATGTTTGGATGAGAAAAAAAGTTTATTCTTCAGAGTTTCAGAAATGCTTGTAAGCAAAATGAAGTAAAAATTTGTTTTGTGATAACAGTAGTCACTACTATTAAACCTCAATTATAAAAATTGTTTAGTTTTTTAAAATGTGACAAATAGCCTATTTACTTATATTGATAGGAAATTGGAGCCTATTAGGGTCAGTGCAGCTGCAAATTGATAAAAGTTATCACTACTGAATAGCTTGTTTGTAGTATAATTGATACGGCTTTTGGAGCAAATGTTATAAAAAACGTTTTTGCTGGTTATAAACCTTTGTTTCAAATACTTGCATAAATCTAATCCACTTAGTTATCTGAATCTTGCCAGAATTTAATTTGTCAGATTGCATTAAATAACAGATGTACATATATATCATACTATTTTTATTTGGAACTGTTGTGATTTCAGTAAATTCTATTTTTATTAGTGGGGTAGTGAATGTTTCGGTATAATTGCCACAAGTGTTTGTGACCTTTGAACGAAAAACAATGGAATAGACAAAAGTTATAAATTTTAATCTTTAAAAATTTTCTACTTTATCAAGTTACTTTCAGGAAATGTTTTCTGGAACAGTGAAGAAGCAGAAGGTGCAGTGATCAAAGTTTGTTACTAATGGGAAGACTGAAAGGATTCTTGTGTTAGACATTCTACTAATTGGGCTTTAAAGTGATTCTTAGTTGTTCCTTTTTTCTGTTTACTGTTTTAACTCCCTTCCAATATTGCCTTTTTTGTGAATATTTGTGGGAAGGGAAGCTGGAAAGGCTGTGTGCATGTAACTTGTATGCATACACACACACACATACTTTCTGTTCCGGACCCCTGGCAGTTGTGTTATTCAATACACTAGACAGGGGACCTGCACCTGGAGTGAGAAATGCAACAAAGCAAGGACAATTTAGCTTCCATTCTATTGGCTGGTGGCAGTGGCATTGCTAATGGGGCAGTTTCCTAAGAGGCTTTTCCTGTGGTGTGACCTTGGTTGGTGGTTTTGACTAAGCTTTACTTGGTTTCTGCATGTTTGCGGAGTTAAGGAGGTTCTCATTCATTCTCTGAATGCCCACAAATTCCTTTTCTTCTTACTCTACCTAAATATGGTTTCTTTCTTTCAACCAAGGACCCTGATTTGTAAATTTGCTAATATAGTTTGCTACTTAAAAGATTTCTATAAGATTTTGTTTGTTACTGTCTGTATTTAGGGTAGTCTTCCTAACTCAAATGAAAAACTTCGTGGCTGTTTATTTTTTAAAGATAATCTTAGGTAAGAGTTTTCCCCTTTTTCCATCCCCAGTTCTTAAAAGCAGTAGTTCTCAACCTTTAAAAATTTTTGTGGAGGAAGGCCTGGGTGCCATTAATTTATTAAAGCTCTCAGGTGATTGTCTTTTAATAAATATTTTATTATTACAAAAGCAATATATGTAGTGGGTAGAATATTAGGATATATAGATATACAAAAATAAAAACTTGACATTTCCATCATCTAGAAATCATACTTCACAACTTTCAGTGCATTTTTTTCCAGATCTTTTTCTAAGCACTTATATATGTTTTAATTTTTATTTTACTAAAATGAGATCAACTTGCAGTTTGTTCTTTTTGTCAGTGATGCTCACTTTCACTATGAGTAAATGTTCATTTTCTTTAATATCCAGGTGCTATTCTGATTGCCCCAGCTGGTCCAAAATATATTTATTGCAGGCAGTTATGCAGGCTAGTATCTGATCCCAACCTTGTTGTATATAACATTTTTTAAATTTCTCAACGTCTCTTTAATTTTGCATTGTCCTTATTTTTCAGTGACACTGACTATGAGATTAGAAAGTCCTAAAAATAGTTTTGTACACTTGCATTCTTGCGGTATCATTTAGTTTGTTTCTTTGATTTCTGTATTTTTCTCTAAACTGCACTTTACAGCTTAAAAGTGTAATGGGTTCACGTCTACAGATTTTTGTCTAGCATACATCATATATCTCATTTTGTATTGTATTATAATACCTCATTGACCTATATTTGTAATGCTAACATTAATTCTTGTATTAAAGTGATGTTAGTTTGATCCATATATTCAAGAATAAGTCTTTCCCCCTTGCAGCAAGAAACTAACTAATTTATATGGTGTTGACTTTGCACTAAGAGTTCCCAGTCCCTTATTAATCATTGGCCTAATTTTTTAAGACAACTTTATTGAGATGTAATTTACATAATATGAATTTACCTATTTTAAATGTACAATTCAGTAATTTTTTTAGTACATAGAGTCATGCAACCAAGTGCCACTATCTAATTTTAGAACATTTTTATCACTCCAAAAAGAAATTCCATATTCATTAACAGTCACCTCCCAGGCCCTAGGCAACTACTAATCTACTTTCTGTCTCTATGGATTTGCCTATTTTGGACATTTCATATAAATAAAATTATACAGCATGTGATCTTTTGTGTCTGGCTTCCTTCACTTAGCATAGTGTTTTTAAGGGTCATCCATGTTGTAGTATGTATTAGTATTTCATTTGTTTTTAATCGCTTTATAATACCTTAGTGAATATACCACATTTTGTTGATCCATGGCCATTTGGATTGTTGCCTCTTTGTGGCTATTAAAAGTAACGCTGGTATGAATATTCACGTAGAAGTTTTTGTGTAAGTGTATGTTTGCATCTTTCTTGGATCTTTCTAGGTGTAGAATTACTTGGTCATATGTTTAATTTTCTGGTAAACTGTTATCCAAAGTAGCTGTGCCATTATCCTTTTGTTGTGTTGTAATAGTATTTTATTTTATTGAGGTATAATTGACATACATCATTAGTTTTAAGATATACCACATAACGATTTGATATTTGTATATGTTGTGAAATGATCTCCACAGTAAGTCTAGTTAACACCTGTCACCATACATAAAGTTTTCTTCTTGTGGTGAGAACTTTTGAGATTTACTCTTAGCAACTTTCAGATATACAATACAATAAAATTAATTGTAGTCGCCATACTGCAATTACATCCCTATGACTTATTTATTTTATAACTAGAAATTCGTACCTTTTGACCCCCTTCACCCATTTTGCCCATACCCCATCTCCTGCCTCTGGCAACCATGAATCTGCTCTCTATCTATGAGTTTAATGGGGGTTTTTTTTAGATTTTACAAATGAGATCATACAGTATTTCTTTATTTGATTTATAATCCCCTAAGATAACATTCATGTTATCACAAAAGACAAGATTTCATTCTTTTTTATGGCCGAAGAATAGAATAGTGTGTGTGTGCACGCGCACCACATTTTCTTTATCCATTCATCTGTCAGTGGACACTTAGATTGTTTCCATATCTTGTCTATTGCATATAATGCTGCAGTGAACATGGCAGTAGATAAGTCTTTTCAAATTAGTATTGTTGTTTTCGTCAGATATATATTCAGAAATGAAATTTCTGGATCATGTGAAACTTCTAATTTCTTGAGGAACCTCCATACTGTTTTCCATACTGGCTGCACCAATTTACCTTCCCACCAACCATGCACAAGGGGTCCCTTTTCTCCATATCCTCACCAAATACTTGTTTCTCATCTTTTTGAAAATACCCATTTTAACAGGTGTAGGGGTAATATCTCATTTATTTTAGATACAGGTCCTTATCAGATACATGATGTGCAATCTTTTCTTTGTTTTTGAGTTGTCTTTTCACTTTCTCGATAATGTCCTTTGAAGGATAAACATTTTTAGTTTTGATGAAGTCCAATTTGTCATTGTTTTTAGCCCAGTGGTTCCCAACCTTTTTATTACCAGGAATTGGTGCTCCTATGAGAATCTAATGCCTGATGATCTGAGGTGGAGCTGAGGCAGTGATGCTAGTGCTGGGGAGCAGTTGCAAATATAGATGAAGCTTCGCTAGCTGACCCACTGGCCTGGGGTGTGGGGACCCGTGGGTCCAACCTAAGATGAAGATTTACTCCTATGTTTACTTTCAGCTCTTATATTCAGGACTTTGATCCACCTGGAGTTAATATGGGTCTTTTTTTCTTTTGGCCAGTGGATATTCAGTTATCACAGCATCATTTTTTTAAAGAAAGAGCATTTTGCCCCGTTAATATATCTTGACCTCTGTTGAAAATCATTTGGCCATGATTAGGCTTATTTCTGGACTATTGGTTCCGCTACATTAATCTCTTTGTCTATCCTTGTGCCAGTATACAGTATTGAAGCCCTTTATATGTTCCTCTTTGGTTGCGCAATAGCCTTTCATCCTGAATTTGGTGTCAGTAAGTTCCTTATATTTGAAATAATTTTACTTTATATGAATATAGTCCCAAACTATTTAATGTTGTTATTTATTTTTGAAACTTAATATAGTATCATATAGTTTTTAATTTTTACTTTTTTTATTCTTTGTGAGATTTGCCTATTTTGCTTATCTATATTTCTAATGTAATCATTTCTTCCTGTTCAGTATTGTGCAAATATACCACAGTTTAATCATTCTTGTTTTGGTAGATATTTTAGGTAATTTAGTTTTTTGTCTATTATATATAATCCTGTAGCAAACATTTCTATATTCTTTATTATGTCTGTATTCATGTGTGGTTAACATTGGTAGATCATAGAGGTTTCACAACTTCAACTTTATATTTACCAAGCTGTTTTCTAAAGTCGTCGTACAGGTTTACATTCCCACCAGCAATATACAAGACTTCTTTGTTGCTTTAAATCTTTAAATCTTTATCAATACTTGGTAGTATCAGAATTTTATTTTACTAGTTTTGTGGGTATGAAATAGTGTCTCCTGATATGACTCAAGTTTTAAAAGTATGAATTGGTGAGTGATTCAGTAATGTTTTCTGTAGTGCATTCTATTATATCAGAATATTTGCATATAACACATCTCCTATGAGCAGTGTAATATATAAAATAACCAGTTATATTTTTGACAGAAATAACTTTATTATCATTGAATTTGTACTAGAAATAATTTTTTATTGTTTTTTTGGACCCAAACAATAGAATAGACTTCAGTTATCAATATTAATAACCATGATACTAAGGGGTTTTTTTAACAAGCAAATGCTGTAGTGGAAAAAATGTTTTTAATATCTTATGTTCCTTTTTGGTTAACTTTTGCTCAGATTTCATGTCCTTTAGGAATTCTTAGATAGCAATTTATGTCCTCTGAAATTAAAATAAATACTAAGATAATAAATAACATTGGGCTCTTTTCCTGTGCTGAAGTATCGGTCTGAGGATTAAAAAACTAAGCAAGAGACCTGTAACCTTGGCATTCTTCTTATTGAGGACTTAAGAGGGAAATCAATGTAATAATCTCATGATTATTTTCAAATCATGAGATTTGGAAAGGAAATATTAGGGCTGTGAGTATATGAAGATATGCAGGAGTTAAAATCTTGGGCCGTGCAGTTTAAGGAATAAAGAATGTTCAAAGAGAGTTCGTTTTTTAAAAAATATATATATATAGTAACATAAAGGAGATACCAATTGATGGAATTGTCAACATCTCTTTTAAAAAAGAAATTATTTAACGGCCCCCTGTGTGTACTAAGATACTTCGTTTACTATTTATTCCTTCCAAGTTTGCCCCATTTGCCATGAGTAAAAGTAATGCATTGTGGTGGATGCTTGAGTATAGATATGTGCATGATATAATGTTTCATGAAGCAGCAGTCTTAAGTCACCTACTTATCACCTGAAAATTATATAATTGTATTAACCAACGTTAACCCCAATAAACTTTAAAAAAATAAGTCACCTACTTAGAAATGAGAATTAAAGACTTGAAAAATGAATGAGATTCCAAAGAAACAAGAAAAGTGTGTCAACGCTTTATATTTACAGGGCAAAGGAAAATCAGAAAAAAAGTAATCACAGTGTAGGGAGAAGACAAGGATATCTTAATTCAGTGGTTAACCACTCACACTGCTCTCTGACAGACTTTCTCAGCCCTTTGTGAATGTTACCAATGTAAGGATGACGATTTTTCTTTTCTTTCTTTTTTTTCTTTTTGTTTTCCTTTGTCTGATCTGCTGATTCAACTAAATTTGGCAACCTGTGTCATTGAAACATTTTGAAATTTTATAGCTTGATGCAATCAAAATCTACAACTGCTTGTCTAATCATGTAACGTCATGGAAACCAGGAGAAGAGATTTTAAGATAGAATTGGCCCGGGAACATGTAAACAGTGTACCATTGTGGGTGGCGAGTCTCAAGTTACCGACCTTTAAGAGAGTATTGGTCAGGTCTCTGTAGTAGAGAACAGAAATAGTAAAGAACATGTTTTTATGTGTTTCTTCAACCAGTCAACTTCATGGGTGATAAACAGTAAGCGAGAGTTGGATTTTACTGGGATTGGAGTTTTGGGAATTGCATACTGGTCATGAGAAGAGTCAGAGAGTTGAGGGAGTCCTAATGATGGTGTAGGTAATTTAAAGTATAGAACTCCCTTCTCCTACCCATCCATCCTCACTATTAGCTGAAGACTTTGTTAGAAGCAATTAGGATAGACAGTCTAAGCTTTCATTGTAGTGTAGTACTCAGGTATTCTGCCTTCCCTCTGTTACTGTAAATGAAATCTACTGAAGACCAATCTCTTCTGGTCTTCACCTCTTCACCTACTCAAGAACATTGTTTCAGCAGTTTTCTGCATCAGCTACATCAGGTTTTTCTTCTTTACTAGGTTATTCTCATCAGTGTACAAAACACACACACACACACACACACACACACACAAATTATTTTGGCCACACATCCTGGCCATCACTCCATTTCTGTTTTACAATACCCAAAAGAGTTGTATATTGTATACACTTGCAGTCTTCAGTTCCTTCTCTTTAGAACCAACTGAGATCAGGCTTTCACCACTACCCCGGTCACTGATAACTTCCATGTTGTTAAATCCAGTGGTCAGTTCTCAGTGTTCTGTCTCATTAAATAGCATTTGATATAGCTAGTCACTCCTTTCTCAAAATATACTTCCGCATAAGACACTGCATATTTAGGGGATTTTTTCATAGGTTATTATTCCTTAAATCTATATTAGAGCCAAATCTTAGTGGTATTATAAAGGTATATAGGTGAGGGGAAAGTAATTTTCTGTGGATTGAGAAATAATTGGAGGATGAGAAAATAAAGATACTAAGGATGCACGGCTCTCTATAGAAATTTTGTTAAGAATAAAGGGAAATGAAATAAACATAAATACCTAGAGGGAAATACAAACTCTAGGAAGGAGTTTTGTTTAAAGTTGGGGGAGAATTGGATGTGTTTTTTTGTTTGTTGACTGAAACCCGTATCAATTGAGGTTGTAATTATCAGGAGTAATAGATGGAGACACTACTGGATTGTAGAGAAAATGAAAGTGATTGAGATCAAAAACTCAAAGTAGATAAGTAAGAGGAGCCTGAGGTAGAGGAGCTTGAGATAAGGCCCTTGGCAGGGATATCCTCTTCTGGCTGTATAAGCATAATTATAAGGTATGCCAGGGCCTAAGGAAGTGCCCGATAAGTCATAGATTTTGAAAAGGTAAAATATTTAACAAATATTTATGAGTGAATGGTTGGATCAAGTGTTCAAGTACAAGCAGTTCTGATATGTATGTTGCAGGGAGAGAGCAAAAGCCACTTAGGTAAAACCTGAAAAAGAATGAATGATGTTGAGCATTGTTTATATTTAATATTGACTATTCTACTGACATAATTGCTTTTTATAATTTATTATATTTTTTTTGTTGTGGAAGAATACACATAAGATTTAACACTGTAACCATTTTAAATTGTACAATTTGGTGGCATTAAGTACGTTCATAGTGTTTTGCAGCCATCATCACTGTCTAGTTCCAGAACTTTTTCATTACCCCCAACTTAGACCTCGTATGCATTAAGCAGTCATACTCCCTCTCCCCGCCTTGTAACCTCTTATCTGTTTTCCGTCTCTGTGGATTGGATATTTCATAAAGGGATCACATAGTGATATGTGTATCTGGCTTCTTTAACTTAGCATGTTTTCAAGGTTCATCCATGTGGTAGCATGTGTCAGTACTTCATTCCTTTTTATAGCTGAATAATATTCTGTTATATGGATAAATCACGTTTTGTTCATGTGGTTTCTTCTGTTGATGGACATGGGTTGCTTTACTTTTGTGGCTATTGTGCATAAGCTGCCATGAACATTCCCTTACAAGTTTTGTGTTGACATGTCTTCATTTTTCTTGGATATATGCGTAGGGGTGGAAATGTTAGTTCATATTAAATATAGGTAACTATATTTAACTTTTTGAGGAACTGACAATTGTTTTCCACAGGAGCTGTACCATTTTATATTTCTACGAGCAGTGTATGAGGGTTCCAATTTCTCTGCATCCTTACTTTATTATAAGAATTAATTAAACCTTTGAATCCTTACCACATACAAAGCACCCCATGCTAGATGCTTGGTGAGTTTCAAAGAAAATCAAGGCAGGAATCTAGAACAAGTTTTTGGCCTACTGGCAGTTGAAATCAACATTTGTTAACTATCCTAGAAGGAACAAGTGTCAAGTGTACAAGAAGACTCAATAAAAGTACTTAGGATTTCAGGGTGGGAGGTTTCTTGTGGGGAAAGACTTATTTCTTGACTATCAGACCAAGGAATTTAAATCCTATTCTGTAGTTGGTAGGAAGCAAGAAAATTTCTGAGCAGGGTAGTGATATAATTTGAGCCTGAATTCAAGAAGAGTAATCTGACAGTCAAGAGTAGATAAAGGCTGAGGCAGAGGATAGAAGACACTACTATAGTACCTATGAAACCACGTCTTTTTGTTTGTTTGTTTGTTTTTTAATTAGAGAATAATTGGAACCTGTAGTGACAAATGGAAATGGAAACTAAAGAATGGAAAGTGTGGGACTTGGAAACTCTTTTATCTTTATAGACTCCCTGGATATCTCGTCTTATTTTAAACATCATCTACAATATTCTGACAGTTTTCACAAGTTTATCTCCAGAACAGACCTCTCTGAGCTCCAGCCCACATATTTGACATCACATATTTAAAATATTTTTAATCTTAATTTCCCCTCCAGTCTAGTCTTACACAATGTTTTTTTAAAGTCCTAAGAGAATAAGTGATTTTTCCTTTTCAGAATGTCTCAGTGGTTAAGCAAAAGCCCCTTCAATTAGTCTCTTTATAAAAATGGCTACAGTCCTAAAAGCCATCCTCAAAGAACTTAATAAAATTTTGCAAAGTAAAGTAATTTCATTACAAAACTACATGACTAATAGAGAAGGTAAGACAAAATGCTCATAGTTCCACCATCCTAGTAAAACCATCATTGGCATTTTGTCACGTTTCCCTTTAGTCTTTTGCTTCCAGAAACAGTCATTTTTTTTTATCCGTCCTCTTCTTTTATTTATCTCCTTTTACTAAAACACTCCCATTTGTTAGTCATCTCCTCCCTAACACATACTCTGCACATGCATGCACAGACCACACACGTACATAACTTTGCATCCTCAGTGTCAGCATACTGAGTATGGTGGGTAAGTAATTGTTAAGGGGTATATAACAGCTTTAGCACCTTCACACCAGTTAGCTTTGCCAGTTAATATTTTCTCCACAATCACAGCTATTTTAACTGGGACTCTGCTAGAGAAATTTGATATTGAGTATTAACTGAAAAGATGGTGTGTGATAATTGGAAGATTGGAATGTGCCTGGTGGGTTTTGAAAAGGGGAACAGTTTGTATTTAAAATTAAAGCATTTTTCTTCATGTCTAAGTTTCATAACCTAATGGGTGATTCATCTCCCTGTCTTGAATTTAAGGTTTTCTCTTTAAACCAGAATTCTTAAGACAAAAAATATACAGCACTTAATTTTCTTTTCCATAAGAAAACTTGATTTGAATGATATTTTTTTCATAAGAACCTATTATAGGAACATCATCATCATACATTTATTACTGGGAGTTGCTACTTGAATAAATGGTTATGTGAAAAAATAAACCGTTCAGGTGACTTTTCTAAAATCCTTGAAAGAATTATAGCCAGTTATGTTGTTACAGGTGGTAACACATTAATGTCTAAATTGGACTTAAGAATTTTGACTCCTAGGATCTTTATTTGATTGATCATTTGTCTGGGTCTCATTTTAGCAATAATATATAATAATGATTTTGCTTCACGATAATGGGTTTTGTTTTGTTTGTTTCCATTTATAGTGTGAGATTCCTGTGGCCTATTAATTGATTGAATAATGGTGGAAATGGATCCAAAATGATAAGTGACTTCTCTTTCTGAAGTGGTAGAAGATTCTTCATATCACCTTCAGAAGCTCAATTCAGTCTTCAGGAAGGGGCAGAACAAGTGAAATACAGAAAACTGAAGAGAAGAAAACCTCACTTTGGGACTGTCTTTCTCCTTGACTATTCCCTAACCCTTGTCTTTCTACTTCTTTTAATTTTGCTGTTAATTTATAAATAGTGAAGACCAAAGAAATAGAAGATATATTTGGGAGCTTTATACCAAGAAATTTGCCTTGAAAAGCTGCTATTCTTTGGAGGGAAAAGTATATTAAGTTCCTGATTTTTTTTAAAACAAGATTTTGTAAATTCTTAGATTCTAAATGATAAATATATATCTGCACACTATTTTTAGCTGCTGTGTAAGAATAATGGAATTTGTAAATTAAGGGCATTGTCCTGTGAATGTTTTGCCACTGAACTTGACTGTTCTAATCTTTTTTGGCTCTTTAATAATTACATTTTCGATCTATCGCTTTGATGACATTTGCCCGTATCAGTCCACTTGTCTTTCTAGCTATGACCTTGTTATGAATAGTGTTTGTACTCACTGTGCAGATGTCCATGTATTATCTATTTAAACAACATCATAGTGCCATCACTCAAGGAAGTTGAATGAGGTGAACATAGACATAGCTCTTCCCCTTCCCCCCTTTTTTAAATGTAACAAACACTTTTATGTTCCCCTTCCCCCTCCCCCTTCCCCTTTTTGGAAACATATCAGGAACTAGATAGATTAAGATGAACAATTGAGGGGACACACAGTGATCCACACAGAGTCTGGCTTCTTTGTGCTTCATCACAAGGCGTGCTGCTGGCCAGCCTTTTTAAGCACCCTTTTAACAAGAGAACCTCGTGGGAAATCCAGCTGGCAGACTCAAGGAGTTCAGGAAACAGGACCACAGAGGTTACACTCTGGGGTAAATATTATTCTCTATCTAGCTTTGGAGGAAGATTATGTATGTATATGTATTGTGGAAAATATACTGCTTTCTGATGTATTTAATTTTGGGAAATAGTAGGTGGTTTGGAGACACTAATGGATCTCTCAGGAAAATATGATAGCTAGTGTTCGAGAAAATTAATGTGAATTAAATTCACATTAATTAAATTTCAAGATAACAACTCTTGAAAGGTATCTTCCTTCTCTAGGGAGATCTTTTCTACTGCTTTTGCCGAAAGTTATCTGAAGCAGATTAATCTCTTTTCATAAGTATCTGTAATTTTAAGTAGGTTTTTGTTCTTAAGGTTCTCATGTAACTCAAGAATTCATTAGCTTCTTAAATAACCTTCCAGCTCTGTGTCAGATTTTTTTTTTTATTGTTTTCCATGGTCATATATTCACAGACCATTGCTTTTATTTAGAACTGCTCGAGTATGGAGACTGTAATTAGTCTAGAGAGGCTCAGAGGGGAGGTCTTTGTGTAAAGAGGGGGATCTTAAGTAATCATAGGCACCTTCACACATCGGTATCAGGTTCTCCCAAGCATAAATGATTAGAGTTTCCTCATTTTCAGATCCTGGCCATGAGGTTGGATGCCTCACCTTGCTGAAAAGAGACACTGGACCTAAATGGCGCAGCATGACTTTGTTCCTGCTTGGCTAAATTTCTCAACACCACAATCAGTTAAGGTACTGTTCCATTCCTATAGTAGCTGTCCAAATACCAGTTCTTTTCATCCCCAACTTTATCTATACCCTCTTTTATGGTTGAGCTCTTTTTTTGTGTATTTAGCTTGCCTGAGGATTTCAAATGTTTTTATAGACTAATTACCTTTGTTTTAATAGGATATAAGTAATTAGGCAATCTAATTCAGTATATACCCTGCTACTACCAGGTATACTGTTTTGTTTTTTCATTATATGCTAAGCTTTCCTCATTACATGGCACACTTAAGTAAGACTTCTTGTATTAGCTGCAACACACTTTGGAGCTAAAACATACTTACTAAAACATACTTACTGAGGACAAAGGGGGAAAGCTCTAAGGAAAATGGTTTAGGGGAAAATAGACCTTTGGAATGAACGCAAATTTATCTATAGTAGTAGATGAATAGGAGGAAAAAGGGGAGAGAGTGATTGATTGACCCTGCTGTCTTACTCCATGAATCTCAGATTAAATCCTAGAAATTCTGTTTTAGAGGCAGTAATCTACTCATTGATTTTAGGGGGAAATGTGTGTTGTATTAGGTAGAGATAAAGACAAGTGGAATAACCAGTTCTTCTAAGTAAAGTAAGTAGCCCTAGTCACAGTACAGCCTAAATTATTGATAAAGGAAACTTTTGAGAAGCTAGTAAACTTAAAAATTCTTCTCATTTTGCCAACCAGTAGAGGAGGGACAAAATTGATAAGTAATCTTTAAAAAAAAGAAGAAGAAGAAGAAGAAGAAAGAAAAAGAAAAGTCTACCTTTCCTATTTTTAAATGTGAATTTGGAGGAAAATATTTCTAGATTATATAGATCCACAACCTTTTGCTCTAAACTTCAGGTCGAATTGCCCTTGTGAAATTCTCAAGATTTCATAATTGATATAATCTGACCCAAGACTTTGGGTTGGTGGGCCTGAGAGATTAGCCTTGGGATCCAGGAAAGTGCTTAAAAATATGCAGATCTTATATCTGCAGAGAATGATGCAGCATAGTGAACTAAGTAAAAAATATATATATAGAGAGAGAGATGTCGGTATTTTCAGTAAAGTTACAGTAAGCAGAGTTATATGGTATTGGCATAAGGATAGGCATATAAAGCAATGGAATAGAATAGAGAATTCAAAAATAGTCTGTTGATTTTTGACTAAAGTGCCAAGGTAGTAATTTAAGAGAGAGGGATAGTCTTTTTAACAAATGATTTTAGAACTGAATGGAGCAAAGGGGAGAACATCTGCCTTTACTTCATATCATTCACAAAAATTAACTCGAGGATTATAACCTAAATTAAAAAGTTTAAAACCATCAAACTTTTTAGAAAAACAAGAGTTGGAGAAAATCTTTGTAACCCCCTAGAATGGCTAAAATAAAAAAGACTGATAATACCAAGTATTGATGAAGACAGTAATAAGAAAATAGATGTAAAGATGTCTATGCCTCAACCTTCAGAATTTTACTATAAGCCCTTGTCAGATATACCTATACTTTAAATGGCTTTTTAGACTTTGATCTCTGTCATTTGATATTAAAGAATGTCATAAAATAAAATTATTTGGAATAAGAAGCAACATTAGAGTTCATCTGTAATACTGTTTCTTAAACTGCTTTTTTGCATAACCTCAAAGACTTACTCTGCCTGACCTCTTTCCTCATGTGTAAATGAGTGAAATGGGATGATGCCAAATTATAGTATTGTTCAAAGTATTAAGTAATGTTTGGAAATCAATTTTTTATAATACTATAAAAAACTTTGTGTAGTTGTTAACGACCTACCAAGGTGGTGATTAAATCATGCTTTTGTCTCCAATTTTAGAATAATTTACAGAAATAATAAGCTGTTCAGAATATTTTTAAAGCAAGCATCTTGCTTTTTCTTCCTATTGCAAGTTTAACAATATTTTTTAGTGTAAAGTTTTGGGGCTTATGCATTATCACAGTTTTTTTGTTTTGTTTTGTTTTAATAATTGAACTGCCTTTTCTCCCCTTCTGGGATAAAGAAATGATTATAGTAGATAACTGAAGTAGCTATCTTTTCTCTCCTGGGATAATGTAAATGTAAAAATATTTAAATATGTAACATAGGAATTCTTTAACTCAGATGCCTGTGGTACCTTTATTATGGCCCATATGCTCATAATGGCAATTTCTGTCACCTTTATTACTTGTGTTCTAAAAGCCTGATGCAAAACCTAAGATATTGAAAGAGGCATATACTTACCTGTTTTCTTCTCTATCCTTTATCATCTTAGTCACCTGCAGCCACCTTTGACAAACACGGAGAGCACCTGCCCCGAGGAGACAGTAGATTTGGAGTAAGCCGCCGTAGACATAATTCCTCTGATGGCTTTTTTAACAATGGACCTCTACGAACTACAGGAGGTGAGCCATGCCCAACTTTCAGGACTATGTTTAAGCTCCTCATTTAGGGCAAGCACAGTCTGTGGGTTATGTGTTCATAATCTTTAAATAATGATTATTTGTAAACATAGCTCTCAGATAATACAGTAGTCATTACTCAGCTACATTTGGCTTTCTAAGTATAAAATTCTTATGTTCTCATGAGTCATTTATTCAGTAGAAGAGCTTATAGAAATTACATTAAAAGAAAGATACGTTTTGCGATTTCTTTTTTTGTGGACTTAATCTTATATTAAAAAGATCCCTTGAAGGGCTTTTGGTATACCATAAATCATATCAGGAAGCATCTGGTCCAATTGTCTCTGGATTTCCAGGAAGCAAACAATCTAATGTGTTATTTTTTCTTACTATTCTAGATTCTTGGCACCAGCCCTCCCTGTTCCGCCACGATTCTGTGGACTCTGGTGTCTCTAAGGGAGCATATGCTGGAATCACAGGGAACCTGTCTGGTTGGCATGGTTCTTCCCGAGGTCATGATGGCATGAGCCAGCGTAGTGGAGGTGGCACAGGGAACCATCGCCACTGGAATGGCAGCTTTCACTCCCGAAAAGGCTGTGCCTTTCAGGAAAAGCCACCTACAGAAATTAGGGAAGAAAAGAAAGAAGACAAGGTGGAAAAGTTGCAGTTTGAAGAGGAAGACTTTGTAAGTATGAAGGTTTAGTTGTGTAGTTAAAACCTAACTATTAACGTTTTAAATATAAGACCTTGTTAGTAATGAGAACATTTTAGACATTACTAAAAAGGGAATCTCTTAAGTTTAGATTTTTATTGTTTTTAGAAGAAAGGAGTTGATTAGTATGACGATGACAACTAAAAATGCTGTGTAACTTTTAGCAAGTCTTCATTTTCAGCTTTGTGCCTTGGAATTTTAAAAAATCCTTAAATTTCCCTTAAGAGATTTTTTTTTCTCTTGATTTTGCCCTCATATAGAATAGTTGTGATAAGTTAACATATAATTAGTAGTATTCTAGCTGTTGCCTGTATAGTCAGTAAAACTTGATACTATTGTATATTGAACTACATGCCTTTTGGGCTCTAATAAACCAAAAGCAAATTTTTTAGTGTACCTTTAACAAGGTGTAATAAGTTTATTTAATAAAATATATGCTAATTATTATCATTTTAACATGTAACTGATACCTTTAAATAATTTACATTATTTTTTAGTATTAGGTCTTCAAAAAGCTTTGTTTGTATATTCTATACTTGTAGCACATCTCTGTAGACCATACACATTCATAGTGCTCAACATCCACATGTGGCTAGTGGCTACCTTATTGGTTAGTGCAGCTCCAGTTATTCTTTAAGTATCACATTAAATTAGCCAGTCATTTCTAGTAGAGCCATTTTTACTGTTAATAAAGGCAACTAAAGAAGAGTTAAATTTAGGCATCTTTCCCTTTTCTCCTAAGCCTAGCAGATGTTCTGGGGGGGGGCGGGGTCCTTGATTTAAATGTTATTTATTAATGTTAATTCTTAATCCCAAGTAAGCCCTCATTCTTCAAAACTTTATTCTTAGAAAGGTCTGTAGCACTCTGATATATTGAATATTTGTCTGGAATGTTCTATATGTCTAGTCCAGAAATTACTATGACATTAAATTATCACTGTATTTTTTCAATAAGCTTATAAACAAATCAAAGAAGGACCAGTGGGAATGATTAAGAAACAAAATTACATTTTGGGAACTTGGTGAATTTCTCATCAAACCAGCAACCAAAACCAAAAATTATTTAATTGTATTCCTATTATGAGTTTCCTTTTTTTTTGTACTTTTATTCTTCGTAATTAAATGAGCCCACTGTAATTATAATTTATATCTGACATGAATGTTTATCTAAAATACATTTTATGCTCTGACTAACCAGCTGAGCATATAGAAAACAAGTTTATTTGGGTCTCTTATAGTTTTGGTTTCTTATGTGCTTTGGTTAAAAAAAAAAAAGTAATGACAAACACGAAATAGTGTGGGTAAAGTGAAAATTACTTATAAATTAGGTATTATACTGCTGATTGGTATAGTTTAATAAGAAGGTCCTTTATCAGTTCTGTGGCATTCCAAGTGGGAGATGACTTGACAACCAAAAGAAAAATGTTAAGATAGAATTATCTTCCCTTGCTAAGTGATTTAAAAGGAAGTTTGCCGTCAAATCAAATCTGAACAAGGTCACCGGTGAGGGCAAATTTACTTTGCATTTATGTTTTTATGAAATATTCTAGGTGTGCAGAAAGTATGGAGAAAACAGTCAAGTTAGCACATCACCCAGTTTTGTGAAATATTAACATTTTAATAGCTCTAGTCCAGGGGTCCCCAACCCCTGGGCCTCAGAGCACTACCGGGCCTATTAGGAAACAGGCTGCAAAGCAGGAGGTGAGCAAGTGAAGCTTTATCTGTATTTGCAGCCACTCCCTGGCACTTGCATCACTGTCTTAGCTCCACCTCAGATATCAAGCATTAGTTTCTCGTAGGAGCACAAGTCTGGAGCGCCAAAAAGGATGGGGACTGCCAAAAAGAATGGGGACCGCTGCTGTAGACCATTATTTTACAAATAAGGCCAGATACTACAGATAGGTTAAAGCTTCCCTAATCTGTTTCCCTCACTTTCCCCAGAGGTAACCATCTGATTTTCAGTGTTTTATCATCCTCATGCATGTTTCTGATAAACTTATGTGTAGATCCATAAACATTCTCTAATACTATTTTGCCTGATTTTGATCTTTATAGTATTGTAGTTCTCTTTCATTTGCTTAAAATAGTTCTGAGATTTTTCTGTATTAATACCTATGGCTCTATATCAGTGATTCTCATTTGGGTTCAAGTCTCCCTATTCTCCTAGGGCACACTTAGCAATATCTAGAGAAATTTTAGTTGTCATAACTGGGAATGCTGCTGTTGGCATCTAGTATATAGAGAGCAGGGATGTTGCTTAACATCCTATAATGTATAGAATAACCATAACAAAGAATTAACAAAGTCGAAAATTGCAGTAGTACCATGATTGAGAAATCCTGCTCTATATCTTTTTCACTACTGTAGAGTAAATATTTTATTGTAAGAATATAGTTTATGTATCTTCCTGTTGAAATTTAAGTTATAAAAGATCGTGTTTTAGAAAATAAATCTGAAGGATTGGAACTAAGGTATTGGAACTAGAGAAGGAAGAGTCGAAAATAAGATTTCTTTTGAAGCACATTGATGAATAAATTAGTAATTACTTTGAAAAGGAAAAACGGGAGGAGCAGAATTGGATAAAGAAAATAACAATTTCTTGGTTCTAAAGACATGAGTGAGAGCTAGATATGTGTATCTATAAATAGAGATAATAGTTGAGATTTGTGGATGGGTAGATTCACCCAAGGAGTATAGTAGAGCCAGTGAGGAGGCCTCGAGCACAACTTGTGGAATGGCATTAAGAGCGAACTGAAAAGTAATTGGTTAAAGAAGGGGTATGTCAAGAAAGAATGTAAGAAATTAATGATATTTGGGGACCTGTTTATAGTGGATTTTCTATATATTTTTCTACATTGTACATTGTATAATTATAAAATTATTTTTTGTTTTAAAATAGTTTAATATAATTAACAGTCCTATAATTGTTACCTTAAACAAATAACCCTAATATTCCCTGAGTTGATAGATAGTAATTTACTTAGCAAAATTGTGGTAAGGAATAAATGATCAAATACATTGAATGATGTATGTGAAACACTTTGCATAGACCTTGACACATGGGTTTGTAAATGGTAGCTATTATTAAATTTCAGAGAGCTTTGGATTTGGCCATTTGAAGTAACCTTTCAAATGTCATTTTCAGAAACAATGGGCTTGGTTAGAAGATTTAGAGAATGACTTAGTTATGAGTGGTGCACTCTTTGGAGACATGTGAGAACGTAGTTTTCTAGAAGCAAGAGACTTTTTGAAGTGTTTGGAACCTGAGGAGCAAGAAATTTGTGGAGAGAAGGGATTCTGAGAGGATGGCAACAATATAGCCATACCTTTTGCATCTCCTCAAATTCCCCAGTTAAAGCATAGTTAATACCTTGAGCAATATTAGGATTACTCTCACTACTTAAATTTAACATTGTGCTGGAAGTGCTATCAAGTACAAGAAGGCAAGAAAAAGAAAATGTATACAAATTAAAAGGAAGAAATATAACTATTCTCAGATGACATGATTTCATAGAAAGTTCTAAGGACTCTAAAGAATTACAAGGTTTCAGGATTCAAGATCAATATAAAAAATAAATTGTATTTTTATAATGCTAGCAACAAGCAATTGGGATATGAAGTTTTATAACATGCCTTTTGTAAAAAAAAAAAAACACACACACACACTTTTTGTTAAATTTAACAAAAGATGTGAAAGGTATCTATACTGAGCCACAGAATATTGCCAAGAGAAATTAAAGATCTAAATAAAAGGAGAGAGATACCATTTTGAATGAAATGGAAAACATGTTTAGCATGTCAATTCCATAGATTCTGTACAACTCCAACCATCATGCTCTTACAGTAATTGATGTTATTCTAAAATTTATATTGAAATAATACATATATTTTATAAATAGAATATCCAAAGAAATCTTGAAAAATAACAAAGTTGGAGGACTTATACTGCCTAACTTTAAGACTTAGTATAATGCTACAATAATCAAGATATTATTATACTATTATAAGGATAAACTGATAGTTGAGCTGTATAGAGAGCCCAGAAATAAAACTATGTTTATATGGTCATTCAATTTTCAGCACACGTATCATGGAAGACCAACGGAAAAGGAAATGAGTTTTTAACAAATGGTGCTGGAACAACTTATATTTTTTGCCCTATTTCTACCTCATAGTATACAAAAAAAATGAATTTAAGATAGATTATAGACCCTAATGAAAGGCCTAAAACTGTAAAGCTTTTAGAAGAAAACTTAAGAGAGTACCTTTCTGGCTTAGGGGACAGAAAAAGATTTCTTTGGACATGGGAAGCAAAAACCATAAGGGAAAACGTTGATAAATCAAACTTTCTCAAAACTTAAAACAACTTTCTCCACCAACTTAGGGTAAATATTTACAGAATTTATCTGTCTACCTATCTACCGACCTACCTACCTATCTATCTATCTATAGAGAGAGAGATCTGAAAAGGGATGTATATTCATAATATGAATAACTCCTACAACTCAATAATAAAAAGACAGCTCAATTTTCTTTAGGAAAAATGAGCAAGATTTGAGTGCACACTTTACAAAGGAGGATATATGAATGGCCAGTAGGCACGTGAAAAAAATGATCAGTGTCATTAATCATAAGAGAAATTTGGAAATTCAAATTAAGACCCCTATGGGATAACTTACACACCCAACAGAATGGCGAAATTTAAAAGTCTGAAAACACTAAATTTGGTGGCATTTTAGAGCACTTGGAACTCTCTTACATTGTTAGTAGAAATGTGAAGCACTACAACAATTTTGGGAAAAGGAAGGTCTGACGGTTTCCCAAAATTGGAAACAATATAAATACCAATGTAAAAATAGGAAAGTTGTATAATCATGTAATGGACTATTTATTCAGTAGTAAAAAGGAATGACTGATATAAGAATCTCAGGGAAGCCTTACAGAAAAGGGTATATACAGTATGATTACATTTTTATGACATTCTGTGATTCCATTTATATGACATTCTAGAACAGACAAATAATCTGTGGTGGGAAAGAAAATAGTTGCCATTGTGGAGTGGGGATTTACTGAGAAAAAGCATGAGGAAACTTGCTGGTTATAAGTAAATTTTTTTTTAATCTTAATAGAGATTGGGGAGGTGTAAGCATTTTTTTCAAAGTCATGGAATGGTGTACTTAGTATTGGTGTGTTTAATTGTATGTATATTTTTAAAAGTAGATTAATGTCACCAGTCATGGAACAAACAGATATATCATAAGCCTCCTAATGTGATGCACTGAGGATCCAACATTATCTCTGAATTCCTTCCCAAAATGCATAGCCTTGAATCTAACCGTGAGGAAACATCATACAAACTCAAACTAAGGTTTCTACAAAAGAATTAGAAAAGATTCTACAAAAGAACTAGTCTATACTCTCTAAAAAATATGGTCGTGGAAAAAAAAAATTCCAGATTAAAAAAAACCTGGAGAACAACTAAAGGCAACATATGAAACTAGATTGGATAGTGGAGGGGGCAGGGAAACAGTATTTTTTTTTTTAAACTTTGTTTTGCCACAGAAAACATCAGTGTTACAGTTTGAGTGTTACAGGTTTTGGATTGGATAATAGTATTTATTGTTAACTTCTTGGATTTTGTAATTGTACAATGTTTATGTAAGAAAATGGCCTCTTAAGGAAATACATAATAAAGTATTTGGGGGTGAATATCATCAGGCCCTTCAGTCTGCACACAGTTTGAGAATGGTGGATTCAATGTGGTAAAATGTTAACATAATCTAGATACAAGATGTACAGGAATTCTTTGTATTTTTTTAACTTTTTTGTGAGTGAAATTATTTCAAAATAATAAGAAACAAAAGCAACTGGGATCAAAAAACCAAAAAATCCATGGATGTCATCTGCAAAACAAAGTGAAGAATCATAGCTTAGGGACAAACCACCAGAAGCTTAAGATCTGGGTAGTAGCATTTGTGCTGGAGAAATTGAAGGAAGCAAGAGGGCATCTGACAGCCCTGATTTTCAAAAGAGCCAACAGTTGTTCTAGAAAGCTTAGAGGGCTCATTTGAAAACAGCAACTAGAAATTAGATGCAGTTTTTCATATTCCAAAAACAAGTAAATAAGGTATGAAGGGTTTTACTGGACTGATCAGGAGAGTAACCACATAATAGCTTGAACAAGGAAAGTTAAGGAATAATTATAACAAAATGGGGTAATGAGCAGTTGCCTAATAAGTAAAGAGAACTAAAGAATGTAGAAACAGCAGATAAAAAGAGCAGTCACTAACCCTAAGGCTAAGATAAAGAGTCCAAGGAACAATCCCTCAAACCCGCCCCACCATTAGCACTCCAGGACTGAGATCCAGACCTTGTTGGAAAGGGCTTAGCTGTGGCTCATTGAATGGCTGAGCAATTGCTGAGGTGCTTCTCCAAGAAACATGCTGAAATCTCTCTTCTGGTGTACCTCATAATGTTGTTCATGGGAGATGTATCTCTGCTACAAAATCACCCAAGTCAGAGCTCATGTGTACTTCAGAACCTGGCTTAGCGGGAACTGAGTGCTACAGGAGTCTGCTGAATAAGCACACTGGAACAAGAAGCAAACATCTCTCTGTTGTTCTCTACTGACAAAAATTAACTTGCTATCTGGAAAAGGAAAAATTTTAAATGCCCAGAAACATTTACACAGAGCTGGCAGAGAAAATTACTTTGGAATTTAAAGGCAATAAATTGGTAACTACCTCAAGATTCTATCAGTGTTCATACTAACCAGCCAATGTTCTCTTATTGAACAAAACTCCGAACCAAGGACAAAACTTGGCAGTAGAATCCAGATCAGGCTACAAAGACAGAGACAGTGGAGACAAAAGAAAGAGAAGGTTCTGATAAAAGGGGGGAAGATGAGGCAAGGGAACAGCTGGGATATCACAGAAAGTAAGCCACCATGGAGTGTTTTTGAACATTCCATGAAAACAGCATAAGAGAGAGTTCTAAATCATGATATTAGAAAAGCTATTTTGACCCACATTTACAAAAATTAATCACACAAATGAACAACATAAGGAACAAGATAACATCCTTACATACATGCAAATTATACCTGTAAGACAAACCCACAAAACAAGATAACCATATCCTGATATTTTTAATTTTAACCCAACTGTGTTAAGAAATGACATGAAAACAACATAAACCAGAAAATCTCAAGGTGCTAGAACTCAATAGAGAAGTAATAAAAGATTTCAGAAAAAAGGAAGAGCAAACAAAGAACAGGAGAATAAATACTAATGTTTTTCAAGAATTAGAAGATGGGAAAAATTCTAAATAAAAACAAAACAGTTAAAAATTATAATTAAGAAGAAATATCCAATATATGTATAATGATTCCTACCCCCATCCTGCAAAAAAAAACCCAGACAGGAACAGCTTAAATGTTAAAAAGTATAATTCAAGAATAATTTCCTGAAATACGGTAAGATTTGTAGCTGCAAATCAAAAAAAAACAGACAACAGTGATAAAATACTAGACTCAAGCAAAAAAAATATCCTTTGGACATCCAGACATAAGGACCAAGTGACTTATAAAAGGAAAAATCAGACAAATTTGACAACAGTTTTATAACAAGTCAGTGGAATAACCATTGCAGTACTGTAAGGAAAGAAAATGTGAGCCAAGGATTTTATATTCTGTCAAAGTTATCTTCAGTTATAAAGTTCACAGACAAATATCAGTGTGTGAAAACTTAAAATACTGTTCCCAAGGCTTTTCCAAAAGGAAAGTACTAGACAACAAGCTTTTGACAGCCAAACTAACCAGAAAGATAGCAACAAAAGGAATGGTAGTAAATATTAAATATGTGGTTAATTGTAGAACTAAGACTAAAAATTAAAGTATAGCATTTAACAGCTATGTGCTCTGATAATCAAAATATAGTATAACTATTAATGAGAATGGGGCAAGCATATACCAAAAAATTAACATTTTATTAACTATATTGGTATAACGTTAATGGATATCGAGAGTATTGTAATATGGAATGAATCAATTGAATATGATATTCTAAACCTTGTGTCCTTAAAAATCAGAATTCTTAGTGTAGAAGAAAGAAAATACAGATACAGAGATTGATATACAATAAAACCCCAAGGTACTTGGTTTGAATTAGATGCCAATACGAAGTCATGAGGTATTTTAACATAATATATGTTCTCCTCCACCACCCCCCACTCCCTCAGGCTCTGTCCCCCAAAAAGACCTTAAAAAAATGACCAACTCCATAGCAGTGAGCATTCCTAGTGCCCAGATTTGTCATCTTGAAATGCCATTTCTGGGCAGAATGTTTATAAGATAGGCTTGGAATGTTTTTGTTATACTGAGTAGCAAAGAAGTAATTAAAGACTAGGATTGTATCAAAAGGATTCAGAAGCCAAATTGAAGAGATTCCCACTGGCCAAACAGGGTATTTCGTGTATCAGTTAAGGATGATAACTGCAAGGGTTTGAATTAAAAGTATAATTAAATTTGTGAGTTCACAATGATACCTCGCCTTGGAAACAAGCATGCATTTTAAATTTTTATATGAATTGTGCCACTGAGTCACCAAATAGAGGAAGTTCCTTTTTATGGAAGTATAATAGCTAATAAAGAAGGAAAGATCATTTGTTTTGCAGCTTGTAGTGAGTTAATAGTTTTAGACTATGAGCATCAGTGCCTGCCAACATCACATAAAAAGCATAATGAGACAAATGTCTTCTAATAGAAAAAAACCAGCAAGAAGTTGCCTTGTCAAAATATAAAGGAGGGGAGAAGAGTCTTATAGCTTCTAGAACCAATACCAATTTATAGAAAATACAGAGATATAAGACTTTTTTTTAAGCAACCTATAGATTTAAAAAGGCAGATGTTTTTGGAGATGAAAATATAGTTTTGATGTATACACATTTGGGTGGTAAAAAGAGCAAAGAGGTGATCGCTAAAAGGATAGTGGTTATTTTCAGAAGGAAGAAGGAATTTTTTTTTTTTGAATGAGACGTATACAATGTTTCTGGTTGGCTGATAATGTTCTGTTTAAACTGATGATTAAGAGAGTTAAAAGAACTTTTGCCCGTTTGTGCAGTTGTCTGTGTCTTATATTTGAAAAAATTTTAAAAATCAGTGGAAAGAGATTGAAGCAATATTTTTGAAACCCCTAGATAAAATGTGACTAAGAACAAACACAAGTATCTGACAATGGAGCAAACTAGAAGGTATCTTAAGACTGACAGACAAAGCAGGCAACTCGTAGAATATAGCAGAATTTGTTATAGGGTAATTTACTTACAGGAAGATTGGGTAGGGGTGGAACAGAAGAGCCAGCAATTTTCTGCAGATTATTCTCCACTACAATCTGCTGTTACTATATACCTTTTTCAGTAGTATAACCCTGGTACTAATGATGGACAAGACAAAGGGATAAAGAATGTAGTTGTGCCAGGGGCCGTGCCTCCTGGTCTTGTGATAGATGGTTGTTATAATCGATACTATCACTAGTCTGATACCCATCTTTGTTGTCATGCCATTCTACCTGTTACTAACAAAAATATGGCTTTGTTATAAAGAACACAGATAATCAACAATTAGAAAGCTTTGATAAGTTTACTATAAGGACAGAGAGGTTGGTCAAAGGCCACAGCATGAAATTTAAATAATCAAATGAAATCTGGGACAGAGAGTTGATTTTGTTCATACCTACATTTATACACTAGACCTATTAAAATAAGAAAATATAGCTTTTCTCCATGAGAACTCTTCTGCCCATACTGTTCCATTTAGAAGAGTGTATGTATCTGTCCTTCGTATTCTGTCAATGATTTGTTCATTTATATAGTGAGTTGGTAATTTGTTTCTGTGCTTTTGTTCTGTGATAGTGGGTCTCACCTCGACAAGTTGAAAATATATACCTGCTGAGGCCTCACCCCTGGAAATTCTGATTCAGAAGCTCTGTAGTAGTGTAGAGTCTGGACATCTTTTTGTTTGTTTGTTTGATATTCCATGGTCAGTTGTGAAGAAAAGCCATTTCCTGTTCTGTTTCCAGATTGTAAAGTTTGGACTTAGATACCAGTATCATTCTCACACCCCATATACAATTAGTTACTAAGTCCAGTCTTGCTCTTACACTTTTCCATCCTCATCTCTTTTTTTATTCCTGTTGCTTTCATTACTCTCCTGGACTATGGGATTGGTCTCCTCAGTGTCTCCTAGTTGATGTTTAAACCCTTCAAATACATCCTTCAAGCTGCTACCAAACTGTCCTAAGCTAATGATTGGATTGTGTTAACTCTGCATGAAAGATGGATAGATCTCCATTACCTAAGAATAAAAGTCAATTTCCCTGAAAACTCTACAATCCGGCTCTTACCTACTTTTTTGGACATCTCTTTCCCCACAGACAGTCCCCTCCTTAGTTCTAATCATGTCGAACTATTTACAGATTACTGAATGTTCTATTCTTTTTCATGCTTTTCTATCTTGGTGTTCATTGAACATTGTTCTTTGAAACACCCATGTTCATTCTAGCTTTGGAATTCTGTAAGGACTTCTAGTCATCATCTCTAATGAAACCTTTTCTAATATCATTCTCTTTAAAGTAGAATTGACTCTTATTTAGTACTCCTTCTCTAACGTGAATATTTATCATAGTCCCTATAACCTACTGTATTTTTCTACAAGTTTATCTTTGTAAACTTGTGGGGACAAGGGTTCTTTCTAATTGGCTTAATTGCCTTTGTATTTCTAGCACATTCCCTGGCACATGGTTTGCCTCAATCTTAAAACAATCTTAGAAATGCTATGAATATCACACATTTCACTGACCAGATTGTCCTCCTTAAATCTGAGAAAAGTGATTGACATTCTTACTCATTAAGCTTTCGGAGCCTCCTTATTTGGCGCACATAGCCTACCTATAGGAAGATGAGAATTTGTGCATTTAGTCTTTTTAAAATTTTATTTCTCTTTTTAAAGGAAATGAACCCAAACAGCCTAATATTAATATAAAACCTATTGATTTTATATTTCAACATCTTCTGTTGGTTAATTCTGAATACAGCATTAAGTAAGTGATGCTGATAGAATTATTTGATAGGTTCCATTGTTATGGTTACTTTGCAAAAAGCTTTCTGTACCAACCATTAATATCCCTTTTTTCCTAGCCTTCTTTGAATCCAGAAGCTGGCAAACAGAATCAGCCATGCAGACCTATTGGGACCCCTTCTGGAGTGTGGGGTAGGTAGATTTTGCCATTTTAAAGGCACAACTTTAAATTTTCTTAGCATGGAGAAGAGCAAAAATTATTTCTCTCTCTTTTTTAATTTGTTTCTTTATCTTGTTTTTCATCTTATCCATTTGCACATGGTAACTAACACCTAATAACTCTTAATAACTCTTACTCTGCCCCCAAAATACCATTGAAAGATATTAGTGTCAGAATACAGACAACTGAGAGCTTTAGAGCCCTGAATTTGGAAGCAGATTTTAAGCAAAGGGAGAATAATATAAAGCTCATAAGTAATTTTTAATTAACATTGCTAGTTTACTTATAATAATTAAATTGCATTTTAGTGTTATAGTTATCTCCTAAATATTTGGTAGGTTTTTATAACAATATTTTCTAAGCATTTTTTCATATTGCTAAGTATTCTTTCATATTGCTAAGTATTCTTTTAAAGTATTATTTGAAAGGCTGTATTATACCACATTCTGCAAACCATTTTGTTCAGTCAGGTTCCAGTTGCTGGATTTGGGGGTGGTTTTTTGGGTTTTGTTTTGGGGGGGTGTTTGTTTTTGATTTTTGGTTTTTTGGCAATTATAAATGATGCTTGTTGGTGCTTGTTTTCTAGGGCAAGGAGAAACTATATAAACATACACATTTATATATGTGTTGGGAATAACTAGCGTTATAAAACATTAACAGACAAATCAATGTATTTCAAACCAAACCTGATCTGTGGCATTGGGATCTTTGGCATTTATAAATTGGACTCTCCTAATCTTTACCTTAGACATGTTTAGTAGCCAGGCATCTTTTGGGGAGGCTTTAGCATATTTAAATACTGGGTTTGGTCTTGAGTTACAGGATTAAGGGTGATTGCTGTATCATTTCCCCTTTGTTAAAGGTATATAGTTTTGCTCTAGTTTGCCTCGTCAGAATGTTCCATGGCAGACTCCTTTACCCAGTCTTATCTCCATTCCCATGCTGACAAGACCTGCCACCCTTAGATATATTCTTATTTGGTCTGTGCCTGAGTGATCACATTATACACTAGACTTATGAGGCCCATGGAAGACTACTAACATCTTTGGCTTTCTGATTGATTTATGAATTTAGAATCAGGTACATAAAATGCTGCCTTTTTACCTATGGTTCCCATATAGTGTTGCTTTTGAGAATGGCTTTTAAGTGCACACCAGGAAATGTTTGTCCCTCAGTTTCAACTGTCAGCTCTTTGTTGAATATGAGGCCCTAATATAACTGTGTTTCCTGTTAACCAATACGTTTGACATCCTTTGTCTCTTCACTATTATATTTCACAGAAAACCCACCTGGTGCCAAGCAACCCTCCAAAATGTTAGTCATCAAAAAATTTTCCAAAGAAGATCCTGCTGCTGCCTTCTCTGCTGCATTCACCTCACCAGGATCTCACCATGCAAATGGGAACAAATCGTCAAACATAGTTCCAAGTGTCTATAAGAACCTGGTTCCTAAGCCTGCACCACCACCTTCCAAGGTATGATTTAGAATTAATGTAAGAACCTAATACAGTAGAGGTTTGGGAATGAGTCAAATTTAGTAAATTTGTATTTTCCTGTTGAATCATTTATGAGATATTTATTTAGTGCTCATTATATGAATAATATTGTTATTTGTACTCTGTCTCCAAACTCTGGACTGCTACCACCTGGACTTTTAGTAGGCCTCTCATTCATTAGCCTCATCTCATAAACCTGCTTATTCTGATTTGCTGTTTTCATTAGTAGCACTAACATCCATCTGATCACTTAGCTGATATTTTAACTGCTTCTTTCCTCTTCCTCCTTATTCATGCTCTTCTACCAACCAATTATAAAGTCCCTGATAGTTATTCCCTCTATAACGTCCTGTGCCTTTGTCATCTCACTTTTATGATTGTTGAATACCCTTCTGTTTTCTCATCTCTCTATATTCATCTTCCACAGAAACTTCCAGAATGATCATCCCAAAATACATCACATCCTTTCCTAAATCCCTGTAGTGGTTTCAAACTGTTTATCTAGAAAGAATTGATAAACTTTCTATAAAAGGCCGACATAATAAATATTGACGGCTTTGCTGGTCACATATGATGTATGTATGGTCTTTGTTTGTTTCTTTTTTTTTCTTTTTTTTTTTTTTTTTAACGACTCTTTAAAATTTTTAAAAACACTAGCTTACAGGCCATACAGAAACAGGCCTCCAGATAGTTTTGGCCCATGGGACATAGCTTGCCAGCCCCTGATCTTATAAATACAGTATCCACATTCCTTAGTGGTATGTACAATTCTCTAGCGCCAAAGCCCAATCCAGCTTTTATATTTTATCACCCTTTCTTTCTCTTATCTGAGAAAGTATTCATTTTTCAAGTTTATGTCATCTTCTCTGTGAATCCTTTTCTATCACATATATCTAAAGATCTAATTAACCCCTATATCTCAATGATTGAATACCACACTGTCTCTTATCACAATATCTGTTAACATTTCATTGCGTTTATTTATTTCTTCACTTGGTTGTAATCTTCTCAAGAACATATTCAGGTCCTTTTTATATTTGTATCCCTAGCACCCTGACAAAAGCACATAATAATTGCTTGAATTCCATCAACTGTAAAAAATATATATATATATATTTTTAGAATTTACTATGTTGGTGCTTATGAGCAATTCAGAGACTTATAACATTGGTCAATGCCCTTCATGAGCTGAAAGTAATTGGGATGACAAGATATAACGATATAAAAGGTCATTTAATTGTGTATGAAATAAAGACAGATCCTAATAACAAATCCTAAACAGATTTGGAATAACTAACCTAAACACTGTTAATTTACATAATTCAGAGGAGCAAGATCAGTTCAAACTATGACCATCAAGGGAAATTTTACTAAAAAACTGTAATTTAACTGATCTTTGAAGGATGGTTCAGATTTGGAAAAGCAGAAAAGAATCTGGAGAGTATTGTAAATCATAAAAGAAGAGGTAGTTACATATTGAAACCAGAAAACACTAGGCATACTTGAGGGCTAATAAATGAGCCATTTTAATTACTCGTAGTAGCACTGGAGAAATACCAGGGTTGGGTGATAATGTAGCTTTCAGGATAGATAAGATCTCTAAGGGAAGAGGAAAGAAGAGTAAATAATGGGAAAATAAGACTTGGGAGAAATATTTAGTATTTCATAAACATTAAAATAACAACATAGTCAATAGAACTGAGAAATTATAATTCAGACATAGAAAAATGGCATACTATCAAGGAAATCTGGGTGGGTGCATTTATGATAGCAGCCAGGGTTGTCAGCACTTGTCAATTGCTTGATGATAGGTTGAGAGAAATAACTGACTATAGGTTTTCCAACTGTAACAGTTGGAAAATCTTTGGTAATCTTTGGGTTGAGGTTTTAGGAGAGTAGTATAGGATAGGAATAAGATTTTAGGAAATTCTGGAATTATGTGGATGCAAGTGGAGATAGTGGTATCTTTGAGAATTGACAGTAAAAGAAAATAAGAATATAGGTGGTGGTGAAGTTAAGTGAAGTGATGTAGAAAATCTTTAGGAAGAAGCACCTGAAGACAACTTGAAATATACTCGAAAGGATTATGACCCAAGAAGAAATGCATAGGAATAAAACTGACAAGTGGGATTATTTTTAAAAAAGGTTTAGGATACTGGTTTCTCTGATGTGAAAGGGAAAGAATATGAATTCAAGTCAAGAGAACAACTACTGTAAAGAAAGAAACAATGTAGCACGGAAATTAAAAGCAGGGCTTTGGAGTTGACAGATTCCACTTTGGACCTTCTCCGTTATATGGTTATATGCTGTTTGGTGAATTTCTTAAGTTCTAACTTTCCATTTCATCATCTATAAAGTTGAGGTAATAGTACCTGTTTTTTAAGGGTTTTTTGAGGACTAAATGAGAAAATTTTATGAAGTATTTAAAAGTGGCATGTATAGTAAATGCTAATTAGAGCTATTACTATCAACATGGCAGCACACCTTATGTTTATTGCATTCTTTTAAGAGTTTTTCATATGTGTTATTCATTTGAAATGTCTGAAGTATTACTATAGAAGAATATAAAAATGGGTAAGACAATACAAGAATCTCAAAAATCTTTGAGGGGGTGAAAAATCACGATACAGAACTTAAGATCAGTTTTGCCCTGTTGTATAGGACTAAGTCAAGGATAGATTGGAAATAGGAAAACTAATGGGAAGGCTGTTGCTGTTGTCCTTGTAAAAGGTAATAAAGCCTGAACAGGGAGGACAAAAGTAGGCAGAAAGGGAGGTGGTGATGGCACGTAGTGGGAGCAAATTAGAGGAAGAAAACAGGACATTGAGCATTCTTTGGGAAACTGGAATAATTATGGAACTGATTTCACTGGGGTTAAAGAAGAATGAAAGATCAGTTTCAGGAAAAGTTTCTGAGAGAGATGTTAAAGGAAGGAAGAGTTGAGATGATTAGTAGGCATATGTGGATTTGTCCATTCATTCATTTTCTCTAGGTGGTCAACAAACAATTATGAAACATTGAGCATCTATGAAAAAGCCATGTGTCACTAAAGGCACGAACTAATGTCAAAAGAATTCTCTATCTAGTGGAGAGACAGATATAAACAATAATTACTTCTCTGCCTGGAAAGGGTCCTCACAGTCTACATGTAAGGTCGTATTTGAACCGAATTTTGAAGTGCAAAGAGAACTACCATTTGTTGACATCTTACTATTTTTTCAAGACATTCACCAGGCCTTTTTCATATATTATAAAATTTACTCCCCTAATTCTAACATGTAGAAAATTACGTAATGAGGTCACATAGCTAATAAAGTGATGGAATCAGAACTCTTAACCAGATTTTTGTCTCACTGTAAATCAGGACTCTTTCCACTGCCCCAGACTGCCTCCCATCTTGAAGGATGAAAAAGAGGAAGTTGAAAACTCAGGTTTTAGAGTTAGACATTATGGTACTCTCTGGGCTGTGGTTTTGAGCAAGTTATTTGATTTTTAAAGTTTTAAAAGTACTTAGAATATAGTACTAGCACTTTTTAAGTAGTAAGTGGTAATTTTAAAAACAGTAAGAATTTGTTAGGGTGCAAGTCAGTGAGGCATTTCAGGCAGAGGAACTATTGTTACGAAAAAGGTGGGGAACATCCTGTGTTTGGGAAAAGACAAATGGTGAAATATGGCTTTTAGTAGGGAAGGTGTGAGGAAATGTGAGACCTAGAACCAAATCATGGAAGTCTTTATAAAAGCTCAGGAGAGATGTTGGGAGTAGAGATACAGTTTTACATAGTATTGACATGCTTTTAATAATTTAAATAATTAAAAGTTACAAATAACTAGTTTTTCTGATGAAGTTCACCTAGGAATAGATTATAGCAGAAGAGCACTGAGGCTAGAATTCTGGAGAATACCTTCATCCACTAAAATGACTGAGAGGAATTCAGGAGGTTAGAAGAGAATGGGAAAGGAAAAGAGGGATAGGTTCAAAAAAGATAGATAATGAGCAGCCGGTCATTCTCCAGAAACAGATTTTTAAGCACTGGCCTTTGAATGTAATATAAGAACAAGGTTTATTGAAAGAGGTGTTTTATTAAAATGGAGATAGAATATAAGTAAGTTTTACAGAGAATTAAATAATAAGTAGTAATGAGCAACTGAAAGATAGCAAATAGTGACTTGCCCAGAAAAGTTTGGCACTACATGGATGATGATATAAGGGAAAATAAATCTGTTTTTTTTCCCCCTGTTTTTGGTAAGGCGGTTTAGCATGTTTCTAGATAAAGTGGGAAGAACTTACTAGAAGGTGATTAAAGATAGCAAGGCAGAAATTAATTCTCAAAATAAAATGTATGTAGAATAGTAGAGAAGGAAGCTATCAAAGGAACTTGAGGTGCAAAGGAGAATTGGGAAAGTTTGGATCCAATTATTTCTGATTTTTCAGTACACTAAGAGAAATCAGGATTATTTGAGGTGGAGAGTTGGTGTTGATTGGAAGTTTGGAAGAAAGAATAGGACATTTTAAAAAAGAATGTTTGATACGTGGTTCACTCTGTGTATTTCTGCATATAATTTCTCTAATAAAAAGGGATATAGGGCATAATAGTTTTCTCCAGTGAGCAGCCAACTAAATAGCATAGTGTTTGAGTTACTGAAAATTAAGATAAGTGGGAATAAAGTTGGGCAGAAATGTAGATATCTTATTGCATGTAACATTGACTGTTCTGCTGTAGCAGGAACCCAAATGTTTCTGTGCCCTTCAGTGACAGTGTTAAAAGAAAGACAAAGCACCTGGGGATCTTCCACTACTCTGGAGAAACCACTGGGAACTATCATCTTTGATATTTAGCCTGACATAAGCAGCCATCCTTAGATTTTCATCAGTGCAGGAAAATTAATCTCTAATTGGGTTGTTGTCTCTCTTATCTGCTTGCATGTTCTTTTTTGGAGTCATTGTGAAAAAACAATATTACATCGTAGTTGAGTAATCTTGGACAAATTACATAACTCTCTTAACCTCGGTGTCATTCTCTGTAAAAAGTCAACGTATTTTTATGCCTGATTGGGTTAAAATTTAAATAATACGACAAGCTTCAGGTACATGGTGGATAATCAGTTATTTCCCTTCCTAAAGCCTTGTAGTATCCTCTTCAATACCAGGAAAGAAATTCTTTTCACTCAGACCCTTCCTTTATCCTGAAGGTCTCTTGATCTTAATTGTTTCATTCTGGAAAAAAAAATGTTTTCCAATTATTTCAGCCTCCATTGATGTGCTTTGTCTTCCCTGTTCTCCTCAGACAGTGTGACTGACTCAAAAGAAATGGAGTATTCTAGATATGCTTCCATCATAATTTGGGCTAGGGCCAAAGTGACAGAATGGGCCCAGACTCCACAAGGCTGAGCAAAAAAGGGCCTCTGGACTAAACCAGGATTGTCTAGCTGTTTGCATTGCTCATCCTGGCCTGGAACTAGCCTCCTACTATTGAAATTTCTAGAAAACAGCATTTTTCAGATGTGCTTTTTTTTTTAATGTGTCAGGATTACATCAAAGATTAACAAACACACCATAAAAGAAAATATTTTGAGGTCAAATAAATTTTTTAAAGGCTATATAGTATATCTGCTTCTCATTCATATGCACAGTTAAATGCTTTGAAAAATAGCACAGTAAAGAAACCTGTTGAACTGGATTCACCCCACTATTTCTCAGGCTTATTGAACTCTAGAGCTCTCTGTTTGAGAAATACCCATGGCTCTTCTGGTTCTAATCTGCCTTTTTCCTTTAGGTGCCTAACCTCAGAAAGAGGTTGCATACCTCCCAGACATGTAGAGACAGGTCAGCTCTGGGAGTTCATGTTCCCACATAACATTTCACTTTTTGTTTTATTATCTTATAGGCTGAGCTTCTGTTGGCATGCTTGTTCTGACTGACTTGTTCTTTCTTCCCATATAGTCCAGTGCATGGAAAGCTAACAGAATGGAACACAAATCAGGATCCCTTTCCTCTAGTCGGGAATCTGCTTTTACCAGTCCAGTCTCTGTTACCAAACCAGTAATACTAGCTGGTGGTGCAGTTTTAAGCTCTCCCAAAGAGGTGAGTGAAAATAAAGCCAAGCACCCCTTTATAAAGTTGCCATTTTCCATTTAGTTTTACTGAGATCCACAGTGTGACATGTACAGATCTAACTCCATTTCTTTTATAGCTATGCTTAGCTCAAAGTCATTGCTTTACTGGTAATTTTCTGTTAGCATGCAAAGGTGGGCAATAGCTCGGTGAGGTAGTTGCTCTGTGGTAGACCAGTGTCAGCCTGTGTTAGATTGGCATTATGCTGATGTCTATAGAAAAATCATAGAGGTCCTATATAAGCCATCTAGTCTTAATTGTAAAAACCCAGCAAAGGTGAAATCTGTTTAAATGAAAAGGACAGTTTATTTTTGTAAAAGAGTGATAAATAGGCTATCAGATTCTGGAAATCGGTACCATGTAGAAGTGACCCAGAGAATCCCAGTTCTTGCTCTTTGCAATCAGGAGCAACCTATTTATGTTATTTGCCCAGAGTCCCTCCAGCACTACTCCTCCAATTGAGATCAGCTCCTCTCGTCTGACCAAGTTGACCCGCCGAACTACCGACAGGAAGAGTGAGTTCCTGAAGACTCTGAAGGATGACCGGAATGGAGACTTCTCAGAGAACAGAGACTGTGACAAGCTGGAGGATGTAAGAGCATAGGATTTTTCTGGCTCAACATAGGTGTTTTCTTGTGTTATTTGTATGCTTTTTTTCCTTCTTAAAGGAGAAAGACGAGGCGGGTTTTTTAAATGTAAGTAGAAATGTCTGTAGGAGTAACAGCCTGTGGTAGAGTGAATTTAATCCTTTGTTCAACAGATTTCAAATTAGGGCTTATTTTAATAATAATTGCCTTGGGACTCGTTGTCCTTAGAGCAGCACTGATTAAGTCTTAAATTGGTTAGTGCTATAAGAAGCTGGTAAATTACAAAAAACTTTTGTCAGTTAGGATTCTATTTTATTGCAGTATAAGAAAATAGGTACCTAGTATCTTCTGCCACAGCTGACATAACTTTAAGATGAGGACCAGTTGGTATCCTTTAGAAATTTTAGCAAGGCGAGCAAGTCCTCATTTTTAAATAGGAAAAACTTGTGGGTTGAGATTGTCTTCTGGAAAGCACTTCCCTGGGTTCTTGCTCCTTAATCTTATCGATTGCATATCTTGCCACAAAGAATTGTTACACCAGGTGTCCTTTCTTTCTGTAATGTAGCTGGAGGACAACAGCACACCTGAACCAAAGGAAAATGGAGAGGAAGGCTATCATCAGAATGGTCTTCCTCTTCCTATAGAGGAGGAAGGGGAGGTTCTTTCGCACTCTCTGGAAGCAGAGCACAGGTGAGGATCGCATCACGGGGCATTCTGGGAATGGCCTGCAAGGAGTTTGATCATACTTAAGAAAAAATCTCCAGTTGAGTCCAGCATACAGAGAGAGGTGCCCATGAGCGCCATAAATTGTTCTCTCTATATGCCCTAGATTGGCCTGTTTTTCAGTGAGCATATAGATTCAGCCAACTTTTCACACTCCTTTCTAAGGCTTTTGTGTAGCTAAATTTCAGACTCCGTTTATGGCTTCAGTTGTAGAAGGGAGAGGGGAACCTGGTTTCTGGAGCTGTTGTGCTGTCCCCTTGAATCCTCCTGGACCAGCTGAGCAGATAAGGGGCCTTGAGGGATGAGACACCCATGTTTGCAGCTGGTTCTTTAAATGAGGGCCTGGAACACAGCAGCCAGCTATCTGGGCAACTGGATGGCACAAGGTGCCTACCAAATATGAGCCTCCTCAAAGGAGGCTCCAGTGCAGGGGAACATAAGAGGTTGGCAAGATCAGAAGGTTATGAGGGAGACCATAATGCCATGAAATTGAAAGAGAACTTCGGTACATGTGGAGATTTGCTGATTTTGTTCCCAAGAGACAGAAGTGATTTCTTCCTCTGTTTTGTCTACGGAACAGAGAGGGCCCTTGCTGTCTGGCTCTTTTATTTATGCTGTCTTATTTTCTGCCACTTCTACTGGCTTTTCTCTATAGCTCTTAAACTCTGGAAAGAGCACCTGTGGAGATTAATTATAAGCACCTAAGTAGCAATAATTAAAACATCCCACTGGGGAGAAAAGAACCTAAGGTTCTTCTCTAACATCCAAGTAGGAACCATTACCCCCTGGGCAGGGAAGTTTTCTCTGGCAAGTCATGGGCTTCTCACTTATACTCAGAGATGTCATGTTTTCTTTGCCTGCCTTGCCTCCTCCAGGTTATTGAAAGCAATGGGATGGCAGGAGTATCCTGAAAATGATGAGAATTGCCTTCCGCTCACAGAGGATGAGCTCAAAGAATTTCACATGAAAACAGAGCAGGTATGTCATAGACCTTTTCTTGAGGCCAGTTAACAACTAAAAGAATGAGTCAGGACGGTTGTTGCTTTTAGTTTTAATGTGAGAGAAGGACCTTAAAAAAGTAAATAAGTTATCATAGTAGAAGTGTAGAAAAGCATTTCATTCTGCCTAGGCAGTGGGGATCTCCATGATTGGGTATAAAAACCAGGTCAATAGTTAGCAGATTTCAAAAGGTAGCATGCTCTTTCATCCTGGAAGCTTTAACCCCTTATCAGAATCACAAGGGCTCTTGGTCCCTAAGAAGCAGGCTTACCCTCCTCTGCTGCCAGCCCTGTGTGTTTCCTCTAGTACTCTAGCCAGAGCCAAGAAGCCAGACTTTAATTTATTCAACAAATGCATGGATTTTTTTTCTCTGAGTGAAATACTGCCAGACTTTAGGGTTTAGAACAATGAACAAGACCAGTGGGTCTCTACAAACCTCATGGATCTTATGTCTGGTGGTACATATTTAAAGCATAAATAACAATTGTGTTAAGTCCTATAAAAAGAAAATGCAGGCTGACAAAGATTTTGCTACTCAGAACTGTTTCGCCATCATTGTCATCACTTGAGAACTTGTAGATATAGAGAATCTCAAACCCTACCCCAATTATTTTAACTCTTAATCTGCATAGTAAATAGATCCTTATTAGATGATTCATTTGCATATTAAGGTTTCATGAGCACTGCTATAAGAAATCTTCAATCTCAGAGGGTCTCCCTCTACATTTTGCCTAAAGTTGAAATGAGGCCCAGCCTTTTTTCAGTCCCAGGAACCAGTGATGTTTGGTTTTTAACTCTCTGGGGCCTGGCCTTTCCTAGCTCCTATGAGCCAATGTGTTTATTGATGGTTTTTTTTTTTTTCTTTCTTTCTTTCTTTCCCATGCTTACTACAGCTGAGAAGAAATGGCTTTGGGAAGAACGGCTTCTTGCAGAGTCGCAGTTCCAGCCTATTCTCCTCTTGGAGAAGCACTTGTAAAACAGAGTTTGAGGACTCAGAAACGGAAACCAGTAGCAGTGAAACATCAGATGATGATGCCTGGAAGTAGGCAGTTAAATCTGACCCATAAACTCAGCTCTTGTGCTTAGAGGATATACAAAAGAAATCTTTTTTTTTTTCCTTTTCTTATGTTGTTAAATATTTCATGCACAAGGGAAATAATCATATCCCAAAGAGAGAGCAATTGGCTTGTTTAGCTTTTGTTGTTCTTCCCTGTTATCTGCTTCATACAGAAAAATTTGTGTGGTGGGAATTTTTAAATACACACAGTATATATGGGGCGATGCACAGGTGGGAGCTGGCAGTGCAAAGAGGAGTCACTGGTCTGCAGCAACAGCTTCCACCAGCCCTTGGGGCACTCACCCCTGTGCTCAAACAATCATTGTCAATGACAAAGTGACTATTGAAGTTATAATTGTATTAAATTAATGCTAATAATTTGGATATTTTATTTTATTTTAGGCTGCTCGGGTAACGTTAGCCCTTAACCATGCATATGTGGGTTTCTTTTATTTTTTTTTCTTTTTTTTCCTTTTGGGTACAACTGTAAAATATTTGGATATAGGAAATGTTGTGTTATTCTTGCAGCCTTGATATTCAGGGTGGATTGTAAAATATAAATTTTTGTGAGATTTCAAAGATTAAGATTATTTTGATAACATTATTTACAGATTTAAAAGATGTGGCGATCACAAGTCTTGAGGGGAAACTACTGCATAAAATAACTAACTTGGAATAAATATTTTGCATCAGTTTGGATTGTCTTGTGTAAGAAGTGTATTTTTTTTTAAATCAGATGAGTAGATTCTTTTTCATGGGAAAATACTTTAAGCAGTCTGAGGGAAATCTGAATTCAGACATGCCATTTTTACTTTTAGTGGATACTTTTTTGATGCAGAAAAACCTGTGCAATAAATTACCAGTAATGAAATCAGAAACCCAAGTCCTTCCTGAAACTCTTTTTCACTGCCTGTGTCCTTAACAATGCACATATTATAAGGAAGGTCTGTGCCTCAATATTCTTGTTAAATTAGAACGTGGGGGGAATGAGTTTGAGCCAATGCTCGGCTGGGTGACCAGTGAAGGAGGCAGGTTTTTTCTTTCAGCAAATACTTCCCAAACACTTGTGTGTCCCAGGTACTGGGCAAGGCTCTGGGGATGTAAAGAGTACCCAGACCTGTAGGGAAAAGAATAAACAGTTATGTTAAAAATGAAATCTCAGGCCAAGATCTGATGGACGAGCAGAAGGCAAATAACAGACATTTACTAACACTGGCACTCTTTGGCTGTCACTACAGTACATAATCCCTAGTGCATATACAGGTCCAAGATCATACTCAATGTGAGACAAGCAGGCCTGATTTCATGTTAGAATGATAACGAAGTGTGGGCTCCAAAAGGGTACAATACCAGAATGACATTTGCCAGATTATAAAGGTTAAGAAGGCAGACACTCCCCTATCTGCTCTACTATATTAGAGAGTCTTTACTGCTGGCAGTATAAGCAGTGCATGTGCAAGCTTTGGAAATGGTGGTTGAGATACAGCAGTAAAATCTATATCATACTTCAATGAATATTTTTAAAGACAAGAAAACTTGTTAGCATCCTTGCATCTTTTTTTTTTTTTTTCTACAGCACCTGGTATTTTTAGGTGGTCTCCTATCCAAGTACTAACTAGGCCCAACCCTTAGTTTCCAAGATCAGGTGAGATCAGGCACATTCAGGGTAGCATGACCAACACTCCTGCATCTTAGAATCAATAAAATACAGCCATGCCACTAATGTTCCAGTCAATGACACCACATATATGATGGTAGTCCCATAAGATTATAGTGGAGCTGAAAATTTCCCATCACCTAGTGACGTAGCCATCATAATGTAAGTGAAATGCATTACCAACGTGTCTGTGGTGATGCTGGTGTAAACCTGTGCTTCCAGTCATCTAAACATATAGCACATAGAGTTATGTGCAGTACAAAATACTTGATAAAGGAATTCCTACTTTATATATTTACTATACTTTTTTTCACTACTTTAGGATATACTCTTTCTAATTATAAGAAAAACATTTTCTAAAAAATACTGTGTCATGCTGGCAGCAGCCTCATCTCATTGAGTTGTGTTTTTCTCTTGTGTATAATTTAATCTTGTTTTGTACAGTAATATACTCTACAGGTTTGTAGCCTAGGAGCAGCAGGCTATATGCCATACAGCCTAGGTGTATAGTAGGCTATAGCATCTAGGTTTGTGTAAGTGAAGTTCACAGAAGGACGAAATTACCTAACATAGCATTTCGCAGAACAGTCTCACTAAGTGGCATATGACTGATGAACTGTTGCAAAAGTATTAAACTGGAAATGAGTAGGTTGAGAGAGAGAATCCTGCCTCTTTGTTCTTAGGCTTTACCACTTTCTCAGAACGAATTCCTAAAAATGTACCCTTTTTCTCACTTGGAATTAAGTTGGACCGAGATCACATCTTTTGAAACACTTTGCAACTTCCTGCCATTGGTCATACCTTGACATTACATGGTTGGGGTCAGACTATCATAAGTCCCTGTTTTGTTTAGAAAAATTGACTTGTTTAAAAATGGCTAGCTCAAAAGCTCCTACCTCTGATGTATACATACATCTGGGGAAATGGCAGGGAGATTTGGCCAAAATAAAAGGGTCTGCTTGGCTCCCAGCCTGTCGAGTGAAGAGGTACCTTTCTGAACCCCACCCCCTTTATTTTTTATTCCCTCATCTGGTAGACTTGTCATTTTTTTCTCACAACTTTTAATTTCTTGTGCTGTGCTGATTATCCTCCCCCTATAGCAGGAAAAATGGGAATCAGGGAATGAGTTGAGAGACCACTAGCCTTGGTGGGACTTTGTCATGAAAAAGCTGTGGTCCAGTGCAAGGAAAAGCTTTTCAATCTATGGGGCAGACGTGGCAGTGTGCTCAGTGTCATGAATCTGTCTCTTCAAGTGTTTGGATGGAACAGACCCAGTGACTCCCCTTCTTGCATCCTCCAACCACACCAAATAGCCTCTTCCAGTCACAACTTTTGGAACTATCTTAGTGATCCTTGCCCTCCATTTTTTTTTTTTTAGCTTAATTCCTATTGCAGAGCAACCATGAGTTCCCAGATTTCATCAGAACTATCCCAAGGTGGAGGCCACTGTCAACCCTATGGTCAGCCTACATCTACAGGCCACCTATACTTACCTTTCTCTGGGCTTCTATTTTGACTCAACAATGAGACTGGAGGGCAAAAGGCCACTTCTCAAGTTGGCTGAGGAGCAGCATGAGGGCACCAAGCAGCTCTCAAAGACGCAAAACAAGCGTGGTGGGTGCACCCCTCTTCCAGGACATGCAGAAGCCTTTCTGAGATAAGTGAGGTAAAACTCAGGATGCCATGGAAGCAGCCATGGTCATGCAGAATAACCTAAACCAGACCCATTCAGAACTGCGCCCGGAGTTCTGTCCACATAGATGCCCTGCCACCTGCCTATGTCTGACTTCCTGGAGAACCACTTCTAGATGAGGTGAAATTCATCAATAAGATGGAGCAACCACCTGAGTAAACTCCAGCAACCAGCTGAGTAAACTCAGCTGGCCTCCAGGCTAGGCTGAGCCAGTATCTTCAAAAGGCTCACCCTCAAGCATGACTAGGAGCCTTTGGAGTCCAGAAGCCTTGTGGGGGCCCCTGTGCATCTCCCTGGTGCCAGGCTTCTGCCTGCGCCTTTTCCTGTAGCCACTAAGCAGCCTTTTAAACACCGTGGAGCCCTCTCCTATACTCTGGATGAAATGGAAACAAAGCTTTCTGTTGTCATTGCTGAAGTGCTAGTGACCAAAATGAAATTTAATACCTTCATGACTTCTGATGGGAACAAGAACAATAAAAGATATTTGAATGCACCTTCCCACCACAGGAAGGTTATTCTCTTTCCAAAGAGCTGAGACAGACAATGTTTTCAACCCATGCTCATCTGAAAGAATAATAAAGTTTAGGTTATGCAAGGACAATACAAAGGGAAGCAAATTGGCAAAGTGCTCCAGGTTTACAGGAAGAAATATGTCATCTACACTGAATAAGTACAGTGGGAGAAAGTTAATGGCACGACTGTTCATGAGGACATTCACCCCAGGATTATCACTAAACTAAGGCTGGACAAAGACCGCATAAAGGCCCTTGAATGTAGAGCAAAATCTCACCAAGTAGGAAAGGAAAGGGGCAAATGTAAGCAGGAAACATTTGAGAAGATGCAGGAATAAAATAATCGTACATACAGCTTTCATTTAAAACTTGAAAAAGCTTTTTACGGAAGTAAATAGTTACAGTTTCCTGGCAAGAATGCTCCTAAAGGCTGGGTGCCTTCTCTCCCAGCATGTGTTCCGGGAACGGACAATGACACTAACTTGGGTTACATCCACTTGGGCAAAATGAGTATGAACAAGATGACACTTCCTTGCCAGACCCTATTAAATGCCCCATGATGAAGTAGGTGATGTAGACCTAGCTAATCTAGGAGGCAGCTGTTTGTTTCCCTTTATTTCAATATAGGCAGGAAAACTGAAGTGTAGTGTTAGTAACATTAGAGACATACCCATGTTCATGCAATGAGGCAAAGCAGACTTGTGACATTTTTTCAAGTTAGGAATCCTCCCAAAGGTGGCCAAGCCTTCCCCCACCCATTCTCCAGACCTGCCCAGGCCTGTAATTGCTGCCTAGGGAGCTATGGCTCCTCCCCAAACAAAGGATATTGTAGACCCAATAAACCTGGCTTTTCCCTCTGCCTCTGGCTTTGTTTCATCTTCCTCTCTCTCCCGCTCTCTAACCTGTCTTTTGCAGGTCTTGGCTCGTATCAGGGAAAGGCTTCTTCTATCCCATGGCCTCCCATTCTGGGGAGCCAGAACTCCTGCCCTGTGCGTCCTGTGACATGGTTTTCCGTTCCTGGGCCTTGTTGGCCACCCACACGCAGCGCTTCTGCATTGGCCGTCTCACCCGGGAAGTAACACTTGGAGTACAGCCCTCAAAAGCCACTGAGCCACAAGGCCCCATGGTAAGGGGATCCTCCATGGCCATGGGTGGGAGTGTTCAAGCGACCCTAACCCTCATGATTCTTCACTCCACACCCTGTCGCTAGACTGTGCCACAAGAATACCAGGGCCTCCCAGAACACGAGGCCAGCAAGTCGGCTCTAAAGAGGCTAACAGAGGAGGTACACCTGGCTTTACCCACACGCTCGAAACTGAGCATGCTCCCCAAACTTATAGCTCGTGCATGAATCAGGTTAACTCTACACAAAGATTGGACACAGAGTGTTACTGTTATCTCCAGGTACAGTGGCTGCGGCTGTACCTGCTGGAGATGCGTCCCTGGATAACAGAGATTCCCAAGGGTTCCGAGGGACCCTGGAGACGTTCAGAGGAGCCAACTCAGGGCCCCTCCTCTGAAGCTGCTGGGAGCCACGGCGAGCGGCTCCGGAAGCTGCACCGGACTCACGCTAGGCGCGTTGCGGAGATGGAGGCACAGAGCCGAGTCCTGGAGTTCCACAGCGAGGGTGAGGGGAAAGGTGGAGGTGGGGGGGAATTAGGGACCCATCGGGACCCACCCTGTTCATCGCCCCCTAGCCTGAGGTCGCTCGGACCCATTCTCACATGGTCCCTTACTCAGAACTGAACCGGCGAATCCGAGGTTTGGCAGGAGCCCGGGTCGGTATATCACGCCTGTTAGGCCTGGAGCGGGAGCTTGGAGAACTCCGGACAGAAGCCCGGCGTACAAGGGGAGCTCTAGAGATGTTAGGGATGCGCATTCAGCAGCCACAGCCCGAGGCCGGGTGAGACCAGGCGCGCGGGACTCCGGAGCCACGGGCGTGAGCCACGGGCGTGGGCCTGCGGACCCGGACCCGCGCCAGGGTCTGGTGGGAGCGAGGCCTGTGGGGCGGGACACAGGCGGCGGGAAGGCTGCCGGTGTGAATTCGGAAAGGGGCGGCTCCGCCAGAGGCTGGGGCTCTGAATTCGTGACGCGGTCTCCGGGCCGGTCGCGCTCCACTCCAGGACCCGGCTGAACTTGCAAGAGGCAGAATTCTGTCATCCGGTGCTACAAGCCAACCCAGGGACTCTGGCTGCTGAGATCGGGTGAGGTCTGGGGCCGGAAGACGGGCATGGACGATGCGCTGATCAGTCCTGGAAAGACGCTGCTTGCTGCCTTCTTGTCTCCTACTCCCTAGGGCCCTGCATGAAGCCTACATTCAAGGTGGGGGCCGGGATCCCGGAGTTCTGGGCCAGATACGGCAGTTGCAAGTGGAGGCATCAGCTCTGGAGCTTCGACAGTCTCGGACCCGCAGGGGTGAACAGGAGGGGCCAGCCAGGAGGGCCTCTCAGAAGCAGTGGGCTTAGTCCTAGGAGGAGAAAAGGGAGGTTATAAGAGGGCATGTTTCTCATGGGAACCACCTAAGCAAAAGCCCCAAGGTAGAAAACCTGGGTGGTCTTTGAGGCCGTGGTTAGAATGTTAGCTGACAAGTTCAGCTTTGTCCAAAGCCCTAAAGCTGGAGAGCTTCTCAGAGCCGGACTGGCTGGTCATCAGAGGGCAAAGATGACAAATCAGACTTGTTCATCGCAGGAAGACCAGCAAGTCCTGCACTTGGGAAGCTTCTAGTAGTGGAGGCCGAAAACCAGCGCCTGGAGGCGGAAATCCTGGCTTTGCAAATGCAGACACGTGCAGGTCAGGTGCCCTGGGGTCAGTGATCACCCCCCATTCCCACCCCACCTAGCCGTCCCCAGCAGGCCGAAGTTAGAAGGGGTTAGAGGAACTATGCATGAGGAATGAGACTCGTGTTTGTGCCCTGTTGGTCTGTGTTCATTCGTATCTCCAGGTGTGTGTGTTTGTGTGTGTGCACGCTTAGCTATCAGGAGAGTGCGTCCTGCTTAGGGGAGCCCTATTTTTCCTCTGTACCTAGGGCCCAGGAAACCTCGACTTGTCGCCAATCTTAGCCCACACCTGAGATGGAAGGACAATCCCCCACGCCTCCCACCTCCAGTGGCACCCCCATTGCCACCGCTTCCACACTCCACAGGCGTCCTATTCTTGGGTGGCACAGAAAAGGCTGTGAGGACCCAGGGCTTGGGGCAGGGGCAGGGCTCTGCTCTATGCAGTTGGGGTAGCATAAATACCTAGGAGGGTTCCTGGAGGACTAACCTCTTCCCTAGTCACAGCTTCCTGGAGCCATGACAAGGAACCTGGGCCTGGATCCACACTTCCTCCTGCCCACAACTGACGTTCTGGGCCCTGCACCCTATGACGCAGGGTGAGGCCTGTTCCCTCCCTTTGTAACTTGATCATCACTGCTGGTTAAGGAGACCCACCAGGTCCAGCTAAGGTTGGGGAACTGGCTGGGGGTGGAGTAGGTAGGGGTGGAGTGTGTATGTAGGTACACTGAGACCTGTGTTCCACAGGACTGGCCTGGTCATTTTCTATGACTTCCTGCGTGGCCTTGAGGCTTCTTGGACTTGGGTGCAACTAATGACTGGCTTGGCCCGAGATGGACAGCATACAGGAGGGACCACAACTTTGCCCCCAGCCCTTTGCTTGCCCCCACCTCCAGCTCCTGGGCCAATGGGTAACTGTGCCATTCTTGCCAGCAGGCAGCCTGTACCCAGGTCAGTAGATGGGAGTATGACTTTGGTGCTCTTTGCCATAAATTACTTCGTCTGTCTAGAGGGCCAAATTCTAGGAAGATTGCAATCAGTTTGGCTTCTGACACCTCTTTTTTAGACTGCCACCTTCACCATCAGTATCCTTGGTCTGTGAGTTACACGTCTGGCACGGGCTGGAAGGGGCTAGGGCACCACAGCCGAAGGCCTGGGCCTCACTGGTGCTCTTTGACCAGGATCAGAGGGTGCTAAGTGGCCGTTGGCGTCTCCCACTTCGGGCCCTTCCTCTGGACCCCAGCCTTAGCTTTGGAAAGCTGAATGGGATTCCCCAGGTAAGCATGGATGGGAAACAAATATACATACTCAAAAGGTACAGGTACAGTATCATTTCACCTCTTTCCAGGTAGGTCAGGCTGAGCTCTTTTTACGGATGGTGAATGCCAGAGATGCAGATGTCCAGACACTGGCAGACATCAATCCAGCAAGTGCCCACGAGTACCAGTACCCACCTGCGGTAAGGGCTCAGAGATGAAGACAGCATAGGGGTAGTTGGTCTGGTTAATAGCCAGCCTTTGTTGAGCACTGTGTGCCAAATCACTACCAAAAGCTTTCTGTGGACTAACACGGGACTCACACATCCTATTAGGTATTAAAACAGATTAGGAAATCAGAGCACAATGGGGTTAACTTTGTTTTAAACCTAAGACCCTAGAATTTAACCTCTGCCTAAACTTTTTGCTAAAGATCTGCCTTCCCCATTTTCCACAGGTGTCCAGCTCATCTTCACTGGAAGCCAGTTCCTTTGCCCCAACAGGGGTCTTTGTTGACCCCCCTCCTCCTGCAGAAGAGCCTGCTTGGCAGCAGAGCCAAAGGTAGAGATAAGGGTTTAGGCCAGCACCACTGCTTTGACGCCCCCTCTTCCACCTTAGCTTTTTGAGTTCAGGAGAATGTGGATGTGAATAGCTTAACATGTATAGGACTAGGGTCTAGTGAGGCCTGCCCAGACCTGGTTTTATTACTGTTCTGAATCTAGAAGCAAAGAGAGTACAAAATATAAGCTCCAACCATAGCTATATCACCTTCCACAAGTACTTGGCTTTTTACCTGGTTTTCCTTTGTAAAACAGATTAAATGGTGGGTACTTGCAGTATAACCTGGCATATACAAAATCCTGTGTCACTCTTGATTCCAGCTAAAGGAACTTGATAAACTGGTTTTGGCTTAATCCTTTTGTCACTTCATTTGAATCCACACTTTCTCAGGACATCCTCCAAGAGGCCTTCCAGCTCTCATTGTCCCTATAAACAGGAAACTTCTGTAGCTTTTTAGAGATTCCAGGGCACTGCCCTAACCCAACGTTCCTCCTTAGTAGGGGCTCACATGTGAAATCTAATCATAAACCAACGTCGACCAAAGGTCAAAGGCCTGAAAATAAGGTATATGTAGACTGTTGGCCTGACACGCCCCCAACTCCCCCAAAGCGACTTGCAGTCCAAGGGCATCGTCAGGAAGTTCACAGCCAAAGATTCTGCAGCCGCAAATTATAACCAGCCCAGAAAAACTCCACAACTGTTTTATTTAGAGCAGCAGCCCCCAACCTTTGTGATACCAGGGACTGATGTTCCTATGAGAATCCAATGCCTGATCTGAGGTGGAGCAGCTACAAATACAGATGAAGCTTCGCTTGCCTGCTAGCCACTCACCTGTTGTGAGACCTGGTTCCTTACAGACCACAGTACTGATCCTTGGAGAAAAAAATATAACCTTAAAAAACTGGCTGAAATGGCAGGGATACCCCTGCCTGACACTGGATACTAACCTGTCTATCCTTGTAGTAAAGTTACCCTGTGGGTGTCAGAATTAATTATCAAATCCCCTTGGGTAATAATGTAGGGCAGACAGTTTGGAATTCAGATCCAAGCAGTGCCTGGTACATAGGTTCTTAAACTAAGGATCAGGTCAGAGGCAGCTAGCTCAGTCTTCACACTAGCACGGTACCTCGGACATCGGTGAGGACCCAGTGGATGGCTTTAGTACAGATGCCATGAGAACCAGTACCTTTAGACTGGGCAGCCAGTTTCTACCTTTAAACCACACTGTTCCACACTAAAATGCTCCAGGTAGCCTAGGATCCCACTCTGAGATCTTAAACACCAAGTCCAGACCAGGAGCTTTTTATAACATCTTTATTTAAGAAGTCAAACTGCAGGCAAGTAACAGTTTAGCGTTGATATATTTCAACTTTTTTTTTTGTACAGAAAATAATATAACTCAACCAGCCAGCCTCCCCAGGTTATTTTCAACCACACTCAAGTGTCCACTGTAGTCAGTCCCTTAGGCACTTTCAAACTAGTAATCTCAATTCTCTACAATGAGCACACCAGTTTTCCTCAAGGACTAGCCCACACCCAGGTCTTCCTCAAAGTTCTTTTTCTAGGACAGGAATGGCCCCAGTTGGAGACTACTTGGTACCACCCAAAGCTTGGCATAGAGGCTGTTATCAGCTCAGAGTCCATCATACAGTATCAGCACCAAAGAGAAAGATCTTCACCAAGTCTTGTTTTTATAGCTCCCATCCAGGGACAGCACCACTGAAAGTTTGCAAAGCAGCTGGGTTCAGTCAAGTATTTAAAACAAAAAATAGCACCATTGAAAGACAAAGGGCTGGCAACCACATTTGATCACCTCCACATTGAACAGACAGGAATTTTTGGATTATAACTTTCCAGAGAGAGTACAGAGTGGGGAATACCTTTGGCCACTATATAAAACACAAGTGCTCCAAGGCACAGATTCAGCCAATACTTAAAGAGGAAAAAAAAAAAAAAAATCAAAGCCTCAACCTTTGCTTACAATCTTTATTGAAGTTATACAAAAAGAATCCCCCAAAAGTGAAAAAATACATTATATACAAAACACTTTCCCTTGGGAGGAAGGCTCCGCTCCCTCTTAACATGCAGTGCTTTCAACTGTAGCTCCAGCCTCCACTGTCCCCTCCACTGCTGCCCGGCTTTCAGCCTGATTCTCAGCCTGGAAGATAAACAGGGAGCTTGGGCATAAGTGACCCTACTTTAAGCCATTCTATCTTTTACAACTGAGTAGGCAGGCTTCAGTCAGAAGAAGTAAACACAGGTCCCCTCAACTCCATGTTACTCCTTACATTAACAGGGCAATGACCAAAGTATAAAAGCTATTTCTTAAGTTCTCTGTAATAGGGCTGATAGAGCCAATGTTCAAACATGAAAAAGAGCAAGCAGAAGTGACCCAATGGTTTTGTCATTAAGTGTCTTCCCCTACATTCATTAGAGGGGGACCTGTGTCCTATGTATAAAGGTTACATTTGTCAGTGAGACGTCCTACATTCCGTAACCAAGCTGTTTCCTGTTGGCACTCAAGCAATCCAAACAGGCTCAAGGTGGGAACATGAACTTGGGAAGACTGGTTTCCCCAGGCCTGAGAACAAGGGGAAATGAGTCAAGAGTCCAAGCTCTGCTTAACTGCCCACCTCCTCCTCCATGTTTTCCGAAACTTCATTTCCACTGGAGACCGCATCTCCACTGCCTCCATTCACTTCCAGGTCTTGTTTGGCTTTCTTTGCATCATCTTTTCGGGGGCTCTCTTCTTCTGGTTTCCTCTAAAGATAGAATTGTGAAGTCTTCACAAATACGCTTAATGTTTTCAAAAGAAATGTAAAACAAGCCCTTAATGCTCCCCTCCGCCCCCATGGTGCAAAGATTCTGAACAGGAGTCATAGCTCTAAGGGTCTCTCCCTAGAGAAATGCCAGCCTGTTCTCTGCAGAACTGGTCTGTCTGTCCCAATATACCAATTCGGCCTTTCTAATGGAAGGCTGGGGTGGAAGACTGAGCATATTTGAACAGCAACCAAACCTTGAGAGCGAGTAAGCGAGAGAGAGATGACCACACGTATATTTACCTTCTTTCTGACAAGGTGAGAAATATCAGTCACACAATTTGATGAGGAAGCACCATCTGTTGGCTTTCTACTGGCAATCTGGCAAAAAGGAACCCTTTTTTAAAGCAATGTTCAGCTATCTATGCAACAAACAGTGAGGCTTAATACTAAGCAAAAACAAACAAAACCACCCGAATACTCACCATGGACACTGAAGAGCCTCCTCCACTAGGAGTGAAACCTGAAGTAGAGCTCTCTACCTGTGAAAAATGACAAACTCCAATGGGTCCCAGGACAGAATCCACCAAGTCACCCACAGTCCTACATTAGGTACCACAATCCAAGCAATTGATTAAGACCTCAAATACTAGTTGCCTCCATATAAGTAGCAACACTGTCCACCTGCCCCACTTCTACCCATACCTGGGGCATAGGCAGAGTGTAGATATTAAACTAAACCCTCCAGTGCTCACTTTAGTTTGATAGATACTAAACTAAACCCTCCATTTCCTTTCATCACCTGCAGGGTAGAAAGGAAGCTTACATCCTAGCACCCAAAAGCAAAGCCAGGTAATCCAAGGTTAAAAGTTTTCAATACAACCTCACTAATCAATATGTAGAGTTCTCAGAGATGGAAACAAGCTTACAACTACAAAAAAATAAAGGGTCTTACACTGTCAGATGTATATTAACATATAGGTACTATCATGCCCATTTTACAAATGAGTCAACTAAGGCAAAGAAATGTTAGGTAAACACACCTGTGGTCATATGTAGTTAAGTAAATAACAGAGACAAAAGTCAAACCCAGAGTCTGGCTTCACAGTGTATTTTCTTGAGCATTAACTATCTCACAGGAATAAGATATGAGTTCTCACATTCCCTGACCTCCAGTTCCTTGGAAACCAAGTTATGATAACTAAGACTCCTAACAAATAAAACACCAAGTCCATGGTGGCTTCAACAATATCAAACGTGCTATTATCAACACTTTAAAAGAAAACCAAACCAACCAGAGTTGCTTTCAGAGCCAATTCAGCTACATTCCCACTACGCTGGGACTCCTTTGCATCTTCTATTTTCTCTCTAATTTCAGGTAGCAGTTCCTTCAGCTCCTCAATTTCTTTCTCATATTCAATAGGTGATCCTTCAGCCTCCTTCATCTGTTCATTTAGTACAGCTACAAAGAACAGGCCAAAGTTATTAGTTCGTTACCACAAATGGATCCATAACAATGTCAATTTTGGATCCATCAAGACCATGAAAATATCTAATGTTAACTCACCCATTCTCTTCTCAATTACTTCAATAGATTTGCTGAACTGTGCTACCGCCTCATCATACTGAGAGTTGTACCCATAAGCCAAGCCTAGCTGGTAGTGGGTCTCTGCAAGGAGACGGTCATGGGCATCCAGATATTGCTCTTGCAGGTTCAGGCAAGCCTGGAACTCCTCCACAGCTTGGACATAATTCTCTAATGAAGAGAAAAAAAAAAAGAGCAGCAAGCAAATGAACAGCATTAATATTAAATTTCAGACTATTCTGTGGGAACGTGCCCCCAGTTTTACATTTCATTTTTCATTGTAACATCTCTAGGACCTTGACTATAAAAAAAATCAAAATGACACACACAAAAAAACCTACTCAAAGACTTTCAGTTAGAATATCATTTAGAAGAGGCTGTTTATTGTCCTAGGAACTAGAGGGAACCCAAACCTACTATGTCCTTTTAAAGCCAATTGCCCACAACTTATCATCAATCAAGCTGGATTTTAAAGAATTTGAAAGATAGGGGGAGGGGGTGGACAATAGGAGGAGAGTAAAATGGAAAATATATTACCAGATTCAACACTAACTTCTCCAAGTTTAAGATGTGCCTGTGCAGCATAAAGCTGAGCTTCTTTTGTTTCTTGCCTAAAAGAAGGAAAGATGATCAGAAATCTTAACAGCATTTGTTCAACCTTAACTGGTTACTATTTTCAGCCAACCAAAGCTCCCAACCTGAGCCTTGAAGCATCAAGAGTTTTACCTTTTAAAAATTATCTTTGCTAAATCCAGCATATCCCAGGCAAGCTCTAGGTTCCCAATCTCCTCCTCTTCATTTTCTTGAAGAGACTACAAAGTATATCCAAATTATTGGTATTAGGTAGAAGCACAAGACAGGCATATTTAGATTACTAACCTAAATATATAATTTAGTATGGCTTAAAAACTGATAGAAAATGCAAACTTGGACTTTCTTCCTAAAACCTACAGGATGGGTCCCCTACAAAGTTTCTACTCCAAATCCCCAATCCCTAACCAAGAAACAGGTATCTGTAATAATCACACCTATACTAGTACGCCAGTCCTATAATAAGAAAGCAGACAATCACACTGAATAAATAATTTACCTTGTTTTCAAGAACTGAATCATTTGGTGCTTCTTCAGCCTTGTCATTTTCTTTATCTTCCTCTTCTGAGCCCTCGGTTTCTGCAAGCAAAAATTCCTCAGTACTGTGAATACTAAGGATTACCTTCTAACTAGTCAGAGATTCCAATAAATATCTGTGAAATAACCTACATTCTGAGGTAGGACAGGCTGAGCCAAATCAGTTAACCTTTGATTACAATCTAAGACTTGACTGGATAATCATATAGTGTCTATGTTTCAGATCTTCAACAACCAAAAGGCTATGTGCCTCTTTGCAAAATTAATAGGATCATTCAGATAAAGACTGATTAGCTATTACTACTGCCTCTTATTCACTAGCTGGAAACAGCTGGAGGAATCCTTAGCCAGCATCCTTGGCATCTTTAAGCTACTTGTTAAATAATAAAAGGCTGAAAAGTACCAAAAGTTGAATTACTCCAGTCCATTCAGAGCAAGAATGCTCAAGAGACTAGCTTCCTACAACAGCATTCATTGTGGAGAGAAAAGCATAGCCCTTACCACCTCTCACCAATGAGCATGCCACAGACTCCAGCCAGCTCTAGCATGTATACAATTTGAGTAAACAGTATAAGAACTAGTTATTTTATCCTAGTACCATGCTAAAATCTGCAGCAATATTGATGCTACATTTTACCCTAATGACATACACTCACAAGTCAACTACCTGTAAGGACAGATGCTTATAAAACAGCTCCATACACCATTTCAAGTTCAGAATATTGTGATCAAAATGGGCTTTTGAGAGTACAAACAATGAACTGGGTATAATGTGCCTACTTCTGACATCTTTCATTAAGTATATTTACCATTAGCAAAAAGAGCACAAATACTATTTCCTGACAACCTACTATGAGAATATAAATATGAAAATTAAGCCTTAGACCCATAAGGTCAGGTTAAAGAACTTTTATCTGTATAGCAATACTGCTTTGGGAAAAGAACAGGCACATAAAATTCCTATATGTTATCAATCAGTAGGACAATCTAAAAAGTTATCTAAGAGCCAGTTACAAGTTACAAGCTAATTAACCTCTATGGGGAACAAACCCTTTGTCATTAAGTGGTTCACTTTTCTCCTATTGATCATGTAATTTAGCACTTCTGAAATATAAATACCCACCACTACACACCATTATCTTTCCAAACCCAAATTTCCAAATGGTGTGTATACTTAGTTCCCTCTTTTTAGACTAGATGGTGGAATAATTGACTCTGATAATGATGCCCATTGTCCAACAGAATATGCAGACAGGTGAAGTAGATCTATGTATTCTCATAAAAGACCCCTCCCGCCCAAAAGCATCCCACTTTTCCTTCTCAATTTGCAGAAAAAAAATGACAGAATGTTTATTATTATCCTATATTGTTCTTAATGACCTACTATTTGTTCCTGTTCATACCAGAATGTTAGAAGGTGACATCTACTTTGGCATAAAATATTTATTTGGAGTTTCACATCAACTTTTTAAATTAAAATTCTTATAACAGTCTGATAAAAACATTGAGTTTTCTTGAGAAATCTGTACTATCTTCATGTAGTGTTGGAGAAGGAGCCAAGTTAATGAGAAAGCCATTACTTTACACACTTTCCAACTAGGTAACCTGTACCCAGGTATTAATGGGAATACTTTTATGTCCATTAGAAAGCTGCTAAAATATTTTCCAAACTTCTCTGGAAATACCATCTTCTTTGTGGTATGTCTATTATCACCTTTCAGAGAAAAAGAGACTGTTTTATACCATTTCTCTTGATCCTGCAGCCTCTTCAAAACAATATGGGTACAGAGAAATGCAAGCCAGAAAAATGACTCCTAAAAGCAAAGTGAAGGCAATCTGCTGATTAGTTAGTTCTAGCACTCCCACAGGATAAAGTCAGGTAACCACTACGGGTCTGACCAGTAGGGTCCATCTTTTACATGGCCAAACTTTATGCTTATATTATTAATATTTTATTCATTTACCAATCATATCTAGTGTGACAATTAGAAAAAAGACCAATTATCTTTATTAGGAATATGGAGAACCCAAGAGGTGGTTAGGAAATGGAATTTTAAGAGAAAACTACTAGTGTTGCCACTTAAATTCCTAATTAGTCAAGAGAGGGCAGATAAAAGTTGCATTCCTCAGTTTGAGGCAGCTTGGGAAGAACATAATTGCAAGTCAGATCTAGGGTTGGATTCCAGTACTACTGTGACTTACTGTTTGACTCTCAACAATTCACACAACCCCAAAGCCTCAATTTCCTCATCATTATAACTGCAGTCATACTACCTACTATATAGCATTATTTTGGAATCGAAAGTAATGCGTACGAGAGGGCTCTAAGAATGAAGATCAAGACATGGAAACTTTTTAAAAATTGAGGAAATCAGTTCTGTGCTTTAGCTATAAACAACTTCTAAAGCCTATAAGCAGCCCAAAGGCGTTGCCATTTAGCCAAATCAAATCATTTCTGTTTACCATGCTTGTTCTGGCTGGAGTGCAGGGACCTGCACATAGGTAAAGTAAGTTTTCCAGAATGAGCTGCAAATATTGATGATGAATCTTTGAAAACCTAAAACCTAAGGAACTGTTGAAGTAGTCTGTCAGTTATACGAAGTAATAATGATTAATTGGCATATACCTGTGGTTATTAATACCAACGTTAAATGAACCTTATAGACAGCAGAATCTTCAAATGATAGTACAACTCAATTCAGACGTGCCAGTTATGTAATTACTAATTAGAGGCTTTATATGTCATGATGAAATTCAATCATAACCAGACGAAGTACTACACAAAGAAAGCATCCATACTTTGTTTTCAGTAACAAAAACATTGGCAGCCAAAGCAAGCATAAAATGAAGGGAGAAAGGAGCGAGAGGGCTAATGGTTAAATTTATCTTTTGAAGGTGCTAATTTAAACTCACATAAAAAAGCCTCTAAATACTACCTGAAGACTCAAATTAAAGAGTCAACCAGAATTCTTTCTCCAGTGATACAAAATTCAAGGGCTAACTGCCTTTATTTAAATGGCATGCCTGTTTAAGTGTACCAATTCATTGGATTCTACTGCTCTGATCCTGCTTCCTAAAGCAGAGAAAACCATGTGAACAGTAAATAAAAATAGTCCAGAGGCATGCAAGTGAACATCCATTCAGCATTCTCTGCCAGCCTACACTTAGCCCACTATTCCCCTACCCATCCCACTCCCACCATCCATTTTTATTGGCTAGTATGGTACAAGTTACTTATAGCTAGCCAAGTCTTGGAAATCACAGAGGCCTACTTTGCAGTTAGTAAAAGCGTTAGTTTATAAGCCAGCTAAAAAGACTTGCTTTTGATTTAATTTGCTCAACTTATCCCAACCTTCTTAAACTACCCCCATTTTCATTTAGCCCTTTCCTAATCCAAAGGCAGACGGAAAATCCTGAATGGAAGGCTGACTTTTACCCAAGATTAGTGAGTCAAATCCAGAATGTACTCCACCCACTGCAGCTCTTGCATATCCCGGTTACCTTCACCCTCTTTCATCTGTTCTTCTCTCTCTTGTGTTTCTTCATTAGCAGCTATCTTATCTTTGTCTTCAGGGGATTTCTCAGTAGCCCCCTGGGCTACCTTGGTCTCAACCCCATCTCCAGCTGCCCAAGACTCTTCTAGGGACAGCTTAGTCTCCTGGTTAGGAACCAATTCTGCCCTGACCTCCTCTAGTCCTGAGCCATCTTTTGTTTCTGTCAATCCTTCTGCATGAGTCTCTGGTTCAAGAGGAGTCTGATCTGCAGCTGACAATCCATTGACTGTACCATCCTGAGGGAGAACTGTGGCCTCCTGTCCAGGCTTCTCAGAGACTTCTGATCTAGCTTCCACAGCTGAGGCTTCTGTAGCCTCTGTTGTCACCTTTGGTGACCCCTCAGCAGAAGGCACTTCTTGCCCTGCTTTTCCTGACTCATTTTCAGAGGCAGCTACCTGTTCCTTTGGCTCATCCCCACCCACATCCACTGGATTGACTGTTGGATCTACAGGCTCTGTTTCTATCTCCACGGCAGTGCCCTGCTTCTCTAGAGTCACAACAGACTTCTCATCTGAAGTTTTTGGCCTCTCTTCTAAGCTCACAATTACTTCTCCCTGCTTCTCCTGATCTCCCTTTTCTCGGTACTCTTCTTGAATGTCAGTTGCAGAAACTGATTTTCCCTCCTCAGCATCTGGTGCTTCCTGTTCCGGCTTCCCAGAGGTGATCTCAGCTTCATTCAGTCCTTCTGGTGCTGCTGCTCCTTTTGCCTCTTCAGTGGTTTCAGTTAACAGATCTGGGGTTGATTCAACTTTTTCCTGTAGTTCCTCTGCAGGTTCACTTATATCCATTTCTTCTCTTCTACCCTTCTCCAATTCAGTCTCCTGTTCTTTATCTATTTCAGACTTTACCAGAGACTTGTCTTCTGTTTTTTTTGCTTCTTCTTTTTCTCCCATGGCGTCATAAACCTGTTCTCTCAACTCTTCCCTTGCTTCCTCTACATGGTTAAAGAACATGAAGCATAAACACGTCTTCGAGTGTAATGATAAAGGCATAAATGGAAACTAAAAATACATTCCCTTAATACCCTCAAATAGCCTGGCTAAGCTTTATTTAGCAGATGGCCTACAAATTATCTGCCCCCTTGAGAAAAGCAAAGGAAAAGTCTCAGATTAGCAGAGCAACTTATGGCAAAAGAAACCAAAGCTCCTTAAATTAGGTATTGTTTTACTTGAGCATTCTGATTATCAGTTAGATAGAGATGCCAAGCTTAATATTCTCCCTAAACATTATAGACCTCATTATTACGTAAATACCAAACACAGCTTAGAAATCAACATTTAATTTCTTCCAAAAAATGTAAAAGGACTCTGAAAGTACTGCTATTCAAATAACAGCTGCAGACTTAAAAATTTGCACGAGAAAAATTAAAGTTGTTGTAATATTTAAAACATCAATTTAAATAACCAGATTTATTTGGGAAATTAAGTTATCCTTTCACAAAAGCCTGCAGTCAATTTCAGTAATCAGCTACCTCCACTGTAGTCTCTATCAGATGCAAGTGTCACCCAGGTATCTTAGGAGAGACCATCTAGGATAGGGAGAGTCCTATTTCCATCATATGTACACAAGAAATATACGTCGCATCTCTTGAATGCCACGTGCAACTCCACATACCATCTATGTTATCATTATTTTCTACCAGAGACTCTTCTGTTTTTTCTCCTTCCTCCTCCTCCACATGTACACCTTCGAGGGCATTTCCCAACACACCATTCTCCATTCTAGGAGAACAAAAGAAGGCACCAAAGTAATCATGGCTATAACCTAACAATTTTTGAAAAACAAATTTTAAGCCCTATATTATAAAAGCAACAGAAGAGTAAGCAAATACAGAAAATAAAACTGAGTATTCCTGCAAAACTTCCAATATAAATTAAGGCTATGAGAGCACTGAAGGAAATAAGCATACCTTCATCCAGCCACTTGTAAAGTACTGATGACTCATTGAAAGAACATGATCAGTATATAGGTTCCTTTACAATAGGGCCACAATTTCCCAAATATCACATCCACTCACATTTTCCTACTAAATGGCCAAAAACATTCTGGCAAGATTTTCATGAAATTATCAGAATGCCCTACAAAATTGGAAAACTTACCAGAACTGAGATTAAACAGATAATATGCTAATTTTGTGTACCCTCGATATATTTTATTCTGGTTAAGAAATTCTGGTGGAAAACACACAACTTTCCAACAGTTAAGACTACTTGTAACTCTCGTTTACTAGATATTTTCACTTGTTGGTGTTTTCAAATTGTGCTTCATTCAATCCTTGTTAAGGATTATTTTGGGCTACCTGATAAAGGTTCTATCTACTGAACTTTGATGAATTACTGACTGTTCACTAATGGAAAGGTTTTTGCTTCTAATGACCCCAAAGTAAAAATCTAAGTATAACTTTACTCTTTGCATTAAGTGCCTCTCAAACTTTCCATCAATATTTCATGCTACTTCCAAACCTCCATTCTAGTAAAACCAGTTGCATTTGGCTCAAGTGAAATCTCAAGCTAGTAAACAATCTTAGCAAACAAAGTTTTTAAACAGACCATTATGGTGATATAAAACATTTTCCTTATAAACTATGAGTTCAAAGACATACCTTGCCAACTCTAGAAGTGATTTCCCATAGAAAAAGAAAGCTTCTCCACACTCATTAGCTGTTTCTCCATACTTCTTACCTCTACAAAAAGAATAAACAAGATCTTAACATCTAGGCTAAAATATTTATTTCTAGTTCTTTAGTTATAAAATGACATTTTTCTACTAATACATGCTTCTAGAAAACTAACACTTCCCACTCCCTCTTGCATCCCAGAGTCAAAAGGACCTTGCTTGACCTAAGAAACAATGCATAAAGTTAATTTAATGTTGTAAGTTCTTCGTCTATATATATATTGTATGTTCGAAATGACATCAATTTGCTACAGTTATCATATATAATCTAAGAGCCAAACTATATCAAGTTATTTCTTCTGCTACAAGATGGGTATCAGTATGGACCAGAATAGTTAGAGAACCTTTGACTGAGATCTAAAGGATGAATAACGTCCATCATAATATAGTTAAGACCATGCTTCCTCAGAGCCAGAATGCCTGGGTTCAAAACCTACCTCTAACCTTTAAATCATTGTATAGCCTTATTGTCAAGCTAATCTCACAGTGCCTTAGTTTTCTCATCTGTAAAATGGAAATGTTAAGAACAGCTCAAAGAGCTACTACAGGAAATAACTGAGTTAATGTATATTAAAAGCATTTTAAACAATGCTTAGAAATACAGATAGCGCTATATATAAATTTTAGCTATTAATACCTAGACAGAAAAGGTAAGGAGTAAGGAGTAGAGTTAAGGAGACCACTTTCATGGAGTAAAGAATTGGCAGAAATCATGCAAAGTCAAGACAATTGCTAGCCTGCGAATCTAGTGAGAGTTAACTAAAGAAAGGAAACTGAAACTAAGTGGGAAGTATTATGATAAAGGTCACATCTACTAGATCAGAGTCGTGTAACTCAAATTCTCCTCCTAAATACCCTTACTAGTAGGTCAGTGAGAATACTGATAGTTCCAGGAATCTAGAATAAACAAACAAGTGTTTCTTTGCATTTAATATTAAAAACTTAGATTTTAACATTTTACATGTAACATAACCATAAATTTTTATACAAAAATATCTACTTAGCGTCGGATAAAATGTGAGCTCTGCCCTTAGCACATTACTGAACACCAGAGGCCACAAAGAAATCAGATGAGTCTACGGCCATGTCACCCTGAACAAGTCCGATCCTGCTTGATCTTGGAAGCTAAGTGGGGTCGGGCCTGGTTACTACTTGGATGGGAGATCGCCTAGGAAGACCAGGTGCTGTAGGCATAAAAAATAAAAAAAATAAAAAAAAAGGGATTGTAAACTGACAAAGTCCTTGCAATCTGTGAGGTCGACCAAGGGTTGCCTCACCTTAAAAAAAAAAAAAAAAAAGGAAGAAATCAACGAGTTTACAGCAAACATCCATGTTTAAGATCCTGTTCTTTTTTGTTTAAAGGTTTTTGTTTAACACTGCCCCACCCCACTCAAAAAGGCTTTTAATCACAGCAAGCCTCAAATCTGAAACCCAACTTCAATATAAGTATTTCTTTTATAAGATTTCTTCAGTTTAACTGTATGTAATGCACTAAACTAATTAAGAAACATGACTAACTTCAATTGCTCAGAGGAAAACAGCTCAAACTAAGTCATAGACTGAAAGGCTATTGCTTGAAGAGTTAACATACACTTTTTCTCTCACAGTACATAAGTACGTTATAAAGTCTTTGGATAAAATGAATTATTTCAAGGCACTAACTCTCACAGTACATAAGTACGTTATAAAGTCTTTGGATAAAATGAATTATTTCAAGGCACTAAAGCTAACCTGTTTCCCGATGTTAAGTTAACTAACTACCTACCAAGTTCTAGCAGTTATAACAGATAACAAAGGTGTTAAGAAATCTATAAACAGTACTAAAATTTGAAAAGTCTTAGAACAAACAAACCAGGACGAGCTGGTCACCTTGATTAGTGGTGACCAGAAAACAAATTACCTTACTCAGGAAAATTGAAAGTTAAAGTTGCTAAGTTATATGTAGGTTTTATAGTTAAAGAAACTTGTACAAGAAGAATAACCATCTTTTTAAAATCTTGTACTTTATTCTTTTTTCCCATAAAACAACTTGTTATCACTCAAGTTTATTAGGAACATTATCACATCATAGCAAAACAGTACTTACAAAAGGCTAGCTGCTTCCTGGAATGCATTGACAGCTGCTGGAATATCCCCCATCACCAGATGTTTCTGTCCTAAACCCAATAGCTTCTTAGCTTCACTATCCACATCCAGACTGCAAGAAAAATATTTTTTTAATTGTCAAATACTTTTAAATCAACATTTAAAAAATATGTTACACCTAAACTGTAAGTCTGTGAACTACTCTGGCAAGGCTTCACTAACTCACATTCATCACTACAAAAGCAAATCTCAAAGGCAACATTCTCAAGAGCTCGACTAGAATACTTCTCTTAAAGATTTATCTACTCACAAAGCCTGTATTGTATATTACTATGAAGTTGTTAAACAACGAATAAAAAAGAAATCATAAAAGAACCACAAAGTCATACAGCACATTGTACCAGCTATAAAAAAAATTAAACCAAGAAGCATTTAGGTAAACATGACAAAAGGCAGTGGTCGCAAGATCAAGACAACGTGGTATTAATTTATATATTGACATATATAAAGCAAATAGGTCAAATGGAACAGAATACAAAAATTGATTCACTCATATGGCCAAATGAAATTTTGATGAGGTCCTAAGGCCAATGGTGACAAGATAATCCTTTCAACAAATGGTGCTGGAGTAACTGGTTATTTGCATGTAAAAAAAACAATCTCAACCCTTTTACCATACACAAAAATTAATTTGAAATGAATCATAGACTTTCTAAACGTAAGATTTAAAAAACAAAACTTCTAGAATATGGGAGAAAATCTTGATTAACTTTAGGTTTGGCAAATGCCTCTTAAATATGACAGAAAAACAAACTTTATTATAAAAAGGGGAGATGAATAAACTAGACAGACCATTTGCCTTCTGAAAGACATTTATGAAAATGAAAAAGGCAACTCACAGACTGGGAGGAAATATATATAAAACTCACTGATCTGACAAAGGGTTTCTATCTTAAATATAAAGAACTCTCACAACTCAATAAGGCAATCCAATAAAAATGGACAAAAGATAATATGAACACTTAACTAAGGTATACAAATGGTAAATAAGCAAATGAAAATATGCTCAAGATCACTAGTCATTTGAGAAATACAATCTCATGAGATACTAAATTATAATCCCAATTAGAATGGCTAAAATGTAAAGACTGTCCCCCCTCCCCTCCCCTCCATCAAGTGTTGATGAGGATGTACAGAAAATGGAAATCTCATACTCTGCTGATAGGAATGTAAAATGGTAGAATCACTTTAGAAAACAATTTAGTAGTTTCTTAAAGTCATATATATACTTACCATGACAGCCTGCCACCCCATTCCTAGGTATTAACCCAAGATAAATGAAAATGTATACCCTTACAAAGACTTATACACAAATATTAATGGCAGCATTACTTTTAATAGCTAAAAACTGGATCCCAAATGGATAAACAAATTGTGAGATACCCACATTATGGAACACCAACAAAAAGAAATTAACTATAGACATGTGATAACATGGATGAATCTCAAAATAATTATGTTGAATCAAAGATACTATATAAAAATACATAGTATGATTCTACTTAGACAAAATTTGACCAAATGCAGACTCATATAGTGACAGAAAGCAAATTAGTGGTTGCTTAGAAAAGGAGTGAAATACAAAGGAGCAAAAGGAAACTTTGAGGTAATGAATATGTCATTATTTTGTGATAATGGCTGACAGGTATACATATGTTAAAAACTCACCAAATTATTCACTTAAAATAGGTACAGTTTTTTATATATCAATTATGCCCTTATAAAACTATAAAAAATATTTTAAAAATCTGGGGGGAAAGAGCAAGAGTCAGTGATTTCTAAGTTCCATTAATGGAAACCAAGTTATTTGGAACTAGTCTTTCAATTATAAAAATAGTTCTGACCTCACAAAATCTCTGAAAGGGTTATGTGAATGTGTGTTTATTTTTTCTTTTCAAAATAACTAATTTATGGTCCAAATAATAATCCTGACATTTCTTTGGAATCAGAAAAGAAAAACTAAAGATAGTTTAAGTGTACTTATTGTATACCAACTTGTTTCAAATTTTGTAACTTGTTTGCTTATAATGATGTGAACATGTGCTTAACCAAGCCTATGTGGTACTCCTAACCCAATATGAATGTTGGGAGCCACTCTTGCTGAATTGAATGCCCTACAGACAGGGTTAAAGTTGCCTGTAAGCTAGAAGTTTGCAGGGCAGGTAAGCTCGTTACTGAAGGAGGAAAACTAGCTTAATGAATAAGCTCATTACTGAAATTGTTTGCATATCTGTGGGTGTTGCTTCTCATCCACATCCTAGGGTATAAATATACTGTTCTTAATAAACTCGGGGCGCAGTATTCACTGTTAGCCCTCTATCTTCTATCCTCTCTCTTTTGTCTCTCTCTCTCTCTCTTTTGTCTATCTTTTTTCTTTCTTTCTCTATCGTCACTCCCCCTCTCTCAGGAACTGTTTGATCTTAGCCGGCGGGCTCCAGCACTAGAAAGCATAGTTTAATTAACCAAGATGTCAAGGGGATTTTAAGACACTACATGAAAAACATAAAATGAAAAAACCTAAGGACTCTTAAAACACACAGATATTGTACAAGAGAGAATTTAAAACAGCAGCTCTCAATCTAAGTGAGCTTAAGAATCATCGAGAAGCTTTTCAAAAATACAAAAACCTGAATTCCATCTCAAGCTTAAAAAATAAAATCTCTAGGGATGCAATCCAGGCATCTACCTTTTGGATAAGCTTTCCAGTTAATTATTATGCATACCTCTGGTAAAGAACCATAGTCACATCAAGGTGGGGAAGCTACATGGAAGTAGATGTGGGCTCAATATAAAATTTAAAACTTTTAAACTAGAGTAACAAAACTGAAAATAGATAAAAATCTAAATCAGCAGAAGATCCAAAGAAATAGGTCAGCATTTGGCAGGCATGTTGTATACTAAATAAGGAGAACTAAATAATTTTCAATTCTAATATCTTAATCAAATGCAAAAAAGTTGAAGAAAACATTGTCAGGACTCTATACTCTAAATTACAAACAAGTACCTTAATATTCAGTCTTATTTGTTACCTATTTAAAATAATGAAACTAACTGCCTTCAAATTATATAGCTCTTATAGTTTGTTCCAGATATAAATCTAACTGTACCAGGTAAATAACCTTACCTCTCTACTTTATCTGCTGAGGTAGAAGGAGCAGGAGCATCTTCTTCAATTCTGTAATGAAAAATTAAGGGGGAAAGTAAAAATGGAGGCTATTTTAAGCCTAGATATTAAAAAGAAATATAAAGCCATAAAAAGTTATCATTTATTAAAAGCCCAACATGATATTAAGATCTTAAGCATTTACTTACATTATCAAATTTAATCCTGACCATTCAAATATGTTAAATGCTTATTTGCTAGGCATCAAGTATAATGAACAAGAGTGAATATGAATACTAGTTTTGAGTTTATGATTAGATGGAAGACAACATTCTACAAAATTGCTCACTAAAAATAAGGTTGTGTGTTTTTTTAAAAAAGCAGTTTTCCAGAACATTCATTTTTCAAAAGTCCTAATAAATACCTTTAAGACATTTTATAATTGTGTTTACTGAAAAGGTCTAGAATAACTATCTCAGTAACAATGAGTATTCCCCAGCACCCAGACTCTATTCCTGAAAAATCTATTTCCCACAAAAAGCCACCTAGACTCCATTGAGATAACTGATTCTAAGTTGGGGCAGAAGTACAAAGCTGAGTCTGGGACCATTTCATGCCAGAAAGCAACAAAACTGTATCTAATATTACTTAGGGTCATATCTACTTATGGTAATTATAAAGCAAATATGAGGAATCCATGGGAAAGCATAGAGTTCTTTGTACTATGCTTGCAACTTTTCTATGTATTTGACATGTTTCATAACAATTTACAAAAATATTACAAAGTATACTACACCCAGGAAGGAACCTGACTAAGTATCTCACAGGCCAAAAGAAGAGACAATTTGAGCATCAACAAAAGCAATAACTGTATTGGATTGAAAAACTTTAATTTTAAATCCACTTAAACATCTAATGGATGTTTAAAATCCATGAGTTCTCAATGATGCCAAAAAACTCATTAGTCATCTTTAGACAACTATAGATCAATGCATGTTTTGAAAATTGGTAAATTAAGAGAAAGAATTTATACTTTCTTTACAATACAACTGTGCCTTAAACTGGTTTCAAGACAGGGATGACTTGTGTTACTGCTTAAGCATCCTATAGAGATTGACACCATTTATTTTGGTATTAATTTAGATCTTTGCCATTTTTATCTGCTCCATCATTGGAGCATATAGTTTTCACCTATATCCCAAAAAGCAATAAGGATATATACTATTTATAAATGTGCCCTCAAAGCACTCCAGTGATTAAATCAAGGACCATCACATTACAAATAAGTCAAAAATGCTGTTAGCTGTGATGGTGATGCAGAAAAGGAAAGAACAGTGAGAAAAGAGGCAACTTTACTACTGAGTATTAACACCTCAGAAGACTAAGTTAGAATTGAGAGTATGTACAGAAAAAAAAAAAAAAAAGCTAATGTACGACAGAATAAAAGCTGTAGAAGATAAAAAAGATTTCCTATATAGACAATTACTGAAAACTCTCCAAAGGATTAACACACACACACAGCAAACAGAACTGAGCCATTGAGTTTTTTACACCTGGACTTTCTTGTTTAGCTACACCAAATTTATGAAAATAAGTATGTAATATATGGATGAAACAAATAACAATTAAAGAAAGAGCTTACTCAACAAATTTAAAGATATTTTAGTTCCAACTATGTGCTAAGCATTGGAGATATAGTCTCCTACAAAACAGTTAAACAGAGAGACAACTTGTTTAAAGCAGAGAGAGAGGAAGAAATTAAATGATGGGTGGGGACTAACTACTATACCAGAGTCTGAGTCCTAGAACACACTTTAAAAATAAAAAGTTATCTGTTACTTTCAGCAGGATCCAAAATTTGTTCTAACTCCTAATCTTTTTGTGAATACCTGTCTCTAAGTTTGATGAGAAGTCCTGAGGAATGGGGGAAAAATGGTGTTGAAACTTCACAGCTAGAGCTACAGGGATGAGGCACAATTTAAAAGACAGTGCTGCTGGTGGGACTGCAAACTGGTACAGCCACTATGGAAAACAATATGGAGGTTCCTCAAAAAACTAAGAATTGCTCTACTATATGATCCAGCAACCCCTCTACCGGGTATTTACCCCAAAGACTTGAAAACCCATATTGGAAAAGATACTTGCACTGATGCTTATAGCAGCATTATTCACGGTGACCAGGACATGTAAGCAACTGAAGTGTCTTACAATAGATGACTGCATAAAGAAGCTTTGGTACATATATACAATGGAATATTACTCAGCCATAAGAAAAGATAAAATACTGCCATTTGCGACAACATGGACGGACATGAAGATAATCACACTAAGCGAAATAAGCCAGACAGAAAAAGTTGAAAACCACATGGTATCACTTATATGTGGGATATAAACCTAAAAGCAACAAATGAACAGGACAAATAAACAGACTCATGGACATGGACTATATAGACTAGAGGTTACCAGAGGGTAGGGTGGGTGGGTGGGGGGCAGAGGTTAGACAGGGTAAATATGTGGTGACAGTAAGAAATCTAACTATGGGAGGTGAACACACAATGTAAATATATATATATGCCTATTAAAATGTACAGCTGAAACTTACTGGATTTTGTTAACTAACGTCTCCATAAAAAAATAAATTGAGAGGAAAAAAAGGGCTTTCAGCTGCAGGTAAGCAAGGAGATCTGCCCAGAACCCTGAAATGATCAGGGATCCTTACCTACAAATACTTTCTGTCAGAATAAGTTATTTCCAAATAGTTTCGCTAAGGGGTTATTCTAGCCAAATTCTAGCACAACAGTGCTTCTCAAAATACCTGTGGTTAAAAGACCAGAATTTTTATTTCAAGAGTGAACAAAATGAAAATATAACAGAAATGACAGAGCAATATCATATTTGTTCTGAATGCTTACTCCAAATTTTTATACTAATCTCTTTGTATATGGGTAACAAACAGTTCCCATACACTAATCAACCACAATGTGGTAGTAACAAATGTCCAAAAAGAACCAAAGTACTAAAAATAAACACATTAATGTTACTCATACATACTTCAAAGATTCAGGCACAAGTGGCAATAAGAATACACAAAATGTTTTGTGCCCCATATAGGTGAGAGGCAATACTATTTAACTATCACTGTTAGACTTTGAACCAGTAGCACAGGACAGTAATTAGAGAGAAGGGAAATAAATGAGGTAGCCCTCTGAGTGTTACACCAGCTGACTGCCTGGAGAGTTCTGTCCACAGAAGAGAAGGAACTGGAAGAGAGTCCATCTCACAGAACTGAGAAGACAGATTCTGGGGTTTGGGAGGCCTGACAGAATAGAGAGAACAAGCTTCAGAGATGTGCAGAGGGGTTCTCTCTCCAGTCTTTGGCTAAGTGCTGAACAGCTTATGCATGAGAAAACTATTGAAGCCTGGGAAAAAAATCACCAGAAAGGAGCAGATGAAACAATCTTCAGAGATCACACAGGGTCTAAACTAACTCCCATTAGTCAAGGTAGAAAGACATGCTACCAGAGAGCATGAAGTACTGCTTCAGTAATGGAGTTAAATTAGTACTAAAGACTGTTCCAGACCTAACAAAACTTATAGGCAAACCTCAAAATGACATTCTTTTCAAGTAACTCCAACCCAAATAAAGCCGAAGTATATTAAAAGGAATAAAAAACTTAGTGCCCAACAACAAACCTCACAATGTCCAATTAATCATATAAATAAAAAATATCAGGCAAAGAAATCAAAATACAGCGAAAAAAAATATAATCAACAGAAACAGACCCAGAAATGAGGCAATAGAATTAGATTCATTAAAACATTAGGATATTAATGCATTACTATAGACATTAATGCACTATAAATATATTTCACAAGCTCAAGAATGTAAAACATGAGCATGATGATGAAATAGGTATAAAGACTTAAAAAATATATAGAACTTTGTGAAAGACACTAAACAAACTTACATGTAAAACAGAGCCCCTGAAGGGATAGCAGAACATAGACTAGAAAGAAAAATATTCAAAATGAGGGTAAAATCAAATACAATAAAAACAAAATTTTAAAAAGTAGAAACTAAATTTAAAAAAGAAATGGCAAAAAATTTGCCAATTTTAACAAGTATAAATCCACAGATCCAACAATCAACAAACCCCAAGCAGAAGAAATGTGACAAAAACTATACCAAGGAGCATCATAATCAAATTGCTGAAAACCAATAATAGTCTACGGCCATGCCACCCTGAACAAGCCCAATCCTGTCTGATCTCAGAAGCTAAGCAGGGTCGGGTCTCTTTAGTATTTGGATGGGAGACCACCTAAGAATACTAGGTGCTGCAGGCGTTATTAAAAACAACAAAACAACAACAAAAACCATAACCCACAAAATCAGTAAAAAAAAACAACAAAAATGACAGCCAACTAGGTTTTTGTTACTGCTTTATACATGTTCTTTTCACATTTTATCTTATCATTAGTTTCAAGTATACAATTATCAAGTATATAATTATCTAGTCATTTATTTATATAGTTTATGAAACGATCCTCCCCCATTACTCTATTTTCCTTCTGGACAGCCAACTTTTTGTTACAAATAACAGTGAAAGAATATCATTAAAATACTGAAAGAAAAAACTCGATCTATTCTATAGCTGGAGAAGTATTTTTCAAATATAAGAGTAAAATAAGCCTTTTCTTTCACATTAAAGCAGAGAGAATTCATCACCAGTAGGCTATCACCCAATGAAATGTTAAAGGGAGTCTAGGCAGAAATAGGTAGAAATTTGTTATCTATACAAATTAACAAAAAGCACTGAAAATGGTAAATAATGAGGGTATTCATATTTTATTTGGTTTTTGGACTTTATGTAAACAAAATCAGATCGTCCTTCACATTATTTAATGTCTTTGAGATTCATACATGATTCATTCAAATCTAATTCATTGCTACATTCTATTACACAAATAGACTGATTATCTATACTACCATTGATGGACAGGTGGCTCTTTTCTAGTTTTTGATCATTATGACAGCTGCTGTGAACACTGTACAGTTGACCCTTGAACAAAATGTGGGTTAGGGTTATCAACCTACTGCAGTAAAAAATCTGTGTAACTTATGACTCCCCCAAAACTTAATAGCCTACTGTTGACTAGAAGCCTTACCAATAACAGTCAACACATATTTTGTATGTTAGTATTACATATCACATTCTTAAAATAAAGGTAGAGAAAACATTAAATCATAAGGAAAATACATTTACAGTACTGTACATATTTACTGAAAATTCCGCAATTAAGTGAACCTTTACAGTTCAAACCTGTTGCTTAAAAGAATCAACTGTTTATTTCGTGGACAGCCGCACATCTCTTTTCAGCAGACTGAAAAAGTGAATAAAGTCATAGGTTTGGAAGATTGTAGAAGCAAAAACAGACATTCCAGACATTCCTGAGTTAACGTATAAACATTTTAGCACTAAAATCACATAATGAAAACATTTCTAAGTTTTTTTTTTTTAAAAAGCTCTCTCCATAGCATGTTTCTTTTGGGGGGACAAAAAGTACTTTCTTAATTAAAAATCAACTTTATCTTGAACCAAGAGATTGCTTATTTTTCAAAATACCTACTAGAGAGCATACTACTGATAGCCATTGTTTTTAACCTTATAATGTGACTAATAAAGAGCTAAGAGTAGAAGCTATAAATAAATGCAAACTATTTTCTTGCTATTTTTTTCTTGCATTATCTTCAATCCACCAATTCCAAGCAAGAATCTTTTAAAGATATATTGTCAATTTTTAAGAGAGAGTTTAAACTGGAAAAAAAGTCATAAAAAAGGCAACTGTCACAGTGCAGTGTCAATCCCTGTATTATTAAAGCTTAATGCCTTCCAACTTTGAAGAATACTTCCTTAAACTATAATGTAAATTCCAAAAACTGGACTTCATCTTCGTAACTTTCCTTCTCCCCACTTTCCACCATAAGATGTAACAAGAGCAAGGCTGGATAGTTACACAGGAGCCATATCATTTAGTTTTGATGCCAGCCTAAGGTTTTAAAATATTTATTCTGAAGTGAGGTACCTGAAGGTGTAATATAAGCAAACTTACTTTTTATACAAGCTGACTATATGTAGTACAAAACATAGTTTCAAGTGAATAAAGTTAGAAACAAGAAAATCAGTGAAGATACTAGTAAATAGCATTGTAAAGCACTCAGTAGTGGTCAAAAGAAAAGATGGATTAAAGCAGTGGTTCTCAAACTTCAATCTACATGAGAATCACTTGGAGGACATGTTAAAACACATTGATGAGCCCCAGCCCTTAGGGTTTCTGATTCAGTAAGTCTACTATGTGGGCCATGATTTTAATTTCTAACAACCTCCCAGGTGATGCTGAGAACTGCTGGTGATTCTGAGAATGGGGACTGCACTCTAAGAATCACTGAGAACAAAAATTATAAACTGATGCTCATGCTCCATCTGGACTGTAAATATGTTACTTAGTTATTTTTTAATGTTAATTATAATAGTTCTACATTTAAAACTATGAAGATATCACATAAATCTGGATTTCTGCTTCTCTTGAAAACTTATGTAAAATATAAAACCAGAAAAGTACTAGAGAACTACTTGTAACTCATCTGAAGGGCTTTTTAAATTCAAAACCATGAAAGATCGATAAATTCTACTCCATCAAGTTCATTTTAGAAAATATCAACTTATCAAATATATATAATCTTAAAAGAGGAAAAAAAAGCCCAACAGTTAAAGATTAAAAATTAAAAGATATAAATACAGAAAAAAACTTGAATAGCTCAAACATTTGAAAACATGTTCACCTTCATTAAGACACAAAATTACAATGAGAAAGCATTTTTTACTCATCAAATAGTCAAAGACAATGATGTCTAGGAGAAACAGGTGCTCTCAGATATTGCTAATAGAAGTTTAAATTCACAAAACTTCTATGAAGGTCTCTTTGGCAATATCTATAAAAAATGAACACTAACTCTCTGATCCAGCAATTCCACTTGTAGAAACTTACCCTCCTACAAATATACCAGTCCATGGTTGATGACAAGGATATTCACTGTAGCACTATCTGTAATTAAATACTGGGAAACGCCCAAATTGTCAACACAGAGAACTTGAGACAGACACAGAATAGAATATAACACGGCCATAAAACAAACAAACAAAGAAAACTATATCCTGATTAGGAATGATATCCAAGATATATTAAGTTCTCAGAAATGTTGTCAAGTAGGCTACCATTTACACAACAATGTAGAATAACTACATACAATTTGCTTATATATGCACAAGATATAATTGAAGGATATGTAATAAGTCCCTAACATTGGTTGACTCTGAAAAAACCTGCGTGACTAGGGAATAAGGATTGGAGGGAAATTTCCACTGTACACCACCCTTCTGGATTTTGAATCAGAAAGGTTATTTTCTACTAAGAAAAAACACAAATGTCCATTAAAAATCAGAACTATCTGTCAATATGGCCTACATTCCTACACAATCAATTGAAGCTGAACAGCCACCGCTTACTTTATAGGTAAATTCACTATAATCCCAACACTTCATTTTTTCCCATCTGGTCTTCTAAACTTTACAGAACACCAAACACCTTAATATTGGTAACTGTTTAAAAATTAGAAAAAAAGGAAGGGGAGTCCAGATTTTTTTTCTGGGGCTGGAAAGTGTTATTCAACCAAAATAAGATATAAGAACAGGATTCATTAGTGAAAACTGGGGGGGTTATATATTAAGACCAGTTGATTTTGAGGTGCTTATGGAACCCTTAAATGAAAAATATTCAAAAGGCAATTCAGAACACCTGACTGCCAGGCAAAGCAATGCAATGCCTATTATATTTTCATTTTATTCTCTCACAAAGATAAGTTTGTGTAGGAGGCAACATTCCTATTTTACAGAGAAGTAACTTACCCAATTACACACAGGACTTTGTAACCTATGTAAACCCATCACAATTTAAACTATATTCTGATTCCCGGACTTCTCGTATTCCTCATCAGGATTTATCTCTAAGGAAAGAAACCATTTCTATCTTATCCTAGCTGTAATCTAGCACCAAGCACAAGGCCTGACACCCAAATCAATATTTATTAAAATATGCAACTGATTCTGAATGACTACTGAAGGATTAGGGCAAGTCATTTTGCCACTTAGCATGTGAGGTGCCAGAACTTTATTATTGAGCTAAATCACTCATGTTTATTTTGACACTCTTCTAAAACGAGTAAGCTGCTCAAGAATTATAACATAGCTAAGCCAAAATTCAATGCATCACATAAGACTCTCTTTCTGAGCTTTCTAATTCCTCTTTACCACTACAGTACAAACTGCTATATTCTTTAGCTTTTCCTACATAAAAAAAATTGTTAAAAACTAGAAAGCAAATAATAATGACAAAGACTTCGTTTTAAGACAACTGTAGATTACCTTTAACAACATTTAAATGGCATACGGAACCAGAAGCCAAATCGAAGCTTTTTACGGAAGATAAAACTGTGGTTCAAAATCACCACTTAATAAAGCTGGTTATCAATCAAACCTCTGTACTGAGGTTTTTCATTCCACTTCTACAGGTTTGAAAGTTATACTGGAATTATAATACATTCTATTGAAGTCTAAACTCAAAAGTCATTTTCTTTACCTTCGCCTTAAAATATACCACAGGCGCTCTACCTCAGAGTAGCCTCAATCAACACTTAACTGAGGAATGCTGCCTTTATTGTTCTGACTAGCTAACAAGGTTTTCGTTCAATTTCCTCTCTGGTAAGCTTTTGGGTGGGCAAGAGGAAATAAAAACTTGGAATATTTGGGCTTAACGTAGACTCTACCACTTATTTGGAATTAATTTCTGCATTCTAATCGATTTTTCTCACCTATAAAAGGAAAATAACTTCAAGGTATACTCGTGTGAATCAAAAACTTTCAAAACGACTCAAAAAGTAGTAGGTAGCGTAGGCAGAGATAAGTAGTTCTCTGATAACTGTAAATATACAATCACTGACTGTAAGCCTACAGAAGACCAATCTTTTAAAACGGAGGAAGCAAACTTCTACTAAAGTGCACAAAGAAAATAACTAAAACCCGTGTAAAATAAGGGAAGATTGGGAAGTCAGACCTACTAGTTATATCTTTTTCATTCTCTCCAGTCATTCTACTACACACATTCTACTGCTTAATTCCCTAGTAACCAAATACTGGGGCCAGTGAGGAGAGCTCCACGCAGCGCTAGGTGAAGATACTTCACGATAAATCCTCAGAAGTAGCCAAGTCTCTTGCCAACACACTCAGAGTCTAAAGAACCACGAAGCTCTCCACCACAGGCCGAAGGACGGGACTGAGGGTAGGAGAGCACTAGGTTTGCTAAGAGATCGCGGGGTACAAGCCTCACCGCGCCCCACTGCGGAAGTCCGAGGATCTGGCTGCACAGCCCCAAACAATGGAAGTTTTCCCGCCTCCTCACGGGACCGCCCCCAGCTCTCTAGCCCGCGGAGGTAGGCGAACGCACAAGCGCAAGACCCCGCCCTCTTAGAGCCCCGCCCACCCCAACCCCACCGGTCCAACCTCCCTCGTGGAGGGCTTTTTTTGGCGCCAAATCTCTATTGGTTATTTTCCCGGGTTGTTTGGGGATCCTACTGAAGGCGCGCGCCAGGAGTTCAGGGACAGTAGGGGCGTGAAGGCACACCTGTACGCTAGGGCCCCGCCTCCCCTCGGATAGCCCTGGGCCGGGGGAGGAAGGAGAGGGGCAGGCGATGGAGACAGCCGCCGCTGCCCCCGGCAAGATGGCGGCCGCGAAAAGCGGGGCAGGGGGCGCCAGCCGACCATCGTTACTGCTAATGCGCGACGCTCTCTACAAGAGGTGGGATTTTCCAGTGTCCAAGCCTCTCCGAATAGCGACAGTTGCTCATCGGCAGGCAAGTCCTCCCATCCACCGGTCTCCCGTCCTGGGGAGCCCTAGTCCACCAACCCCTCCCCGCAGACTGGCCAGTGCCTCAAGCTCTCCACGATCCCGCTTACTTGTCGGCAGAAACCAGCTCCGCGGCGATGGCGGCAGTGGCTGTTGACTCTGCGGCCATCGTTCCCCTGAGGTGGTGAGCCAACGGACGGACTGTAGCCTGTGAAGAAAATAGAGGAAATTTGGGACGCAAGAGACTTATTCGGAAACAGAAAATGGCAGATTGGAGACCCCGCGCGGCTGGGCCCTCTTATATGCCAGGGCCCTTCGCCCCGCCCATCCACTTCCGGATCCTCCCACTCGAGTTTAAAGGGCCAGAACTAGCCCAAGGACACCCCCACCCTCGCTTCTTGCCCTGCGGGGTATCTTTCCTTCCTGGCCTGTGTTTCTCCCAAAAAAGCAACTTCCTGCTTCTCTAGCAAGTCGTGTAAGGTAAACTGGAATCTTGGTACTACAACTCCTGACTAGGCGTCAGCCATCGGCTTCCACAGAGGGGGAAGCTGGTGTTGTCCTGCATGTTTAAAGCAAGTAGACGAGGGTCTTTATCCGATCCAGATAACTCGGGGAAGCGTCTGAGACTTTCTATCCGTCCACTTAGGTGTAACGGATGAACACGCAAGAGCCGAACACCGGTACAGAAGCAACGGCCAGAACTGATCTCGGTGAGAGACGAGTGGCTGAAAGCATCAGCAACAACTGACGGAAGAAAATGCTTTTCTCGGATTGGCTACCGCTGAAACTACCGCTATAGATTCAAAGCTCAGAGCTGCCGCGGGACGCAGCTCGCTCCTCCCTCTGGGCCCGCCCCCTCCGACTGACCCAATCCGCTAACGCCATTCTCTTAGGCCCTACCCAGACTCCAAATCTGACTAGTTTAGTATTCCCAGCTCCTTTCGTCCACTATGAGCTTTGATTAGTTTTCCTACTAAGTGCGAGGTTACTCTGATTAAACACTTTAAAGCTGTTAGCCATCATATTTAATCTTAACGCTATTAGTGAGATCGGTATTATCAACCCCATTTGGTAGAAACAGAAACCAAGGTTCAGGGAAGGTGTGATTTTCTTAAAGTTGCAAGTCAGGTCGATTATGGAAAGCAATAGGCCTCATTTCCTGCAACTGTCTCAGTGAAATAGAAATGGCAGGCTGAAATGGTTGCACTTCCCCAACCTGGAACATCATCCATTGCCTTCCACCATGGCCTTGCTAACAGTGATCAGAATCAGATTTTATTTACATACAGATTGGGGCACACCGGGAAAGATTCCTGGGGAGGATTCTTATTCCAGTCGGTCAGGGCTCGGGCAGGTTAAAATCTTTGGGGATATAGAACTGGACCTGAAACCAATTCCTGTGGCAAACAGACACGGGCTCCCACATTGTTAGCTGGGTAACCAAGGTTGGCCAAGTCATGTAATGTTTTAAGATTAAATGTAAAATGAGGACAATATTAGTATCTACCCCTTAAGGATATTGTGAGAATTAGAGGTATTGCTTGCTTCAACAATAAACACTGCTCCTGGCTCATGCTACCACAGTCTGATACCATGGTGACTAAGGATGGGGATGGAGCCAGGGCTAGGGCCTGAGAAATCTGTCTAATAACTTGTGTGACTCATTCATCTGTTAAACTAACATTCACTGAGCAATCATGATTTGCAAGGCTTTATACTAGGTCCTAAAGACAAAAAACATGGTCTTTGCCTTTGAGGAACTCAGTCTTATGGAAAAATATATTTTAAAATAAATTTTAAATCCATCCACTTCTCTCAGTCTTTACTACCACCACTCATCCAAGCCTAGGCACCATCATTTCTTGCCTGTACTGCTATATAACCTCTGGTCCCTGCTTAACTCTCTCCAGAAAAATCTTTTAAAAATGTAAATCAGATCATGTCACTCTCCTTGAATAGCTTTCTATTGCTCTTAGAAGAAATTTTGAGGTACTTATCATTGCCTACAAGGTCCTACATGATTTGGCTCCAATTTACCTCTAAATTCAGCTCATACTACTCCTTTTCCTTCACTATATTCTTTTTTTTTTTTTAAGTTTCAAGTATATAGTACATTGGTTAGACATTTATATAGTTTATAAAACGATCCCCTTAATTACTCTTTCTCTCCTCTGGCTCTCTACTTAGCCAATACATTAATGCATTCCCTATGCTGTGCTCCCCATCCCCATGACCATCTATCAACTACTAATTTGTACTTTCTTAACCCTTCGCCCCATTCTCCCACCCCACAACTCCTCTGCCCTCTGTCCATCACCAGATTGTCCTCTATATTTGTTTTCATCATATTCTTACCATTCTGGTCTCCTGTTCTTCAGAATTCCCGACCCCTTACTCATAACCAGGGACCTTTGTATTTGCTGCCTCACTGCCTAGAAAGCTCTTCTCTCAATACTGTGAATGACTAGCTCCTATTTGTCCTTTAGGCCTCATTTCAAATGTTATTTTCCCAAACAAGCCTTCCCTGGCCACTCAATCAAAATTAGTTTCCCTTTGTTTATTTCTTTCATTGTACTTAACAAAATCTAAAGTTATTTACTTGTTTTGTTTTTTTTTTACTCTCTTCCTCTTCTAAGTATATAGGCTACATGTGACTTTTCTTGTTTACAGCTAAATCTCCAGTGCATACAACAGTGGCTGACTCATGGTAGGTGTCCAAAATGAATTTGAATGAATGAATAAAGCAATCCTAGTAGAATTATAATTAGAACTGGAAAAATTTCATTCAAAAATACATTTCTTTAAAATAGAAACCAATATTTCACAATAAGTAATGAGAGCAAATGAGACTATCTTGGGGGAGAAATTAAAATTATATTTAGCAAAATTTAGGGAGGACTTCCCATTATAGATGGTGAGTTAAACACATACATTTATACCCATTCCGTTTTGAAACCTGTCTACATAACAATAAAGACGTTTTGAAAGTTTTCTTAAAGGTAAAACTCACAACATCAAAGAGAATGGGCAAGGAAGCAACAGGAACAAAATTTTAAAAGCTCAAAAAAAGATGGAGAAGTCGTAACTGATCTAGCAGACTAAGAAAAAAGAATCTCAGTGGAGAAAGCCAAGAAGCAACCAGATCAAAAATATAGAAACCACAAAGGCTCAGGAATTGTTTCCTGCAGGTACCTCTAGGAGTAATGGATAAAGCTAGGGCAGAAAAATTGGGTTAGGTTGAATAATTTTAAGAAGCAATTAACCCTCAAAAGCTTCTCCCTCAAGCTAATAGAAGACTGAAAATTTATTTTCTGAAGATAGCAAAACAAAAAAGGATGAGTGAAAGCTGAAGGTAGAAGAAGTATATTGAAGAAAGGGATTAAATGAATGATTACACACAAAATATTGAGCCCTTGTTACAGACTACCAGTTTTCTACCAATATCTACTTTTCCCTTCTTCTATAGTAGTAATAGAACACTGGTTTTTATTTATTTTAGTACATAGCCATCAAAATAAAAACCAAACTTGTTAATGTCTGTTGGAACTAGAAATGGTCACATGATGACATTCTAGTAAATAGAAAGTGAACAGAAGCAATGTGTGCAACTTTCATATAGAGATACTAAAAGGAAGGGTCTTGTCTTTCAGAAAACATGGTAGTGAACCATCTTAGACCATGTCAATCAAGGCAATGCCTCAGGAATGACAAAGCAGTAAGACAAAAGAAGCCTAAGTTGCTAGCATTATGGAGTCACTATACCAGCTCTGGGCTGCTTACTTCCAATATGTTATATGAGAGAAAAACATACTTCTTAGATATAGTCATCATATATCAAGCAACAACTACCAATATTGCAAAAGAAGTAGAGATAAAATAACAGGTGTAGCTGAAATTTTTAATGCATGTCCCTCAGAAGTCATAACAAGTAGATAAAAATAAACAGAAATACTGAAGACATAATTAATACTATTAATATGCTCAAGTGACTACATATATGTGGAAATCTATATTCAAAAAACAGCAAATACACATTATATTCAAACATCATAGATCATTTACAAAAATGGACCACATAGTAGGCCACAAGAAAAGCTTCAATAAATTCTAAAAAATCATTATCATATAGACTGTCTTCTCCAATCACAAAGCTTTATTGCATTGCAAATTAAAATTTGTATGAAGTATAAATATATACTATAAATAGCCCTTGGGTTTAAAAAAATCATGAAGGGAATTTAAAAACTATTTAGAACTGAGTGATAATGCATATACTATAGGTCAAAATTCATAGGACACAGATAAATCTATATTTAGATAAAGAAGAGCAGATGTTAAAAATTTTTTACCAGAAAAAAAACACCAAAAACCTAAGAATTTATCTTATGAAGTGAGAAAGAGAGCAATAGAGAATTTTCAGCAATAGGGAAAGACATGAAGAAGACAGGGCAGAAATCAAGAGAGATAAGATAGAGAATAAAAGATTAATAAAATTAAAGATTGGTTCTTTGAAAAACTTTAAAATATCTATAGAAAAAATGCATAGGTAGCAAAAGTAAAAATGAAAATGCAGAAGAAATAACTATAGAAACTAGAACAAAATTTTTAAGTAATTGTATTAATAATTATATGCTAAGAAATTTGAAACCCTAATGGAGTGGTCCTAGAAAAAAACAAAGTGCCAAAATTCACACAAGAAGAAAGAGAACTTAAGTAGACCAATAAATAATAAAACAATTGAAAATGGTAATCAAAGACTTCCCACCATTCCCCCACAAATACCCAGATGGTTTTATGGGTAAGATTAACACATTTTCAAGAAATATTTCCAGCTATAGAAAACAAGTAAAAACTTTTCTATAATAGCAATAGAACTCTGATTTTTATTAACAAGCCTTAGGGAAGACTTCCAGTTAAAGATGGTGGATTGAACACATACATTTATATAGAACAAAAAAGCTAATTTAGTCTTGATTCAAAAGTAGGATAGTATGAAAAATAAAATTACAGAACCCTTATATTATTGCATACAGCCTAAATAAAACATTAGCTAACTATCATCATTAGGATAGGGTAAGTTTTGCTGTGCTAGCAAATAACCCCAAAACTTCAACAGCTTAATATAATAAGGTTCAGTCTCCACTCATATTATATTTTCATCTCAAATCAGCTGGAGACTTTGCTCTGTGTCATCCTCACTGTGTCTCAAACTGATAGAATAGTGACCATAAGGAATAGTGACCATAAGCAATAGTGACCATAAGCATTGCTAAAACGTACAAACTTCCAGTTGTAAAATAAAAGTTATGGGGATACAATGTACAGCATAAGGAATATAGTCAATAATATCGCAATAACTTTGTATGGTAACAGATGGTTATTAGACTTATAGTGGCGATCACTTCATAAGAGATATAAATGTCAAATCACTATGTAGTACACCTGAAATTAATATTGTATATTAACTATACTTTAATTAAAGAAGATATATAGAACATTACTTGTCATTGCTTCAAAGGGAAAGAGATAATGTGTTGGAACTCATACCTGCTCTTAAGGTTTTCACCTGAAACCAATACATATAATTTTTTCTTTTTTTTCACTGGCTAGAATAGGTCACAGTAATGTATCTGGAATACCAAAGTAAAGCTTTAATGCAAAATCTCCACAAATAAAAGTATCATCTCATTTCTGTTGTGGCAGAATCAAATTGCTCTTGACCTCATGATCATAGTTCAAGGTGATGTTTACACTCTTTTCAACACAAGCTATTAAACTGTAAACTCAATTAGGAAGGGATATCCCTAAAATTAAAGAAATAGTCTTGGTTCTCCACTCCATTGAGAGAGAAATAACCCTTTGATTCTGATAGATTCTAGATATAGAGAAATGAGATGGGATGTGATTTAAAGTAATTAAATATGGACTAATCATGCTGGCAAAAATTTGTGTTATATATTATGCTTTCTTGGGCTTGCTTGTCCTGTTGTATAAAACAACTTATTAATACCTTGAGAGGCCAAAGGCACAAGAGGTTAAAAAAAAAGACAAAGATATATATCTGGACAGATATATGGACAGCATCATGAATATACAGGTGTCAGAGAGTGGATGATCCACAAAGAGAGGAATATAAAGATGAAAATCAACAGAACTTGTCACAAACATCCTAAAAGTTAACATCTCAACCAAAAATGAGATCATTAATGTTTGATACTTCGGACTAATATCAGAATTCTTTCATATATCACTTTTCCCTAAACAAATACTATGACCTCTTTCAAATGTATGTTATCAGTCTCCCTTCTCAAGTATCCTTTATGTTTGCCAACCTTTGAGTGCAAGGTTTACAATCCTTCCCCTGAAGAATGTCACAAGGTCTCATTTTTCCTACTCAGTGTTAGAAAGCCTCTCCTCCTTTACAGACCATAAGACAGCTTCTGAATGGGATCTTAAATTGCACTTGTGTATAAAGAATTTCAATGTATGGAACTGAAACGTAGTGCTAGCTTCTGGCTGGGGATCCTTTCTTTCTGCAATGTAGTCTTATAAAGACAAGTCTCATTTTTAAATTCTGAGCCTGTGGTCTTCATTTCAAAACAATAATCATATGAAGAATACTTTTTGCAAAAATACTTGAGGACTTCATAGTTCTCCCAAAGACCTTCCTTAATACTTTGATATTCCAACATCCTTTTTTGAAGTCTAGTGTCCTAGTCTTTGATTTTAACTGTCAGATCTTCATTTTTCAGTGGTTTAGAGTATGATGTGTGAAGTTTCCCAACATCACTTTAATTGTTTAATAAAGTACTGCATCTTTTCCATGATGTGTAAGTTTACTTTACAGTGAATGTGCACTGTACTATCCACTGATTAGACAAAGATGTCAACAGAGAAATGCTAATGTTAATAAGGTTGAGATGTTGGAGTCAAGAACAATTTTTAAGTAGTCAGTTCATTAGTGAATAATTTCATGTTTTAACTTTTATTTCTTTATATTGGCTGAATTTGTCCTCTTCACTCAAATTCATAAGCTTAAGTCCTAACTCCCAGTCCTTAGACTATAACTATATTTGGAGACAGTGTCTTTAAAGAGGTAATTAAGTTAAAATTGAGTCATTAGGGTGGGCCCTAATCCAGTATGACTGCTGTCCTTACTGGATGCATACACTGGAAAGACAATGCGAAGACATAGGGAAAAGACCGCCGTCCACAAGCTAAGGAGAGAGGTGTGGAACAGATCCCTCAGAAGGAAACAATTCTGCTAACACCTTGCTCTCCAACTTCTAGCTTACAGAACTGTGAGCAAATAAATTTCTTTTGTCACCCATTCTGTGGTACTGTTCCAGCAGTCCAGCAGTCCAGCAAACTAAAACACATCATACACAAACTACCTCATAACTTTGGAAACTTGGATCATAAAAGTGTATGAGGGAGCTATGGAATCACATAGTAAGCCACCTGGGTAGGGTGAGGTCAAGAAAGATTTCCTAGAGGACAGCTAAACTGAACATTTAAGTAGTAGATGTTAGCCCACACAGTGAGCCAAGGGGTGGAATGTTCCAAGTAGAAAGGATTAGAGACAAAATGCTAACTTCCAACATGCCTCCCTCCATCTACTCTTTATCACTCTAAACTACTGAAACCAGGGTTATTTCTAAGACACAAATGTTATTCCTATTCAAAACTCTTCCATAGTTTCCCACTGCATTCAGAATTAAAACACCCAAATCTTAACCCACCCTGCTAGGCCCTCTATCACCAGGCCCCTACCAATTCTAGCATTATTTTATGTCATTCCACCTCCACTCACTTTGTTATATCAGCCTTCTTTAGATTTTTCCAACAGTTTCTTACAGTTTTAAGGCTTCCCTCCTCCCTCCCCGAAAGCTACTCAATTTACACAGAACACTATTCCCACTATCACCTCATTTAACTAATTAATCCCTAATCACCCTTCAGATCTCAGCTGATTAAAACAGTAGGCTTTTCATAGCACTTCTTCCAACTGTAATTAAACTAATTATGCAATTAAAGTCTGTCTCAAGTATACTGTAGAGACCTATGTGCCTTAGTTATAGCTATATCCCCAGAGTCTAGTATTGTGCCTAACCCATGTAAGTACTCAATAAATATTTGTTCAATGAAGAGCAGTGGTTTGACTGGAAAATTAAAATGAGTGTGTGTGACTGGAGTTTTGAGGGATTTTTCTATAAACGATCCTAAAACCTCAGTGGCCTCTGGTGGGACTATTAAGTACATAAAATAGGACCTTAGGTGCAGAGTGACAAACTTTGGGGCTGACTCTGCCTCCTTAAAGTAGTCTATGCAACAGACTGTAGCGTCTGAGAGAAAAAGCCCTTGATTTTCCCAACTTTCCTGATTCTGTAAGCTCAAGTTTGTTTGACTTCATATTCCTAAACCTAGACACTGACCAAGGTAGGGGATGGAGTGGGAACTCAAGACTCAGGCCTACCAGTGCCACAAAACCAAAGAACTCTCACCACCCTGATTTTAGTACTGAGGTGACCAATTTTTGGTACTCTCGGTAACTCCCGGGCAGCCTGCCACTAGATGGCGCCACTCCACTAATGTACATAATTCAGGAAAGTGGAAATGGAACTTGGCTCCATGCTGGTTTCTCCAGAACAAAGAAAGATAAGGAAGTCTGGGCTCAGGGCAGGTAGTACCCAGCATCCCTAAGGGAAACAGTTTCCATCACAGGTCCAACCAGACAAATAAGACAAGCAAGCAGTGTCGATGTGCCAATGGATTTATTAACTCTCTCTTTCTGGGGATGGCAGGACCTTATAGCTAAAGAGCTGATAAGGAAACCAGGAAGCTATGGTTTCAGTATGGGTCATTAAAGGGATACAGAGGGTGCCCTGCATCTCTCGGGACCCTCTTCCCATCCACCTAGAAAAAGAGACAGACACAGGAGTCAGTATTTCAAAAACATAGGGCATCTTTCCCCCAATCTTCCTGAATAACTTCACTTATGTATAGCACAATGTCACATGGCAGCAACAGGGCCCTGGCCTTAGAGAATGCTATAATATCAACAGTATTCCAACACCAAACCTGTAGCTGGTACGCAACTGACCCTGCCTCTAAAAGTTTGCAGTCTCAGCTGGAATAAGGAACTATTTATTTCTCTATGTGCAACAGGCTTCAACCCAACCTCAACCCTTTTAACAAGGCTGAGGCTCCTCTCATTTATATCATTTCTGAGAATTTGCTATATGTCAGAAATGGGAATCATTTCAAACAAAGGAAGCTAAGTGTTAGAGAAGTTAATGTTCTAGCTTATAAGATATTGAGAAGCAGAACAGGGACTCACAGGTTATATGCTTTATCCCCGAGCCATACAGAATCCAGCTTCAAATCTCAGATTCCCTGACTCTGGAGGATGACACATACTCACTGTAAGCATAGGCACAATGTATCTCCAATTTTTATTCAGAGCATCTAGCTGCTTCATCTCTTCTGGGCTAAATGTGAAGTCAAAAACCTAGGGAAATGGAGTGGGGATCAGGAAAACCAGCTCTGTGAATGGAAGTCAGAGGTCCTAGAACACTGCTTCCTTAGGAAGAGACTCAGACCCAATGAGCTAAAGAAGACAGGATCCGTCACAAAGTACCTGAATGTTCTGAAGAATACGCGAAGGTGTGACACTCTTGGGGATGCAGATCACTTTCCGCTGGACCTGCCACCTAAGGTGTGGGATTGATATAGATGAAGAAGAGCAGTCAGTACTCATAAGCATTGTTTTGTCTTCCATGCAACCTTCTTTAAGCTCCTGGAGCTCCTGAGCCCCAGTGGAATGGGAAACATGCTTCAGAGTGGCCTCCCCCCAGATCATACAGCAAGATCCTCAGCCTCATCCAGGCACTTAGATAAAAAACCCTTAAACCCTTGCCTTCCAATCCGGAAGCCCTCTCCTTGACCTGACCTTTTTCCCCCAAGATTGCCCGCACCTGAGCAAGATCTGGGCTGGAGACCGGCCATACTTCTCAGCCAGGGCCAGGACCACTGGCTCCTCAAGCAGAACAGGCTCATCAGGATCACGCCATGCACGATCAGAAGAGCCCAGAGGGCTATAAGCAGTCACCTCCAGGCCACGTGCTTGGCAGTGGGCAATCAGCTCATTCTGAGCCAGGTATGGGTGGCATTCCACCTGAGCCAAGAAACAACCCATCACTGTGGGGTGGCCACACCTAGCTTACCTGGCCACACTCAGACATGCTATCATGACCAAACCTTCACTGCTGACTCCCCTCCACTTCCCCTCAGCCCAGTTCTCTCACTGTTTCCACTGTCCATTTCATCTTCTTCCCACACTTCAATGCTCTTTTTTATGCAGAGAAATCCTGCATCAAAATTTCTGACAACTTCTTGTTATTTCCATGAAGTAGACTCATCATCTGTTCACTCATGCTCTTACACACACCCCACTCCTAACCCACCCACCACCAAAACCACTGATCTGTAATGCTGTGCTCACCTGCAGGACAGCTGGACGCACAGAGGCCACACTGAGTACATCATCAATCTGCCGACTGCTAAAGTTGGACAGGCCCAGTGCCCGCACCAGTCCCTTAGCTACCAGTGCCTCCAGAGCCTTCCAGGTCTCCTTGTAGTGGATGGAGTCATAGCGTACAGTCCCATCGGCATTCTTAGGAAAAGTGTTGTCTCCTCGCCTGTGTGAAAGACAGACCCCCATCCCAAGAGTGAGCACAAATGCCAGGCTTCTGCCTTACCTGCCCATCAACCACTGTTATGTCCCATATCCCAAGCCCAGAACAGCAAAGGGCCAAGAATGAGAAACAAGCATGATATTCACCCTTCTAAACCATAATCCAGGTGTTAACTCTATATGGAATGGCCATTCCCTCTCTTCTTCTTCCTAGACACAGATTATATCTCCTTTACTCTGGGAAGTCTTCCATAATGCTTGCCTCAGGGAGTTGCATGCTCTTGCAGCCTCCTTCTAGAACAGGGCACAGAGCTGATAGGCTCCTCTCATACCCTCTGCTGAAATTTATTCTTTTTGCAACCTCAGGGCCTACTTCAGAAGAAGCTAGTATGTTTCCTGAATGAATAAAGGGAGCAGGAGGGATCAATCATGCATACCCTGGGATACACATTATGTGAAGCTACACTCCTTTTTCTATAGCTAAATTCCTGGCTGTTGCAATAGAAAAGACTGAATTCCCATGGAAGCTCCTCAGTTTGCCATACAGGTGAGTGTTCGTCTCCTGCTCTGCTACTGTGACTTGCAGTAAGTTACTAACATGACTCCACCAACTCCAGACCCCTGGATGAAGAACCTGGCAAAGCTCACTCAAAGGCATACGGCCAGTGTATCAGGTACAGGTCCAAATACTCCAGCTGGAGTTCAGCCAGTGTCTTCCGAAGGGCAGGCTCCACATCCTCGGGGTGGTGCTTAGTGTTCCACAGCTTGGAAGTCACAAATAGGTCCTCCCGAGATACTGCCTGGTGGAGGGGGCAGGGCCCAGAGTGAGAAGAGCCAAGGGCACCCAGTCTCACCCACCCTCACCTCTGGGTGAGAATTAGAAGGGAGCTGATGCTAAACCCCTCCGGCCAGGCCCCAGCCCCAGCCACAAAGATCTCTCACCTGCCTCAGGGGCCCCAGTCCTCACCTTGCCAGGTCCCACGCTCTCCTTCAGGGCTTCTCCAATCTCAGTCTCATTGCCGTAGATAGCAGCACAGTCAATGTGGCGGTAGCCTACACTCAGGGCATACTTAACAGCTGCTTTTACCTGCCAGGTGAGAGAAGCATGAGTTTTAGCTCTGTTGGTCTGGGCCAGAAACTGCCCTCCTGAGGGTCACCGATGGGGGAGAGGACAGGAATCTATCACTGCAGTCATCTATACAGTGGAGGTGAGAAGATGGAAGATGGTTCTAATCTAGGGGACCAGAAGCCTCTTCAGAGACCCCAAACCCTTTGTTCCTATCCCACTAACTTCCAAGGTTCCTTCCTACCCAAGCAATCTTAGCAGGGCCCAGAAAAAAACTAACACGTTCCCAGCTATATGCACAGAAGATGGACAAATACATTGACAAAGGACAGAAATATAGGTCATGGAGACAGGTCTCCAGTCCTGAGGAGATGGTTAGGGAAATATGATACAAGGTAAATAATTCTTAGGGCAAGGCCTCCCAGAGAGAGACTCTTAAGCAAGTATGTAGACCAAGCAAGCTCTGGAAGCTCAGGTGAGCAGACGAGGTAAGAAGAAAACTAAGGAAGGGGAAGAAGTGAGATGGAAGCTGGGCCCAGAGCTATTCATCAGAAAAGAAGAAAGCAGATACCAACTAGGAGAATGGGTCAGTTAATTTGCTAAAAACTCAACTAGAAACATGGCATCAGAACCAGGTGCCAGGACCTCGCTATTCAAAATCCCCATCTAGGTATGGCTCTTACTATCCAGATGTACTCCCCTACTCCTGACCCTACCCCTGCTGCTCCATGCCCTGACTCGGCCTTGGCTCTGGCCTGCAACCTTGCCTTCATTTAGCTCCTGGACCTGTCCAGGCCAGTGTCAATGCCTTCCTGGAGCACAAAGATCCTGGCTCCAGAGTCCTATGCAGCTGTAAGATAGAAAGCAAAAGGAAAAGGGCAGAGGTCATATCAACCATATCACAAACACTAGCCAAAATCTCAGAGAAAAGAGGCTGTTCTCACTGCTGAGTCCCTCCCAAACTTAATCCCCAAACTTCTCTAAACTCTGACTCAGACTTCCCAGGAAAAAAGACAAAGCACTGGGGAGAGGCCCCATGCCAATTGGATGCTGAATCTCTAGTTGTATCAACTCTAGGAAAGCAGGTCTCCATTCCCAGGCTTCCCGAGCCTGGAAGGGTCTATACCAGGAGTCATTAAACTCCAGCTTTCAGTTGCCTGTTTTTTCAGCCCTTGAGCTAAGAACAATTTTTATATTTTTAGGTGGGTACATAAGTACACTATTGCCTCTTTTTCAATTTGTCCAGCAAAATCTAAATGATTAACCATCTGGTTCATTAAGAAAAAGTTTACTAATCTTTGGTCTATACACCTGACCTAGCCATTCTTCAAACTCTGACATGTGTTATGTGCCTACCTCTGGAATGAGCACTAGTGGGAGAGGCCCAGCCCTCAAGGAGCCCAGTGTGAGACAGAAGACATGATCATGACACAGGGTGATAAGTGCCATATTAGGGGTCAGCACAGAGCTAGGCACAGAGGAGTCCCACATTTGCCACAGCACTCAGCGCAAAGCCAGTTTAGGAAAGGATTCCTTCCTATGACCCTTAGCCCTGCTGACCCCCTCAGCTCCTCCTCTAATCATCTGGGGAAGCCAAAGGCACACTGCTACGCTCTCTTCTCCTTCCCTTGTTTCTTCCCACTGCCCTCCAGACTCATCTCACTTTAAGTGGCGTACAGGGGTGGTGCTGCTAGGGAAAAATGTGGGGACTCTCTTCTAAATACTGCCTTTTCCCTAGCAGAGGTGTAAGAAGCCATCCTCCTCTTCCCCATCCCTCACCTGACCAGGTTCACTCTTCCAGGTGCCCAGTCCAATCAGGGGCATCTTCTGCCCAGTGTACAGAAGGACACAGGAAGCTGCCATTGCCCCCTGAAAAACAGATGGGAAGAGAATGGTATAGGGATCAGTGCTGCTTGGGCTTCAGCTATCCAATGATCAAGACTCCTGCAAAACATGGGAGGTAACAGGGGCACAGAGGTGACAGGCAAACAAACACACAATTGTATATATGTGCCTGTGAGAAGAGGCAGCTGAGACAGGGTGCCAAGGAGCAACCAAAGCCAATAGCTCCTGAACAAACATTAACCAGATCACCACCCTGGCTGCCCATCCACAAGGCTAAAGGTCTGCATTAGAGCTCTAATACTCCAAAAAACAAATGTGGGTGGCTCCCCAGAGACTATGTATGGTCTCAAACCAGTATAAGACAGGCAAAGGCCATTTGAGACAAAGTGAGACTGGGTAGAGCAGGCTCAGGTCTATACATCTTGGTCTATGAAGATGAAATGAACCTTCCTAGTAGGTTGCCAGAACTACAGAGTCTTTCTGAGTTCCTCTCACAGAGATCTGATCTGCCATGCTGCTAGGCCTGAGCGGACTCTTACAAGGGAAGCAAACCATTTTTTAGATGGAAAAACAGACTCAGAGAGATGAAGTTATTTGTCACAAATACATAGCTAAGAAGTGGCTCAGCCAAGGATCCAAGGAGGAACTAATGGAAAAAGGCAAAAAAAGGAAGGTAAACAGATCTATAAAATACATTGTTCACAGCAGACACATGTACAATGCGCTACAGAAAAGCAACTGACTTCTGTAGCACAAGAACCAGGGAATACTGACAATGGCTTTTAAGAATGAGTTGGATTTTCCCAAGAGTCAAGGGGGAAAGGCTTTCCAGGGTGAGGGAGCTAGACACAGGACTTCAGTGCAGCAAAAAGCAGTAAATTACAGATACAAGAAAATTTTCCAACTAAAAAACAGGTGGGTGATTGCAACAACATTAGAGAGCTATGACAATCAGAAGTCTCTAAATGGCCCAAGAATACATATTCAGCCAGCAAATGAATCTTCTAGGACTTGTGCTAGACCCAAGAGATGACATATATTCAAATAGAGTCCCTGTTCTCCTAACATTTATGGTCTGGTATGGTGGTGGGGGACGGAGGATACCAGCACCATGTATAAGAAATACAACCCAAATCTACACAAGTGCTGCAAGAAAAGAGTAACCTGGCTAGGGTGGCTTCCTGAAGGTGATACCTGAGGCAAGTCTTACTGAACAGGAGTTATTCAAATGAAAGGGAAAGGAGAATGCTCACCCCAAGAGCCAATAAGGTAGAAACCTTTCCCCCGATCTCATCAGTATTTTAAAAATCACTCTCTTGGGGTTTATTTCATTGTCTGCAATATCTCCATAAATATAAGCTTTGTTTCCAAGTTGTGAAAGGACGTCAAGAATATTACGGTAAAGCAAATAAGACAAATTGTGAGTAGAACTGACACACCAAAATTGTCAGCTAATACTTCTGACTTGGGAAGAATTTTATAGTCTAGCATAACTTGGTTATGGAGACCACCCTTTTCTGCTAAAACTTTAGTAAAAATGTTCAATTATCTGAGCAGCAAACCACAGATCACTGAAGAGCAATACTTTTTGTTACTAAACTTCCCAGGGATCAGGGAAGCATGTCTGGACTTCACAGGAGGAAGGAGCATGCCAGCTGCCAACAAAGTCTATGGCTGGTTTCCTGGGCTTGATCCTCAAGCAAGTGATCTGTTGGCCTCTCCCAGATTTCCCAGCACACAAGGCTGGCTCTGAAATTACACCTGGTCTGAGAGCTTGAACAAAAACCTGGCCTAAGGGGAAAAGGAAGAAACTTGATGCTTGCTTCTCCCTTTCTTCTGCTGGTGTAACTGAAAACCAAAAGGGCTGAGGCTTAGAGGACAAAGGTCATAGAGGGAAGAAGACCTAATAGATCTGCAAGACCTAACAAGTGTTCCAAAGGAAGGAATAGAGGGGCCACAGCAGAAGACAGATGTTTTTCTCTAGGACAGGAAGTCATCCTCTGCTAGCTCTTGACCTCCTTATCTTCTGCCTGAAACAATGACTTTCCAGCCTAGCCTTGCATTAATAGGCTCTGAGCTAGCCTGTCAGGAACTGCCTAGCTGGAACTCCAGCAGCACTCAGAAACCTCATGTTATCTTGGTTCTAGATATAAAAGAGAAAAAAACGGGGTGTGGTGGGGGAGAGGGGGAAGAAGGTAGCATCAGCACTCAGGCTTTATTTCCAAGTTGGCACCTAGGTTCCTTTTCATTGGAACTCAGTCTTCTCAAAGGAAGGCTCTATAGTTGCTGTCTGGATACAAGAAACTAGAACACAGGAAAAGGAGGAAGCAGTATATGTATGAGTGTTCCCTGGCTGTATGGGCCTTTCCTCTGCCTCCCATAAATGTTGGCATTCCTCAGGATTATGTCCCTGACCCTCTTCTCACTCCCTAGATAAGTTCATGTCTCTAGTTATCACTTTAAGCACTGATTCTTCCCAATCCAGTCCTATATATTCAACTTCCTCCACAAGTGTGTCCTGTAAGTATCTGAGACTCAATGTGTCCAGAATTATACTCGTTAAATCCAGCAGCAGAGCACAAAAGAAACAGTTCAAGCTCTAGGGTTTCACAGTCTTTGGTTTGAGTCTCAGCACCCCCTCTCCCCATTTTGAAGAGCTACTACATCTAAAGCACCTTGCACAGTGAGTGCCTAACCCATGATCTTCTTTCTGTATACTCTTCTTTCTGTATACTCTTATCTCACCAGGGACTCAAGGCTCTGGTGAAATAGAGTATATGGATAACTCTATACAGAACAAACCAGACACATTCACAGTATAATCCACAGGGTCTTCAAAAAGCCATATAAATAAAGTATTTCAGTTCATTTGAGGCATTTCTGAGATGGTTTATGGTTATGACAGGTGATGGGAGGGGAGAATATCTTCTGTACTTCTAAGAAGCCAGCATAGAAAAACACCTCATATATGTAATGGTGACCAAGATTTGGTCTATTTGACTAGGTTAAAAACCCTGTTAATAATTATAAATATAAAAAAGATACTATTTGCCCTAAACTGTAATGTAAGACCTAAAAGTGCAATAACCCTTCATATACTTCTTGATGTGAAAAAAACTTTTAAAAATATATTTCCTAAATCTTTCTCCAGTCCACCATTGCCACTGCTCTAGCTCTGACCATCCCTACCTGAACCAGGGCTCTGCTTCCAGTGTGGCCCTTCTTTCCACAACCCAATCACTAAATCTGACCATGTGACTCCCAGGTACAAACATTTCCAGCAGTTCTTTCATACCCAGTATAAAGTCCAGACTCCTTAGTAATACACTTCATAACGTGGCTCCCATATTTCTCATTTTTCCACCTCCTCATTTCAGACTCCATGTTTCAAACTTTGCAGAACCAGCCACCATTTACTTAACTCCAGGCCTCTGCACACTTTCCTTTCCCAAGTCCCACCCTTGCCTGGCTAAATGCTGCTTATCCCTCAGCTAGCACTTTAAACTTCTAGCTCCTCCCATGTATTGATAGCTTGTACACACAGCTGCAGTTGTCTATTTATGTACGAATTCCCCACAAACCTGGGTACCCTTTGAGGAAAGCCTGTCATCTTTATGAACCCATCACTCCTAGAGTGCCTGCCCCATACATACACACTAAAAACAGACACACACAAACATAGCGGCAAATGGGGGAGATCTTGCCCGCTGGAGGGGCATTTGAGAAAGTCACTGTCTTCTTCCTGCTTCTTTAAGTAGGCTGGAAAGAACCTGTGCTCTCTATCCTGGGGGCGGAAACCTCTGTAGTGAAGGATTGAGGCCATCTCCTCTGCAAGGAAGATGGAGCGGGAGCAAGAGAAACTCACCTTCGCACGAGCACAAAGCGTGAACAGGGTTGTGTGATCTCGGATCAGTTTTGCGCTGTGCTAACGATCCAATGAGCCTCAGCTTCCGGGACTAGTGGGATGCAAGGAAAAACAGTTTGATGGTGGAGGTAGGGACTTGGCTTAAGTCTGGCGTTGAAAAGGAAGTTCCTCCCCAAGGAGGGGCGAAGGCCAGGCATTCAGCCTCACGCGCAGTATAGGGTGTCGAGGGTGGAAGTGGGCCCCGCCCCCCGCCCCTACCTCTGGGACGGAACTTGGGGGTGGAAGCTAGAGATAGGATCCTGCACAATTTCTTGTCTGAGTGCTGGTGGTAGGATTGCCTGGGGCTTAAACACACCTGACCGCAAGGGTTTGGAGAACCCGCGGGCCGAGTAAAGCATGCGCCGCGGGTCACGAGGGGAGCTCCGGGACTGGGCCAGGCCGCGCCTCTGCTGGCCCACATTGCACCGCGCGCCACGGGTCTCCGCCAGTCGATCGCCTATGGGAAGAAGGAGGGTTCCAGTGACACGTTGCAGGTTTTTCTGGAGCCGGCTTCCCCTCCGGATTCATCAGCCCAGCTCTCGCTCCATTCACTCTTACAGTCTGGTTGTCCGGGTTCCCAGAATATACCTAAGCTGTTCACGTTATTTGGTCAGGCAAACTGAGGCTCCCAAGCAGCCGCAGCACGAAGGTTGACCATAACAAGATCTGAATCTCTAGGTAGAAAGTTTGTGGTTTCTATATCCGTACCATGGACCCTGGCCACTCTTTTATGTGCCAGGCACTGTGCTAGACTTTATAAATGTGATTTTATTGAATCTTCACAACAATCCTCAAAGGGGAATGTTTTTTATTTATTGTAAGTTTTTAATCGAAGTATATAGTATAGCATACATACAGAAAAATGGACAAATCGTAAACGTATAGCTCTATGATTTTTTTTCTTTTGCAATATAACTACCACCTAGGTGAAGACAACAGACTTTACCACACGTGGGAAGCTTGTGAGGGGAGATATTACATTGGACAGACTCAGGTAAAATAACTTGCCCAAAGTCACACAGATTTTTAAGTTACAGATTTGAAATAGCTCTTACCTTTTGGGCTGAAGTGTCTTGCATTTATGTGTTTTCTTTGGCAGGAGTGGGCATGAAGCAGGTTTGTCCCAGTGTAGCTGTGCCTTTCTCACCACATCTCTGTCTACCCCGCTGCTCTGTACTCCCTGCATGACAATTTTGCCCAGTTTTTTTTTTATCCCAAATTACTCCCCATTGTCTCCTCAATACAAGTGATGTCCTCATGAGACCAAATGTCTCAAGGTTTCACACCATCTGTGATCAGAATTTAGGATGACTCAAAGTCATCTTAGCCTTGCAAAGACTTACCATCAAGAGACACATGCTAAGAGAAAGAGACATGCTATGTATCCATCCTTCCCACCATCTTCTGCAGGGTCTATTGGACTCCTGTTATGGAAAAATCCCAAAAGCTCCAAAAATCAGACCAGCGAAAATCCAAGCAGTAACCCAGAGAGAATGAAAACTCAATTTGATTACACCGGCAGTCCCAGAAGAGCTAGTTCTCTGAAAATCTGGGCACAGAGCTTAGGGACAATTTCACTTTTATACCCCTGTTGTTACTGTTGGCATGGGCTGATTTACAGACCCCTGAAACTGCTATGGGCTACAGGCAGTTAGTTACAGAGCATGAGATTTTCTAACAAGACTAAAGCAATACATCTTTAGGAGAGGATGAGTTCTCAGTTGACCCAGAGATCTTTGGCCTATGCAGCAAGCATGTTCTTCCGTATCTGCTACCTGCTGAGAAGGGTCATACATAGTCCCTGCCTACTGGGGTTTTATGGAGCTCTTTCCCTTTCTGCCTCATGCAGAGTGGGGTCTTGGGTTTCCTGCTGAGGTGCCGCCTTAGTTCTTAGATAAGGAAAAAAAAGATTCAAACTGATTATTTAAAGTGTGTGTGTGTGTGTGTGTGTGTGTGTGTGTGTGTATTAATTTGCCTAGTAAAGGGAAACAGGCTTGGTTAATATATTTTTTAAAGAGTAAAAAGACCTTTGGCCTAAAGTCCCTTCCCCCCTCAGATTCTAAGGGCCTTTTTTCCAAAGAAAGGAAGGAAGAAAACTAGGTTTACTGAAAAGATTAAGAACTCTGCAAGAGATGTCCTATATTATTTCCTCTCTCTTTTGATGGGTCTCATATCTGAGACTAGCTTAAGATGAAATGGATCACTTTGTCACTGTAAGAAAAATTCTTCCCTTGGTTTTGGTTTTAACATAAGAATAAATAGTTTTTCTATTAGTAAGAAACTAGCAAGTAATTTAACATATGCATTTGTATAGCTTATAAAAGTAGTGGAACTGCAATTCAAGGTCATATTATCAGATATCCAAGATGTTAAAACATTAGCTAGTACACTTAGTAAATATTATGCATTTTTCTGTTGGTGTTATAGTAGAAACTTTTGAAGAAAACATAGCCTTATTCTTTCTGAATTTTGGTTGGGGCCCTTTCTGTTTGCCTTTAGGGCTGACTTTCAACAGATTGCAAGGAAGTAGTTGGCCTGCTAGTAGGAAACCCTGACATAAAGGCGGTTGTCCACGAATAATTAAGCCTTAGTTTCCCCACAAACCTGTTTTGTGTGGAGAGCAAGGGGCTGTCCCCGCTCCTCCCCATTTTGGCTAGGTCCCAGTTTTTTCAGACAAGGTGTTTTCTGCACTGGACTTTGGTCCTGATGTGTGACAGAGAACTTCATTTTTAGTCCTGGTCTCACAATGGGAAGAATAAATTATATTAGACTGACTATTTATTCTTATTACTGTACAGTTAGTATTGGAGAGAGGCCCATGGGATGGGTCAGGACAGAGTAGGTAGCTCTAATATCTAGTGAAAATTCAGTTTTGTTTTTTTTCCAGCCATGTCAAGGGTGACCTGAAGCTCCACTGTAGTGATTGTGGTGAATTTCTTCAAGACTGGAGCTTGCAAGCTCTTGTGCCTCTGTTGTTGGAGGAGAGAGCAGCCCCTTTATGAGAGGCTTGCTAAGTGGGGCAAGGGTTTATGAAGTCTACCCCTCCCCAGCTACCCAGGGCTAGTTGTACTTTTACCCTTCCAATGTCCTTCCTTCTGCAGTTTTTACATTGATTATGCATCAATCCCGACAATGCCACTGATGGCCAACCAAGATCAAGGCCCTCCAGTCCTGCAAAGTTTTTATTGCCTAGGGTCACCTCAAGATGGTCCCTGTATTATGGCAGCTAAAATTTGCACCCTTTTTGTACTTAGCTTTCTTCTCTGTCTAGTCCCAGTTATTGGATGCTTTGAAGATCTCTGGCACCAAGGTAGCCTGCGGGGTTGGGGTCTAGGCCCCAATTTTTTTAACTTCCTTTGAATATTGGGCACAGACCACAAGTTGTGAAATGTATAGTCAGGAGTGCCTGGCCCTCAGACTTTGAGCTAATGTTAGTATATTCTCTAAAAGCCTCAGAACTGGTTAAGGCTACATAAAACACATTATTTTGATTAAGCACAGAGTTTTTGTTTTCTAAACAGAAAACTTTTCTATATCATTAGTAGTAGACTAGTAGTCTAAGAAACAGTAAAACACAACTTTAATTTTACATTAGTTTACTTACAACATTTAAATTTCTAATCTCGTTTAGCTTAATCACATAAATTTCCTCTCAGGATTTCTCTTTACAAACCTACTACTTTCCTCATTCAGAAATAACTAACTTTAAGACAAACACCTTTCCTTCAATTTCCTTCAAAATAAATTACTTCATACCTCTGTTACCAAAAACATACATTTTCCTTTCCATTATAATTAGAATTCTTAATTCAACCACTAAATTATATATAACACAGACAAATATAGATCAGAGGTCATGTACATATTTATATTTCCCTATCAGAATTTGTAACTTCCCTAGGGGTGCATATCTAGTTTTCTCAGGGAGTGGTGAAATAAGTGGGGTCCCCAGAGAACTTGAATCCCCTCAGCGTCTGAAGGTAAAGGGGGAGGAGGAAAACTCCTGATTATTTTGAGATCCCCGGGAAGGTGCTCTTATCATTCATTGGACCATCTAATAAGTCTGAGTCTTGGTAAAGGAGCATAGAAGCTTATACGTAGGGGACTTCTTCCTATTTTCCAGCTTCTTGCAAAAAATCTAATTGGAGAATAGTATTGTAGTTTAGTGAACCGTTTACAGGGTAAACTTTTTGATCCCCTTCCCATTGTTAATTTGGAAGGAGGGTCCCCTGTAGGTCCTGAGGAATTGCGGCTGTATTTTACTGACAGCTGGTCTGTGGAGCTGTGGTTTTCTTCCTTCTCTGTAGGGTACAAGCTGGAAAGTGCTTGTTGAACCTGGGCTCTTGAATCTGGACAAAAGCACTGAACTTTAACCCCTAAGGTAACAGAGAACACAATCCTAGCTGTGCCTGAATCTGAAAGCATGTTATTCACCCTGAGAGATTCGTGTGTGCATTCTGTGGTGTGGTGCTGGTGCTGCCTGGAAAAGCAGAAAGGGAACAGGAGAGGAGATGGCAGCACCAGTCTGGGAGTTTTAATACCGGGCGTTAGTGAATGGGGCGTTAGTGAGTGCCCTTTTGATATTTTTTTTCAAAGGCCTACTGTTATGTAGATTCCCAGAGTAGGGGCTCCAGTTTTACCCACTTTGTGGCTTCAAATTACCTGTGTCAAAAGTAATTTGAGCCTGTAGTTTTCCTGGGGTCAGCTTAACTCCATAATCCCCTGAGAAGCTTTTCTTAAATTTTTTTTTCAACATACAATCTAAGATAGTTGGCTTAGAGGAACTTTACTCCCTTTTAGGAAGGCCCTGACCTTTGTCTTCCTGCCTTGGGAAGACCCTGATGCCTTCTCCCCTTAGGAAGACCTTGACCTGTGTCTTCTAATTGAAGACTAGGAGCACCCTCTAAAGGCTTGCAAGCACTTGGGCCTCCGTTGTTGCAGGAGAGAGCAGCCCCTTCATGAGAGGCTTTTTTTTTTTTTTTCACAACTCAGCCCATACCAGCAGGGGTGATGGTAATAGTGGCAGAAGGAACACCACTAGAAGGCCAGTTTATCTCACAAAAGGTATGGCGTTTCTGTGTGGTGAGTTTAACTCTATAATCTCCTGAATAACCTTTTACTTGTAGTTCTTGACCATCATGGCCGGGGGAGTAGGCTTTCCCTGTATGCCCCCCATGCCTCCCACGACAGACAACAATCATGCTACATGGAGGGTTGGGAGATAGGGTTGGGAAATTTTTGGAGGGGACATCACTGTCTTTGTGCGTTTCCACCGTACCCCTTGCAGAGATATTTCAGGTGTGTCTTAGCATTGGTCACTATAAACCCCGGACTGACCTGGATCGCTGTAGTAGAATTCTCACAGATTTCCAGTGACACCATCTTAAGCCGTATGAGGTTGCCACGGAACCATTGATTGGGGCTCAACTTTTGCTTCATGATCAGACCACGTCTCAGTCATTCAGCACTCACTCTCTTTCATACAACCTCCCCCTCTCCACCCTTGCTTCCTTAATGTGTTTGCTAACTTGTGGAGGGCATTTGTTTGCCCTCCAGAGGGTGATGGAGTTCTCCTCTTTTCTTAGTGTTGACCTAACTATTCCCACCTTGTGACGATGACACAAAGACAAACAAGGGTGGGTGCCCCCTCCAGAGAGGAGACCATTCAGATGCTCATCTGGCCATGTTGCCTCGCAGGGAGCTTAGGTGACGCTTAGCCATAGCAGACTCAGCTTTGTGTGACTTACAATCAGATACTAGTCTGATGCCACCTTAGATAGTATTCTTTCACCACAGACCCACAGAGTGAGCTCAAAAGAACTCCGTAGCTTTTAGGGGAACTTAAGAGTGCCCAGCTGTGGAGCTACAAACTCGTACCTGATCAGCAGGCCAATCAAGCCATTCATTTACTTACACAATCATACACCAGGTTAAAACATTGCCTCCTCACACCAGTACAACCCAGATCACATGACAGGTTCCCAACTTGTGGGTGCATGCCTCAACCTGACACTTTCCCACCTGGAAGCTCTGACTGGTACATCAGTCCAAATGGTGCCTCCCACATCTAGGAAGTCCTCTGGCTATCCCTGCCATCTCCCCTACTGAAGAGACTCTGGTTTCTCCAACCCCACTTTTTGGAGACCCTGGTGTCTTTCCCCAGAGGGAAGACCCTAACCATTGTCTTCGATCTGAAGACCAAGACGCTGTGTCCAGTTCCTTTTCCTTCCAACAGATGGGAACTGACATAGGGCTGTCTCGGGACCCTATGTTTTTCTCTCCTAACCTTGGTAACTTCTCTTGCGGCCTTTTCTGGTGAGTGGGTCTTTCCCTCCTATGAGTCCAGTTGGGCATCTCAGCCATCCCAAGAGTCGGGGTGCCGATCCGAAAGAAAACTCGAAATATTCAGGTGATGTGTCTCCTCAGTAGTCTCGGTTCCTGTCCACCTCGGTCTGGCTGAGCTGCTGATTCCATGACTCAAGGGGCCGGTGTGGTTGGAATCTCACTGGGGCCTCCAGAAATCTTACGGAAAAATCCCAAAAGCTCCAAAAATCAGACCAGCAAAATTCTAAGCAGTAGCCCAGAGAGAAAGAGAACTCAGTTTTATTACACTGGTGGTCCCAGAAAAGCTAGTGTTCTGAAAATCTGGGCGCAGAGTTTAGGGGCAATTTCACTTTTATACCTGCATTGTTACGGTTGGCATGAGCTGCTTTACAAACCCCTGAAATTGCTATGGGCTACGGGCAGTTACAGAGCATGGGATTTTCTAACAAGCACTAAAGCAATACATCTTTAGAGGGGATGAGTTCTCTGTTGACCCTGAGATCTTTGGCCAATGCAGCAAGCATGTTTACAGAGGCAGGAAAAAAATAAAGAACTGATTAGTAATGTTGGCCAATTAAGTGGGAAATTCCTCTTCACTCCCTCCATCTTTTTTTTTTTTTTGCTAAGTCTGACTTAAGAGTTTGAAGTGCAACAATCAGCTGGTAAAGTTGTCAACAGATGAATTGCTGAGTCATTGTTGTAACCCAGCCCTCTCCTTCCCCAACTCTGGTGTTTTTTGTCCTTAGTTGTGGCCACAGGAATTTTTGCATGCAAGGCACAACCCTAGCCCTCCCAAGAGTTCACAGTTGATGGTGTCTTGTTTCCTGAAACAGAATGGCTTGAGAGCACTCCACCTCTTTCAAAATCATCCTCCTATTTTACAAAAGACTGACTTCTCAGCCAACTTCTGGGATGCATGGCCCAAATGTAAAAACCTCAAGGCCACCAAAGGGACTCTTGGAAATATTGATGACTCTAATAATTGAATAAAAAATCCTTATGCAAATCATTTCCAATTTGTTTTGAAAACTATTGGTAAAGTTTGAAAACTATTGTTAGACTATTAGACGTAATTTTGGATGATAGAGTATATGATTTTGAGCATATAACTTGGAAAGAGTTAAAACAATTTACATTACTTTAAAAAGACTTCTATTTTCATCTACTTATTTATGTTGTGGATGAAAAAGGGGCCACGTACTAAACCTGACAAGCTCAGGGGAAGCCTGCATGGCAGGCCTTACAAACTCAGAGACTGAAAGTCTGAATGGTAAAATTCCTGTGTTATAATCAAAATAGCTTTTGAGAGATGGTTGACTATTTTGGAATATTGTAGAAATATATTGATACACTATTTTCAAAAATGTCATATTGAGCTTTTCTAATGGAATATCATTAGATTATTTGGAAAGATGGAGAGCCTAATGTTGTATAGCACTGATATTTCAATCATATAACATTTGATTAAAAGGAACAAAAAACTTGACTTAAACTTAACACTTTTGAATGTCTGGATTAGCCACACCATTCATATGTTGAAGTCCCAGTCTCCAATATGATGGTATTTTTAGATGCCTTCTTTGGGCAGAAATTAGATATAGATGAGATATTGAGGCTGGGATCCTTATGATAGGATTAATGGCATTGTAAGGAAAGACACCAGAGAGCTTGTTCTCTGTCTTTCTCTCTCTCCATACGAGAACATAGTGAAAAGCCATAAAAAGTCAGAAAGAGTTCTCAGTAGAAACTGACCATGCTTGCTCTCTGATCCTGGACTTCCAGCTTCCAGAAATGTGAAAAAATGAATTTCTGTTGTTTAAGCTCACCCTAAAAAATTCCTAACTAAAAATGGGTCATGGTGGGCCATCCTAGGCCAGTAGCTTCCTTAACTAAGGTCAGTCTCTTAAGTGAATCGGTCTATTGTCTTTTTGCATCTAAGATAGCATACCTTTGAAATGTCAGAGTACTCTCCTTTTCTAGACCCCTTCAAGCACACCCACAGTACCAGAGCACAAAACTACAGAACCCCTCATTGTTATCTTGTTCCCCAAACACCCATCTCTATGTGCTATAAATGGTAATTATTATTAACTGTCCTGTACCCACTTATGTAAAAGAGGTCTGTGTCTCTCCATTTTACTTTTTATCCAATCCCAGACACTTCCCCAACTTTGTTTTTTTTTCCCACTTCCTTAATCTACCACCAATGGGTTTCATGTAACCTACCTTAATATCTCTTCTTTGGATTCTAACATATGAAATAAGCTGCAGAACTGCCATTCTCCGGACCATTTTCTCAATCCACTAAGATTTTACTTTTGGGTGATTGTCAGTTTTGTTTAAATAAACTTGTAATTCTATATAGGTTTGGATATTTTTAACATGGACAATGTGAACAAGTTATCTCAGTGTTTATATCTATAAAAATGAAAAATAATGGAATTGATGTTACACACTCAACATTCTAAAAATAATATTCATTTACAGATGTAAGAATTAGATGGAAAAAAGATAAAGAAGCCCCAGCCAATCTCATTTTGATGTTTAATAAGTATCAAAATTTGTACCATATGGTATTTTGTTCAGTTGTGTAATATAGTGGTAACTTTTTAAACATGATCACAGAAAATTTTTAATTGTATAAATTCACATATGTACTGATTGTAGAAAAGGATAATGTAAAATTTTCAAGCATAATATGTTATATTATTGACATAAGAAACATCCAAACTTATAGAGAATTTTTATAAAAGTTTATTTGAGCCAAACTGACAACATATACCCGAGAGCTAGATATCAAATGCTCTGCAGAATAACATTTTGCAGCTTCTTTTATGCATTTGAAATTAAATAGGGAATGTAAAGAAAATTACATGGTGGGAAGAAGCAGTAGATATGGGATTACAGGATAGTTAAGATTATGTGCTCTCTTGCCAGGGCTTCCTGCTTATTTTAGGGGTATGTTAACCTGGTCTCACAAAAAAAATAATGGACAGGACTTGCTTAAGGCAAAGATAAACTTTTCAGGAACAAGTACATGCCTGGGGCATGACCCCACCAGGACCTGCCCTGTTAGGAATTAATGATCAGATATAAGGATGCTTTTCATAGAACACCCTTTTTTTTTTCTTCAATATTATATTACATTCTCTGGAGAAGTAGAATAGAAAAATTTAAGGAAAAAAAAAGCAATATAAAATTAGCAACTGTTAAGAAGAGTTTGTTTTTATTTTTAAGTGGATAATGATGGAAAACAAGTTCTAGTATTTAGAAATAATTGGATATATTTAAAAATATCAATATATACTTATGATGGAAAAGATGTGAAGGAGTTCATAGTTTTCAAAATTATTTCAGAGAGTCATAGAGCAAAAGTTTAAGGACAACTGATCCAGAGAGCCAGAATATTCTCAATTAAATTGAACTGGATATCTCAAACCTCAGAGAAAAGAAAGCATTGGATTCTGAGAAAGACTGAGGCACTCCCCATTAATTCCCAATATTGCTTCACTTTTACTAGGTAGTTGTATGCCCACGCCTGTGCTCCAAGGAAAACTATATTTAAGAAGGGAGGAAGAGAAAAGCCTAAAAAAGAGGCAGAAAAGAATAGCCTAAGAGATAGGAAGGGATCAAGTGAATGAAGTGTCTCAGAATCCAAGGGAAACGAGTGATGAGTGATTCAAGTAGGAAGGATAGTGGGATTTTGTTTTGGCTGCCCAGGATCCATTCCTCTTCTTTAGGAATATTCCTCTTCATGGGATCCAGTTCAACAATTATTAATTCAGGTACCTGCCCTCCCCTAGTCAACAGTTGGGTGAATGACCCAAGATATGCCAATTGGATACTTCCTTCCTTGAGTTTAAATTAGAAATATAATCACCAAAATGCTAAAATCAGCTGGATTTCATGCATTTCATCATGAAATACATTTCACTAGTCCCCTGCCAAGCCTGTCAAACAATGAGCTAGTGGAACCCTGAGGACACTTGGTTTCTGCCAATTCCATGCCCTGCCTTTGGTCCTGCAAGTTCTCCTACAACCCTCCAAAAAACTCTTTTTCTTTGGTTAAACAGAGCCAGTTTTTGTTGATTGCAACCAAAAAAACATTAACAGACACAAGGAGTAAAAATAGTACCTGATGTTGCAGAAAGAAGAGTAAGAGGAAGTAAATCACAGGGAACTTAAAAAAAAATGGTAGTAGAAAGAAGAAAAGTCAAATTAGGATTGTATACTAAAATGTGCATTAGTTTTTTTTCACTTCTCTCTGAGATGATTCATGTATTGCATAAAATGCAAGAAGTGATTCAAGTTAGATATAAGTATGGTCTATTAATAATTAATTCTAGATGTGACCCTGGAACTACTGCAACCATTTTGGTTCAAGAATGAGGATGAAACTAGTACAAAGAGGAGAACAGATCCAACAGAATGTCAGGGAAGCAGAGATGCTGAGCCTTGATTGTCACACTATGTCTAGAATTTGCCTTATCCATGGACTTACATAAGTTAATAAATTTTCCTTTTTGCCTTTGAATCAAAGTTTTCTGATATTTGTGGGTGAAAACACCCTAACTGTTGGAGCCATGCAATAGTTTTTTGGAAGAAGATGGAGCAGGGCATTTCTGCAGAGACAACAATATGTAAAAGGTTCATAGATAAGAAAATTATTTAAGAGAATGGCAAGTGGTTTGTTATAACTCTAGATTAGAGTCCTTATGGGGAAAGTGTAAGAGACTAAGACATAAGTACATCCCTGTATATTTAGCGAAAAAGCTTAGAGTTTATCCTGAGGAAAACGGAGACGGTCTAAGCTGGATTATACCATGATCAGATATGGAATTTATAAAGATCATTCTAATAGTAGTGAAGGGAGTGACGGGTAAAAGTGTAAAACTGGAAGCAAGAACACTTTTTAGGAGGCAGTCAGTCATCTAGGTGAGAGGATGAGGGTCTGTCTTAGGATAAAAGCTCACACCTTTATCATAGAGTAGAGAGGATACATTCCAGAAATATTTAGGAGCAGAATTGGTAGCACTTAGTGATCCACTAGACGTGGGAGGTAAAAAAATAAAAAGAATCAAAGAATCAGAATGACTCCTAAAATTCCAGCTTGAGTACATGAGAGGAAGGTGCATATAACTATATACTTTGTTGCCTTGAGAATTATTTATGAACCTTTCAGTAAAGCTTTAGCATGTAAACTTTGCCCTGACCTCTTTGTAATATAAAACTTTATTACCTTTATAATGGATGGACAGAAGTGGGGAAGGGAGGGAGAGAGAAAAAAGAATGATAAAAAAGAAGAGCCAAAAAAAGAGCCAGAAATAAGTGTAATGTTAGGAAAACTAAGACAAATAAGAACAACTACCATTTTGTTGATCATCCACTATTTGCAATACTCTTTATATTCATGCTCTCCATTCTCCACTGCAGAAACTTTTAGATTTGGGTGACATGAGAGTCATTGGTGACTTTGTGGAGGGCTGGCTCAATGGAATGGTTAATCCTGAACCAAATGGCCTATATTTAGTAGAGAACAGGAGATGAAGATGTGGAGAATCAGAAGGCAGAATTCTCAAGAATATTATAAGAAGGAAAGTGATGGGTTAGTGGCTTGAGAGAAAAGGAGTTGGAAGGAAATTTTTTCACTATGTAGGAAATTTGAACATGAATATGTGCTAAGAGGAACAATCAAATGGAAAAGATTGGAGATGTGAAAGAGGGACAAATAAAGGAGGGAATCATGCTTTTGGCTAACATTTACTGAGCATTTACTAAGCCCTAGTATCAGTCCATTCAGGCTGCTATAATAAAATAATACAGACTAAGTAGTTTATAAACAGCAGAAATTTATTGCTCACAGTTCTCAAGGCTCGAAGTCCAAAATCAGGATGACAGCTTAATCAGGTAAGGGCCGTTGTCCAAGTTACAGACTTATTGTGCCCTCACATGGCAAAAGGATCAAGGAATCTCTTTGGACCCTCTATTATAAGACAATAATCCCATTCATGACAGTTCTACCCTCATGATTTAAGCACCTCCCAAATACCCCACATACTAATACCATCATGTTGGGCATTTGTATTTCAACATGAATTTGGGGGGTACACAAACATTCAGACCATAGCACTTAGACCTTTTGCTGGACACAAAACAGACCAGCCTTGCCTTCAAGGTCACAGTTCAGAGGGGCTAATGTAGAACAGGCAGAATGCAGACCCAGATATGTGCAGAAAGGCAGCCTTATGGGAGACAAGGGGAAGAGGCTGAAACAGATGAAGAGGTAGAATAAAGGGCCTCCTAGAAAGGAGAGCATGCCACCATCTGGACCTCTAGGTGGAAAGGAGAAGTTTTCAGCCCTGCCTCAATGAGCATTTCAGTATTTGGCAGAAGTTTCTAGAATCAGAAAGGAATGTTATCAGGTCAGAGGAATGAGGAAATGCCCTCTTCTCAAGTCCTGAGTCTGTCTCTGGGTTGTCCCAGTATATTTTACTTGCTGGTACTTCCTGCTTATTGTAGGTTAGGCTGTCTGAGGGAGAAACCTAGAACAAAATTCAGGTTTCTAGAGGACTCATATGCAAATAAGGGCAATAAAGGGCCACCCTGGGAGTTTACAGTCCTGAGGAGCAGGGCTTAAGCCAATATACCTTACCTAGATGAAAGGAACCTGAGGCAAGGTAGTGAAGGGAGGTACTTGTCCATATCCTCAGTCCTGGCCCTCAACAGGAAATCCAGACTCACTTCCAGGAGCTCAAAGCTGAGTGTATTTCCATCCAGTAGTGTGTCATTCATTCAACTAATACTTATTAAATCCTTACTATGTACTAGGTATTATTAGAATGCTGGAGACACTTTGAACAAGATTTGCCTTCATGAACTGACCTAGTGTAGTAAAGGACAGGGACACATTTAAGGAAAACCTTAATTCCTTCCAATCCATGAATGTCTCTAAGGGGCAGAACCATTTCTAAACCCTGGATGACTAAGAAACCAGCCCCCAGTGCAGGATATTAACTTTTCTGAAACAAATGGATGATATCAACTTGACAAGACCCAACTAATTTTCCCAAAAAGAGTGGGAATCCCTGCCTGGGTAGCTACTGGGAGTGGCCCTGGGCTTGTGCACAAAGTCACAAGTCCTTTTTCAGCCCCTTGAATTGTGTGGTCCACGCTCTCCTGTTGAGGGCAAGCAAGGCTGGCACCAGGCTGAGGGGCTATACTGTGCAGCAGGCTTCCCATTCTTTCAGATACAAGCTCCAATCCCCTCCTTTCCTATAATCAGCACCTGTGCATGATTCCACTGTACCATATTTCATTTTGGATTATGATTGTGTGCTTTGTCCTGTCTTACCCACAGGACTGGGAAACCTGCACAAGGCTGGAGACTGAGTTAGGAAACATGCCTTAGCTACCATTTTTAATAGCAAAACAATAGCTAATATTTATTGGGCTCTTACTATATGCATCAGGTACTATACTGAATATTTCATGGAGATTACCTCATTTAATCTTTACAACAATCGTGGAGTAGGGACCATTATTATCTCCCTTTTGCAAGCTAAACGACGTGTGCAGGGTCACACAGTAACTGAAACTACAACCTACATCTCTGATTCCAAAGTCCATATTTCTTCCAGAACACCACCTCGCCTCTCCTACTGGGTTGTTGATCTCTTTAATCCTGGTGCCAAGAATAATGTTTGGCTCATACTAAGAGCTCAATCAATAAATGTCTGAAAATTGTATTTACATATGATCCAAGCACTCAAAGGAGTAACAAACTAGTAGGGAAAATGTGACTAGAGTCAGGCCTTAGTAAATCAGTGGTTCTCATGAGTAACACCTATAGGAGGTGTCCCTAGGCATTTGAACAAATACCATGTGGAAATTAAAGTGAGCTAGGTTGGGCAGAGAATTTTCCAACAATTATTTTGTCTTCTTGCTATTGGATATTTGTGTGACGCATCAACCTGCCAGGTCTAACACAGCTGTAGAGTTCAGTAACCTATAGTATCTATCAGTTATGTGCTATGGTGTCTCTGTTTTGCTGACCCAGTTCTTTCTCCACTTTCAGAAGGCTGCTTGGCTGTGTGCAGTTGCAGTCTAGAAGGGTGAGGGAGTTAAAGTCTCCCCAGGACAGAGAGGTACCTGTATGTAAAAGCCCCAGCCTCCCCAGCTTCCACTGGGACAATTCTGAGGTGTGGTTTTCACAGTTTTTCAGAGATTCCCTAGGTGGATAAACTCTAGTTGCTAACAGTATTAACCAATTAATGTATTGACATTTTCCCCTTTGCAATCTCATTTTTCTGCTTCCTTCCTTCTGATTCCCAGAATCATATTGCAAATAAATGACCCATACCCAAGTTCATGTCTCAGGGTCTGACTTTAGAGGGACCCCGACTAAGATAACTGCCATCTAGGTATTTCTTTTCTTAAAAAAATATGTGTGTGTGTGTGTGTGTGTGTGTGTGTGTGTGTGTGTATGTGTGTGCGCGCGCATGCATATGTATATATATATATATAAGGAGAGATACATTTCCTTTATAAAAGTAGTATATATTCATCATTACAACTTTTGAAAATACAAAAAATGTAAATATTCTCACTACTGAAAGACAACCACTATTATCTTTTAGTATATGATAAATTATTTCTTACTTTTGTTTATGGTTTTAACTGTGTTATTATAATCTAAACTACTAGAGTAATTATTTTATTAGTTTGTGATTTAATCATATAAGTTCAGTTTATTCTCAATTATGCCTGCAAATATGGGAAAAATTGAGTTTAAAATTTTTTATAATAGTGAGACCGAGGGTGTTTGGAAAGTGATTCATAGGGCATAAACTAGAAAAGGCTGAAGGCTATTACTTTAGAGATGGCATTTTCCCATGAAGCTTGTATCATTTTAACAGGCATAAATGGAGGGAGGAAACATTGCCAGAACATTAATTGGCAAAGGAATGTTAGCAAGAAAAACTAAGATATACTTAGCCTGTGGATCACTTTATCTGCAGAGTAGATTAATGTAGGATTGCTGAGCCAAGAAGTTTGAACTTGGTAGAGAGAGTAAAAGTTTCTAAGCAGAGGGAAAAAAAAACAAACCATAGAGGAGTACATTAGGAAGATTAATTGGGTAAAATATACAAAATAGATGGAGTAATGAAATCAGGAGGCAACAGTGGGAGAATGTGTAGTAAGAGTCTGAATTAAGGACGTACTCTGTTACAGGAGTAAGGTGTAGTACCCTCTAGATGGTCATCTAGGCAGATGACCTCTGTCTTCCCCTGAAGTCAAAGAAGAAGCAATCCTCCTCTGAGTCCACCAAGTGGTGTGTCTGCCACACAGAAGACCCTCTCAAGATGAGACCCTCACGGGTTTAATTGTAATTGGATTAATTGCTGTTAATAATGTAAGAGGGAATCCTCATCAACCTTTGCAGGCCAAAGGGGAGTTATTTAGATCAGAAACAGGGACTCCCATATCGGTTAATCAGACTATGCATCAGCCTACATTCTATGCACATCTATGTGACATACTAGGAAAAAGATTTAATACTATACCCAAGGATTTACCTAAGGGTCCAGGAGCTAGTTTTTTTGACTGGCCCTTGGTATGGCTGTAGATATTCAGGAAGCAGAAAAAAAGAGCACCTGTTTCAATTCCTCTGCTTGTAGAAATAGGGATAGCAGGATCTACTGCAGTAGGAATGGCAGCCCTAAATAACTAGAGATTCTAATTATAAGTCCTTAAGCCAACAAATAAATGAAGACCTATTGACTCTTGAAAAATCTATCAAGCACCTTGAGACTTCTGTTAACTCCTTGGCTGAATTAGTCCTGCAGAACAGAAGGGGACTAGACCTTCTGTTCCTAAAATAAGGAGGGCTCTGCATAGCACTAGGTGAAACTTGCTGTTTTATGCTAACCATTCTGGAATTATACAAGACAGCCTAGCACTAATAAGGCAGAGAGTTAAAGACAGAGAAGAACGACTTAGGCATGAAGAATCTTGGTATGAAAAACTTTTTAATAATACTCCTTGGTTAATAACTCTCCTGACAGCCATTACAGGCCCCTTATTCTAGTCTTCCTGGGCCTTTTTGTTTGGGCCCTGTGTAATTAATTGGATAACTGCCTATGTCAGAAACCGGGTCCAGGCAATAAAACTCATGGTCCTCAGAACAAACTATCAATCACTCCAAATCAGGGAATCAATGATTTGAATTCCCTTTGAAAACCAGTGGGGAATGTAAAAGTGAAAATTCTCCTGTTACTGGGAAGTGAAATCTCCAGGTGCCGGCCCCCAGGAGAAACAATAAATCAGTCACAGGGAGGTGATAGCACAAGGCACCAGCCTCAAGGAGAAACACAACATTCCAAAGTACAGATAATGAAGCTGTCTGCTAGCCCCATTTGCTCTGAGAGTCCCCCGAATACATTTATCTTTGTGCAAGACTTTAAATGTTAACTTCTGCTTTCTGTAATCTGCTTGCTTGCTTATTCAACAACATAGTTGGAGGCTTTATAAGCTGCCTCCTCTGTAAGCTCGGGGCTGATCTCCTCTAACCCTGAGTGGTAGAGAGTCAGTCGCCGGCCAGCTAATAAAGGCTCACAATTCTCTCTAATTCGGCTCTGTGGGTCCCTGTTCTCACCTGCTCCAAAACACAAGATAGCAAATTCATGCCAAAACTTTACACCTTAAACTCTTATAAGTTGTTAAATAACAAAAATTCAAATTTTAAAGATCTAATTGGCTTTATTGAAGGATTTATGAATCAGCAGCATCCCACCTAGCAAGTAGAAAGTCGCTCCATTGAGCTGCAGAAAAGGAAACAAAAGTTTTTTAAAGGCAGAGAGGGAGCAGGAAAAAAGGAAATTGTTAGAAAATAATGTATTATTTCAGGCAAGATCACTCTCCTAAGGGGAACAGAAGAGGTCAGTCAATGAATTGCCTCCTAGTGCTGACCAGGAAATTCCAGGTTGAAGGGTTAAAAGTCACATTTCTGGGGAAGCTTGAAACTATAAATAAGTTACGTATTAAGTCTTGGTTTGCTGCTGTGGGGCCTAACACAAGTGACTCCATTTGGGGCCGGTTGTCTCTTTTTTAACAAAACTAATCTGTCAGAGTATACTTAAAGAGCCAACTTCATTAGCATTATTCTAATGACAATGGCCAGAGGAATTTAGATGCTATACATTGCTATGGAAGGGAGGGAGTCACTGGGCAGGGCCCTTTTAATAGGGAGGTGGATAAAGTGGCTTGCCAAGCCATGTGGCTTTCCTTAAGCCAGAGTGAATTATTCCTTAGAACCATTTCATGTTCCTTCTCCTGAACTGGAAGATACACTCTTACAGTAGTTCGTGTGCTGATCCAGCAGAGTGAGGAAAATTGACAATTCAGTAGAAAGAGAAAATAATTGCAGAAGCAATATCATGGAGTAGTCAAGAGAGCTCATGCATTCCAGGCCATAGATAGGAAAGCAGACTAATAAATACATTAGTATTTAATTGTCACAGAAATTCAGCACATTGGTACTATCATCCTCATTTTAAAGTGGGGTAAATTGAGTGTCAAAATGATTTGTTTAAGATGACATAGTGAAGATGGGATTAACATTTTTCGCTAATTTCAAAGAGAAAGTACATTTCACTGAGATCAGCAAAGGCTGTTGAATCAATGAATGAGGATAGACACAGAAGTGTACTACTCAAGAAGTTGGATAGTAGCTATGGGGTGCCTAGAATATTAGGCTGGGGAGGCTGCCCAATTAGACTAGTTGTGAATCAATCAGGACAGTTGTTTATATACAATTGTGTTTAAATATTTGCTGTGCCCCTTAGTAACTATGTGACCTTTGGCAAATTTCCTCATCTGCGAATTTGGAATTTGTTAAAAATAAAGGAAACCTCATTTAAAATGGAATCTGGAAGCCCTGAAGAGGGAGTTCTCATGCTCTGCTACGCATACCCCAAACACAAGGACAAACCACAACAACAGGACACCTCCACCTTTGTCAGTCATAACCTATACTTCTTTAGCTAGTTGCCTTCAGGTTTGGGTTCTTGGTTATAGCCCAACCAGTGCCACACTCAGCCAAAGAGAAGCCATTACCACCCTGGATTCTTGTGAAACAGCCCCTCCCAACTTCCTCTTTTCTTCTATAAAAGCAAACCCCTCTCTTCTATTCTTGGACTTGCCTATGATTCGCAGTAGTGTGCCTGTCCCAGATTGAAATTCCTCAGCTATATCAGAATAAACCCTTTTTGCTGGTAAAATAACTGGCTCTTTGTCTTTTTTAAGGTCAACAGACTAAATGAAACAATAGATTTAAAGTGCCTGGCAGTACACAGTAGGGACTTTGTGAATGGTAGTGATTATTATTTGTATTCAGAATCAACTGCTGCAAGCTAGCCTAGGGAAAGAGAACTATCCCCCTCCCCACCCAGTGAAGCTGCTGAAACTGCTCACCAGACCTGGGAGAGAAAGCAAGACTCCTGAATGGAGGAGGAGTCTGCAGAAGGACTATACTCTCTGTCTCTTTTTCACACACAGGTATGCACATTTGTGTAGATCTCCAGGTGCTGGTATAGAAACTATAATTATATCAGGACAGGAATCACAGTAACAAAGATCAATGCTGCAGTGAAATGATGGAAAGGAGGCTACAGCCAACTGAAACCATTGGTCTGGGGCTAGAAGAGGGAGGGAAAGAGGATGCAGTGGTGTGGGCAAGAGCAGGCAAAGCAAGGCAGAACCACAGCAGGAAGCAGACTGCCTAAGTCATATGGCCATGCGGATTTCCCCTGTGAACTTTATTTCCCAATTTTACATCCTTCCATTGCACATCACCCACAGAGGCCACTCTGTGCTAAAAGTGGGTAGAAGTGATTGATTTATTCATTCAATTGACAAATATTTAATGATACATACCAAATGCCAGGAATTTTCTGAAAGGATAAACAGTTGTTGGTGGGAGAGTTAAAGGTAGCTGGGAAGGGCATTTTGGGCAGAACAACTAATATATCCCAAGCCTGTGGAGGAATGAAGCAGGATGTTATGTTCTAGCAATTACATGTAGTTTGATAAGAAGAGAGCATGGAGTTCCAGGGAGAAAAGTGAGAGATGAAACTGGAGAGGTAGGATGAGGCTAGTTTATAAAGATAAAGAGCCTCAGACGCCACTTTAAAATGCCTGGATAATTGATTAACCATTTGAGGGAAATAAAGTTAGACTCCTACCTTGCACTAGACACAAAAGTAAATTTTAGAAGGTATAAAGGTTTGAATAGTAAATAAATAAACAAAATACTAAAAGAAGAGATAAGAGACTTTGTATAATCTTGGGGTAGAAAGGGCCTTTACAACTGAAGTTAGAAAGCGTGAAGTAACATTAACAGTTTTCACTACATAAAAGTAAAAAAAATGTGCAGAAAATCAGCAGATGCAAGATTAAATGAAAAAAAAGTAGAAAAAAGTTTGCAATGTTTATTGGTTGAACGATTCAACTTAGTAAAGAAGTGCTATAAAATCTATAAATTGTCAAAGTTCTTGTCAGGTAGTTCTCAAGAGAAGAACGAGAAATGGCTATAAAAAGATTATTCAAACACATTAATGATAAAATACAAATTACTTTTCCTATTAGATTGATAAAATTAAAAATACCAAGCCCCAGTGTTGGGGACAGTAGGAAAAAAGATGTCTATTTATACACTGTTGTTGAGAGTGCAAAGTTGAGAGTATAATCTTTCTGTAGGATAATTTGGTAATATATATTAAGATTTAAAATGTGCATCCCTTTTGATCCAGCAATTTTAAGGAATTTAGCCAAAGGAAATAATAAAAATGTGACAAGGATATTTATTGTTTATTTTTTTGTGTTGTTTAGAGGAGAGAAAAATTACCCAATGTTCAAAAACATTCTCCAGTGAAAATCGCCACACTTTTCCCACCTAAGGTACTAGGAGCCCAATTCTTACATACTTAAAAAAATGCCTGAAGTTCTGCCCCCGCCCCCCGCCCCGCCCACCAGGAAGACAGAAGTCACAGTGTGCTTCTCAGACCCGGTTAGTTCCATATAATTAAGGCTCCCTTCCCTCAGCAATTCCTGGGCACCATCCAGGTCAGAGTGACTATGGACAGCTCAGTTTTAGTGGAGCTAACCTTAATGCTCTCTGCCCCAAGGAAACTCAGAAAGTAATACTAAAACTTGGAAGGACTGTTTTTAATTTTGTATTTCATTTTCTTGCTAACCTATCACGGAAGGTAACAGGAACCTCAGTTCTTGAAGGGGGGAAATTGAGACATTGATTAATTCAACAAATACGTGTTCAACACTTTCTCTGCTCTTGATATGAATAAGAGACTTGCACATCTATGACAGATGCAGGTGAATGGGGTGAAGGCAGGATTCCATCAGTCTCTTGGCTACAACTTGGTTCCTTTTGCATCCTCATGACACTTAAAAATAAGATCACCAAATGTGTGGCTAGTCTCTGAGAGCAGTGTCCTTCTGCCTGAGGCATTCATGCATTTATTCCACATTCTCTGAGCACCAGTTGCTTACAGGTCAAGTGCTGTCTGTTAGAGATGCATAGGTAAAGATGTGGTCCTGCTCTCATGGAATGGACAGTCCAATGCAATGGTTCTTGATCTGTTTTCTCTTCAATGATATAAAATAATTACTACAACCATAACACTGACTCACTAAAATCATGGCCTGTCAAGGGAAGAGAAAAATAAATAATTTGTAATTACAGAATGATGTGATAAGTGCTACCTACGATAGAAATAGGAACAGGTTATGATGGAAATACAGAGGAAGGAGTACTAAAAATCAGATATGGAATGCGGAGGTTGTTCGAACAGTGTCCCAGAATAGTGACTCTTGAGCCCAGTTTTGAGAGACAAGCAGGAGTTAGGTGAAGAAGGGTAAAAGAACAGGATGTTGGAGATCTGTACCACCATGATACACTCAGGGATTGTGCATGGTGCTTTATGGTTGGAGGAGCAAAAGGTGTATATGATAGAAAAAAGCCTGTGTGTCAAGATAAGGAAGATTATGTTGAACATTATACTAAATGAAATGTTATAAAGAGATATCAGCAAGGGGTTTGAAAATCATGTCACATAAGGAGCAGTTGTGGAAATGGAGCTGTTAAAGTTGAAGAAAAGAAGATGGGAGGAAAATCTTCCGGTTTATAACGTGCAGAATATTTTATTCTGTTGCTTCAGAATTAGAAAGAGCCAACTTTTAACCTGGCTTGGTGAATCATACATGATGAGCAGGTTAAGAACAGGTTACCAGGCCTCCACTAGCCTCTTTGGTCAGGTGCCTGTACTGTTCAACCATACAGCAGGGAATGGCCCTGCTGCCTGTCCCACTCTAGTCATAAAGTTCTCAGATTAAGGTCTACTTGTCAGCCTTGATGTTCCTTTGGGAAGGGTGGAAGGAGAGTATGTGAAGAAGACTTTAGATGCAGAAGTATTGTCTACACACATGCCCCCCTGAACGTGCGTGATCTCGTCTGATCTCTCAAGCTAAGCTGGATCAGGCCTGGTTAGCATTTGGATGTGGAGACCACCTGGGAGTATCAGGTGCTGTCGGTGTTGAAAAAATTTTTTTAAATTAAAAAACAGATACAGAATTATTGCCTACAGAGGGCCAAGTAATCATGACTAAAGGAGGCTGAAAGGTGTTTCTCCAGTTTACGGTTAGAGGTGTGGTTGAGGTTAGGAATGAATCAGTGAAGAAGCCTCCTTGCCCCAGAGGTAAAGCTCTCCTTTTCCATTTGTATGCTTTCTCAGAGCCTTTTGTTCTGTGTCTCACTTTCTCTTTCATCTGTCAGTGGCAGAGTGGCCCTCAGAACAAGCCAGAGTGTCATTATGATGGGTGTGAATCTTTCCATTTCCAGCATCATCACTCTCCTAATTGCAGACCTTCTGACAAGGCACTCTTTTTTGGAAGATTTAGCTAAGATGTCTAGAAGTAAAGTATAAATGCATGAAAGAAGCAAAGGATTTTTCCTTTCCTGTTTCCAGGCACAGAAGACTCTACCAGCCAGGAAAAATGGGCCAGAAGGTTAGATAAGCTAGGAGTCCTTAAGTCATTTATTTGACTTTCTCTAGTTAAGGAGTCCTGAACCTAGGGCAATTTTGGCCCTCAGACACGTGGAAATATACATACGGAGTGCTACTGGCATCTAGAAGGCAGGATATTGCTAATATCCTATTATGCACAGTATAGTCCCCATCCCAACAAAGAATTATCAGACTCAAAATGTTGAGAGCAGTGAAGTTGAGAAATAACTGATAAATGCTTATAAGGATTTGTTTGTGGGGATGATATGAGCATTAGTCTTTGAGGCATCAAGTAGCTATAGGTAAAAATCAACTTTAATTCTATAAATTTAGGCTGCAAGTCCCCTGCTAGTCTAGCTTACAATATGCCATGGTTGATCCAGTTTGGGGACTTTACCTTTACTGCTCTGGTTTGGACTGTGTCTGTGCATTTCGTTTCAGCATTCCTAAAATTGGAGAAGTAAGATAAAAGAAAAGAAGAAAAATCAATGCCTTGATTATATTTCTATTTAGGTGTGAGAAGATGTAAACTTGAGCCTAAAATCAAGAGTTCAATATCCTACCTGCATGCCTCATTTAATTACGAACAGCAGCTCATTATAAAACGGGACAATGACAGAAGAATAACATGCCAAATCACACTTGAACTTAAGATAGGAATCTGATTAAAACTGTAGGAATTGGGGGGAAAAATATAGGAATTAGTATGTTAGATGTGTAAAAATAAAAACCATAAGTATGAGTGGAAACAAGTTAATTTAACTTTAATAGCTAATGGTTTATAGGTTTAACTTTAATGTTTATAGGTTTAACCTTAATGGTTTATATGACAAGCTGCTGTTAGGTTAGTAAGTCCTAATGTTAAAATGATCACTGCTCTAGGACATCTGCTTTATACTCATAGTAAATTGCTTTACCTGTTGTACCAAGTTAGCTAAGAAGGGGAAATGGCTGTTGATGAGTCAGTTAATTGTCTACCACAGCAAATCAGTGCAGTAATGTAACTACTGCTTGTTAAGTGAAGGCCAGATGATGTCAAAGAACACTACCATGAACAAATGGTATACAGAATACAGGACAAGATGCACTATAGCATTAAGACCATATTCATGTTCCTGGTGGGTACTGCTTGCAGGAAACTCATCTTGTATATTTCAAATTGCAGTAGTTCATCAGCAGTAAAGGTAGCAGTAATTAACAAAGGAAACATTTTCACCAGATAGTATATTAAATTATTTTCAACATTGCATTCTGGGGCAAACTATAAAATACTAAATAGTCTGACTGAAGTGAAATAAAATTAATAAAAGTTAAAGTTAATAAATCAAACCAACATTGGTGTGTCCTCAAGAACATTTTTCCATTCACAAGGGACTTCATGTTATTGTCATATTTGAGAATATTATTGTAAGATAATAGATGGAGGGAGTTAAACCCTCTGAAGAATTGGGCTGGGAATCAGTGCCTTACCCAGCAAAGACGAGTCATACTTATTTGAATTGTGCAGAGAAAAAATTTAAGGACCTCACTGTTAAGAAATGGAGCAAAATATGATTCATGCAAGCATTTCTTCTTAACAAAGCCCCACATAAAGGCCTTAGCACCAGTAACTTAGTAATAGATATTTTTAATTTAAAGAATTTTAGAGAAAACTTACTAAATAAAATTCACACGTGGCAGCTTGTATATTTACTAATTGATTTCTTCATTCCTTTTTTTTAGTTACTCATTCTCAGGGATAATAAACTTCAGTGCTGCTGGTGATAACTAAAAGAAATTATTCTTGGTAAAAACAGTTCATCTGCATGACTGATGCTTCACCCACAAAATGTTTGTTTTCTTTGAATTGTCTTTAATTGCTTTTGTCCCTCATCCCACCCTCATAGAAATTCTCTGAGATTCTGGTCTTAGCTTATCTCTTTCTACTTTCTCATGGATTTCATTTATTTCCACAGTTTCAAGTGTCCTTGCTATTGTGAATGATGTCAAAAAATATAATTCATTAATTTATTTACTAAATATCTATTGTACCTATCATGTGCCAGGAAACATGCTGCTAAGTATTTGGGTTATAACACAATGAATAATTTCCCATAGGTTTATTATCATTAAGTTTACATATTTCCAACTTCCTCTTGGCCCTCTCTTCCAGAATCCCAAATTTAACATGCCCCAAAGTGGGCCCTTTATCCTCTTCTCCAAAATCTGTTTCATTACATTTCTTCATCGAATCCACCCAATTTAGTGATTCTTCAAAACACCTCAATAAATGGTGTCTTATTCATCTTTGCATGAGTTTAGACCTCCTGTAAACAGAATAACGATAAATATGTAATTAAACCTCTTTGCTGCTGATTCTCAAATCTACATCTCCATGGTGACCTCTGGACACCTCCACCTGGATATCTTATGAGCATTATAAGTTTGTTTGCCTCGAACCAAACTAATTATCTTCTTTAAAAGAGGAGTCAGTAATAGGGTAGACTCTAGAGTCATACAGCCTGGCAGACCACCGTAAAGCACAAGTCCAGGGGGGCACCATTTACATTATAGTCTACATAAATATCACATTAACATATTGTACAACATGATGGCTCTGCTGCCTGGGATGAAAACCAGCTCCAACACCTACTGGCTGTGATCCTGGACAATTTACTTAAATTATTTGGGCATCAAGCATGTCATCTATAAAACACATAGCATTCAATAAATGTTTGGCATCATTATTGTTGTTATTATTATTATTATTATTATTATTTTGTTTGGCATTATTTTTAATCTCAAACCTATTTCTCTTCCAGTGTTTCCTATGTCACTGGTTAATGACACCACTCTTCTATCACCAAGATAAGAAACCAAGGAATCAGACTGAACCTTCTTTATCTATTCTAAATCCAATTAATTCTAAGGCCTGTAGAAATATCCTTTCTTTCCTTCTTCCCATTCGGCTGTCAATGTCATATTACAGTTCCGAGACTTCTCTTGTCTGGATTATTGCAGTAGCCTCCGGATTAGTTTCTTTGCCTCTTGTTTTCTAGCCATTATGTTAATTTATCACACAGCTGCTAGAGTTCTATTCCTAAACATAGTTCAAATAAGTTAACTTCACATCTCAAAAATCTTCAACATATTCCAAAATTAATTAAGCACTTTTCCTCGGCCAGTTACTGTGCTATGTTCTGGTACCACAAAGATAAATTAAACATGTAAAATCCTTCCCACACTACTGTTGAACAAGTGAGGATAAAACAATGGGAAATGTGTAAAAATGGGGATAGAGGTATATATTAAGTTCAGCCAAAGGATAAAGGAAAAAGTCTCTCTGCTACCATTTCCTAAATCATGACTGTTCTCTGAGGAAATCGATTCCACAATCACCTAGACAAGTGTTCAGCAGATGCCTTCTCTTTTCAGAACTCTGTCCTCTTTCATTATTTATATTCCCTTGGGGATAGGAATGTTACTATTAGGTTGTTACTATTTTCCTGGGCCAGGATAACTCTTTTGGTTCTTAAATAAGACAAATAAACCTAAGTGCCTAGCCCATGGCCTGGAACATGGTAAATACAATAAATAACTTTCTTTTGGCTGAAGTAAGACTGTGTTGTTGCTTTAATCTGTCTTTAGCAATAACCATCCAGTATTAAGCTCTGAAATCAATGTCTCCCCTGCTTCCTCAAGAAAGAAATGAATAATGGTCAAATAACTGTTCAGCCTCAGGCAAGGAAGGAAAATAAAATCACTACTGTTGCAAGGTAGGATGATAAATACCAAAAATTTTGAGATGTTCAACAGCATGATACAGCACTCCCCTATTTTTCATCTTGCTGTAAGGTCCAAGGGACTTAGTAGGACAGTGGCGGGTAGGGTAATAAAGGGGGACATACTACTATTGATTAAATGCTATTTTATATCAGGTGCCCTGTTGAGACTTGAGGGCGCAGGGATGGATGTGACTCAAACCCTACCCTCCAGAAAGTCAGTCTAGCAAGGAGAGGCAGATATGTAAAGAAGTAAAATAGCTTTAACAAAAAAAATTGTTTTTTTTTTTGGTTATACAGGCTATTGTTTGGACATGAAGGAGGAAATGGTCAGTACTGGGGGTGAGCGAAAGTCAGAACAACTTCAGAGGAGTTGTGGGGATGAGCCTAGGTTAGGAACAGCTTCAGAGTAAGTAATGCTTCAGCTGAGTTTTAAAGATATTTTCTCTAGGCCAACGGGAGGGAACAGGTTCTTCCTGCTTGAACAAAAGCCTGAAAGCTACACATTGTTCTGGGTGTTAGGATCAAGAAGCAAGAGTAACACCAATAATAATAACTAACATTTCTAATGTATAAGAACTGGGTACTATGTTAAATAAGTTACAGAGATGGGCTCAACAAAGAATAGTATTCTCATTTTACAGGTAAGAAAAGTATGGCTAACGGTTTAAGGCTCCTGTCTGAAGGCCACACATAAAAATACAGTGAGTTTTAATTTAGGAAATTGACTACAGAGCCCATTTCAAAACTACAAATCTGCAGAGTGACCCTATCAGATTTCAGAAAGATTCCTTCTAGCAGCAGTGGAAGGGACGGATAGGAGATGGAAAGCAGTAATCCTGTAATTAAAACAATGAATGAGGTTGTCTAAACTCTGAGGGGTACTGAGGATCAGCACTAGGCTGTGGGGACCCAGGCGGAATATCTGAGAGATATTTGGACGGATAGCTCGCAGGGCTTGGTGTGGTTAAATGTGATCATCTACAGGCAGCAGTGGACCCTTACCCTGGTTTGGGCTTTGAGGACAAGGCGCGCAGGGATGCTGGATTAACTGAGGTTTTCGAGTTTGGTGTTCGAGTACGGATGCGATCAAGAGGGTGTGCCTCACTTTACGACTCCAACTTTCTGCTGCGGTAAGTGGGTTTGGTAGTTTCGGCACGGAAGGCTGCCCCCAACGCGGAAAAGCGCTGAGTCATTCCGGCTGGGTACTTAGGGTAGGGGCGGGGCTCGGGCTTGATCCCCCTCCTCTCTCCCTCTCCCGCACCTTCCACCCGCTCTTACTCTCGCGAGAGCCTTACAGGCTATAAAGGCAGCGCCGCGCGCTCTCTTCGTGCGTCTTCTTCCTGACTGCATTTGTTACCTGTGTTTTGAGGCTGGTGAGTATGTTGGCAGCGCGGCGTTGGTGAGATGAAGCGCCCAACACCCCCTCGGTTCGTTGCCTTTCTCTTTTCCCTTCCTCCGGGCTCGTCCGGGTCAGTTGGGGATGCTGTGATCCGTGAGACGGCCTGGCGAGGCCTGAAGCCCCAGAGTAGTCAAGCGGTTTCCGAACCCTCACGTGGCTCCCCTCCTCCCCCACTCCCGTGGTTGCGGGCATCTTCGGTGAACCTCGAGGCTAAATTCAGTCGAGTCTCCTTTTTCTGGGCAGAGGGCACTGATTGACATGGCGAGGGGGGCTGGTGGTGGTGGTGGTGCGGCCTCCTCGATTAGTTTACTGCTGGGCGGTTCGAGAAGCTTCTAGAATGGACCTAGAAACTGACTCGTTTTGGTGTCTGAGGTTACTCGTCCGTGGTGTGGTAGGGGTAAAACTTGTTCCCGGTCCTGGGCTGTGATTAGCTGCGAAGCTTTGGATACTAAGATTCCCTTAACCCGTATTTTTCCATCTGCAGAATGGGGTTTGTGGTGATCCAAAATGCTCTCGGTAGAGCCTGATCATTGTTTTCTACCGATGCTTTTCGAAATGTAAAGAGTAGGGGTGATGATGGGAGTGCCAGGAGGCTACCTGAAGTGAAATTTTCACCAGGGTAGTTATGGTCAGATCCTCTGAGGAGGCCCACACGAGCTAGAAGTCCAGCAGCCTTTTTCCGGATTGGCTGGGCTTTAGATTTAGAGGATGGGGGCCACCTGGAAAAGCAGGTTTGGATGAGAAGGCCATTTATGTTAGGGGGTCACAGCCTGTATTTGGTTGCTAAGTTGCAGTGTGCCTTACTGTTTTTGTTATTAAAGATACTAAGCAATGAAAAGACGATTCATGTTTATATAGCGTTTCTTCTGGTTGCGATAACACAAACCAAAAACTTTATACTTGAAAATAAGCTTTTTGGGGCTTTCAAACCGATGGCGCTTACTGGGTTAAATCTTAAATCCTTGGCGTCGACCTGGGTGAATCCAGTGTAACATTGCTTTTTAGCAATAAAAATCGACTCTTGTTCTACTTACTGCCCCAGAATCTTGGCCCTGGGGTCAAAAACCTAGTTTTGAAAGGACTTATAGGGCTTAAATACAACATCTAAAGTTTTGAAATTGAACAGATGCCGGAATCATGTTCTTACCTCTTAAAAAGTTGTGTTGGCTGGGATGTGTGCTCTCAGGCAAATCTTCCTGAAGATTATCAAGTGTGCTTCCCACATTATGAAGGCAGTTGGAGGCGCAGTCAGAGAAAGGGCAACGTGAGGGCTTTTGGATGTCAGGCACTCAGTGGCCCGAGGCTCCAACCCGCCTCTCCCCTCTCCACTTCTGCATAATGAAAATAGAGGAAAGTGCCATTGCACAAATGATGCTTCAGAACAAGTAATAGGGGATACTTCAATTTATAAACAAATTACTGGTTTTAAATGAAAACAAAAGCTGATATTCCCAGATATGTAACGTCTGGTTTTGTTTCAAAGGTTGGAAAACTGAGTTCATGCTTCTTACTAAATGTAAAAGTGTATATATTCAGGACCATTGGACAAATCCTTTGTTCTACAGCTAAGTCTAAGTAGATGAAGGATGCTAGTTATCTGGAAAAAAGTTTGTTCCTAATTCATTTTCTTTTTTATCTTTTCTAGTTGAAAGCAAGATGTCTTCAGGAAATGCTAAAATTGGGCACCCTGCCCCCAATTTTAAAGCCACAGCTGTTATGCCAGATGGTCAGTTCAGAGATATCAGTCTATCTGACTACAAAGGTAAAATTATATTAGGTTCATTAAAATGGAATTATTTTGCAATCAAGGGATGGCTTGTTTGATTTCTATATCTGTCATATTTGATTATAAAGTGATTTATATCACTTAGGATAAGGTCTTTAGAATGGGAGATTGTTGCCTTATCAACAGTTATCACAGGGGAGTTATTCTTGGTCCGTACTGCTTTTGGAGAAGGCACTTCATTATGCCTGGACACTGTAGCTCAGTTATCTTCTCAGTGCTCCTCAATTGTTATTGAAGATGGTCTCCTTATCTCATTGTAAGAGGCCTTCAGTAATTTAAAGACTGAATTTGTGTTTGGAGCTGTTACATTTGCTCATTCAGTTTATGAAACGTGTGTCACAGTTACTGTATTATTAAGCAGAGGATTAATGCACATTCCCTTGACTTTTTTGTCCCCAGTGAAGAGTTGATGTCATGGTTAGGACAGCTCTCCTTTCTGTTAGAACTTCAGACATTTGGCAAATTCTAATACGGCTTTCCTTTACCTTGCAGTTGGGAGCAGCGGGACAATTGTCTTCTGGGACAATTGAGAATGTAGAAAACCTGAAACTCTGGTTTTAAGTGTACCTTTCTTAGTGATGTCGTAATCAGTTCCTGTAGTCAGTTTTTGGGTAGAATGTATGACTGGATAGGTTTCTTAACACATCCCAGGAGTTGGTTGGAATGAGAGCAAGTTAGTGTGGGGCCCTATGGAGGGAAGCTTCTGGCAAACAAAGTAAGTAGCACCACAGGGAGGTGGCCCTGGCCTAAGGGTAAAGACAGGAGGTTTAGAAAGAGCTGCTCTCTTCCTTCCAGGGCTTGACCTTGTGAGGCATCAAAGTACTTGTTAGGCAAAGCCCAGGAGAGGTTTATAGGAGTTTCCAGTGATTTTGGTTTTCAAAGTGAGTGTCAGAGCAGCAGCTTCTTTTACTTTTAAATGTTGTGGCTATCTGGAAATAAGTGAATATTTGGAATTGTTCTAATAGCTCAGCCCATTAAGTGTGACAGGCTACCTGGCCAGTTGAAGAGAGACCTCAATTGATATTCTGAGTGACAAGTAAAATTCCAACTAGAAGTCCTGTTTCCTACCAGGGTATTTAGAACATTTGCTTTGTAAAATTTTTCTTATATCAGGCTTGTGTTAGAGACATGTTTGTGGTGAGTCAGATGATCACTTAAACCTTACCCATCCCATTTGCTGTGGTTCATTGTGGAAGAAGTGCCAAGGCTCTGACTTCCTCTTGTTGGTCTCACTGAATTGCCGAGAATCAAGTAATTTAGCTTCTTACTGGCCTTGGGTTATCTAGTAGATAACTGCAACTGTGTCCTTGTTTTTCTTTATTGGAGAACTTGGTGTTTTTGCTAATTTTAATTACCCGGAGAAGATAACATTAGAATGAACAGTGTTTTCTAGTTGACAGCTAATATAGGGGCAGAAAAATAAAAGCATGAAACTGGAAGTAATTTTTTTCATGTGAGCTCTCCTGCAAGAGGTTCTGAAAGTAGGTGCTAGGAGACATTTATGTGTGAGCATCTTGGCATTTAGCAACTGTTGTCTGCCATCAACTTAAAAAGACTTATTTTTCCAAAGGAAAATGTTTTAATTTTCCATTCTCTATAAAGTAAAATATCTGTTTCAGAGTCTAACTTGGACCTTTTTTCTTTCCCCCCAGGAAAATATATTGTGTTCTTCTTTTACCCTCTTGACTTTACCTTTGTGTGCCCCACGGAGATCATTGCTTTCAGTGATAGGGCAGAAGAATTTAAGAAACTGAACTGCCAAGTGATTGGTGCTTCCGTGGATTCTCACTTCTGTCACCTGGCATGGTAAATCTCTTGGTCTATTTGGCATGTGGATTTTTTAACGAAACAGCAACTGAGACTGGGAGGCTTTGGCCATAGACTTTTTTAAGTATTGGCTTCTTGCCCTTTGTGGAAGGGAGTGCAGAGGCTCTGACTTCCTGTTAATTTCTTATTACCTGGCAGCAGAACAGCAGTAGCATGAGTTGTAGCTGAGTACACCTTGATGACCTAACTGTCCTCAGCCATTCACTTTACTGCTGGAAAAAGTGACGTTTTTTGGGGAATTGTGATTAGGAATGTTGGGAAGGTGGAAGGTATAGATATAGTTAATGTATTGGCTACACAATACATGAATGTGACTTGTATGTGTGCCTTTTGCTTGTAGGATCAACACACCCAAGAAACAAGGAGGACTGGGACCCATGAACATTCCCTTGGTCTCAGACCCCAAGCGCACCATTGCTCAGGACTATGGGGTTTTAAAGGCTGATGAAGGCATCTCATTCAGGTATATGCTTTCACAGGGACTGATACTCATCAAGAAAATAATCTGATTGGCTGTGAGGACCTTATATTTGGAGAATGGTAGAGCCCTGATCTTTAGGGACTTCTTTCTTATTTATTTTTTTGCCAGTTTTATCGAGAAATAATTAACATATATCACTGTATTAAGTTGAAGATGTACAGTGTGGTAATCTCGTTTTCTTTTTTTACTTTTCTTTTTCAATTAGAATTGACATTCAGGATTATATTAGTTTCAGGTGTCATTTTTTATGCAGCGTGCTCCTCACTAAGGGCAAGGCCTCTGTGTAAGTCTGGAAGACCAGCCTATTTCCAGTGCATCTCTATTCTAACAATAGAGAATTTTTAAAATTGTACTGTCTCTTCTTCAAGCCATCAATCTCTTCTTTCCAGGGGCCTTTTTATCATTGATGATAAAGGTATCCTTCGGCAAATCACCGTAAATGATCTCCCTGTTGGTCGCTCTGTGGATGAGACTCTGAGACTAGTTCAGGCCTTCCAGTTCACTGACAAACATGGGGAAGGTAAGCCAATCTGCCTGGCAAAATGACAACAGAATGGTGGTGGTGTGGGGGAGATGGTAGGGACAAAGTCTGCCAGACAAAGAAGGTGATTATGTCTCTTCAAGGAATTGGAAATCTGGATTATAGGGGGTTTTAGGGGTTGGGTAATGAAAAAGCTTGGGGAGACTATAAAGGCTTTTGGTTCCAACTGCATATTCCCAGCCTCTGCTCTACTTATTTAGAATCACTCACTGCTGCAGATTTAACTAAGGAGTGTAGGAGGATCTCATAGGTGTATAAGGGAGAAATGAAAGGTTGAGAATCACATCTAGAGATAAAACATGTCATTCTTAACAAGTGTTTATTGGGAGAAGAATTAATCCCTGTAGTTCATATTTGTTTTGTTGGGGCTTTAAAAAAATATATGACCCAGTTCTGAAATTTAGAAAATAAGACCAAGACAACTTACCCAAGATAAGAGGCAGATACAGTTAATACATTTCTACCTTTTTAAAATGTATTCTGTTGTACAGTGTGATGGTTTTAGTTGTAAGAATTTTATAGTCACCAAATACCAAATTATGTGTTTAATGTAAAACATTTTTTAAGGAGGAAAGGTTAGGGCATTAGGGTTTCAGATGAAGTATCAAGGTTCTTCATAGAAGTTTCAGGATCAAAGATTTTTGTGAGTTTGACCTTTTAAAATCTAATTATGACTGAGCAGATTCAGCTTAAGGTTTTCATTTAGCATTTGCTAGAGTGTAGGCCCTTCTTTTCCTATTGCTTCAGCACTAATACTTCTGTCCTTAAATATTCTCATTGAAGTGTTATGATAAAGTACTGAAATAATAGATCCCAGCTTTTGAATTCGTTGGGCTGTAGCTTTTATATTCCCCTTACCTTTCCCCCTAAAGTTTAGTTGTTGCTGGAATGGGACAATCTTATGCCACCTAAGAGTTTAGTTTTAAGGACTCAGCTTCTGAGGTTGCAGGTGTTGGATATGTGGGGGAAGAGGATCTTGGGAACCCCCACCCCCAAGCTTAATGTAATTGAGGACAAGATAGTTGTGATTAATTGCTATTAATATCAAATCAAGGGCACAGGTGAACTTGGACAAATTGCTTACTACATTTCAGTTTTTTTCTTTAGAAGTAGTTCAGACTAGCTTTCTAAGGCTCATTCAGCTCTCATCTTATGATTTAAAGAAGATGGAAGTTGTTAATCTAGATTAGTGGTGTCAAAGGGGACACCAAAGTGCTACCTTGGTTAGAGTAGAATAGAAATCAGTGAGCATGGATACCACAAGGTGCCATTGCAGAAGCTTGTTATTAGGGAGTGGATTGAAGGAGCAGAGCTGAGACTGCCCCCTGGTGAGGCATGAAGTTCACAAAGACAGGAGAGGTGGCAAAATTTGCCTGTTACTGGATTTTCTGGTGAAGGACCTTGCATATATACTAGACTCATGAACCCTAGCTTTCATGACTGTGAAGCTTGCTGCTTCAGACTCATGGTCTCTCTGCTTCCCATTCAATTAGAAATGGCACAGATTTCTGGCTTATAATAAGATAGTTAGCATTTGAAAGCCTATGAATACCCAAGTACTCAATGTAGGAAATATTACATGTATTTATTTGACAAGTAACTGTTTATTTTTTTTTCTATTGGGATATAATTGACACATTTCAGGTGTAAAACATAATTTGTATTTCCTACATTCTTATTTTTATTTTTAAAAAATTTTGATTATGGTGACATTGGTAAACGAAATCCAGTGAGTTTCAGGTGCACAATTCAACAGTAAGCTATATATATATATTGCATTGTGAGTTCACTGCCCATAGTTAAATTTCTTTGTCATCACATATTTGACCCCTTTTACTCCATCTACCTACCCTCTCCCTCCCTTACGCTCTGGTAACCACTAGTCTATTGTCTATGTCCATGAGTCTGTTAACTTCATAACTTTTCAAGGACCAATAAACCAGTACTTTAAACGCAGTACTTATAGTAAATGTTGGAATCCAAATTAAAGGCCTTCCTTTTCTTAGGTAATTGAAATGTTGAAAAAGTCCTGTTTAGGGTCTTCTGTTTTGGGGCCTTCTATATTGGGGAAGTTCTCTTTAACTGAGATTACCATGACTGGTGTCATTTTCTTCTTGGAGAGTCATGGTATTTAAGCATTTGGGAGCTGGTTTATGTGGGACTCAAGTCAGTTCTGCTGGACTCCATGTTGATTTTGAAAAACCAACACTGTTGGATATGAGTTAAATATCCAAGTGTGGATCTTTCTGTCCTGTCACTAATTACTGGTGTGGTCTTAAGTGCCATGAGGCTTTTGTGCCTAAGAAATTAAGTTGGCATGGTCTTTTCTGGTTTGTTTTTCCTTCTTGTCATTGTAATTGGGCTTTTTTTCTAAAGATTTATATTTTCTTTCTAGACAATATTTTTGGTTTCCTGCTAGCACCTACTGCCAAACTTTGGCTCTCTTTGGCCTGGTCTTTGCTTTTGTGCTGCTCTTTGTTCTCTGCAGCTTGTTTATGCTTAGTGACCTGTGTTTTAACCCCTTGGTGCCACTAAACAATAACTGTTAACAATCAAATGGGGGTTTCAGGAAAGTAATAGCAGCTGGATCTGCCATTTAGCACTTGTTCCATCCATACCTTGTTTTTTGAGAGCTGGATTGAGGCTATGATATCCTTGAACTAAGAGGTAAAAGGGTCTTCCCCTCACTTTTTTCCTCTGTTCTTTGGTCTCTCAGAAGACAACAGTAAACAAAAGTGGAAAATAGCAATTGGTTCCCTTGCCTCACTTTCCTCAAGTTAGCGCAAGAAGCATTGTTAGCTCAGGATTATAGGAAAAGGTTGAAGGCTATGCTTTCTGCATGTGCGTGAAAGATTCAAACTCAGATCTTTTGCTTATCAAAGGCTTAAAAGGCAGACTGAGTAAAACATGCAGGGGCCTTCTGTGGACATACTGTCCCTTTGTCAGACTATCCAGTTTGGCAGAGTTAAAGAATACTGAGGAAGAAACAGCTTAGTGTTACAGGTTTACACAGTCCTGGCCTGGTCATTTATTTAGCTTTTTTTCTTTGGTATAGGGACATATTATTGAAGTTTTTTAAAATCAATTTTTATTGTGGTTTTATATATATAACAATTTGGCACTTTAAGTGTACAGTTTAGTGGTATTAATTATAGTCTGTGTTGTACATTACCACTATTTCCTGAACTTTTTCATCACCCCAAATAGGCTTTAACCATTAAGCAATAACTCCCCATTCCCTCCTTCTAACCCTTGGTCACTGTATTTAGTGTCTATGAATTTGGCTATTCTAGGTATTTCATGTAATTGAAATTATGAAATATTTCCATTTTGTCTGGTTTCTTTAGCATATTGTCAAGGTTCATCTGTTTTTGTAGCATATACCAGAACCTCATTATTAAGGCTGAATAATTATTCCAGTGTGTGTATACTACATTTTGTGTATCCATCCATATCTGGAATACAGGGTTGTTTCTACCTTTTAGCTGTTGTGACTTAATGCTGCTAAAATGGTGAACAGGTGTCTGAGTCATTGTTTTTTAGTTACTTTGAGTATATGCATAGGAGTGGAATTGCCAGGTCATGTGGTAATTCTCTTAAGCTTCTTGAAGAATTGCCAAATTTTTCCATTGCAGTTGCACCATTTTACATTACTACCAGCATATAATAACAAGGGTTTTCCACATCCTTATCGACAACCTTTAAAAAAAAAAGTTATACTTAATGTAAACCACCTTAGTGGATTTGGTATCTAAATGTGGTTTTGATTTGCATTTCTCTAATGACTGGTGATGCTACTAAGTACATTTCCATGTGCATATTTATCACTTGTGTATCTTTGGGAAATATGTATCTAAATGTGTATCTATTAACTCCTTTGCCCATTTTTGAATTGTTATCTTTTCTCAAATTTTGGGAATTTTTTATATATTTTAATCCCTTATCAGATATGATTCATAAATATTTTCTCCTGTGAGGTGCCTTCACTCTCAAGTATCCTTTGGTCTTGTTCTTATTTGATTATTTAATTTTTTTTATTGTACTTTCAACATTATATCCAAGAATAAATTTCAAATCCAAGGTTACAGAGTTTTACTCCCGTTTTCTCTAGGGTTTATGGTTTTAGTTACTAAATTTAGGTCATTGTACCATTTTGAGTTAATTTTCTGTAAGTTAGGGTCCAGTTTCATTTTTTTTGCATGTGGAAATCCAGCTGTCCCAGTACCATTTTTTGAAGAGCATTTAACTTTAAAAAAAGATGTATTTGAGGCATACATATAATTATAGAGTATGAAAACTCATTTACCTACTATGTACTATTAACAAATCTTGCCATACGTGCTTTAGATAGATTTTTAGAACAAAGCATACGGTTGAAGCTGTTGGTTAATTTCTTTAAATTTCAGGTGCTGGATGAATAAATTAGATATAATAGTATTATGGCTGTGGCAAGGATTAAATTGCTTGTTGTTAAACTGTTAGCCCTGTACTAAAAGGCTCAGTGATCTTAGACATACTATGAGTTAAGCTTTCTGATGCTTGAATGTTCAGGCTCTATAGGGCTCAGATTTGGTTTTGAGGCATCCATTTGTCCATGGGAAGAGGGTAGAGTTCACCATTGAGCAGGTTATTAATTACTGATACCTTTCTCTTGCAGTGTGCCCAGCTGGCTGGAAGCCTGGCAGTGATACCATCAAGCCCGATGTCCAGAAGAGCAAAGAATATTTCTCTAAGCAGAAATGAGTGCTGGGCCATTTTAGGATCAGGCTGCAGTGGACAGTCATGAGAACAAAACTTCTCTTGTACTATTGTCATACTTAAAACACAAGATCTTAGACTTAGCCTAGATGTGGTATGGGACAGGACTGGCCTTTACAGAGGTTGGGGAGGCCAGCCTTTATTCTTCTTAGGGAAATGGCCTGAACTTTGTTATGGGGCAGGCCAACAGATGTGTATAGTAGTGGGGCATTACTTTTGACCTTTTGTAGTTTCTATTAAACTGGAACTGAGACCTTGTTGTTTCTTCATTTTATGGGTCCTTTGAATTTACTCTACTTTCCTTCCTTAGGGAAAAATGAGAGCCGCCTTAGAATCAAGAAATAGAGGGGAAATGCAAGTAGACATGGGTGATGGAACTGAACCAGGGTGTTATCTGGGAAGAAGAGCAAGACCTGCTATAGTGTTCGCCAAGGCTATGTTGTAGGTTAAGGCCCCAGCAACATTGATCACTTGGGCATTTATCCTTTACACTGTTGGGAAGGCTGCATGAGAGCTTGAAGCTTAGCTTCTCATAAAAGCCCTGGTACTGGCTATAAATGGTCAGAATTAGAAGGGGCTCTGTACCTTGTAACTGATAGGGGGAGGGGGAAACAAAAACAGGACAGGTGTTTGTAGGGTAGGGCTTTTGGTATCAGCCACAGGGCTGAGCACTTCTCTGCTTCCCTGGGTTCTAGCCTTGATTTGAGGGTAGTCCTTATTTGGTCCTCATTCATCATATTGTCCTGAGGGAGGTAGGTTGGGGTGGGGGTAGAGAAGTGGTTTCTGCCTGGATCAAGGTAGGACAGATGCAGAAATGAGGCTCCAGTGTATCAGTGCCCTTTCAGATACTTGTCTTTATCAGCTACCCCATCCTACATATCCCTTCAGTGTTCAGATAGACCTGTCAGCAGCAGTACAGGACTCCCACAACATGTCCAGTGACAGCTGACATTGCTTACTATGTTAGGCACATTCAGAAATGCTTTACATATATTTAGTATTCACCCCACAACACAGGCATTTAAATCATTACTAGGGGATGGTTTCCCCTTAGATCCTGTGACAAGTAGCATCTTTGAACAATACAGGAAAATGTTAAGTCAGTAATTTCATATTCCAAAGTGTAGGGTTTCTACATCTGTCTTGGTCTTTTTTTTTTTCTTCTACTGAAATTTAGTTGACATCAGTTGCCTTGGTCTTTGCTTATCTTGACTAACCTCTAAAGCCTTAATTGAATATCTCTATTATAACTTACCAAAATAACACCTAAAACCTCTTTCCAAATCCAAGTCCTAGCAAGTGCCATTGTAAATAGGGATCCCACAGAGAAGGAAAGTTATCAAGGGCCAGGGGATTCAGGTGGTGAGACGCTGGGGCTGAGCCAGTACCTTACTCTGCTGGGATTCTGAGGCTTCTTGGGTATGAGAGTGGTAAAGAGAAGCTCGGGGGATACAGAGCTAGGCTTCTCTGAGCATTGGTTCAAGCCTAACAAGGCCAAGCGTTGGGCAGGTGGAGTGGAAAAATAGGCCTTCTGCTCTTCAGAGTAGCGTTCCTGGGGTGTTACAATATCCCGGTAAGTCCAGTCACGCCAATGGAAATTAAAACCTTCGAGCAGGGTGATTCGGTCAGTTCTTGCTGGTACACAGTCAAGGGGTTTAGTGGGTTGCAGATCTGGCACCTCTGTTCCTGGAAGCAGTACCACCCCACGGATGGCAAACCAGCCCCCAAATCGAGGATGTATGCATACACCTGATATGTGCTGGAGAGAGGGTAAAGGAAAGCAAAGTCATGGATGTTGCTTTGGTACCAAGTTCACCTACCATCACTGCAAACTAAGCTTGTTCACTTATTTCTTGACAATCAACTGACTCCTCTCTCGTGGTTGGGTTCCCTCATTCCTTCTGGACAACTCTTCATGATTTCACTCTGGCCATAAGGGTTTCTTTAGAGTCTCAACTTCCAGTCTCACCATTCATCTAATCTCTGCTCTGCTCCTCTATCCTGTAACAGTTTTATGAACAGACTAGGTTCTCTGACCTGATGTGTCCCCAGGTAGACTCCAGAAAGCATGTGGGGCAGGGCACACCTTTGTCTTGGATTATATCTGTAAACTCCTTTACCCATGGGATGTGGAGGAATGTGGGACCTAGTATCTTGAGGGGCCTTCACCATTTTCTCTTTAATCTGTAGTCATTTACACTTGCTCTCTGACCTGGGTCCCCCAAGGATCAGCCTCCACATCTTGTCGTTGGTAGTAGTAAGCAGCCCCTGCCACATGGGCTGCTGTCTGGGCCAGAATCTTGGGGCGCCGGTTGGGGTGTACTTCGTAGTCAGCAATGACTTCCATCTGCAGTTCTGGGAGGGTCTGGGATAGAGGAAAAAATGGATGCTGCTTTTAGCATAAGAGGAATCTTGACCTTGTCCTAGAGAGCCCTAATTTGTTTTAACATGGTCTTGTCCTTAGAAGTCATGTTTGAAGGGAAAACATGACCTTGGGGTGGGGGACTTCAGTGTGACAAAAACTATTCTGTTGAGGAGGACCCATGTTTGAAGAGAAATAACAATTTTGCTCAGAAATATCCATTTTGAAGGGTGACTTGGCTCTGTCCTCCATAGTCCCAGTGTAGAATAAGACATGGCTCAACTTTGTGGGTAGCAGGGGAGAGAGGAGGGAGGGGAGCGAGAGAGAGAGAGAGAGAGAGAGAGAGAGAGAGAGAGAGAGAGAGAGAGAGAGAGAGAGAGAGAGTGTGAGTGTGTGTGTGTGTGTGTGTGGTGCCAGAATATTTTGTCCTCAAATGGCCCCAAAGTCATCATAAAGCTTCCAGTCTAAGGCAACGACAGGTTGGAGATGTCTGGGGGATGCTGGGCTTATTCTTATTTCACTTGGAGGCCAAGGGAAGTCTGGTTTGAAGTTCAGATAGTTGCCCATAAGTATAGGGTGAGTAAGATTGATGTCAGATCTGGGGGCTACTAGAGGAAAGTGGCCAGACCTGGGTTAAGATGGCAGAATGGGGAGATCTCACAATGTAAGGCTGGCTTTAGGATATCCGACCTGGAAAGTGGCTCCTAGCACTAGGTAGGTCTAGGTCCTGCACTGAGCCTGGAGGAGCTGGAAGCAGTTGCGAGTTTGGAAGCTGGGGGATGATATGAGCCTTGCTCACCTCTCTAATGCGGCTTAGGTGGTAGGCCACACACTGGTCTACAGGGTCAGTCAGTGGTTGGAGGTGGCAGCTCCGCAGGAAGGGCTTGAGGGCCTGATCAAACATGGCAGGTGTGCTGAGTACCAGGAAGGCCAGTGTGGGTCCTGGTAGAGGCAGATGGAAGGCCGGAGGCAGGAGTGCATTGTACCATGCCACCTGGAATAGAGAAAATTCATACCTTAGATACCTTAGCTTGGCATTCAAGGCCTCATGTATCTCACCCCAGCCTCCATCTCATTAATTCAATCATTGAATTTCTTGATGCTGTGTGATGTGTGTTAAAGGGGGATTTGTCTACATTTGACAGGGAGTTTAGAGAGACAGAATTCATGGCCAAAAATTGATTGTACTATGATTAGTGCAATGATGGGGCTAGATACAGTTTTCTTAAGAAACGCTTCTTGGAAGCTGAGTCTTTAAGGCTGGGAAGGAAGATGAGAGGCTGATGTGAGGAGGGAGAAGCTGGTGTGTATTCTAAATAGCAGTGACAGCACAAAGATAGGTAAAAAGTACAGGGCATATCTGGAGAATAGCAAATTATCTAATTTGATAGAAGTGAAGAGTCTGTAGAGGGGAGCAAAGGGAGAGAAGGCTGGAGAGATCAGTAGAAGTGAGATTGTGACTGGCCTTGAATACCAATTTAAGGAATATGGATCTAATTTGGTGATAATGCAGGGCCATTGAAGTTTTAAGGTGTAAACTGACATCAGTTTTAGATCAATCTGGCTGCAGTGTGAAGGATGGATTGGAGGCAAATGACAGCATGGAGGTTATTGCAGCAACCCAAATGAGAAACAGTGGCCTGCATGAGAGCATAGATGGGTTGGATGGAAAGGATTGGATCTGGCAGATTCAGGAGAGATTCCTAAAGGTTTTGGTGGCTGATTGGATGTGGGTGTAGGGAGGTGAGAGAAGTAGGAGCCTAAAATGACTGGCAGGGCTGCAGATGGCTGTTTAGTACAATGGCTCCAACTTACCTGACCCACCAGATAGGCATCCTTACTCTCCCCCATACTTGTTATCCACCACCTCCATACCTGTACTCAAGCTGTTCTTGATATTTGGCATGTATATAACCTTGCTTCCTTCCAATTTATCTTTTTATATAAAGCTCCAAGTCCATTTTTTCCCCCCTGGGAAGTTCTCTCAAACTAGATCCAACCTACTTCTCCCAGCACTGCTGTGGGCCATTCACTGGAAGGGGTGGGAATAGGCTGTCTGTCTTTTAAGCATCAGGCAAAAGGCTCAAGCTTCACTTTAGCTTTGTATCCGATTATACAGCTCAGTGCAGGGGGCAACGGATAAGGAGGAATGGGCTTATGTAAACAAGAGTAAGTGGTGGTGCCACACTTCCCTGTCAGTAGGGTGCAGTTTCTATACTCAGCTCAGGGCTGGTGATTGGCAACCATCATGAATTATCCTTGCTGGTAGATGAAACAAACCAGGCAATCATTTGCTTGTTCGACACCAGGGATACCCTTTTCTCCTTATATGACATAAATCCTAGCCATGCAAACCTTCCAAGTCTTGCCCTTACCTAACTGAGCTTCCAAAGTGACTCTGGCCCCACGTGTCCCTTTCTTCCTGTAAATTATGTAGGTGACAGAACTATAAGGTTACTGGATCATATGGTGTCTCCCATTCATCAAACCGGCATTAGATGCGGGTAAAAGGACAAATGTGCGACAGCTCCTCTAACCCAAGCCCCCAGCTGACATCTTTCCCGGTAGTTAGACGGACACGCGAATAGAGGAGCTCGGGAAAGATCACGAGGCCTCCAGGCCTCACGCCTGTAGCACCGAGGCCAATCATCCACCTCATCCTAGCAGCGAAGGAGAGAGAAACCAACCTGGAAGGGGTAAACCTCGAAGCCAAAAGGGCACAACGTGTCTTCAATCTTCTGTTTTAGCTCTGCGACTTGCGGCTCCATACTGCACGCTACGCGCTGAGCTTGGAGGGAAATGGAGTCTCGAGGGTAACCTAGACCGTTAAGTTTCAAGATAGCTTGGACTTCATTTCCCAAGAACTTCTGGGCTCAGCTGCGAAACGCCTTTGACTCTGCGCGTTGCATTTTGGGATATGTAGTTCGTTTGGTCCTTAGTAACAACCACTACAGAATTAGAAAGACTCGGTTTCCCAGCAAGTTCCACGTTGGAGGTGTGAGTGAACGTATCGCCACCAGGGAAACGTAGTTCCGCAGCCTCCATCACCGGTTGTCTCTGCGAGAGGCGGACTCAGTTTCCCAAATGGCGCTGCGGCAGCCAGTCCGAAGTCATACTTTCCCGGCCCACTGGTGGGTTTGAACCCGGAGGCGGCAGAAGTAGCTAGCACAGGTTCGGTGTGATGGCGCCGGTGTCCTGTTTTGGGGAGGTCTCGACCAAGATTCGGCATCTTCAACTCCCACCTGATATATGCTTATCAGGGTATCCCGCTTTTCCCTCAGTTCCCTAAGAACGCCTCTCCCCTGACTTGTCCCACAGGCGCATTTTTGGTTTGATATTGCATCCCTACCCTTATTTTTCCCTCTTTCGATCTGATATAGCCTCTCCTGGACTGTGCATCGGTTGTCTCGGCTGGGAGAGCAAGGACACAAGACGCCTGGGAGCCAGACCCCTGCCGCAAGTTATGAGGAGGAACTTGAGTTGGTCTGAGCAGCTCGATGAGCTTCTCAATGCTACGGATGGAAATATGGCCAGGATTAAGGTAAGGGGACGCATGAGGGCTCCCGGTTTGGGAGTGTGGGATAAACGACTCTTAGAAAGATTTTATTGACATATACTTGTTTCTTCTGTAGCAGCGATTGTTTCCTCTTGGCGTCTCTGCTGCAGGTAAGTGTTGTCCGTTTTCCTACCCGCGGCACCGCCCCCTTCCCCGTCCCATCCCTTTTTTCTCTCTCCAGGATCTTCCTTTTCCAGTGCCTATACCATCCACCGTTCCTTCCAAGTGTCCAACTAGTTCCTTTTCTGAAAAAACATCGGTTTTCTCCCCACAGAGGTCTTGCACTTGTCCCTTCCTTATTCCCTCAGCAGGAGACCTGACTGGGACCTGGATTTCCCCTCATCACTTGCCTCCCCAGTCAGGAGTCCAAGCTCAACAGCCTTGGGCTGTAGAGACTCCTTTTGTCCCAGAGAGGCTGAGCTGGGCTGAGGCCCATAGTACATCTTCTCTCTGGGATGAAGTTACTATTCTCAGATCCCAGCTTCGATCCCAGGCTCAGGTGAGGCTTGAGATCCTAGATGTGTATATGTAGTGTTTGTGTGAGATGAGGATACTGGGGGTTGGGGAAGTCTCTTACACAGTAGCTCATGTGGTTTTCTGCCTGGGTAGGTGATTGGGGCACTGAAGCAGGCTGTGCAGGGCCTGCTGGAAGAGCGAGATCAGCAGAAATACCAAATCTATGCCCTGGAAGGTATCTGCCTAGTTCTTTTCTTCATATATACAGCTTCATGTATGCACACAATTTTGTTGCACACTTGTTATGTGTGCACTTATGTCTTGATTCTCAAGTGGAGTCTTAAGTGAAACCCTTAGAGGGGCTGACCCCCAACTTGTCCCATTATAGCATCACTAAGGTTGCTGCAGGGGGGCCCAGAGCAGAGGGCTCTTCTGGAGCAACGCTTGGAGGGGCTGAGAAGGGAACTGCAGGGCCTTCGAGGCCAGGTGCAGGAACAAGCCCAAGCCCAAATACAAACAGGACCACGAAAGTGCAGTGCTGCCAGTGGCCTTCACCTAGACCTGCAGAATGAGTAAGTGATGGGCAAGACCTCTCCTTCTTCAAGCCTCTGAAATTCTGGTACTTTGGTAGCTTTCTGTGGGCTTGTTGATTGAGTTTAGAATGACATTCCTGTCATCCCTGCAGGAGACAACTGCTTTGGGAGGAGTCAGAGATTCTGAGGGAGGAACTGAAGTTGCTGCGGGACCAGCTAAGTGAGTAAAAGATTAGGGGGAGGATATGAGTTCACCTGTCCCTTTTTCTGGAAAGCCTTCTTGTTCTTCCAATAAGTGGCCATGGCTCTGAGTGCTTGAGCTACTCAGAAGTCTGGCCGAGTATTTTGTCTTGCCTCCAAAGGTGTGAGTCTACTTTCCCCAGCCAGCTTGGAAGCTTCCTATCAGCTGGGCCAGAATGCCTCTCTCAGTTTTCAGCACAAGACTGGGCACAGGGCAAGGAGAGGGAGGAAAGAAGCTGGAGAAGAGCGTTTTTACATTTTCTTTCATGTGCAGGCCAGCACCAGGAGCTGCTGCTGAAACAGATCGCTGAGGGGCGGCAAGCTCAGATCCGCAGCTGGAAGGTAGGACCAGCATTTGACCTATGTCTTCATATCCTCCTGTGAAGGCCTCTTCTTTCTGTCTGCCCTGTTCTGCAGGCAGGCCAGAGGACTCTCTCCCATTCCTGTCTCTTTTTTCTTCCCTCTGATGATACAACCTCCCTCTAAAGTTCTTCTTTCCAAGGCCTCTGTTCCAGGCCTTGAGAATCTGTCCTTGCCTACTTGAGGATTCCAAGTGTGCTGAAGAGGCCAATCATGGGGAAGGAGGATTCTCTTGGAGAGGGAGAGATTTAGTTCTACCTGGGACCTTGGTATGGCAGATGTTGGACCAGCTGCAGAGTGGCCAGGAGAGCAAGGAAGCTACCAGAACAGAGGTCCAGGATGCCCAGCAAGAGCATGACCTTCTCAGGTTAGGGGGTATGGGTACCTGTGGCAGTGGAAGGGATTTGTCTCACAGAGGGCAGGTATTGGGGACCAGAGTTCCACTATCCTAGGTATGATCTGGATCAGTAGGGTCAGTGTGAGTATCTGGGTTACAGCATATAAGGTCAGTACTGGGTATTCTTTACTTGATATAGTGTTACTGAGGTATCTTTATATGTCTGGAGAATAAAGGCAGTTCTGGCCTCAGGAAAGAGGACAATTCTGAGCTCCATTTTTGCCTCCGATTCTGTTTTCCTTTGCAGGACCTCCATTCACGTCCTCCAATCTAAGCTGCCGCAGGGTGCCACCTTCGCCATGTCTCTTTCTTCATCTAGCTCTGAAGTCAGTCTTCTGGACAGTAACAGTAGCTGGGAACTTTTAAGGAAGCTAGATGGGGGTAAGGACAGGGATCCCATTTCTGGGCTAGGCTGAATCTCTGAATGGGTGCCCAAATGCCAGGTGCCTGATTTTTTGGCACTGGATAGGATGAAGTCTCTGCTTCTTACTTTGCAAATCCATTGACTTCCATTGCTACTTATTCCAAGTCAGGCTTGTATGTCCCTTCACATCAGAAAGGCCCAGGGCCTAGTTCTATGTGTATAACAGTGTTTGCTGATGGTTTTGTCTCTCTTCTCTTTCTCTCTTCTTAGGTCTCCAGAAGAGTACCCTTTCTAACATGGAACACAGCAACTTTCAGCTCTAGGCCCAGAGCCTTGAGCAGGAGGACCTGTCCTTTGAGGGCCCCAAGATACTCCCGGGTGACCTGTAAGGACTTGTAACAGTAGTGAAATGAAGTCTTCTTTGCTCACCTTCCCATCCAAGGCCCAGGTTCTGGGCCCGTGCTGCTCTTTCTTGATCTAGCTGGTATATGCCCTCCCTACTGAGGCTTGTTACTGCCTGCCCATCCCTGCCCACTAACTGCAGTAAAATGGTTTAACTCTCCTTAGTGTGTTTTCTGTGAATCAGCACCCACATGGGATAGACTCAGCTGTACCTTTTCTTTCTCCTGTAACATGACTGCTTCCTGCCACCTCTCTCTCTGAAACCTATGTTCATAGACATTTTTGGTTGTACCTTCTAAGTTCAAGCCCTATGCTTAGTGGAACTTGCAAAGAGGTGGGAGTTCCCATTCTGGTGAGTAGAATGAGGTAGGACAATGCTCTGGGATAGTACTGCTGTGCGGATGCAGGGAGTATGAGACAATAGAAGGCTTCCTCTCCTCATCTTATAGTTTCTGCTCTTGAGACTCACTCCAGCCCTTCCACACCTCATCTTCAGCAGTCCTGAAACAAATTTATGATTCAATACTTATTCCTACTAGGAGTGATGCACTCTGATATTTCTTGTTATATTTTTAAAATGCTTGTGGCTATTGCTTTTGATCTTTCCACCATTTGGTTGCTGTCTGGAAAATATATTTTCCTCGGTAGACTAAGGGAAGCTTTAGTATCTTCGTACCTGGGCTTTGTATTCTAGATAGTGCAGTCCAGGATTTCCTTGGTAGCAACAGCATCTCACTGAGGTCTAATGAGGTCTCTTCCACTTCTAAATATAGCCAAAAGATAATGCCGTTCATCCACCAAGTGGATGTTTATTGAGCATAATACATACCAGTCCTGGTATCTTGAATGAGGTACATTCAAGGCCTTGACGTAACTAGCAGACAAGTCAGAAGAGTGGGCCTTTGACACCTGAACAGCTGTAAGGCAATCCTTGGTTCTTTCCCCTTAGCATTAGGGAGATTGCTGAAAGTGGAATGGTAGAGATTAGACTCTCATCAAACAAAACCCAAAAAACAAAAACTAAAACTTTCCATCAAGGCTCATCTTCCTGCTGAAACTGGTGAAAGGAACCCCTGTATTTTACATCTTTTACTGGGCAGGTGATACATCTGGCATGTTGGCATTATGCAATTCTACTTGCTACCAGGGCCCTACTTATTTATCAACTACTTTGCATCAAGCTTGTTGGAGACAGGTTTGCAAGAGTGCCAGAGCTCTAACAGCAGAAACATTAGCTATGTGGAACTGTCACCAGGTGGCAGCACATGACTTATTGCCAGAAGAATTATACGGAAAAGGCTTTGGGTGGAGGGGACTTGGCTAGGGTAATCTCTTTTTTTCCTTCAGAGATCATGTGAACTCATGAATTGTCCTAAAACAGTGTCCTGTTAGGGCTACTCTCTTGCTCAAGAAACTTTGATAGTTATTACAGCATCAAAAAGAAAGGACAAGTTTGATGTTGAAGCCCAAATCACATTTAACCTCTCTTTTCATTCTTATCTCCTACCATACATCTTCCTTAAACTGTATTGCCACCAGGAATGCACACCACCTATACTCCAACCATAGTAGTTCTCCATTAGCCATGCGGAATATGTTCCAAGACTTAAGTGGATGCCTGAAACCACAGATAGTACTGAACTCTATTATGTTTCTTCTTATACATACCCATAATAAAGTTTATTGTGCCTAACTTATAAATTAGGCACAGTAAGAGATTAACAACTAATAAAATAGAACAATTTTGATAATATGCTGTAATAAAAGTTATATGAATATGGTCACTCTCAAAATACCTTATTGTACTGTACTCACCCTTGTGATGTGAGATGATAAAATGCCTATGTGAAGAGATGAAGTGAGGTGAATGCGTTATTAGAACGCAAGTACTATGATATGAGGACAGTTGATCTCATAACCAAGATGACTACTAAGTGATTAACTGGTAGGTAGGTAGTTTATATAGCAGAGATACACTGGACAAAGGGATAATTCATATTCCAGGTGGGATGGAGCAGGACCATGTGAGATTTCATCATGCTACTCAGAATGGCTGCAATTTAAAATTATTGTTTATTTCTGGAATTTTCCATTTAATATTTTCGGACCACAGTTGACCAAGAGTAGTTGAAACAATTGAAACTGAGGATAAGGTGGACTACTCTATTCAGATCCCACTCATTTGTCAAGACCCTTGACAGCAGGTGTAGAAGACAAGTTTAAATATAAAGGAAAGGTGATCTCTAATCCCAGGGAATGCTGGTGTAGGAAGGTCCATATTCCACTGTTCCTTTGCCTGCTTTTCCCCTAGAAGCCCTAGTACTGTTCCAGTTTGCTCAGGCATGAGATTATGAGGAAACATGTGCCTATTGAACAGTTGAATAGGGTTTTTATTCTCTACCCAACTCTTTCAAAATCCTGTTTTCAAGACAGCTCGTGTTAACTCCTCCAAGAAGCCTTCACTGAAACTAATCTTAGTCTAGATAAATCTCTCCCTCAGCGTTTTGTTTAACCCTACCCCCCGCTGTTACTATCGCAACTCGGTTATACAGTAATTGTTTATGTATCAGTTTTCCCCTACACTCTACTGAGATCCTGCAGGACGCTGCGTTCATATGACATTTTCTTAAACAGAGACGATCCTTACTCAGCGTTATACCTTCACCAACCCAAAAGCCGCGCGAGTCTAATCCATTTTCTGTTGACTTTGTCAATTACCAGTCGCTTACATGTTTGGAGTTTTGATTGGCTCATTTTGTGTTTACTGTCCCGCCTCTGCGAGGCTCCTGGACTTGGGTCTTCCCAGGTGTATTCCCTCCGTCTTGGTTCCGCCTTTCCAACACACTGCTGCTTCTGTTTTTACCTCCACTTCCTTCCTATTGGTTCCCTGCGTCCTCCAGAGTTGGCGCCTAGGGCTGTTGATTGGCTTTTCTTGACGCCCATTGTGGCCAACCTCATACCACGTGGCGTTCCTGACGCTAATTGGGCAACTTTCCCAGTTCGTTTATCAAGGATTGGCTATTGATTGGCTGCTATGAGGGAGGGGCGTGTTTCCTCGGAGCCCCGCCCCCAGCTCCTCTGACGGGCTGGGCAGGCGTTTCAGTCGCTGGAGGCCGGGGAGCCCAGCGGATGTTCAATGTGTCCTCTCTGGCTCGCTGGCCAGATTATCCCCTTGGCCCCGCTAAACGGGCGCGGGGGAGTGGCCCCGACTGCGGGGCCATGGCAGTAGCCTTCTCGTCCGCCTCCACCGCTAGCTTCGCGGAAACGCCGGCTTCTGAGCGAGGGACACCCCAGCGCCTTCGCAGGCTAAGAGCCGCTGCCGCCTCCGAGCTGTGAGGGCTACTATGCTCCCTTTTGCCGCCGCCGCTTCCCCTTCCCGCTCGTGCAGATACCCCTCTGGCTGCTCAGTCCCGCCTCAGGTAACGCCAAGGGAGTGCATGGAGCACAAATCCGGGGCACCCTGGCCCGCGCGTGCGGCTGCTATTCCCGTCTCGGCTTTGGAGCATTGGCGCTCGGGTCTCTTGGTGCAGTCAGGACCCTGTCACTTCCCAGTGATGCTCCTCTCAGTGGCTGGGACACTTTTCCCCTTACTTTTTCATTTCCCTCAGGGACCTCCTATCCCCCACTTCCCGCCTCAGAGGCCGAGAACCCATTAGAAGTTGCTTCATATCAAGGACCTCTGGTCCCTGACTCCTCTCAGGGACTTTCCTCACTTCAGAGACTCAGGAATCCTTCATTTTCTCCGAGAACTGTTTATGAGACTTCTAACTCTATACTGAGAGCCTCCCTCATCTCAGTATACCCTCCTCCTTCAGAGAGCTGGATTCTTTTGCTTTATTTCCCTCTGACATACTCCTGCTCGAAAATATCCACTTCTCCCCTCAAAAGATACTTTCCTTCCCTCAAGCACTATTGTCTCCCTCTCTTTTTTTCTCCCTTGTCATCATCCCTTTTCTCCTCATCCTTTTTCTTTTTTCGTCCTCTGCGTTTTACGCTTTAAGATTCTGGACTAAGCCTGTGTTCAGATTTAGCTAGAAATGAAACTCCGGTTTTTCTGATTTAAAAACCTTTCATTTTATATCTCTGAGAAAACCTTGCTGAAAGATTTGGACTTTATTCTGTAGTTATGGAAAGCCATTGCAGGTTTTGTGAGCAGGAGTTTGGTATCATTGGTTATCTCTGGTGAAAACCGGAGAAAGAATTGAAAGTAAAGACAGTGTGGTGGCAGAAAGCCTAGGTAGGCAGGAAACTAGTGTGCTAATCCAGATCAAAGAGAATGAACTAGAATGGTGGTAGAAAAATGAAGAGAATGGCATGCAATTCCATGAGGTTTCACAATAGAGTTGTGAGAATTAGTGAGAATTTTCTTACTCGGCTTATAGGATAGATTAGTAGTGTAAATTGAAATAGGGAACAAAAAGAAGCAATTTTGAGGGAAAATAATGAATTTGGTTTTGGAAAGTTTATGAGATGTTTTCCAGATATTACTGTGGGTAGCTGGAAATTTTGCTCTGATAATTGGTTAGAAGGTTAGAACCGAATATGTAAATTCGAGGGATCAGCAGAGAATATATGCAGGATATATGAAGCCTTAGTATGGATATAATACTAAAAGAAGAGCTGTGGACATCATTGTTTGAAGGGTATTAGATACTGAGAAAGAAGTTAAAGGAATGGGACAGAAACTAGAACAGAATGGCATTATAATAGAAGCCAAAAGAAGAGTTTCATGAAGGATGAGGGTAACCATCAATGTCAGGTGTAGAATGAAGATTTGGAAGAAACCATTGAATTTAGCAATTAGGAGATTATTTGTTTCCTTTGAAAGATACTTTAGATGGTCTAATGGTAGCAGTGATGGTCATAGTCAGATCATGATTGAGGAGTAAATGGTAGGCAGTGAGTAAAACTACTCTTTTAACAAGTGAGGTTGTGAAGGGGAGCTGCTGAGTAGTGAAAAATATTTATTGAGAGTATATGCCAGATATGATAAAGATGCTTTATAAATCACAACAGGCTTGTGATTTAGGTATCATATCCTTATTTTCCAGTTGGGATGACTATAGGCAAAAATTTGAACCAAGGTCTGGCTAGCTCTGAAACCTATGGTACATATGACTTTTTTTTTTTTTTTCTAATGTGGGCGAAACAGTTTTGTAAGTTGAGGGGAAATTTTACCTAGCAAATATGTTGGGCATTTCATTCTTTGACACCAAAAGGATAGAAGTCAAGATGGTTAATGATGTGAAAGAAGGTAAGAAGGTGAAGGAGTTTGTCAGATGGTCTTATTTTCTTGATGTAATCAGTTATCTGTGAAGTCAATTATCTTTGGAGACTGAAGAAACTGTGATGGGTTTCTGATTTGAGTATTACGATTATGATCATGGAAATCTTCAATGTTCATCAAAATGAAATAGGAATGGATTAAGGAGTTAAAAAAAGATTGCTGACCACATTGAGAGCTCTGTTAAAATTAGAAATAATATATTTGTAATAGGGAATAGGAAATAAGAAGACAAACAGAAATGTGGTTGAAGACAGGTTTTCTAAGAAATACAGAATGAGAAAGCTGAGAGTTTAATATTTCAAGGTAAAAACAAAAAACAGAATGTAACTGTTTTAGTGCTTTTGAAGGGGAATGGAGGTGTAGGTTATTGAAGCAGTGGGAGGTTAAGGGGCTTTGAAGTAAGTTGAATATGTCATCAGTATGGATGCCATAGTTGCCTAGTATAAAAGTGGGAAATGGAATAGAAGGTATACTGGATCCTATAGGCGGGGCTGCTCAGGATTGAGTTGGAATTTCCTTGGCACTTCTTAGAAAGTAGTACTAGGTGGTATAGGTGTTTGTGTGTGAATTAATGTTAAGATCCTTAGATATTTGGTGCCCTGGATGTATGATGTATTAGTCTCATACAGATGTATATTTGAGATGGTCTCAAATAAATCCTTTGGCATATGATTAGACTGTTTAATTCTGTCTAAAAATCTATGTATTGGGAGGCTAGGCTAGGGACTCTCCACCCAAATATCCTCAATAACATTTTGTACTTATGTTAATTATAAACAGAAAACTATATATTTATATGTACTCCTTCCTTGTCATCTTTAGAGTAGGAAGCTGACTTGTTTTAATGCTTTTTTCCCTATGTGAAAGTGTTTATAGATGTTCTTAATGTCGTACACTTCATGAAAGTGTTGAGAGACATATTCTTAGTGTCATACAATTCATTGTTCTGCAGAATGAATGTTGTTTTGGAATTTGAAACTTGTGACAAGGGATTTTATAAGAATTTAATCTCCTTCCAATAAATGAAACCCAATAATTACATTGTATAGTATGGGTGATAGTGAATGTTTTGGACCAATAATGAGTATTATACTATTTTCCAAGTCATCATACGGAGGTGACTTCAGTGTGGTCTCACTTTGCCTATAATATTATTTTTGCTGAGCATTCAGAGGAAATCGTTGTTTCAGAGAAAAGCCACCTTGTAATAATTTTTAAGTCTTCCATTCCTGAAAATTTCAGAAAGTATGATACAAAGAAAAGCAATGGAAGTCATAATAAACTCTTATTATCAGCTAAATGTTTGTAGGCAAATTTCATGTCTTCTGTGAGCTTTTAAAAAAAATTGAATCTTTGAATAGGTAATGAATTCAAATAGCTAAATATTTGCATATGTATGTTTTATATAAAGAGTGGAAGTCTCACTCCTATGCCTACCCCATCCACCTAGTTCCATGCCCCCTCCCAACCACCTTTTTAGTTTCTTTATATACCTTTAGACTTTCTTTAGGCAAATACTTATAAATATGAATATATAATCTTATTTTCCCACTTTTCATGCAAGAATTAGCCTATGGTTCCCTATTGTTCTGCACCTTCTTACTCCCTCACTCTTACTGCTTTTTCACTTACTACTATATCTTGGAAACCTTTCCAGATCAGTATATAGAGAGCTTCTGCTTTCTTTCTTTTATTTAAACACTTGAGTAGTATTCAGTTGAATTGATGTATCATAATTTAACTATTTCCTTATTGTTAGACATTTGTGTTGCTTTTAGTCTTTTGATATTATAAGCAATTCTATAATGAAGACCTTTGAACACATGACATTTTTACATGTGTGCAAGGGTATTTATGGGATAAATTTCCAGAAAGTGGGATTTCTAAGTCAAAAGATACATGCATTTGAAACTATGAAATATATTGCCAAATAGCTTTGCTTTGTTGGATTGTTTCAATATACATTGCCTGTTAACTCACCAACATTAGCTGTATGATAGCTAATGCTTATTTGGTGCTTATTATGTGCCACATACATATATGTTTTATAAACATTACCTTGTTTAATCTTAATAACATCCTTTTGAGGTAGGTACTATTATTATCTTCATTTTTCAGGTGAATAATTGATGAATAGGAAATTTAAGTGACTTGTTGAAATCATGCAGCTACCAGGGCAGAATTTCAAACTAAGCACTTGGGCTCCACAATCAGTGTTGTTAATATTATGCTTTGATGTTGTCAAACTTGAATTTTAGACAATCTGATAGAGAAAAATGATACCTTAGAGTAATTAAAAAAATACGTTAAGGTTTAGCTTCTCTTTATATTGTTTGAGTCACTCATATTTCCTTTTCTGTAAACTTCCTGTTTAAATCCTTTACCTATTTTCTCTTGGGTCATAGGTCTCTCCTATTGATTTCTAGGTCTCTCTCTTTATATATGATGTACAAATATCACATATAAGATAATTTTTTTGTCTGTGGTATGTATTGCAAATATTGTCCCATTTTGATATTTGTCTGCTGTCTTATTTTATTCCCATGCAGAAATTTTAGATTTTTTTAAAGATTTTTTTTATATAGGCAAACTTCTCAATATTTTCCTTTATGGCTTTTGGATTTTGAGTCATAGTTAGAGAGACTTTTTCCATTTCAATCCTTAGTTTTTTAACCTATCCAACGAGAGAGAGCAAGAAAACAAAATTGCTGTAAAGGTCAAAGTGCTTTGTCAACTGTAAACTGTAAATCATTATACAAATGAAATATGGTGTTATTTATTAATTTGTCATATGTTGTTAGAGGCTGTCATCTCTTCTCTATTAAATGTAGTAGAATGACATAATTTTCTTCATGGGAAACCAGGGTGATATTGGTCTGTAGTCAGTATTTTCCTTGACAATTTGCATGAGATCTTTTTCAAAAGTAGTTACCGTGGAAATTCTCAGGTATTTTGTATACTTTAGTCTTATTTTTATTTATGCTTTAGTCTTATTGTTTTTTTGTATTAGATATATTAGAATCTGACTAAAAGTACTCAAAAATTGTTTTGCTCGCACACTTATTATGGTTCAGAATTTGCACATTATTTACTTTGGGTATTGTATTACTACTGATGGGTAGAAATTTGTAATTTGGAGGGACCCCTCACATTTTTTCTTGTGTGCGTGTGTGATTATAAACTTAATGCATGTTTATTAATGAAGAATTGGGAAACAGATGATTTTATTTTATATGAGAAATATTTGTTTATTAAAAGTGCATTATGAGGTAGAAGACAGGTCTAGCCTAAAACCAGTTAGTCATGTGGAAATGAGGTTATGTACCCCTAAGGATGAGGTGTGGGTTACAGCCTGGGAAGATGGAGAGCTGTAACCCCAGGGGAGGGAGAGATCTGCGGTATATTTGGGGGCCGGAAACAGATGATTTTAAAAGAGAAAATATAATTATTCAAATCTTTCCAAGATTCAAAGAGTTAATAGCCATTGTTAACATTTTGAACTATAGCTTCTCAGAATTATTTTTGTGTATGTGTCTGTATTGTCATCACCAGCTCTTTAGGGCCTGGCCCCTAGTAGGTGCTAAATAAATATTTGTTGACTGAATGAAAGAATGAATGTTTTTACATGGAGTGTATGGAATCTCAATGTCCTATTTTCTTTTTTCTCCACTGTAAATTTTGATTCATATAGTAGTATTAAAATTTGTATACCACATTTCATTTGGTAGTGAGTAAGTTCAAGTCTAAGCTCTCATGGAGCTCATAGTCCAGTGAAAGAGATAGATAAGCAACAATTAAAATATTGTGTGATAACTGTAATAACAGAGATTTATACAAGGCATTACCAAAGCACAGAAAAAGGAGATTGAGGGGTCAAGGAACACTTCCCACATGAGATGATTACTGGGAGAACCATGTAGAAATAGAAATGGTCAGGAAGAACATACTAGTATGGTGCCAGATGGGTACTAGACTTACACAGTGTTTGCTTTGTAAGATATATAAATGTCTAATCACTATGTTGTACATTTGAAACTAATATAATATTGTATATCAATTGTTCATTGAAAATGAACATAAAAAAATAGCATACCAGAGAGAAAGAATACTACATGCATAGGCATTGAAGTGTGAGCAGGGCTTTACAAACAGTTCTCTATGTTTAGAGTAGATTGTATCTGTGGGTAGAGGAATATAGATAGATGAGGCTGGAGATGTGGCTACAGGCCAAATAAGAAAGAGCTTTTGTGTCACACATGCGTTCTCAAAAGTTACTTGCCTTGGAGAATAGATTGGAAGAGATGTGAGAATGGAGATAGGAAGACCAAGAAGACATTGACTACAACAGCTGGCATGAAGTGAGATAGGAAGCTGAGATAGGAAGGGAAGGCTACACTTGCTAGGTGGGTTAAATATGGGGGATAATGATTAGGCCAGTTTTAGTAGAGCAAAGTCTTTGAATGCAAAACTATAAAAAGAATTTTATATGCAACAAATGTCATTGAGGATTTTTAATTGTCATGTGTATTATGTGAACTGTTAGAGGTTATAATTTCCTTCCTCCTGGGTAGTCTAAAATGATGTTGAAATCTTTCATGCTTATGAAATAGTAGAAATATTATCAAAGACAATTAATTGTATTTAAACAGGAGTGAAATTTTGAACTGAAAGATAACCCTTTATTTGAAAAGAAATATATTTATATAGTAAAGACCCATGAAAATAGGCATTGTGTGTAAATACCTTTTTAAATAGTTACATGTCTCTTTGGATTCTGGCATGGTAAACCTCTGGTTTTGTTGAGACTTCACAACAAGTTTAAGGAAATAACATTAAAAGCCCTGTTAAAGCTCCATAATTATATTAGTAAATACATTTTTAACTGGAACTGGAATTTTTTTCTGAACTTAGAAAACATTTCAAGGAAGCAAACTTATCAGAAGGTTAAAGAACTGCCAGGTAATATGCTGCAGTTAATATGTATTCAGTTTAATAACAACATCTTTTATATTTGTATTTCTGTATATTCATAACTAAATGTTTTAAGAAACTCAGTTTCAGTATACATTGATTGTGAAATTATGCACACTTTGCTACACTTATGTTGATAAATTGATATTTTGTTTTATAATTATAGAAGCAATATAACATTACAGAATGTTTAGAATAAGGGTAAAGACTAAATTATAATCCTTTAACCTCAAAATAACTTTGATATAATTCCTTTATTTTTTTTCACTTTGGTATAATTCTTTTATGTTTTTTCCAGTGCATACATTTATATAATTATAAATTATAATTTTTACATTCTTTTCTCCACTCTTTTTTCATTAATAGATATTATAAATTTTATTTCTTGTAGTCTAAGCTACTGTTTTGGAAAGAATGAAAGTTTTTTTTTTTTTAGTTCTGACTTTTTTATCTTCATTTTTTAAACAAAAGTAATGCATGATCATTATAAAAAACAACTTTATAGAAATGTATTCCATCCATGAAAAATGAGTGTCTCTTATAATCACCTCTTCCACAAGATGACAATTTAGTGTTCTATATGTATTTCTCTTAATTATTTTCTAGGCATATACTAATGTTTATCATTATTTTTAAAAAGATTGCACTATACATTCTATTTTGCAACTTGCTATTGTCATAGTGAAATTTGGCCATTTTTTTCCTGTTAATATGTATAGAATTTATCTCATTTTTTAATGTCCATATTAATATTAAATTTTATGGATGTGCTTCAATTTATTTAACCTATCCCTATCGATGGATGGACGTTTGGATTGTCTCTAGTTTTTTCCATTATTGACAGCATGTAAGTTAATATTCTTGTGTGCTAACGGTAACTGTCACTTTTAATAGCTATAAAATATTCCCTTTAGTGGAAATAATACATTTGAGAAAGACTGAATACAAAATATTTTCGTGAATATTTTTTGATAATACTTCATGTTATTTATTTTGTTTTCCTTTTTATTAAATTTCTTCGATTTTTAAAATGTAAACTGTAGAACAGTCTACCCTTACCCTAGGAACCTAATTTTTTCTTCTTGGTTGCTTTCTTTCCCACAGTCTCTGAAATAGCCTTCTAATGCACTTTATCAGAAAAAGAGGTGAGTTGTCTGTCTGACCTAAGCGATCATGTTCAGATCTCCTTAAAATCAAATAGGAAAATTTATCAAAAAAGATATTATCTTGAAAATTCATACATTCCCCTAGTATTTTAGTATTTAAGCTGATTTGAAGGGGTCCATTATCGGTTTATCCAGTGTTGTTTCATATTCTAGCATACAAAGTTATAGATGCATTTAGTATACTTAAAAGATCAGAAACTATGTTTTTTATATACAGATTATGGGAAAAAATAGTCCTACCCAATTCTGTTCTTGTTAGATGACATACACACACACACACACACACACACACACACACACACACACACACACATACATACACATACTGTGTACAGTTTTTGTGATTTTGTTTTAGAGGGGCTTTGACATATTTGGAGGACAATTAAGGATAAACTTTAAAGAAGGTAACCGAGAAGATCTTGATGCCACATTCCATGGGAAACCTGAAAGACTTGTATATATTTTCCCTGGGGGGACTGAAAAGCTATCATACAAGAAAAAAAAACAAGACTTAATTTGTCTGTACACTTGCAACATCCAGAACTAGGATTAAAGGTGGGTCGGGGGTGGGAGAGGAAAGGGAACTCATATTGGTTTTTGTGTGTCAGGCACTCTTCCTGGTGCTTCATGTATGCCTTTTTATCTTTTAATTCCTTAGTATTAAGAAATTAAAATGTATATATGTGATATAGTTAATATTTGTCTATTTTGTAGATAAGGGGAGAAGTTAAGTAACATGCCCAAGATCATTCAGCAACTAAGTTGGAATTAGAATTTTTAAAACTTGTCCTGCTTAATTTTATTCACATACATTTTAAATAATATATAACCACATATTATTTTAGAAGAATTACTTTTTCCCTGTTCTCATTTCATGAAATTTTATCCATCTTTATATGTTTTCAATCTCAGTATCTTCATCATCGCTATATCTTTTTTGAATTATCTTGCACAGTTAGCCATGGTATGTCCTCTGCTATAAGCTGTTTGAGATACAGCATTTTTTGAACATGTATATACTGCTTCATTAGAAATTTCATTCCAAGCAACAAGTACTCATTCATACAACATAAGATTAATTGGTTTTTCCATTTCTAGTGTTGGTGTTTGTGATTTCTATGCTGTATTCATTTGCTGGATTTTTTTTTTATTGACAAAAAGTTATCACATTTTGTTTCTGAAGACTTTTTTTATTATGAAAAATGTAATGAACATCCATTTATATATTACCCATATATAACAATAACATTTTGTAAAATTTGCTATATCTTTTTTCTGATGTATTTGAATGCAAATACATATTTCATCTCTATTTCTATGTGCACCTCCAAAAATAAGTCTTATACAATCTTAATATCATTATTACACTTAATAAAATTAATAATAATTTTCTATTATCTAATAGTAATCTTTATTAAAATTTCCCCAGTTGTGTTTTATAAAACTATTTTGTTCAAATCAGTGTTCAATCAAGTATCATTATTGTATTTAGTTGTTGTAACTCTTTTTAAAAAAATTATTTTAATTAGTTTTAAGTATATAGCACATTAGTTAGATATCTGTATAGTTCGTAAAATGGTTCCCCCAATTGTTCCCTCCCTCCCCCTAGCCAACGTATTAATGCTAATTGCATTCCCTATGTTGTACTACCCATCCCCGTGAGCATCCATCAGCTACTAATTTATACTTCTTTAACCCTTCACCCCATTCTCCCAGTCCCTCAAACCTCCCTCCTCTCTGTCCATCACCAAATTGTGAGTCTGTTTTTAATTAGTTTTTTTTTTTTATTCCTTAGATTTCTCATATGTGAAATCATATAGTGTTTAACTTTCTCTGTCTAACTTAAATACCTTCTAGGTCCATCAAAACATCTTTTTCCATTCCCTTCCTTTTAGTCTGTGTGTATCTTTTAATCTGAAGTGAGTCTCTTATAGGCAACATGTAAGGGTCTTGTTCTCCTTTCTATTCATTCACTCTATCTTTTAGTTGGAGCAATTAATTCTTTTCCATTTGAGGTACTCATTGATAGGAATGTAGTTTTACCATTCTTTATTTCTGTTTTTGATACATGTCTTTTCTTCTTAAAGAAGTCCCTCCAACATTTCCTGTAATACTGACTTGGTGGTGATAACTTTCTTTAGCTTATTTTTTGTCTGGGAAGCTCTTTATCTGTCCTTCAACTCTAAATGATAGCTTTGCTGGATAAATTATTCTTATTTGTAGATCTTAGGTCTTCATCCTGTCGAATATTTTTTGCCAAGGCCTTCTGTCCTTCATAGTTTCTTTTGAGAAATCAGCTGCCAGTCTTTTGGGTTTTCTCTTATAAGTAACTATCTATTTTTCTCTTGCTGCTTTTTAATATTCTTTCTTTGTATTTAACCTTTGTCATTTTAATTATGACGTGTCTTGGGCCTCTTTGGATCCCTGATTTTTGGAATTCTCTGAGCTTCCTAGGGTTTTATGTTCATTTCTTTCAACAGGTTTAGGGAAGTTTTCCATCATTATTTCTTCAAATAGCTGTTCAACATTTTGATTTTCTTCAGTTACACCGATCAAATGAATATTTGGAGCCTTAATAGTATCCCATATCCTCCTTAAATAATTTTTATAGTCTTGGCATCTTATCTCTTTCCATTTTGATTGTGTGTCCTTGACTTTCCCATCCTCTAGATAGGGCATTTGATCCTTTATTCACTTTGTTTATTCCATTTAATATACTTCTTACCTGAGATAATGTGTTCTTCATTTCAGACTGGTTTCCATCTCCATGTTTTTTTTATCTCTTTGTCGAAGTTCTCACTGCATTTATATCTTCACTTCCCAAAAGTTCATTGAACATCTTTATAACTAGTATTTTGAACTCTGCATTCGTTAGATAACTTGACTCCATTATATCTGGATCTCTGTTCTGTTCTCTCATATTGTTTCTGCTTCTTTGTCTTCCCATTTTGGCTGCCTTTCCATGTTGTTTCTATGTACTAAGCAAAGCTTCTAAGTCTCCAGTCTTATTAGTGTGCATTTGTGAAATAGGTGTCCAGTGGCCCAGTCCTGAGAGGGGTTCAGCTACAGGCCACATTTAGCCCCAGCCTGTCCACCTCTGGAGCCACCTGTTAAGATTCAGCAAGCAATCCACTGATGCTGTGCTTATAGTTACCTCAAAAGGCCACAGCAAAAACAGGCCTATTGCCTCCAGTGTGAGTCTAGGTGCTACTCAGCAAGAAGCACCTGATTTCCTTAGGATGTACCTGGATGTGGCTTGGGTGGGGCTGTGAGTTGAAGAAGGCGGACTTTCAGGGAATCCTCTGGGTAGAGCGACCTTTGTTATCCAGTTTGATGACATCACAGCTATGGCAGTGCCGCATCTGTGCACTGAGAGAGGGGAGGACTCAACAGAGAATAATGGATACCACTGGCACTTCTGTACAGAGCATGTGAGTCTCTCCTTGGCCCTCACTTTGACAATGTCTCCCTGTAAGTCCCTGATGCTCCCTGCACGCAGCTGAATTGGCACTGGCACTGGTGCTCAGAGTGAGCTGTCCGTCACTGCGAAAATCTGTTTGTGGACGCGGTCCCTTTAAAAGGCTTCTGCCACTGCCACAACCTCGGTCTTAGCCGCTAGAGAACGGGCAGCCCTGCGTCCTCATCTCCATCCTACGTTCTCCTGTTGCAGGGTGCTTTCTTGATTTGGTCACCAGAGGAATGAACAGAGCCTCTATTATCTATGCCATTTTTTTTCTTACTAGTTGTTGTAACTCTTAATTCTCCTTCAGAGTCAGAATTAAGTACTGTGCTTTTCCTATGTTTTTCTTTCCTTGGAATGACAAAGCTTTGTAACTTTCCAATAATAGAATTGCTGCTGGAGGTATTATGCAGTGGGTTTAGTAGGCTGACTCACTCTGACCTCTGTAGTGTCCTATCCAGGGAACACTTTCCTTCATATTATTTGATTACATTGTGGCATTTGATATGTTTGTCATTTCCACCTTTGGTTTGTGTGACGTTTTCTCTTGGTTTTATTCTTAACCTGTTGTTTCTTTTTTATCCTGTATGTTGTTGTTCCCTTGGCTTCTTATCTGATCTCATCTAAGGACATAATGAAGGAGACTGGGCTTTGGCACACAGTAGCAACTCATTAAATATTACCTATTACTCATATTCTTTGGGAAACTCTTTAGAATATGTGTAAATGCTAATGTTGTTGACATCCACATCTTCCAGTCCAGTCCTATCTCCTGAGCTTCAATATGGTGTCTCCAACTGCTTCCTAGATGTTTTCACTTGGTTTTCCTTCAGGCACCTCAAACTCAGGTCAGAAAAGAATTTACATCTCTACACAAATTTTTTCCTTTTGGTGAATACCTAGTAATTTCTCCAATCACCCAAACCAGAAACATGGGAATGGTTCTAGTTAAACTTGGAGTCATTCTATGTACTTCTTATACCTGCTAAAAGTCACTTATTCCTTTTCTATTTCTGTGTCCATACTTCTAGTGCCTTAATTAAGCCCTTTTTACTTCTAATCTGCCATTAGTAATTATCATACTGAATTGTACTCATAGATTTACATGTGTCTTTTCTGAGAGACTAATCTCTTGGAGGGGAGGAGTCATGTATTATTTGGTTTTCTATATCCTTTTTCCAGAGAGGCAATACTGTATTAGAATAGTGATTAAGAGTACAGGCTTTTGATTTGAATTTTGGCTCTACCACTTCTTACCTGTAAGAGCTTGGACAAGGTAACAAATTTCATGCTTGTTTCCACATTTGTGAAAGAGATAATAATAGTGCCTATTTTATAGGACTAGTATGAATACTAAATATTAAGCCCTTGCAAAAGTGTTTGGCTTATAGTAAATTCTCAGTAAATATTATAGCACCTATTATAATGTCTGGCACCTAGTGGGAACCCAGTTAACATATGAATCAGTTAATAGACGGCATTTCTGAATTGGCCAAAAGATTGTGATAGTTAACCTCTAAATACCTTCACAACTTTCAACCTAAATTCTATTTTATGTCATGACCTAAGACCTGGTAGATGTAGTTATAACAGCAAATAAATGCTTATCCAAAAAAAGATAATACAGTTTTAAGAATTGGCTTTTGTTCCGTCACTAATATATGCCATTGTGTATATTCATGGCTAATTAAATAGGGATGCCAGTTTTTATTGTCTTTGGTTTGAATGGAAATTGCAACTCATTTCACAGCAGGATGGCAAGTTCAGCAGTATTGCTTTTATTTTTAATTAGGCAGTCATCCTGAAATGCATCTGTATTTGCTCTGTGGGTCCATAGAAAGGATAGCAGCTGAGCAGACTTGTCATGTAGATTTGCCATGGGATTGGTCTTGATACACACAGCTAACGTTACTTGTGGGTATTTCTATTCTAGAAAATGGCCAGTTTTCTGGGCCACATCTTACTCATAAAAATCCTTGTTTTATTTTGAATTAGTTAAGGACTTTTTATGATTATAGAAAAAAATATATGATAAAGTATTATGTTTGTGTTTCTTTTCTACTCTTTATACACAGGGTGTAAAAGTCCATCCTGGAATTCTCAGAAATTCTTTTTACTCACTTTGTGGGACTTCATTGCCAACTTTGTGCACACATGATTCTGTATTTGGATGGATACTGAAGATTATTTTTTTGCTGGCTGGTACTTTGTGATATCCTGCTACCTGTTAGCTGATAGATTTTCAGTGCATTGCAGGATTTTATTTGCATCTACACTATTGTGAAGTTTCATCTACTTCGTTCTTGTGAAATGAAAGAGTAAGAAACAACAAATACTGTACATTAGAATAGAAATAGAGGAATGATTGGGAATTGCCATATTCCCAAATGAATGACTGAAGGCTTTTTGCTCCAGAGGCTGGTGGAGATATCATCTGTATACTCTTTAGTCTCCACATTGGGGACTAAATGGGGAATGGTAGTAGCTTTCTACCTAGCTAACATGCAAATCACCTTTTCACAGAAATTTAGCTGTATTTCCTGAGAAGATATGTCACAGTGTGAAGTGTTTGGATTTAAAACTACTGGCTTTGAACCCTGAGTCTGTCATTAGTTGGTTGACTTTGGGCAAGTCTTTTAATCTCTCAGTGTCATAATTTCTTCCTCTTTAACTTGGAGATGATAACTTCTACCTTGCAGGGTTGTCATAAAGATTAGAGAAAGCTTTTGCAAAACACTTGGTAGAGAGTATGGCTCATGGTCAGTGGTGACTGTGGTGGTTACTTTTTGAACAAGAGTATGCTCTAACTGGGAGTCCTAAAAATGTTTCATTGATTCACTGTAAAATAATTTGTAGAATTTCTAGTTTATAAAGATAAAATATATAATATTGGGTATAGGCTATGTAGTTGACTTTTTCAAATTAAAACCAAAGCCTTTAATTGTACTTTCTTAGTGAAAAATAAATCAATCCCAGTGTAAGTGAAAATTAGCCTTTGAAAAGACAAACCTGCCTATGTAGAAAAGAAAAACAATTTGAACTTCCAAGTTTATAAATATTGCAATTGAGAACACAATTACTGAAAAATTACTTGTGTCCTGGTAAGCAATGTAATTTTGGCATTTTTCCTAAAGGCTATTTCTTAGTTTAAGAACAGAATTGTTTCTAACCATTTTTTCTCTACGGGGGCACTGTTGGCATTTAGGGCAGGACAATTCTTTGTTGTGTGGGACTGTTCTGTGCATTGTAGGACATTTAGTTTTCTTGGCCCTTGTCCACTAAAATGCCAATAGTGCCCACCCCACACCCCCACTGTTGTGACAATAATTCCTCCCTGACAAGGACCTCTCTCCATCTCCTGAATTTTCACATGAAAACCACTGAGAATTTAGCTGAAATATTTTTAATGAAGCAGACCATAGTATGTATCATCAGTTTTCATTTAAGATTTCCAAAATTTTAGAATTATTCTTGATCAATAAAGTGTTGTCTCTTGAGTTGGGTGGCCTCTTTACAGTGAAACCAACATTTTTTAAAAATATACCTTTCTAGTAAATGTGAGAGTAATTGTAATTGTCCCTAGTTCCCCTAAGGGACGCTCTTAGTATCAAAAGGTAATATTCCATAAATAAGACCAAGAGAGGTAATTCAGAGATAAAATCTCACATTTCAATGAATGTATTTTCTGGTTTAAAATTAACCATTTTCAGATTTAAAAATTAGGGTGTGGTTTTAGAGTCTATTTATATACACTTCTTCACTGACACTGTGGCTAATTAAAATTTGTCAAATTAAATTGAACACTGCAAAGCTTGGTTGATTTCATTTAAAATGTGGCCATTTAGTATGCTGACCAAAGGAGCAGTAAGGCATGATTTGAAGTTTTCCAGGATTAGCACTTCTCTAAAATGGATTAATAAAGTTCTTACTTTCATGAGAGAACTGTACTTTTTACCACTCTGTTCAGCTCTTTAAAAATTGGTATTACTTTAGCATATAATAGAGGCTCTACAACTAAATATCAGTCAGTGTTTGTCATGAATGCTTTCACATTTTAAGTGTGTGGACTTGAATAAGTGAGGCTATCTAAAAATTCTCCTGATACTTTTGAGTTTTTAGCCTAAAATGTAAATATTTCTTGGACCCAAAACTATAATGAAACTGTGGCAGAATATAAGTTTAGAATCTAGAGACTTGGCTTTTACATTGGGATGCTGTTTATTTGCCAAACTGTTTTCAGATTTTTTTTTTACCTAAGCATGCTGTTGTATTGGCAACAAATAAAAACACACACACACACACACAAAAACCAAAAACCAAAAACCAAAAAAACAAAAAAATGGTTGTTTCTTTTTGTTAGTTTCCAAATATATATATATATATATATATATATATATATATATATATATATATATATATATATAAATAAATAAGAGTACAACATACCACCCAGAATTAACAAATATTGGTTAACAAGAAAATTAGCAGAATTATCATTTTATTGTTTTGCTATAGGATTTTTTTGGTAAAAGGAACTAAAATATTAGTGCTACAGGTGAGGTTTCCTTTGTTTTCCCTTATCTCATTTCTCTTCTTTCCTACCAAGGCAGCTACTACTATGAATTTACTGTCTATCTTTCTAGTTAATGTCTTTAGACATTTACTATAAATATTTATTTTTAAATAATAATTATAATAACCAATAAGAGTTGAATGCTTACTGTTTGCTAGGTACTGTTCATTTTATTCAATAACCCTAAGGTTGTTGTAAAAATTAAATGAATTAATACATATAAAATGTTATAAGGTAGGTACTATTTTTATTTTCATTTTATAGATGGTGAACTAGAGAGGTAGAGAGGTTTTAAAATGACCAAGCTCATATAGCTACAAGATACAGAGCAAGGATTTGAACCCAGATTGACTCTAGAAGCTATACCTTATAATTAATATGCTGTTTTGCCTCTCTATAACATAGATTTTGTATGTTTTTAAAAATACACTTTTTATACAAATGATCCAATCAAAAAATGGGCAGAGGACCTGAGTAGACATTTCCCCCCAGAGGGCATACAAATGGCCAACAAATACATGAAAAGATATTCAACATCGCAAGCTATTGGGGAAATGCAAATCAAAACCACAATGAGCTACCGTCTCACACCTGTTACAATAGCTGTAATCAACAGGACAAGCAATAACAAATGTTGGAAAGGATTTGGAGGAATAGGAACCCTCATACACTGCTGGTGGAACAGCAACTATGGAGGTTCCTCAAAAAACTAAGAATTGATCTACCATATGATCCAGCAAATCCCTCTACTAGGTATTTACCCCAAAGTCTTGAAAACTCATATCTATAAAGATATTCGCACACCATTGTTCATAGCACCATTATTCACAGTGGCCAGGACATGGAAGCAACCAAAGTGCCCTATGATAGATGATTGGCTAAAGAAGCTGTGGTACATATATTACAATGGAATATTACTCAGCCATAAGAAGAGATGAAATACTGCCATTTGCAACAACATGGATGGAACTCGAGATAATCATGCTAAGTGAAATAAGCCAGACAGAAAACGTTGAAAATCACATGATATAAACCTAAAAGCAACAAATGAGCAGGACAAACAAACAGAAACTCATGGACATAGACTATAGACTAGTGGTTACCAGAGGACTATAGAGTAGTGGTTACTAGTGGAGTGGGGGAGGAGGGGTGATGTAAATGAAGTAAGGGTGTCAAATATAGAGGGGTAGGGGGAGGATGAAGTGAGTAAAGAGGATCAAATATATGATAGCTGAAGGAAACTGGACTTTGGTTGGTGAACACAATAGAATATAAAGATGTCAAATGATAATGTACATCTGAAAATTATAGGATTATATTAACAAATGTTACCCAATAAGCTTTATTAAAATAATAATTATAATTATAATTATTATTATTATTGAATCTTCTAAAAAAACTTAGAAGGATGAAAGGAAATAAAATATTAACAGTGAAAAAATAAAATATACTTTTTATTAAAATATACATTGGGAATAGTCCTGTAATTTATTTGAATTTTAGTGATGTCACTAACTACAACTTGCTTTTCCCTACTCAATATGCTTTTGAAATACATTCACATTGCTAGATATAGTTCATTCATTGTAAGTGCTGTATATTTCATTGCAAAATATGCTATAATTTATTTATCCTACTAACTTTACGTTTTCTTTTTTCCAAACTTTGTATTATGCACAATACTGAAATTAAATGAATAGCCTTATTCAGGTCTCCTGTGTTTATGTGCAAGAGTGTCTACGAGCATATATCTTTTAAAAAATACTTTCCCCACTCTTGAAAAGTATTGTGTGCCAAGATACAAAGCAATTTATTTTTCAAAATAAAAATATAAAAAATTCAGTCTTTTGTGTTATTGTGAAACTCATAACCGACTCCACCCAAACCAGCTCAGTTGGAATTACCTCCTCTCACCTAGCTGAGAATGTAAAACTTGACCTGAGCTGCAGTGAACAACTCTGTCTCCCAAGCATAGAGAAGAGAAGCTGTGCCAACCCCAGGGCAGATGTTATTCTTGAGGGCTCTGTGGAGCTTAACAGTGTATTTCATTCAAAATGAAATATATTTAAAATATATCTAAAAATATATCTAAAATATATCTAAAAAATAAAAGTAAGTAGATGGCAAGTTTATCAAATTGTTCAGTTAATTTCGCAGGCAACTATGGTTTATATATTAAATTTTAACTTCAATATTTTGTATTTTATTTTTCTAAAGTAAAGTTTTTTTTTTTCTTTTTTTCTTCTGTCCAAGTTGCAATTAGCTTGGCCTTTCTCTGCACTCAAGTCTTGGTTCTTTTCTACCCAGATGATTAGCTTAAATCCTTACAACTCTTGTAGTGGAAAAACACTGAACTATGTGATAATGAAATGGGAAAAGCATTAGTTTTGATGCTGGATGGACCTTGGTTCCAATTCTGGTTCTACCAGCTGTGTATCCTTAGGCAAGTTACTTAACTTCCTGAGCCTACATTTTTTTTTTTTTTTTTGTAAAATGAGGATCACATATACGTTGGTGGTATGTTTTGAAGATTAAACAAGAAAATACTTAAAAAATTCTGTTTTGTTTTTAAGCTATTAATATTCTCCTCTCCTGCTGCAGAGATCTCGAACTCTTAGTATATGTAAGAATCACTGAGGAGCTTGGTAAAATATTCAGGCCTCACTCCAAGAAATTCTAATTTCAGAGGTCAAGGTTGAGACCAAAGAATCTGAATTTTAAACAAGCTCCTTGAGTGATTTTGAAGCAGATGATCAACAGGCACATTTTAAAAAATGCACTAACTACTCTTGGTTTCTTGGTTCCAAATCTAGCTTTGTTAGTAAAATAGCTTATAGCTATGGGCAAATCATTTCTACTTTCTCAGCTTTATGTTTCCTCAAATATAAAGTGAACGACTAAAACTTTATGGCTTTATAATCTTAATTCTTTTTTTTATAATCTTAAATTTTGATCTGGTGATCTGTTGCCACTTTTTGGCAGAGGTTCAGTAGTGGTACTGAATTTTTTTGGGGGGGGGCAGGAACTCAGATTATTCTTCCTTCTGTGGCCTCTGGTGAAATTAGCTTAAGCAAAAATAATTTCTTTTTGAAGATAAAGGAATATGTCATAGAACCTTAAGCTAGGATGTAGTTAGGCCTCAGGAATCAGGGACTAGAACACATCAGGAAAAACCAAGTTCTCTATCTCTTTCCTTCCCCCCACCACCCCTTCAAATTAGTCCCAGTCTCTTGGCTTTTACTGCCTTTGAGGCCATGTGGTAGAAAATGGCCATGGCCAAACACTCCTGAATTTACATGACTTCCTTTTTTGAAAGCAGCCAGATTGAGGCTGCAATATCTTAATTCTGAATTGCTAAGAAAGGAACTGTGATTGGTGCATATTGGGGTAGAGTGCCACCAACTTCTGGCTGTTGCTAGGGAGGCAGGGTCCTAATGTAAGGCTGGATGGGAGCCCTGTGGCTATTCTCCCCTTGTTGGAGGTGATAAAGGTAGTCTGGGTTATGTATTCACTACATCTATGAAAGCATTTCACTAATTGAAGAGTCCATTGCTGTATTTTGCATAAGACCCTTAAAATCGATTCTCATGAAAAAAAAAAAAAAGTAGGGAGAGACAGTCTAAAAGAAAAAGTAGGCTTGTGGTTTTATTCTTAGTTATGTACCAGATAGGGTGGAGCCTTCTATAGTCTCTACTGAACTATGCTGTTGAATCAACAGTGAGTTTTTAAGTTGCTTTTGCATATAGTTTTCTTTTTTTAATTATGTAATTCTATATTGTAAAATCTTTGTCATCTTTGTTTTATATATTTATACTTAATTTTTCAAATGAAGAATTTTTCAAATGAAGAAAATGAGGCTATGAATGGCATTATTGATAGAAATACAGGCTTTTGAATCAGTCTTGCATTTTAATTTTATCTCTGTTATTTAGTGACTGATTAGTTGACTGCTCTGTGAAATGAACATAAGAACCATTATATCATGGATTACTTGAAAATCAACTGACATGACATGACGTATTTTTGGCTTTTACATTGTGTTTCCTAAGTAGTGGGTGCTCAATGAATTAGAGATATTATCATTGTTATTTTGTTTTTAGAATGTAATTGATGATCTTCATTGTATTCTACTCATTTATGTTAAAGACTGACTATATCTTGAGATTTAAATACATCAGTATTTTTGGAAAGTAAAGGCTTAAAGTGTTTTTTATATCTGAAAATCAGGAACTAGAATGTGAAAGAAGAAATATTTTTACATTGATAGTTCATTAGTTTGTATGTACTTATTAATGATTTTAATGAAGTATCTTTTTGATCTCTTGTTTAGTGTCAAACTGGAAGAGAAGTAAAACTCAACAGAAATTTATAATGTGTGGCGTTCCTTCTTAAGAGAAGAAAAAAGTGATTATTGTAACTATGGATCGAAGCAAACGGAATTCAATTGCAGGATTTCCTCCACGTGTGGAGCGTCTTGAAGATTTTGAAGGAGGTGGTGGAGGGGATGGGAACGTGACCCAGGTGGGAAGAATTTGGCCATCTTCTTATCGAGCTCTTATAAGTGCCTTTTCCAGACTGACACGTTTAGATGACTTCACCTGTGAAAAAATAGGGTCTGGCTTCTTCTCTGAAGTATTCAAGGTGAGTGATACTTCAGGTTTTCTCATATTGTCTTGTTCATGGTCAGCTCCACTGCAGAACTGATAGTTGTGTTTAATTAGGACATAGGCTTTGCCTAGTCAAGGTATCGTGGATCTCGAGCAGGTTTCTAATTGTCTCCTCAAGCTATTTATTAGTTTGTGAAGTATTCTATTATTTTAATTATAAAATAATGCATGCTGATAAAAAATTCGAATAATATGAGTCTCTTTCATTTCCCCCTCCCTCATACATATATCTCTCCAAAAATAAGTATAATTAACAATTTGGTATGTGTACTCTGGACCCTTTTCTGTGCTTGTGCATATATTATATACACATCTTATATACATACATAAATTCTTACATATACATCTAAGGAGATATTCTTATATACACACATACACACATATGTACGTACTCACACATATAGTTTTTGTTTGCTTAATTTTAATAAAATTAATGTTCCCAAGCAATCACATTTCCCTAGTTCATTTATTATCCCAGAAGATTATTTGAAATCTTTTTTTCTCTAATCAAACTCTCAGGACTTCTTCTATAGTCCTCACTCTCAGTGAGGAGCTTGCTTCCTAATTCACCGAGAAGACTGAAGCAAGCTGAAGAGAACTTCCACAGCTTCCCCTCATCCCATATGGCCACTAACCCACATCTCTACCCACTTCCTTGTACTTTATTCCTGTCACTATAGATGAACTATCCATGTTCCAATCTACGTCATACTTCTATGTATATGGTATATTCTGTTTCCATTTGCCTATTCAGAGACATTGCCTAAGAATTTCTCCCCTCTTTTTCCTACATCATATTACACTCTCTATTGTTTTCATCAGCATGTAAATATTGTTATTTTTCTCACATTAAAAAAAATCCTTAAAGGGGAGAAAAACTTACTTTGACCACATGTCTTGTTCTCTTTTGGACCAAAACACCTCTATAGAATTATTTCCACTCAACCATTTACTCTTCCTTTCCTTCTGTTTGATCCATCTCACTCTCCTCTCTCTTTTCCTCCTTCATTCCCTCCCTCCCTCCCTCCCTATCTCTCTCTATAATATGGTAAAATATATACCACAAATATACCATTTTAACCATATTTACGTGCACTGTTCATTGGTGTTAAATACATTTACAATGTTATACATTATCCATTTTCAGAACATTTCATCATCCCAAACAGAAACTTTATACCCATTAAACAATAGCTCCTTATTTCCACTCTCCCTAGCCCCTGTTAACTCTATTCTACTTTCTGTCTCCATGATTTTGCCTATTCTTTGTATCTTATGTTAGTGGAATCATACAATATTTGTCCATTTGTGTCTGGCTTATTTCACTTATCAGAGTATCCTAAAGTTCTCATTCCTTTTTATGGCTGAATAATATCCCATTGTTTGTATATACCACATTTTGGTTATCTATTCATCTACTGATAGACATTTGGGTTATTTTCACCTCTTGGTTATTGTGAAAGATGCTGCTGTGAACTTTGGTGTACAAGTATCTGAGTCCCTGCTTTCAATTCTTTTGGGTATTTAGTTATAAGTGGAATTATTGGGTCATATAATATTTCTGTGTTTAACTTAAAAAAATTATGGTAAAATACACATAATAAAATTTACTATCTTAACCATTTTTAAGTGTATGGTTAAGTAGTGTTCAGTATAATCACATTGTGGTTTAACCAATCTCCAGAACTTTTTCATCTTGCAAAACTGTAATTGTATACCCATTAAACAACAACTCCCTCTTTTAAACCTCTACCCTCAGCTCCTGGCAAGAACCATTATACTTTCTGTTTCTATGAGTTTGACTACAGTAGATACTTAATTTTGATAATTTCAACTACTGAAAAATTACAAAATCATTTTGGCATGACAAGAAAACATTAAGAAAATTCAAAAGACAAAAACTCACTTGGGGAAAAATGTATGCTATTTTACATATTTTAAATGTATGCTGTTAATTTCCTAATATCAGTGCCTAGAAATCAATAGAAAATTCAATAACTCAATAGAAAGCTGAATGAAAACATTTTGAATGAGCAGAATGTTTTCAGGAAAGTAAACATAAGTGATTGTTAAATATTTGAAAAGGTGCTCAAACTCCCAAATAATGAGCAATGCAAATTAAAATGCAACAAATACCATTTTCATCATTCTGTATCAATTGATAATGCCATTGTTGTTTGATAATGCCATTAGTTTGGTGAAGCAATGGGAAAATAGGCACACTCATATATTATTGGTGAGAAAGTAAAGTGGTACAACTGCTGTAATAGAGGAGAATGCAAATGGAAAATAGCTATCAAACTTATAAAGGGATACTCTCTTTGATTTAGCTAGAAATTCCACTATTGGGGATTATCCTCCAGATATACTTGCATGCATGCTAAATAACATGATACTGTTTATAATGGCAGTTGTTTGTAAACAGTCTAAATAGTCATAGAGGACTAATTAAATTATTAAGCATCCACGTAATGTAATACTTTGTAAGTGTAAAAAGCATTGAGGAAGCTCTTAAGTTCTGATGCAGAAAGATCTCCCAGATATTTTACAAAAGCAAGGTTCATAGTATTGTGTATGATATGCTTTATTTTGTTAAAAGAGAGGAGGAAAAGCAAGAAATGGTATTTGATTCAGTAGTAATAAAGAAACTTTGAGAATACATAAGAAACTAAGCATAGTAGTTACTTATGGAGAGGGGTGGTGGAAACTGGGCAAGGTTTTTTAGAACTTTTTAGTGTGTATATATGTATATAATTCATTTAATTGAACCTATATTAAAACTTATATAACTAATTAAATCAAAAGAGAAACAAAAATAAACTCTTAGATACAAGTCTGTTTTTCTGAACACTATTACGTTCCACTGTTTAAATTTGTCTATTTCTCTGTCATACCATACTGTTTTAAAATGTTCTTCTAAGTCACATTGGGTACTCTTAAATAGATCTTAAATGTGAATTTTAAAATCAGTTACATTTTATGAAAACTCTGGGATTTCTATTGGGAATATATTGATTTCAGAATTAACCTGCAGAGAATTGATATCTTTAACATACTAAATTATGTTTTCTAATAACATGATATGTTTCTCTATTTAGATCTTTTAAATCTGTGGTTAGTATCTTTTGGATACTGGCAATAGAGTTTTTTTTTCCCATTAGAACCCTCCATTTTGTTCATGGCAGTAACCAGACCCAGGTGAGTTATTCTCTCAGCTTTCTTGTAGCTAGAAGTGGGTACATGAACACAGTTCTGGATATTTCAATATAAATGGAATTCTGTTGAGACTGTGGGAAAGATTTTGCTGTTTGTGACAAAAGGGAAAGGTGGAACTGACTGATGATTCCTTTCTTTCCTGCCTTAGAACTGTAGTAGTCACCTGGTGATTATGAGGCTGATAGTGTGAGGAAAAGTCTGAGAATTGCAGAGAAGCCAGCTCTGACATCTTGGAATAGCTCAACTAATGCAATTTAATGCAATTGTCTATCTCTGTACTTTTTGTTATGTGAAAAAAAAAATAACCCCTGTTTTTATTTACACATGGTCATCCAGATATTCTTACTTTCTCCTGAATATATTCCTGACTGATCAGGTGAGCTTCTGTCAAGTTATTTGATTTATTAATACAGAACTTACACCTTTCTTGCTGTATTTAGTCCTAGATATTTCAAGTACTGTTGCTATTGTGAATGGATTCTTGTTTTTCATTACCTTATCTATTTGGTTATTAATGATTTGTACGAAAGCTATTAATTTATGTATGTTAGTTTTATATCTAGCCTCTTGCCAAATTTTCATTTTAAATCTAATAGTTGGTTAATGGTTGGTTGGTCAGTTGATGTCCAAGAATTTCCTAAGTGGATAGTCATATCATTTGCAAACAACAGTAGTTCTATGTCTTCCTTTTTTTTTTTTTTTTTTACGCTAGGCAACTCTTGGTTGACCTCACAGATTGCAAGGACCTTGTCAACTTACAAACCTACCTTTATTTTTTGTTTTTTATGTCTATAGCACCTGGTCTTCCTAGGTAGTCTCCCATCCAAGTACTAACCAAGCCTGACCCTTCTTAGCTTCCAAGATCAGACAGAACTGGGCTTGTTTAGGGTTGGCGTGGCCAACCTAGACTTCCTTTTCTTTTTTTAACAACCTTTCTTTTTGGTGTGTGTCATTGCATTAATATCTAGTATGATGATTAAATAGAGGCAGGTAAGGATTGCAGGCAGCTTTAACATGTTTTGTCTGACTAGAATGTTTGTTTTATATTTATTAATATGATGTTGGGAATATTTACTTTTCCTTAAGCTGAGAAGGTTTCCTATTTCCAAATGAGGATTTTTGTTAGAAAAGATTATTGAAGATTATCAAAACATTCTTGATACCTGTTAGGGTGATGAAATAATTTTCTCTTTTCATCTAAGAAATGTGAATACTAAATCTATTGTTTAACTATGCACTTCTGGGATAAAGAATACTTGTTTATGATGTACACTTTTCATACACTACTGGATTTGATTTGCTAATATTTTATTTAGAATTTATGTCTATGTTCATAAGTGAGATTGGCCTGTAATTTTTCTTTTTTTGATACTGTTCAGTTTTGGTATTAGAATTATGCTACCTTCATAGAAGGGGTTGAGAAGTCTACCAGGTTTTTTTAAATACCGTGGATAGTTCACATTGCATAGGAACTTCATGAAGGTTTAGTAGAACTTTCCTGTAAAACCATCTGGTGGGGGTAAATTTTTATTATATTTTCAACTTTTTAGAAATTGGTTGCTAGTCTTTTCAGACTTTCATTCTCTTAAATGATTTTATTAATTTTATTTTCTTATTATATAATTATTTTTTTCTAAATTTTCAGATTTATAGGCATAAAGATTATACATAGTTGATGTGGCAGGGATTTCTAGTTTTCCAATAAGGTATTTTCCTTTTTCCATATTAAATCTTTTAGTTGGACACATAGATGCCATTTCCCAGCTTTTCTTATAGCTAGGTATAACTATATAACTAATTTTGTCCAATAGAATATTAGGAGAAGAGTTAAATGGCTGTTTTTGGGAATCTTTCTTTGCTCCTTTTTTGTCCCTTCTTCCTTCATATTGGCTGAAATGAAGACATCTTGGATTGTAAAGTGACCTTGGAATGGAGGCCATCTGTGGTAGAACATGAGTATTCAAGGCCTTTATGGAGCAGAGCTGCCTGGACCTATATTGCCTCCTCCAAACTTTTATGTGAGAGAATAATCTTGTTTAAGACTTCTAAAATTTGGATTTCTTTTATTTGTAGCCAAACTTAATTGTAACTAAAGTTATAATTGCCTGTCATATCTATATATCTGTCTCCTTTCTCTAATGTTGTTTATTTGTATCTTCTTTTCATTTTTAAATGAAAACTTAACACAGATTTATTTTAGGTTTCTTCTCAAAGGATTTGTCTTTTAAAAAATCAGTTGTTTTTTATTGATAAACCAAAGGCTTAAGAAATGAAGGATTCTGGAGCCTGTGAGAGTAGCTATGAATTTACATTGTTCCTGCCCAGGAAGAGTTGACTCTGTGTTGTTTGCCAAACCTGCTGGTAACTCCACCCTGGTTGGAACCTTACAAAGTCAGATAATTTATTACCTTTGATTCTACTGATTATCTTCTGTTTATGTGTTGTGGTTCATTATTTTCTACTTATTTTGTTTTACTTATAATACATATATATATTGCTATTTCTATAGCTTTTAGAATTTTATTCTTATCTCAGTTTTTTCTAGTATTTCATATTTTCTAATATATACATGTAAATTTTAAAGTTTCCTCTTGTTTTGGCCATTATCACAGGTTTTTATGTGCTCTCATCATTTCTAAATGTAATTTGATTTCCCTTTTAATCTGAGAATTATATAAAATGAACTTTTAGAATTTCTACATGGTGAGGCTTATTTGGTAATTGTTTGATATTTAATTTCTAATTTATTGCATCATGATCAGAGAAAGTGGCCTATATGATGTCTGCCTATTAGAGTCTATTTAGGTTTCGTTTAGGCCTAACGTGTTCAGATTTTTTTGAATGCTGCAAATATGTTTGAAACAAACAATGAATTTTCTGTTTTGTTTGCATAAAATTCTCTATATCCCTATTAGATCACGCTTTTTATTGTTATTCAGATATTCTTACTGCAGTCTAATTGATCTATTTCTTATTAATATTATTATTTTCTCATATTGTTTACAGATTTCTCCTTATGTTTCTATCAGTTTATTACTTGTTTCTAGGCCTGTTTATGAGGTTGATATTAATAGAAGCTCATGATTATTATTGGATTACACTATAGATGGATTATATATTTTATAAACATTAATTGTTTTTGTCCCATTTTATGCTTTTAGCTTTGATTTCTAGTTTATCTGATAGTATATTGTATACTTTCTTTCTCATTCTATGCATTTGCCTTTGCTTTGCTTATTATTTTCCCAGTTTATCTTTTTTATCTCTATTTTTATTCCATCTGTGATAGTATATTTTTATGTGTTCTATGAAACAGTTTCCTGTTTAAATTTTTTGATCCAAAATTGAATTTACCTATAGAGATTGTAATTTGTCTACATTTATTGTGATTACTTCTATCTTTATATTGAATAAACTCTTAAAGATATTGTAATGATTATAAAATTGAGGACAATAATTATTGTCCTCAGCACTTTGCAAATACTATTCATCCCCCCCCTTTTTTTTTTTTACTGACTTTTATTGTTGCTGATAAATTCTGGTTATTTCTCCTGTTTATAGGTAATCAGTTTTTTTTTGTTCTAGTAGTTAGGATTACCTTATTCTTTGTTCTTTAGTTTCACTATGCTAGTCTAGGAGTGGACTTATTTATATTTATTCTGCTCAGGGCATGGTATATTCTTTCAGTTTAAGAACTCATGTCTGTCTTTAATCTTAGAAAATTCTTGGGCATTATCTTTTTAAATTCTGCTCTTTTCTCTGGTCTCAAGGCTCCATTATATGCCTATTGGGTTCTCCTATGCTATATTTCATGTCTCTTAATTTCTCTTTTACATTTTTAATTTTCTTTTTTTTTTCCAGGATTCATGAGTCTCAGTTTATTTTCTATTTAGTTACTTTTCATTTGGGTTCTATGCTATTATGGAAATCTCCGTTGAGATTTTTAATTTCAATTGCTGTATTTTTTCCCCTAGACTTTCTATTTTTTTTAAAAATGTGTTTTCCTTTTCTTTCCAAATATTTTTTTCTTGCTTTTATTTGAACATCTAATTTTGTTTAATTTTAATTGAATTTATTTTTAAAATTACAATGGTACAAGCTCAAAATATATAAAAGGTTATTCAATGAAAAATCATTTACCTCCTCTGATTCCCAGTTTTTCTCCCTGGAGGCAAACAGTATTTAATAGTTTCTTATGTATCCTGCTAGAGCTATTCTATACATAGAAAAGCAAATATACGTATGTTTATATCTGTATGTATTTGTGCGAGTGTGTGTGTGTGTGTGTGTGTGTGTATACATTTATAATCAGTTATCTGTTATTTATTTACTTATTTATCTACTCCAAGATAGAAAACTACTAGAGTTGTAAGTTCAATGAAGGCAGGAATTTTTATCTCTTTTTATTAACCTGTGCATTGTTGTATCCTCATTGCCTAGAATTCTACCTGGCACATAGTACCCATTTTTCTACAAGGTTATTTTTCTTGTATCTTAATATAGGAGTCTTTTGTGTCTTTTCAGTGAATTAGGAATATTTCACAAGCTTGCAGTATTTTTTAAACTAGCTTATAACAATTTTTGCAATGTAGATATAATTCATTTTGTTTTTTACTGTCTTAACTTTCATTTCTGACTCCTATTTTTTTATTATTTAGGACTCCTATATTACACTCCTATATTACAGTTATCATTTTTATGTTTAAATATTTGATCCATCTGGAATTCAAATTTTAGATGGCTACTTGGTTGTACCAGCAACATTTATTATATAGTTAATATTTTTTTCAGTGATTAGAAATGTTACCTTTATTCTATATTGAATTTTCCTAGGTATTTTGGTCTGTTTCTAGACGTTATTGCATTGACCTATCTATTCATATTCCAGTAACACCATTATAATAATTTAATTATTTGTGGCTTTGTTTTAATACCTGGTTAGTCTAATTCTCTATTATTATTCTTTTCAGAATTTTCTTGGTGTTTCTTCCTTATTTTTTAATGTAAGTTTTAGAATCGCATTTGCTAGTTTCCAAAAACATACAGTTGCCATTTTAATTAAGATTAGAGTAAATTTATAGGTTAATTTAGAATTGATATCTTAATGATATTTTGTCTCTTTATATAAGCACATAGAATGCTTTTACATCTGTTCAAGTATTTTGTGTCTTGTGGTAGATATTAAGATTTAAATATATATATATGTGTCTTGTACATTTCTTGTGGTATTCTTCGGTTTTCTCTTTTCTCTTGTAGTTTTAAATGGAAACTCTCCTTCCATTTTATCTTCTGTTTGTTGTTTGCATATGAGGGCTATTAATTTTTACAATTGACATTCGATGCGGTTGGCATACTGGATTTTTTTAATGTTTGCAATGGATTTTCAGTTGATACGCTTTGGTTTTCATGTTATATAATTATATCAGTTGTGAATGATAATTTAGGCTGAAATAGTTATTCTTTATTCTATCGGTCTTGAAAATCTTAACAAATTTTTAAAAATTTTGTTAAGAATTATTTTTATGAAGAATGATGTTGAATTTTACCAAATGTCTTTTCACAATCTATGGTATGATGGTTAATTTTATGTGTCAACTTGACTGGGTCACAGAATACCCAGATATTTAGTCAAACATTATTCTGGGTGTGTCTGTGAGAGAGAGTGTTTTTGGATAAGAATAACATTTGAATCAGTAGACTGGGTAACACAGATTGCCCTCCCTAATGTGGGTGGCTCTCATCCAGTCATCAAAAGGCATGAATAGAACAAAAAGGCTGACCTTCTTATAATTAAGGGAATTCCTCCTGCCTGTTTGCTTGAGCAGGCTGGGACATCAGTCTTTTCCTGCCTTTGGACTGTAACTGAAATATTGGCTCTTCTTGGGCCTTGAGCCTGACAACTTTTGGACTGGAATTTAAGTTAACACCTTGGCTCTCCTGATTCTCAGGCCTTTGGACTCAGATTGGAACTACATCATTGGCTTTCTTGGGTGTCCAGTTTGCTGACTGCAGATCTTGGGACTTCTCAGTTTCCATAATCATTGAGCCAATTTCTTATAATAAATCTCTTTCTATTTGAATATATACTTTTGGTTTTGTTTCTCTGGAGAACTCTAATACACATGGTGATAAAAGTATTTTTCCCCTTTTGATCTTTTAGTAAAGTGAATTATATTAGTAGATATTCTACTAGTGAGCCATTTTTGCATTCCTGGTGTATTATTCTTTAATTTGAGGCTAGCTTCTTTTTGCTGGGGTGTTTTTGCTTCAATATTTGTGAGAATGGTGTGTGTTTTTTTCTTTCATGCTTTTTATTTTATTTTATTTATTTTTTATTTCTTTAGGTGAAGCAACCCTTGGTTGACCTCACAGATTGCAAGGACCTTGTCAGCTTACAATCCTTTTTTTTTTATTTTTTACACCTACAGCACCTGGTCTTCCTAGGTGGTCTCCCATCCAAGTACTAACCAGGCCTGACCCTGCTTGCTTCCGAGATCAGACAGGATCAGGCTTGTTGAGGATAGCATGGCCATAGACTCTTTCATGCTTTTGTTGTTAGGTGTTTATACCAGTGTTATGCTTGCCCCATAAAAATAATTTAGAAGTTCCCCTCTACCTCTTGTTCTTTGAAACAGTCAAAATGATATTAGAATAATTTATTCCTTAAATATTTGATAGAATTCCCCTGTGAAATGCTTGGTCAATTACTTTGAAAACTTTTCCTATTCTTCCATGGTAATTGGTTAATTTAGATATTTGTTACTTCCGAGTCAATTTTGGTAAATTATTTTTACTAAGAAATTATTATTTCTTATAGGTTTTCTAATATACTTACATAGAGATGAGTAAGTTTTGATCATTAAAATTTTTTGTTTAAGCCCCTTTCAGATTAGTTGAAACTCTTGGAGTGTAGATTCTGCTCCTGTTTGATCTGCTGGTTCTTCTTCATGGTTTTTCATTTCTCCTGTGATTCATAATTTTTTATTGAAAGTCTACCTTTAGAGGCAAATACTTTTCCTTGGAATTCTAGGTTGTGAATGTGTCTCGGTACAGTGGTCTCACATTTGCCTCTGCTGGGATCATACAGGTTCTGAATCTGAACCTAAAGGCTTTATTTTTATTTCTTGGCTCAGGCTTTCTGTGCAGTGTGTATATAGTACAAATCTCTGTACTGAACCTGATTCTCATAGTTGGCTCTTATACCTCATTTAAGGCATTCTAACATTATCCCACTGTGAATGTCTATTACAGAATAGGAGAATACTAATTAATTGTATTTTATGGTATTTTAGTTAATATTATGGTGAGAACAATATCAATGGGAAAGCAAGGAATAGGTCTGTTTATTTCTTCTCATGTGTAATAGTCTGATACAAGGTTCAGAAGATTATAGCCCTTGGACCAAATCCAGCTTGCCACTTGTTTTTTTAAATAAAGGTTTAGTGGAACGCATTCACACCCATTTGTTAATGTATATTCTGTGGCTGCTTTTGTGCTACAATGAGAGAGTTGAGTAGTTACAACAGTGACCATATGGCTCTCAAAGTCTAAGATATTTACTATCTAATATTTTTAAAAAAAATTGTCAACCTCTGATCTAATAAATATAGTACAGAGCTAGGTGATGGTTTTTATCTTTGATTACAAAGTACAGATGATTATAGAGCTTTAAAGGTCAGGTTAAATAAAAAGTGTACCCATGTCAATAAAAGGAAATATTTGACTTCTGATGTGGGAAATATAAATTAGGCAGGTAACAGGTAACTTAAGGACCTTTATTTGCTTTAAATATAAAAAAAAAGAAAGAAAAAACAGAAAAAAAAGAAAAAAAAGAAAAAAAAAAGACTGGTTGATGGATGACTTTCCATTGAGGAATGTGTGTTTATGTGGCTTATTTTTATTCCTTTAAAATAATTCGGTTTTAGAATTTAGGAGCTTCTGGTCATTTATTCTTAAAATAGATCTTACTTATGTTATCTGTTCAATTTATACTATATTTAGTTCTGAAGTCTGGATTTAGATAAGTAACAAAGCTTTTAGGCTATCCTTTAAGTAACAAAGCTATTAGGCTATACTTTATGAATGAAAAACCACATTTGCACAGTCTTTATGATCTTTATTTTATACTGTGTGGGTCAGTAGCTCCATGAACTACAATTAAAATAATTTCTTTTTTTTTTCAAAATTTATTTTTAAAAATTATCTTGTTTTAAGCAATCTTATTAAATTGTATAGCTGTAAAAATATTTGTTTGAGCAGTTGGTTTGAAAGGAACTTGGGCTTCTTTAGATTGAGACTGTTGGAAGTGTAGCACATTTCTTAAATTAACCTACCTGGTAATTTTATTGGTTAAATTTGGGTTATGTTTATGTATTATAAATCACTTAGGACCCCCCTACCCCCCAAAAAAAGATTAAATTATTATTGGATAAAATATGTTTTAGGTTGCAATTAATTTATCATTGTTCTAGAGATTAACATAGTACAAGTAGAAAGTTTTGAATATAAAGTTCCTTTTCAATACCCACATAATTATTATGAGGAAAGTTTATTAATTTTTTATTATAAGGAGAAAAAATAGAAAGGCAGAAAAGCTGATACTTTTGTATTCTGGAAAGGGTATGTGTAGAAGAAAGTATAATTCATTAGTTGTGAAGCAAGTTCTATTTTTCCATACTACATATTTGGGAATATGTATGAATATTTTTAAAAGATTGGTTTTATAATAATTCTAGAAATTGAGTTATTAAAAAACAAACAAAGAGACCTTGTTTAGGTGTATTCATCTACTGTATTTCACAAAAATACATTTGTTTTTAAGGTTGGTGATGAAATTAGCTAATTTGCTCTGTTAAGAAATTATTAAGACTGATGAACTAGGGCAGTGGTTCTCAAGCAGGGACGTTTTCCCCCGACAAGGGATATTTGGCAATGTCTGGAGATATTTTTGGTTGTCACAACTGGGTAGGGGGTGCTACTGGCACCTAGCGGGTAGAGGCCAGGGATGCTGCTAGGATAATTCTATAGAACAGAGAATTGTCTGGCCCGAAATGTCAATAGTGCTATAAATTCCTGGCCTAAAAGCACTATGGGTTTCATGAGCTGCAAATAATTTCTTTTGAATTGTTAATCTTTTTCATTTTTTAAAACCATAAAACAGAAATTAAGGTAATTTCGTTGTTTCTAGGAAAATGACTTGGAATATTTTCGATCTCAGTGAAATCAATTTAAGGAGGAACTGAGATGTGTGTAATGAAGGTAGTGTGAATGTTTTGTGCACATTTGTAGAGTAAGAAAAAAATGTAAAACCAAATGGCATGAGGGCCTCAGCCTTTCACCCTTTGGTAAATGGAAAATCTATTCAGTGCCAGTGTAGCAGTGGTCGTCAACCTGTCTAATGTTTCAAGTTAAGAGTGCTTCTGTTGGGATACAGTAGAAGGCTCTTACTTTCTTTTTATATTAGTGCTTCTTTTGTTTGGGAGTGTAATTGGAGGAGACTTTCTAAGAAGATGATTGTTCCAGTTTCTTAAGATAACTACCTATTATCCCATGAGATAAGTCTATATTTTAGAATGTATTGTGAAAACTATAAAATCTGGAATTTCATTTCAGAAAATATCAGTATATTTTTTTCTTTATAATACACTTTTACTTAGAAATAATTCATATACCATAAAATTATCTTTAAAATATGTAATTCATGATTTTTAGTATATCTACAAGGTTGTGCATCCATCACCCTTGAATTTTAAAATATTTTTATCACCCTAAAAAGAAACCCAGTACTTATTAAGAGTCACTTCCTATTCCTCTCTTCCCCAGCCCCATCACTCATAGTAACCACTATTCTCTTTCCTGTCTCTGGATTTGCCTATTCTGGACATTTCATATAAATGGAATCATATAATATGTGGCCTTTATGATTGACTTATTTTAGTTAGTGTAATGTTTTCAACATTGATCCATGTTATATCATGTATCAGTACTTCATTCCTTTTTATAGCCTAATAGTAGTATGATGTATTGATAATGTCACATTTTGTTTATACCATCATCTGTTGATAGACATTTGGATTGTTTACATCCTTTAGCAATTGTTAATAGTGCAGTTATGAACATTCATGTGCAAATAGTTGTTTGAGTACCTGTATACTTTTGAGTATGTATCTAGAAGTGGAATTACTGGGTCATGTAGTAATTCTGTTTTACTTACTGAGGTACTACCAAACTGTTTTTCACAGTGGCTGCATCATTTTACATTCCTACCAGCAACGTACAAGGGTTCCAATTTCTCTACAATATAGTCAACACTTATGATTTTCTCTCTTTTTCTTTTTTAAAAAATTACTATAACTATCCTAGTGGTGAAGTAGTATCTCATTGTGGTTTTGATTTACATTTCCCTAATGACTAGTGATGCACATTTTTTCAGTTGTTTATTGGCCATTTTACATCTTATTTTGAGAACTGTCTAGTCAAGTTCTTTGCCCATTTTTTCTATTATTATTTTTTAAATTTATTTTTTATTTTTTAGGTGAGGCCACCCTTAGTTGACCTCACAGATTACAAGGACCTTGTCAGCTTACAATCTCTTATTTTTTTATTGTTTTACACTTACAGCACTTAGTCTTATTAGGTGGTTTTTAATCCAAGTACTAACCAGGCCTGACCCTTCCGAGATCAGGCGGGATCGGGTTTCTTCAGAGTGGCATGGCCGTAGACTATTATTATTATTTTTATGGTGATATTAGTTAATGAAATCCAGTAAGTTTCTGGTATACAATTTAACAGTAAGGCATATGTGTGTGTGTGTGTGTGTGTGTGTGTGTGTGTGTGTGTGTATACATACATACATACATACATATATATATATATATACACACACATATATATATACATATATGTGTGTGTGTATATATATATATATATATATATATATATATATATATATATTTCACATTGTTTACCGCCCATAGTTAGATTCCTTTCTGTTACCACATATTTGACTCCTTTTACCCCATGTACCTCCCTACTACCTCCCTGCCCCGCCAGTAACCACGGGTCTGTTGTCCATGTTCATGAGTCTCTGTTTGTCCTGTTCATTTATTGCTTTTAGGTTTATACCCCACATAGAAGTGATATCATGTGGTTTTCAATTTTTTTCTGTCTGGCTTATTTCACTTAGCATGATTATCTCAAGGTCTATCTATGTTGTCGCAAATGGCACTATTTCATCTCTTCTTATGGATGAGTAATATTCCATTGTATGTATATACCACAGCTTCTTTAGCCAATCATCCATTGTAGGACACTTAGGTTGCTTCCATGTTCTGGCCACCATGAATAATGCTGCTGTGAACATCGGTGTGCAAATATCTTTTCGGATATGGGTTTTCAAGTCTTTTGGGTAAATGCCTAGTAGAGAGATTGCTGGATCATATGGTAGATCAATTCTTAGTTTTTTGAGGAACCTCCATAGTGGCTATTTCAATTTGCAGTGCCACCAGCAGTGTATGAGGGTTCCTTTTTCTCCTCATCCTCTCCAACACTTCTTATTACTTCTCCTGTTGATTGTAGCTATTCTAACAGGTGTGAGATGGTATCTCATTGTGGTTTTGATTTGCAATTTCCTAATAGTTAGCGATGTTGAGTATCTTTTCAAAAGTTTGTTGGCCATTTGTATGTCCTGTAGGGAGAAGTGTCTGTTCAGATCCTCTGCCCATTTTTTGATTGGATCGTTTGTTTTTTTGTTATTATGGAGTTGTATGATTTTTCTTTTTTGTATATTTTGGATATTAGGCCCTTATCAGAAGCGTTGCTTGAAAATATCTTCTCCCATTCAGATGGTTGTCTCTTTACCCTGTTGACAGTTTCTTTTTCTGTGCAGAAGCTTTTTAGTTTGATGTAGTCCTATTCATTTATTTTTGCTTTTACTTCCCTTGCTTTTAAGCTCGAATTCAGAAAATCCTCTTTAAGTCCAAGGTCCATGAGTTTAATTCCTATATTTTCTTTCTATGCACTTTATTGTTTCAGGTCTTATATTCAGGTGTGGTGATAGCCAACAGTTTAATTTCATTCTTTTGCAGGTGGCTTTCCAGTTTTTTCAGCACCATTTATTGAAGATATTTTCTTTTCTCCACTGTATGTTTTTGACTCTTTTGTAAAAAATTATTTGCCTATGTAAACATGGATTTACTTTGGACTGTTGATTCTGTCCCAATGGTCTCTGTGTCTGTTTTTCTGCCAATACCGGGCCATTTTGATTATTGTTCCTTTGTAGGTATTAGTTTGAAGTTGGGCAGAGTGATACCTCCAGCCTCGTTCTTTTTTCTTAGGGTGGCTTTGGTGATTCGGGGACTTTTGTGCTTCCGTATGAATCCGATGATTTTTGTTCTATTTCTTTAAAAAAGGCCAATGAGATTTTGATGGGGATTACATTATATCTGTATTATGGTTTAGGTAATAAGGTAATTTTAACTATGTTGATTCTTCCAGTCCAAGAACTTGGAATATCTTTCCATTTCTTTGTATCTTCTTTGATTTCTTTTAATAGGGTCTTATAGTTTTCATTATATAGGTCCTAAACATATTTCATTAGATTTATTCCTAGGTATTTTATTCTTTTTGTTGCAATTGCAAAAGGAATTATTTCTGCTACTTCTTTTTCTGACACTTTATTATTGGAGTATGGGAATACTATAGATTTTTGAGCATTGATTTTGTATCCAGAAACTTTACTGTATTTGCTTATTGTTTCTAGTAGTATTCTTGTGGAGTCTTTAGGGTTTTTTATATAGAGAATCATGTCATCTGCAAATAGTGACAGTATGACTTCTTCATTTCCTATTTGGATGCCTTTTATATCTTTTTCTTTCCTCGGAACTTGCTAGGACCTCCAATGTTATATTGAATAACAGTGGCAATAGTGGACAGCCTTGTCTTGTTTCTGATATTAGAGGAAAGGTTTTCAGTTTTTCACTATTAAGTATAATGTTGGCTGAGGGTTTGTCATATATGGCCTTTATTATGTTAAGGTATTTTCCTTATGCCAATTTTGTTAAGTGTTTTGATCATAAATGGATGCTGTATCTTGTCAAAGGCTTTTTCTGCATCTATTGATATGATCATATGATTCTTATTTTTTCATTTGTTTATGTGGTATATCACATTAATTGACTTGTGTATGTTGAACCATCCCTGTGCCCCTGGGATGAAACCCACTTGATCGTGATGTGTAATCTTTTTAATATGTTGCTGTATTCGGTTTGCTAGTATCTTATTTAGTATTTTTGCATCTGTGTTCATGAGAGCTGTTGGTCTGTAGTTTTCTTTTTTTGTGTTATCTTAACCAGGTTTTGGTATCAGAGTAATATTGGCCTCACAAAATGAGTTGGGAAGTAAGCCTCCTCTTTGAAGAGTTTGAGGAGAATAGGTGTTAAATCTTCTTTGAATGTTTGGTAGAATTCACTGGTGAAGCCATCTGGTCCTTGATTTTGGTAGGTTTTTGGTAGGTTTTTGATGATCGTTTCAATTTCCATATTGCTGATTGGTCTATTTAGATTTTCCCATTCCTCTTGATTCAGTCTAAGAAGGTTATATTTTTCTGAATACTGGTCCATTTCTTCTAGGTTATTAAATTTGGCATTATATACTTTTTCATAGGATTCTTGTATAATCCTTTGTATTTCTGCAGTGTCTGTCGTAATTCCCCTTCTTTCATCTCTGATTTTGTTTATTTGTGTCCTTTTTCTTTTTTCTTTGGTAAGTCTAGCCAGGGTTTGTAAATTTTATTAATCTTCTCAAAGAACCAGCTCTATGTTGCATTTATTTTTTCTATTGTTTGTTGTTGTTGTTTTCAATTTTATTTCTTTCTGCTCCAATTTTGATGATTTTTTTCCTTTGTCTTTGGAACTGAAATATGTCTCCTGGAGGAAGGATATCATTGGGTTTTGATTTTTGATCCATTCTGCAACTCTGTGCCTTTTTATTGGTGAGTTCAGTCTTTTTACATTTTGGGTGATTATTGGAATATGAGGTTTTCCTGTAGCCTTTTTATTTTTGGCTTTATGGTAGCTCAGTGCTTCCATTGCTTTCTTGTCCTTGTATGTCTGTTTTTTTTTTTTTTTAATTTTGGTTGGGTTTTGTGGATTTTACCTCTGGTCTTTCTTGTTTTATGTTATATATTTCAGTTCTGAATCTTTAACATGCCGTTACCATTATGAATAAGTAGAGGATAGTTATACATATATCGTAGTTCATTTTCTTCTGTATTATCTCTATTCCCCTTTGCATATTTGGATCTTTGAATTCTCCCCTTTTCAGTCATTGTTGTCTCAATTGGTCCCTATGTATGCTTAACATTCATTACTATCTTGCAGTAGCAAATCTCTTCTTATTGTTTAAGCTTATAATGCCCTGTTCTTAGTTGCACTCCTCTGCTTCTATCAGCCTACTAGCCACCTTACTCCTAATTCTTTTCTCTGGCTGCGCTGAGAATTCTTTCTTTGTCATTGATTTTTGATAGTTTTAATACAATATGTCTTAGAGAAGGCCTTTTTGGGTTCAGATAATTAGACTTCATGAATTTCAAGTTCCAGTTCATTCCTGTAGTAACTCTTACATGCAGATCCCTTGCTCAGACATGCTTGTGTGCAGGTTGGGTGTTTTTTGTTGAGTTTTAGATGTTCAGCTTATTGTTTCAAGGGGAGAGATCTGGGGACATCTCTCTGCCATGTTTCTGACATCACTCTTTGCCCATTTTTGAACTGAGTTGTTTGTTTTTGTTTAGCTGTAGTTCTTTGTATGTGTTCTTTGATGCACAAAAGTTCTTAATTTTGATGAAGTTCAATGAATCTCTTTTTTTGATGAAGTTCAATTTGCTTTGTTTTCTACTGTTGCTTGTGCTTTTAGTGTCATATCCATGAAATTGTTGCCAAATTCAATGTCATAAAGATTTTCTCCAATATTTTCTTCTAAGAGTTCTGTAATTTTAGCTCTTAAGTTTTGATGCTATTGTAAATGGATTATTTTCTTTTTTAGGTCTTAAAAGGGGAAGTTTTTATTAAAACAAAGGTGACTATAATGAAAGAGATTGTACAAAAAATTAAGAGAGTGATTTTTAATTTGGGAAGAATTCTTATACTCATGCAATGAGGGCTCTTTTTTTTTTTGTTTTCAGCAGTGTGACTGTTGGAAGGATGCAGTGACTGAGATCAAGCTAGAATAAGAATGCCAGTGTTAGGCCAATGCAAGTTAATGTCCTCCAAAGTGACAGCAGGGCATACTGCTTGGAAAAACACAAGCAGAGCTGCAAACTTTTTTGCCTCAGAGGAGAACTTTACGTATTGCAAGGAGAATGCCCCAGCTTCCCTGGCATCTAGGAATAGGAATTTGTTTCTAGTAGTTTTGTTGTAGAAGGAATTGTTTTCTTAATTTCATTTTCAGATTGGTTATTGCTAATGTAGAAGAATACAGTTAATTTTTATATATTTATCTTGTGTCCTGTAACATTGCAGAACCATTATTTTATTTTTAATAGTTTCTATTATGTGGGTTTTTGTATTTATTTCTATTTTTATTTATTTTTTATTTTTTAGATGAGGCAACCTTGGTTGACCTCACAGATTGCAAGGACCTTATTGGTTTACAATATCTTATTTTTTATTTTTTTATTTTTTACACCTACAGCACCTGGTCTTCCTAGGTGGTCTCTCATTAAAGTACTAACCAGGCCCAACCCTACTTAGCTTCTGAGATCAGATGAGATATGGCTTGTTCAGAGTAGCATGACCATAGACATGTGGGTCTTTTAAAAAAGAATTTTCTATATACAAGATCATGTCATCTGATCAATGTAAATCTTGATTATCTAGGTGATCCCTTGAGAATCAATCCCTAAACACTCCTTGAGAAGATTAATTGAATTTCTTTGGAATCACAGATTTTCTTGTTAACCAATATTGTACTTAATATGTATCTTCTAGCATCTCAAGAAATATAGCTGCTTGTTTTTAAGCCCGCTACATCAAAATACTTTGTCACTTTGGAAGCAAATTGTAATCTAAAGGCATTATTGATAATTAAGTCGATTGCTGCTCTTGGGGAGATTTTCTTTTCTTCTGTACCTGGACCATTGCAGCCAGAATTAAATGTCCATATTCTTCGTCGTCGCAGAAATCTATATTACCTTTATAATCTGTTTAAATTATTGTTTTAAAGTATCTGTCATTCACTCAGTATTAAGCTTCATTAGAACAGGGATCATGTCTTATTTACTCTTGTTTTTTTAGAATATAGCATTGTGCCTGGCATGGATTAGGTATTCATCCAACCATTCATCCATCCATCCAGCCACCAATCCAATATATTTTGGTTCTTCTATATGCTAAGCACTGTGCTAAGTGCTGAGATACAATGGTGAATAATTAAGACTCATTATTCCTGCCAAAACGCACATTAAGTAATTACAAGGGAATGCAACACAAAGGGAAGCATAGTATATTAGTTACCTATTGATACATAACAATATTAGCACAATGCAATGGTTTAAAAGAACACATATTTGTTATATCTGTTTCAGTCATTCAAGAGTTCAGATATTACCTACCTGGTTCCCCTGCTTCAGGGTTTCACAAAACTGGGGCTGCCATCTTATTTGAGGCTTACCTGGGGAAGGGTCTGCTCCTAAGCAGCATTCAGTTCCCTGCAGACTGCTGAAGGGTTTCAGGTTCTTGCTGGAGGTTACCTTCAGTTCCTTGTCATGTGTCCCTTTCCATATGGCAGCTTGATTCTTCAAAGGTAGCAAGCAAGAGAGTCTCCTAGTAAAAAGTGTTACAGTCTTGTATAACATCATTACATTTAGGTTGAAGTTAATTCTTTTTAATGTTTTAAATTTAGATTAAGTTACCTTTGCCACATTATATTGGTTAGAAGTAAGTCACAAGGTCTTCCCTCGGCTGAAAGGGAGAGGATCACATGGTGGCATGAACACCAGGAGGCAGGAATCATGGTTGCCAACCAGTGTCTGTTGCCACATACAGATTGCAGTGGGACTACGAAGAAGCCACAATCTAATTTGGAGAGGAAAGATGTCTTCTTGGGAAAGCTGAACTTTAAGTGGAGATGTGAAAGGTGAGGAAGAACTAGCTAAGTGAAGGAATAGGTTGGAGATCAGCATTCTAAGGGGAGGGAACAGTTTATTCACAGGCCTTGATGAGTGAAGTCAAAGGTGCAGTTGAGGATCTGAAAGAAGTCTAGAATGACTCAAGGATAGAGGGTCAAGGGGAGATTGGTAAGAGATGAAACAATGTTGCAGAGGTCAGCAAAGATTTATTGTTCAGGACCTCATCATCTGTCCTCAAGGATGATGATTTTGAACTTTATCTTAAGAAACTTGCTTTTGAGCAAGGGCGTAATATGTTCTGATATGCATTATAATAAAAAGATCACTCTGACTACAAGTTATCAAATGAATTGAAGAGGATAAGAATAGATTAAGTTTGGCAGTGGTCCTGGTGAAATATGTGATGTGTGACTTGTGGTAGAGGTGTGTGTGGTAGCAGTAGGGATGGAGAAGAGTGAAATGATTTGAAATATTAGACATGCTTTTTAATATAATAGCTTAAGTAAGTATGCTTGTAAAAATTGATGTATTTAGAAGGTATTATCTGCAACATTTGGTGAATGGTTGGATTGATAGACTAAGGAGGAATCAAAGATGATTTCAAATACTAGCAGCTGGATATTTGAACTCTGAAAGAGGAGCAAGTTTGATGATTTCAGATTTGGATTAGAGCGTGAGGTGCTTATGAGACCTATATATGGAAATGATTAATAAACAGTTGCTTATAAAGATATGAAGCTCAGAAGACAGATCTGGCTTGGAAATGTAGATTTAAGAGGCATTAACATAGAGTAATGGAAGCTATGGGTATGAATGAGATTTATACAGAAGTTGTAAATAGACTAAAAGAAGGCACAAACCAAGCATTAAGGAACTCCATATTTAAAGGTTGAATAGAGGAATGAAGAGATGACAAAAGAGCCTGAGTAAGAGTAGCAGGAGAGGTGAGAGAACCAATGTCTGTATATGTTTCTGTGTTAGTGAGTGTTAGAGAGACTTGTGAAGAAATTTTAACCTAAGATGAGCACGAAGTTTGTGTTCTTTTCACTGTACCCTGTATAACAATGCCTACCTTGTAGTGTTGGAAGGATCAAATGAAATAAATAGAGCATCTTGTAAAATGCCTACTTTATTGAGTGAATAGTAGCTTTTGTTATTTTTTAAATTTTATTTTATTATTAGTTTCAAGTATACAGTACATTTGTTAAACTTTTGTTATTCTTTGATGTTATTATTTTCTTTTTCTAGTTTTACAGAACTGTTAAACTTTGATCTTATGTCAGACCAGTATTTTTTGATGTGATTTCATTTTTGATAGTTATGTGAAGGCACATGTCTTCTTTCTTACTGTTGTCATATTTTTCATATCATGATTGACAGTTCCTCCTTTATGCCTCCTGTATACCACATACAGACTTTTATCAGAACAATGATACATTTTATAGCACTTGTTTATATGTTTGCCTTTTTTCTGTTAGATCTAAATTCCCTGTGTTTTTCATCTCTGTGTATTTAGTACCTAACACAGGTTCTGATGCAGAGAGGACACTCACTAAATATTTGTTACATGAGAAAAAAAGAACTTTTTATTATATATATATATATATATATATATATATATATATATATATATATATATATATATATATATATATAAAAGAGTACATTGAGAGGCAACAGAGTAAGACTCTGGAGCTAGAGAGCCTCACTTTGAATCCTGGCTCTCCCACTTAATAAACTTTCTGACCGTGGGCAAGTTACTTGAATTCTGTGCCTTGGTTTCCTCATCTGCAAATAATAGTACTATCAACCATAAAACAAAAGTTGATTAGATATTCTGTCACCAAAAAGGATTTATTTGGGAAAAAGAAAGAATTGCAATCTGGTACATGTAGATATGGTGAGCCATGTGCATGAACTGAACCAGGCAAAGATGGAGAATATACTTTATAGAGGGTATGAGGAAGTTAAGGGAGAGGAGCTGTTACAATCTTAAAGCTATGTTGTAAACATATAATTTTTCCTGTAGGGTTGTTGAAATTGCATAGAGTGTGATAGCTTCTCTCATAGGCCCTACCTCTTCCAATAGGCCCTCTTGATTTCTGTCCAGTTTCAGGTCTCTGTCATAAATTTTAACTGTAACTACCATATGGTGGTGTTGAGAAGATTTAATGACCTAGTATATATGGAGTACTTAGAATAATATCTAGTATATTATTAGATATACTAGATGTTAATGAACCCTATATAAGGTCTCGTTATTGTTTGTTATGTATATAGTTATCTGTTTGAGTTCGTTATGCTAAATACTGAGTTCAGAACTTGTGTATATTATCTTTTTATATTATAACAACAATCTTACAAGTAGTTACACTTGCATTATATAAATGAGGAAACTGAGGTTCAAAAATATTTAGTATCTTGCCAGATATATCATAACAAGTAAATCGTACAGCTAGGATTTGAATTCCTATCTACCTAATTGATAAGTGGAGTATTACATGTAATTTTGATCCAGTACACAAGAAATTATTTTATTTTTTATAGATTTATGCTGTATTTTTTGAATATTATATATTTCACTTTCTGCCTGGTATATTTTCTTCTTTTTTTTAACCTCTTTATTCTCCCCTCCCTGCACTTCCACCCCTGACCCATGGATCTTGCTGTTTCCCCTTAAGAACTGGATCTTTAAAGGTGGGGTGTCTCCTCCCACATGCTCACAGTGTGCACCTGGGGCCTGGTGGGCCTGGCTTACTGGGTGTACTCTGGTGGGCCTGGCGCACCCAGGGTATGGTCCATAGCTCCATCTGGGGCCCGAACCCAGGACCTTCTGTGTGCAAAGCAGACGTGCTAACCACTACACTGTGGAGTCTCCCCACTGGTATATTTTTGTAAATTGACAGTACTATGTTTGGAAATGCCAGCTATAAGTTTAATAGTAGACTTTAAACTAAAAGAGCCAGATATGTGCCATCTGCTTGGTACTGAAAAATTAATTTATTCATATTTATGATTATACATTTATTATTTAGTACACATGGATTTTGTCATGCAAACTTTAAATCTATAGCAGTATTAACAGTTGTGGTATAAGGAAAGCAAGGAAGAACATTTCAGCATGTGAATGTTATTTTTTTCTGGGATGTTTTGTTTTAATGCTTGGGAAGGTAAAGGTTTTGTGTTCTCTGGTAGCCTTGTCTGCTTTGAGAGTATCATACGGAGTCTCAAAATGTTGTAAAATGGTCTCAGTACTCCAACTGAATAATTTTTTTAGCCTCTCAAGGTATAACTTGTGAAATTTTTAAAGAGAGTAAATCTTTTCTCTTTTAAATATGATCATTGTTGAGCCTGAATTTATAAACACTCAAGGATTTTTCTCAAGTTGTTTATATTTTACTTTATGATTGTGTTTGTCCTTCTCTATGTGCTTCTCTGAGTCCTCACTGTAAAAAGTGTTTTCATCAACACCATGTGTTCCTGTTCTAACAGGATGTAATGTCTGCATGTTTTAATAACCACTATGTTAGAAAAGAGTTAAGCTGTGTGTCTTGGAGGTAGGTAAGGCAGCTTTTATAAGTTGACTAAGAACTGGACATTGATGATGATGTGAAGTAGTACATGTTTTATCTGAGAGTGAAGGTTAGGAAAAAGCCTATTAGGCATTTCTGACATACTGGTTTTTTGTTTTTGCTGAATGAGATGTCAGTTTATACCAAGGCCATTTGAGGAATGAAATAGTGAATTCTGGGAGTGATCTGAAATACCCTTAACTCCAAAACATCCATGAGCAAGATGTGTGGTAAGTGGTGTGTGTGTGTGTGTGTGTGTGTGTCTGTCTGTGTTTGTCTGCCTGCTTGTCTGTCATTTCCTCATATGAAATCAGCCATTTCAGAATTAAATTGCCCCCAGTAGTGAGAGAATTAAGGTAACCCTCAATATTAAGAATACCCTAAGGAAGAATGAAAATAGAGAAAACCCTTAATCGTACAATATCACTCTGGCATGAAACGTGTTATGTAGGGATTGAGCATATCTTTAATCATCAGAAAAATGTTTTCAATGTCAAAAATAGTCAAGGAAAAGAGTATGGACAGAGACGACTAGAACAACAAAGATAGAACCTTGAGAAGGACATTTATTTGGGCAGAGTGTGGAGAAGGAAAAGAGAGAGAAGCAGCAGTCAGAAATAGGTTATAAAAGATCAGGGAAGCTCCCAAATCTATCAAACACAAATTCAAGGGGCTGGCACCATAATACAGTGTTTACAAAAGAAAGAATAGGGAGGAAAAAGAACTTCCTTCTCCACTTCTCACCTTTCTTTTTAAAGGGGTTTAGCATTTAAAAGCCTGGCAGAAAAAAATAATAGCAGTCTGCTGCTTCTTAGAGCTCCCACCTTGGAAATGGCCTTTGTTGCATATCCTTATTGTCTGTCAAAACTGCTTCCTGCTGAATTTCCTAATGTTTTTCTTGTTGCATTTATCTGGTTTTGCAACCTCTTTGAGGTGGGGGTGGGTGGATTCAGTGTTTTTGGGGGTGTGAAATGATGTGTTTTAAAGGAGACTGTATTTATATCACATGTATACTTAAGTTTCACACACAACAGTATATGATTGTAGCTATTGGCCATATTCAGTACATTTAATATTAACTCCAGAGCTGATGTGAAAAGTTGGGCTGCTAAGTAGTAAAGAATTTTGTAGATATATCTGTGGGCTGAGCTAAGCACTAAGTGACATCAAGGGATAATTTATCAGGTAGCAAATTTTACTGTGTACATATTGCTATGCAGAAATATCTCCCAAGATCTTTCACCTTAATTAGTAATCCAGCTGGATAAACAAAAACTGGAAGCACACAAGTTGTATGTACAACTTGGATTTGATCAGTACATAGAAGTATTTCTGTAAATGATATGACATAAACATATGTGAAGGCATATGAAAGATCTTACAAAAAGCTGATTCTAGAGTGTATTATTTTGCAGTGAAAAGAATGAGAGGCTTGATTGCTTCCCCCTTGTGATCTCATAGCACTCAGCTAATATTCTATTTCAGCATGTTATAAACATTGGAATTATTGGGTATCTTAATCATTTATTTATTTACTTAGCATATATTTAGTTAATGCTTACTTGGTGTACAACATTGTGCTAGATATTAGGGATAGAGAATTAAATAAAATCCTGCCCTAAAAGAGCTCTTTGCTTAGGGTGGAAGACAGGAAATGTATTTAAAACACAGTATTTGTCAAGGTAGAGCCTTTGGCAAGAGTCTGAAATTGCTCAATACATACTTGCTACGTGTGTAAAAGTGTGCATGAAGTGCTAAGGAATATATAACACTGGGCACCAGTACAAACCTCATTTGAAGGAGTCAGAGAAGGTTCCCAGAGGAGGTCACCCTTGAGTTTTCTTGAAGAAAAGAGCTTGTCTGGTAGACAAGTAGGAAAAGGGCATTTCAGGCAGGAGGAAAAGCATGTGTGGAGGCACAGAATAATGTGAGCATGGAATATTTTGGAAATGGTGAGAGATTGGTTTTGTTTCAAATCTGGAGGGTACATGTAAAGAACTGGCAAACCTGTGGTGAGTATATAAGGGTAGGCAGGGACTAGAAAATTAAAGACCTTTTTTTCTTGATCCAGACTTGCTTTTTAAAATTTTATTAGTTTTTTTCCTCCCCCAAATCAATTTTTGGTTTGTTGAAACTCTGTTGTTTGTTTATTTTATTAATTTTTGCTTTTATCTTTATTATTTTACATTCTTGTTTTCTAACATCTTTAGTTGAACTCTGATTTACTTTTAATCTTTTACAAATCAATTAGGATTATCTTTGGCAGTATGTCACAGAAACCTGAACACTGGCTTGTTCAAATAAGAGATTAATTTTTCTCAAAAAATCTTGAGAAATTCCTGTGCTGTGCAACTGCTTGAAGAAGTCACCAACAATCCAGTTTTCTAGCTTCCTCTGTCTGTAGTGTGCTGCTTTTGTCCTTTTGGTTATAAGATAGCTGCTTTTGATGCAAGCACCACATCTTTTTAGTGGTTTAGTCTATGAAACGGGAAAGATAAAGGATAATTTCACTAGAAAAACAGTAGCATTCCAAGAATTCCCACCTAGCAATTCCCACATAAACTCTTTACTAGGACTGTGTTACTTTACCACCCTAGCAGCAAGGAAGATTGCGAAATTGAATGTTTTCACTGCAAATATTGCCATCTAATTCGAGTTCCCTTAGTCAAGAAAAGGGGATAAACAATTATATTATCCACTATACTTGTTTTTAATGATCTTTTTATTTTTAATTTCTAATTTTGTTTTATAGTGGTGTAGGAATGTGGTTTTTGAACCGCATTGATTCTTTGAAATTTTTTGAGAATTCCTTTGTGTTGCAGTACCTGTGCATTCTGGAAAAATTTTTATAAATACTTGAAAAAAAAAGAAAACCTATCTTTGTTGGGAGAGGTTAGATCAGACATGTTAGTTTTTATTAAAATGTACTGTATCCATTATCCTTTCTTGTCTGCTTGAGATTTTACTCCCTGAGAGGTAGGTTTTATCAAATTTGCCTTGTCAGGCTATGTTGTTATATATATAAATGGTTATTATATCTTGACAGAATAATTATTATGTAATGTGCACATAGTAATTTTTTCTTTTGATCAGTTGTTCTCAGCCCTATCAGGCCCAATGGTCTTTGCATTACCCAGGTTCAAATTCTGGCTGTCTTTTCCTAGTTATATGATCTTAAACAAGTCATTTAATCTCTTTGTGCCTTAGTTTCCATAGCTATAAAAAGGGGGATATTAATATCTACCTCACAGAATTATTTCAAGGATTAAATGAGTTAATATATATAAAGTAGTCACCCAGGAGAATGTACTATATAGCAAGTGCTATCAATGTTATGTAATTATTGCTGTTATAACAATTTTTATGTTGAAGAAATTTTTATATTTAAAATTAGCCAGCTAGACTCAGTTTAGATGATCCTACTTTTGTTGGCAACATCCAAAACTTCATACTCAGCAGCCAGTTGAACATACACCTCCTTTTCTCCATCAGGCCTGATCAGATTTTGACCTTGGCTACATCAGTTTCATAGAGCTTCTTCACAGCCTGTTTGATCTGGTGCTTGTTGTCTTTGACATCCACAATGAACACAAATGTGTTGTTGTCTTCTGTCTTCGTCATGGCTGACTCAGTAGTCAGAAGGAACTTGGTGATGGCATAGTGGTAAAGCTTGTTTCTGCTGGAGCGCTCTTCTGAGGATATTTGGGCTTCCTTCAGAGCTGCAGTCCCTTGGGCTGTCAGAAGGTGGGTAATATGTAGATCTTTTTTGCTGTGTCTGTGTAAGCTTTTCAGCACTGCTTACTTGGTCTTGAAAGCTTTTGCTGTGGCTTCAGCTTTGGGAGAGACTGGGGATTCCTTCGCTTTTGGCATTATCTTCATGAAAAGCTATAACAGTTTTTTTAAAAACGTAACTACACTGAAATGTTACTATTGCTCATAATTATAAAACATCACCATGATATTCTAACTATGATAAATGAAAAGTAAAAGAAAATTAAATTAGTAAAAATAAAGATTTTAGTATGCAGGTTTTGGGGCCTGATTCTTCAAGAAGATGTAAATGAAGTGAGTAGTCAGATACTTTGATCTTCTTATAAATGACTAGTTTTAGATTTAAGAGGAGACAATTAGAAGCCACTCCATGCAAGAAGAAAAAGAGAAGAGATACCAATGGATATTATAATAAAAATATAATAACATATCAGATTTATTTGTATGTGATAAGGGAAAGAGGGAAGTAACTTCAGATATAGCATTCCAAGACAAATTACAGATTGATGGAGAGAAAACAAGGAGGTTATGATATATCTTTGCCAATTTTGTCCAAGTGTTTCTTTGAAAAATATTCATTTAATCATGAATGATTCATTGTTCCATTAGGGAAAAAAATTGGGAGAGTAGGCACATTGAATTTTTGTGCGCAGAGCAAAAATATACTTTATTTGTATTTGATATTTTGAAACAAAGGTGAAATAACTCACCATAAAAACTATAAATGGATTCTGATACATAGGTGTTGAATTCAGATACCGGAAGCAGTGTTGCTTGATTTTTTGCAATTCTGACCAATTTTCCTAGAAAATTTAATATATATTAAAATCATGCAAGATGGCTTTGTTTTTATGTAAAATGGAGTTAGAATCCAAACTCAGGTGATGATAAATATGTTCTTCATTTACCTGAATGTCTGGCAAGACTTAAGAACCAGGTTTTCTTGTGCAGTACTGCACTGTACCTTGTAGGATGTCTAATATATGTGACTGGCAACACTCCTGCCTCCAGTCACTGTTATACCTAAAATATTTCACCTGAAAACCTTACGAACACCTCCAAAGGTGGTATAGCCTTTGTTGAATACTACTGTTTTAAACTCTCTTTGCCTAATATTAATATTGCTATCCCAGCTTACTGTATAGTTATTGTGCACTCACCATGATTCCTTGACTGGAAGTCCTAAGCCACTTGTTTAATAGTTAACTTTATGATTAATTGCTTTGTGACAGTCCTTATGTTGTTGTCCTTATGTTATTTCTCTCCTTACTATTTCTCGGAACTGGTCAGAGGTTTATGCATTTCTTCCCCTCTAGAAATAAGCTTTCTAAATCAAGTTAACCATATAAATTCAGGAAACATTTTTTGAGCTACTAAATGCTAGGCACTGTGCTAGAGAAGAGATTCTCAATTTATATGTATCTTCCAGTATGTATCTTCCAAGACTACATTCTCCTACAGGGCCATAGTATCATTATTTATACCTTATACAATTAACCTTAATTCAGTAAAATCACATATAGTCTCTATTAAGATTTCCCTATTTGTTTCTAAAATGTCTTTTATATTTTTTTTGACTCAGAATCCAATCATAGTCTTATACCTTGATTTCATTTCAGTAGTTATGTCTATTAATCTTTTTAAATCTAGAATATTGTCACATATTTTGTTTATTTGAAGAGTAGTGTACAGTTGTCTTTTAGATATTCTGGATATGTCTTGTTGTTTTCTTATAATTAGACTCGAGTTAAACATTTCAGCAAGTTATCAGAAGGTTGATAATGTCAGATGTTTCACTTTTGGTAATGCTAAATACAACCCCTTGGTTAAGGTGCTGGCCACCAGATCTCTCCATTGTAAAGGTACATTTTTCCCTTTGTAATAAGTAAGTAATCTTGGGGGCATATACAAATTTGATTATTGTTTTTACTTAAAATTACTGTATATATTTTCTATGTCATTTCAAACTCACCTGCTATGCTAAATTCTTATGAACATATAGTTTCTTGATTTCATTAAAAACAATCTATTGAATGCTTACTATGTGTCAAGCACTATGTTAAGTAATTTATAAATATTATATTGTTTATTATAGCATTATTTTATCTTCCATAACAATTCTCTGAGATAGAGATTATTATTCTCTTCATTTTGCAACAGAAGTCTTTAAAAAGTAGTCATACTAATAATTTAAGTTAAAACTTGGATTCAGTTTGCTCATCTCCAAAGCTCTAGCACTGTACCACTCTGCTATGCTCTTCTTTGGGAAGCAGATTTAGAGATCCTGTGGTAGCATCAGATGAGTTTAAAAGTCCAGGAGAGGTAGAAATTTTCTTAACTTGGTGATTTTCTTTTCTTTGGTTCTTTTTTCTCTTCTCTTTTTCCTTCCTTCCTTCTTTTCTAATTGTGGTAAAATACACATAACATAAATTTTACCATCTTAACCATTTTTAAATGTAAAATGCAGTTCATTATATTGTGCTACCAATCTCCAGAGCTCTTTCATTGTGCAGAACTGGAACTCTACCCATTAATTCCAAATTCCTCCCTTTTCCTACAAACCTTGTCAGTAACCATTCTGCATTCTGGCTGTGTGAATTTGACTATCCTAGGTACCTCATATAAATGGAATCATATAGTATTTGTCTTTTGTGACTGGCTTATTTTACTTAGCATATCTTCAGGGTTCATCTGTATTGTGTCAGAATTTCCTTCCTTTTTAAGGCTGAATAGTCTTCCATTGTAGGCATATACTACATTTTTATCCATCTGTCTGTGGTTGAACACTTAGGTTGCTCCTACCTTTTGGCTGTTGTGGATAATGCTGCTATGAACATGGGTGTACAAATGTTTTTTTGACACCCTGCTTTGAATTCTTTTGTGTATATACCCAGAAGTAGAATTGCTGGATCAGATGGCAATTTTATTTTTAATTTTTTGAGGTCTTACCTTTAAACATATTTAAAAATATCAGTTTCTTAAGAATCCTTTTATTAGTAGTAACAATGATCTATGTTTAGAAGACAAACTTAAGCAGAAATAGACTTTTTTCTTTACTCTGAAAGTCTAAGTAAATTTGAGGACTAATTCATTTTTGTGGCTTTGATAACTTGAAATGAATATTCCCTTGCATTTAGGCAGGTCTCCCATATTTTGTGGCCCTTTATATTTAATGGTACTTTTTTCTTACTTTATCATCTGTAGTCTATTCTATACTTTAAAAAAAATCTATCCAAATCTATTAATATTTGAGGTTTCACTGAAGTCTCATGGAGTTTTCTCTAAGTGCCCATTCCATCAACATTATGTAAACACCTCTTGTGCTGTACTTGATTCTTCTCTTTCTAATCTGATTAGCCATATAGCTTATTATTTGTCCCTTTCTAGATGGTAAATTCCAGAAAATTTTGACCAAATCTTAGGCTACTTTTCTGGTTATATCATTTCTTCAACCTCTGCCACCAAAAAAAAAAAAAAATGAAAAAGAAAGAAAAGTACTCTTACAATCAACCCCCACCCCAAAGAGATCACCTGGATAAACAAATGATTCACTGGCCCTTAGAAATTATATTAGAAGTATCATTTCACTGTTGTTGCTGTTGTTCTTACTGGGCCTCATGATGTTCCAGGGCCTCTAGGTACTGCAAGACAAAGATGAATACAATATACTTCCTGGTCTCAAGATACTTTATAGTCTAGTGAGGGGATATTTATGTACAAAACTACGTGACAAGTGGTGTATTGGTGTTTTGAATGTTGTTCTGAGGTAGTATAAAGAAGGAAGCCACAAATAGTTTCCAGAGAGTCAAGGAAGGCTTTAGCGAGGAGGGGATATTTAAGTGTGGCTTGAAAGATAAGTAGAATTTGAGGAGCTAGAAGAAAAGAGAAGAATATTTTATGTAGATGAAAGACAAAATACAGTGAGTTATGAACATATGAATCATCTTGTCCATTTGTTTAAAGAAGTAGGGTTTTTTCTGATTAGTTTGAAACATTGTTTATCTCTATATTTCACACATTGCTTTACCATCAAACTTTCTTAAAAGCTGACTTTTTAAGTCAGAGTGATTGTTTTTAGCTGATGGAATAAAGGAAGGACTTTCAGAATGGAGAGCCCTTATTAAAACACAGATGTCTTCTGTAATAGAGTTGGAAAAATACAGTGTGTTCTTTGTATGTAAATGTCTCTTTTAACTTATCCATGCAGGATCTGAAAAGGAAAGCCACTTCTCTTTTATCAATCACAAGGTAGATGACAACGGAATCATTGATGCACTAGGAAGAGATTTTGGATTCCAAATCTCACTAAGTGATCTAGAAGAGGGGAAAGAGCCAATGTTTTGCATCAGTTTTTCTGATCAGGGTTTCTGTGGCTTAGTGTTTTCCTTCCTCCTCCCTCTTCTTCTGTCTGGCCATTCTGAAACGTTGGTTCTTTGAAGCTGTGATATCTGTCTTGTATTAGTAGATATGCTGAATATATGGGGTTATTGTCATTTCAAGGAGTTTCTGGAGATTAAAGAGTTAAGTAGATTGTCATGTTATCTACTGAATTTCCACTTGGTCAAGTATAACATTCTGAAATAGTACTCTTGAAGTCCATAAGATGATGATATTTTTGCATAATAAGTCCCTGTTGTGCAAGATCTGAAATAATTTTTTTTAACCAGAAAGTAGTGAAGGCCTTGGTACTTCAATTTTCTGCTGCCTCATTCATAATTTTTCAGTAGGAAACACACATTTCAGTGAATGATTATGCTTCTTTTGGGTAAGACAAACTATTTTCTCTGGTGGTCTTATTTTGCTACTACTGAAACCATATTTAGAGGGTGAAAACATAGTTAATTTTCTTACCAGTACTGTAGTTTTTGAAACCTGTGTAGTGTGGGTTGAAATTATAAAATAATATTTTTACATGTAAAATAGATTGAATCTTATAGAGGATGAAATCTTTAGTAGTGGATTTTCCTCTGTACATATGAATAGTGTGAGTAGTATGGCCCATGTCTTTTGTATCTGACTTGAGTATGTTTAAATTATTATAAGATACTTTGGGTTGGGTTACTACAACTTTAGCTGTGAAAGATTCCCTGACTTCTTTCTATATTTAACATAAAATGCTTTTTTTTCTTATAGAGATTTATTTTATGGTGTTTGGGGTTGATTTTGAGGATGTGTCTTTAGTGTCCTATAAAGATGGTTTTATTGTTCCTTAAGTGTAATATAAGGCTTCTGCATATGTCTTTTCTCTGCACGCTTAAAATTCCACAAAAGGGACTTTTTCCTTTTAGTGTCCTAAGATTCTGCAATGTTGGCCATGAGGAACCAGCCTAATAAATTTCCCTCATTTTTTTTTCTAAAGTATGAAAGAAAAAAAAGGACATGATTTCTTGAGATGTTATTAATAGTTTTTTTTTTTTTTCTGGCTAGCTTAATGTGAAATAATTTTACTCTTGGATAGAATAAATTCATCTTCATTAATGGAAATGAGGCCCTAATGTAATCAGAGTTTACATAAGAATGTCACCTACCCTGTCTATTTTATCTAAACTGGCACTAAAATACCTTGGCATGTTTCATATGTGGAGATTTTGTATATAGCTGCTGCTCTTGAGCCTCTTTTCTTGTTCTATATTCCAGGTGCGCCACCGAGCTTCTGGTCAGGTGATGGCTCTTAAGATGAACACGCTGAGCAGTAACCGGGCAAACATGCTGAAGGAAGTACAGCTCATGAATAGACTCTCCCATCCCAACATCCTTAGGTAATGGCTTTTTTGTCCTTCTAAGGATCAGCGCGAAAGATGAAACATTGTTGGAGGCTTCTTAGAATAGCATTAAGCTAAAAAGTGGGATTTAGAATTTTCTGCTGACTCAGTCTTGCTGGGGTTTAGCTGTGCTGTATGTAGGTCTTTTTCTACCTGTTGAGACATAATTTTCTGGTAATTGACTGCATTTAGTAAAACAACTTTCTTCTGTCCCTCAAATTGCTTTACTTTTAGTAGCAGCTCATCAGAACTGTTGTTTCCTATTGTTGAACTGGTAATTTATCAAAGAGAAAATAATTGCTTAATAATTTAATTACTTAATAATTAAATCAATGAATGAAAATTAAAAATTCAGTTATGACTCAGACTATCCTTAACTTTCAGTACTCACTTTAGGTGATGTAGTTTACCTTTTTAAAGGAGGATTATTTTTATATATAACAAGTTTACATAATCATCACTTTCTAGTAATCAGCATCTGAATCTTCCTCACTCTAATTATCTTGTTTTTTTACTGAGGTGAGTATATTTCAAAATGAAACTATGAGGGAGAAGAAACTTTCCTTTACCCTCCTAGGTTCTTTCAGCTGATCTAATAATTAAATCTACATGAGACAGATTAACAAGAGAAAATAACCAAATTTAATTACATATTTACTCATGAGGACCCCACATAGAAGAATCAAAGTCCCTTACATACATGGGAGTTCAGAGACAAAAAAGCAAAATGAGGTATATATGACATTCTGAGCTAAGGATGAGGTAAGGCACATTGGGCCTTCAGTGGGTCATTGCAGGAGTAATAAATAAGAAGAGCAAATGTACAGTAATTAGTAGTTTGCCCTGCCATATAGATAAGTCAATAAAAGGTTATCTCTGATAATCTCTTTTTATGGGCAAGGCCCCTAATTCAAATTCTTCTAGGTAGTTAAAGGTGTGGGGGTGGGAGGAAGAAGTTTCTTTTGAGCCTGCAGGGTCTGGGTTCCTTTAGCTCAAAATAATCTGCATACCATAGAGGCACATCTTGGGGTGACTTGTTCTGAACTCCTGCAAAACCAAATAAGACAATTTAACTCAATATATATTTAAGTAGGGCTTATGAATAAGACACTTTGAAAAGTTAAAAGTACTATTTACCTAGGGTCATTTATTGCTAATATTTATATTGGACTAGAGAGAAATCATATAGCTTAAGTATGCTTTACATGTTTGGTCAGTAGTAGTAAATTATGGAATTAGGTTATAATGCTTACTTGAAACTTCTGTCTTTATATAGAATAATTGGCTTCCTAGTCCACTATGAAAATGTTCAGCATGTATTTTTATTATGATGATTTTCTCCCAATCCACAGATCAAATATATTTTTGGTGATGTGTCAGACATCAGAAAGGTGTAAAGGTATATATAAAATGGAATGTCTGCTAGCAAGGATTTACACTCTAATTGGGGATCTAGGACTTACATACATAAAAAGAGAACTAATAAAATGTACTCCACCACTTGGAGTAGAGCAAACTCTAAGTGCTATAGAAGTGCCAAGGAGTGAGAGATCATATTAGGTTGGTAGACTTAGGGAAGTTTTCTTGGAGGAGGTTGACTCTAACTGGAACTTGAATTTTAATAGGATTTTAAAAGATAGGGAAGAAACTTAGAGCAAAGGAGAAAAATAATAAATAAATAGCAATAAAGCAGAGGTTAAAAGTACAAAGCTTTTTAAGGAGTCAGTGAATAACTCCCATTTGGCTAATAATACCAATAATGAGAAACCATTTAGAGATTATGTGTTGGCTAAGACTTGTGACTCTCTGAGGCCTAGACTCTTCTACCATGCTTTTCCTAGAAGAACTGAGGATTTGAAAGGATGGTATTGGTAGATAAAGATAGAAAGATAGAATTGGGCCAAATTTTTCAGAAATGCTTTGCATGAAGCCAGGGAAATTATATTTAATGCTCTGTGTATTGAATTCTGAGCAAGGACTAGCTTGACAGAAGGTAATGGATGGCAAACAGAGAAATGGTTTAGTATTGGGAGACTAAATGTTTGAGAATGAAATGGAGGAGGCTTAATTTGATATTCTGCTTTGGAATTTTTAAGCTGATCTTATTTTCAACTTCCTTAAAAAACATTTTTATTGTTTTTGTTACTATCATAGAAGTTATCTATCATTGCTATGGAACCTATAGAAAGTAGAGTTAGCAAAAATAAATAAATAAATACAAATTAAAAACTTCCCTTAATCTCAGCACCTAGGGATCAAACTAGTAGTATTAACACTGGTATATTTCCTGCCAACTTTTTAAATTTCACTATTTCTTTTCTTACTCTCTTCACTGTGAACTTGACTGGTGAATGCATTGGAAGATTGACTTTAAATAATTTTACTCCATCACAGCAAACTTTAAAAAATTTAGTTGTTATATAATAGAGTAGTACAGTATAGTATAATGATCAGAAATGAAGGCTCTCGATTCTAGATCAAGATGCCTGGATTTAAATCCTGGATCTCGAGAAAGTTACATAACCTCTGATTCTTAATTTTCCCACCTATAAAATGAGGGTAATGACAGTAAATACATCAGAGAGTTGTTATTGAGGATTAATTAAATAGCACATACAAAGCACCTAGAATATCACCTGGTTTATGTTAAGTATTTCGTAAGTGTTAGCTCTTATTATTAGTTTCTTTTCCTCCAGCTAATGCTTTAAATAGCCCATTGAAGCTTGTTTTTTATCATTCATTCACTCACCAATCATTGCGGCTTGCCTGTCACTGTTTTTAATACCTTGAAGGGGTTTCTGCTAGACTAAGGCTGTTGAGAAGAACTTTCTGCAGTGATGGAAATGTTTATCTGTGCTGTCCAATATTCATATATGGCTAATGAGCATTGAAATGTGGCTGGAATGAACAAGGCACTGAATTTTTTATTTAATTTGATTTAAATTACCACATGAAGTTAGTGGCTACTGTATTGGACAGTACTGGGCTGGAGTCCACCTACATCTTTGATCTTGTTTCACAAAATACATGTATGTGTATTCCTGCTTAGAAATGTGTTGTGATGATACCATTCCTGTTATGATGTCTCCTTGAGTTTCTTGGCCTATCTCTTTTTGGTATTGTTCAGGAATGACACATTCCTCCCTTTTAACTTACAAGAAGTAATATTTTTTGTTCTCAGCTAAATTTTCTAATATAGAAAAGATAGTGTTAACCCTATATTGATCTTTACAATAAGCCAACAAATGAGATAATGTGTATGAAGCCCATGGATTTGTTATAATCCACAACTATATAATACATGAAAATTATTGTAATTATTGTTAACCATGGTGAGTTTACACTTGGATGGTGACTCTTTGTTCTGCGTAAGCCATCTGTCTCAAATATACTGCAGTTAAAAGCCTGGAAGTGGTTTACTTTTTAAAAGAAGCTTTTTATTGTTCATATCTTTTATGTTTTTATGTCTTTACTTCCATTGTATATTTTGAATACAACAAAAGGAAATTATCTTACTACTGGCCTAGGGCAAACAGAGTCCTCTTGGCTTTCATTACTCATAGGAGTTCTAACTATAGCAGAAGAAACATTTATTATACTTCCCTAGGACGCCTTAAATATCAAACTGAGCACATCTGTGTTCCCTCCAAAAATTCTTAGTATTTTTATTTCATAAATACTTTTCTAGTCATCTTAGAAATTTACTAAAACTTTTTTTTTGTATATTTTAAAAATTTTGTGACTGTTAGCATGGCTCATAGTCTGTTTTCAAAGCAGTAAATATTTTAAGCTCTCTTTTATAAGTGCAGAAGCTGAAGCAGAAGTATGAACCAAAGTTTTCCCTCAAATTGTGATTATTAGATTTAAATTGGGAAGAATCCACCTCTTGGAACCCTACAGTTTTCACAGAGATGCCTCCATGGGACTGACCACAGGAGGGAGGTTGCTCAGCAGATGAGATTTTCAGTTCCCTTCTCTTTATCCTGCCAGAGCCACTTCCACCTTTTTTCTGTTTTATATTAAACTGTTGTATAAGAGTTTTGAAGAAAGGGTCTCCTGCTTGTAAACAAAGAAAAAGGTGAAAATCATTGTATTAGTGATTTGGAAAGTCTATATAGGAAAGAAGGCTATGTGCATGACCTGGCAGATGCAAGGCATCTATTCTTTTAGGCACGCCTTGGTCCTCTGCTGGCACAGCTATTTTGTGCCCAGCAGGAGTGAGTAAGCTGAACTTCACAGTTTCTCTCTTTTTCTTAACCCCAATCTCCCTACTTTCTCTTTTTCTTTTATCTTTCTTTCTCCTAAGATTTCTAGTTGGAAGAAAAAGAGTGGGCCTCCTAAGTCATAGATGCAGTAGGTATGTATATTTTGTTTGTGTGTGTATATATTTTTTTAATACATGGATACAGTTAAGATTGGTTGTTTTATCATTAGTTGCTCTAGGTTATCAGTTAAAAAAAGGAACAGAACAATAAAGTGCTTTGTTGAGTGCAGGGACTGATTGTCTGGGCCCCTTGTGAATGAGGTTGTTTATGCCAGGAAGTCTTGTGCTCAAGATCTGTAACCCAATTCCATGCCTTGCTCATTTCTACTCCCCAATGGCCTTTCTGAAGACCTGTACCAAGACTTGTTCTCTACCTCTTTGTTATTCTTCATGCTATGAGAAATTTAATATATTTTTTATAGACTTCTTTTTTTTCCGGCCACATTCAGAACTTATTTTTCCATCTACTAGTTTTTGTTCAGAATTGTTTTAGCTCCCCTTCGAAATCTATTTGCAACAGTATGATGAACATTTTGTTAAAATGGAGAATATGCTTTCAATTCTCCAAATATTTACTTGGAACTATTCATACTCAGTCCAGCCTTGTGCTAGGTAATATCATAGTGAATATAAAAGAAGTAGATGGCTAGTGTCTCTCAGACAGTCTCCTTAGGAAGCAAACTGTACCTCTAGGAAACAGACTAGTATCAGCTAATGCTATGAAGATATGGCAGGATATTTTCCTAATCTCAGTTATTAAGATAGCTATCTTTCCAGTCATCCATTCTGAACACCCCCAAATAATCTTTAGTTATTCCTTTTATTTCTTGCTTTGGAACAGAAACTAAACTCTTGATTCTAAGTCTTCAGAGTCTTTTGCATCTGTTTCTTCCCTTATACATCTGTTAATTCATCCCTCTTTACTTTTGCCTGGAATGAATTATTTTCCTTCTTTGCCTCCTCTCTCTGCCTTCATTATTACTGATACACAGCTCTAATTGTAAAGCTTCTTTCTTTAAAAACTTTTGTGGCTACCATTGATTTCAGAATTGAGTAAAAAATTCTTTAGACTGACAGTTAAGGTTTGATCTGTTTTTCCAGCCGTATCTTCCACTATCCATTTTATGCACTTAATTCTATGATTTCCGAATTGTGTTCTCTTGGACAAGTTATTTGATCTCTGGGCGTTGGTTTCTCCTTTGTAACTAGGGAAATGGACCAGTTTATTGATTAGAAATCACATTAAATTAATGTTGGATAATTTTTTAATGATTAGGTATAAAAAATATATTATCTCAGAGGTGTGTGTGTGTTACAAAATAAATAGGAAGTGTTTAAAAATGATGGATTAGCTTTTTCATGGCGAGTTTGCCACCACAACAAAGGTGCCATCAAAACCACCACTAAATCTAAGCCAAAATGGGAAAGGAAAAGATTCATATCAATGTCATCATCAGATATGTAGATTTGGGTAAATCTATTACTACTACTGGCCATCCGATCTACAAATGTGATGGTATCGACAAAAGAACCATCAAAACACTTGAGAAAGTGGCTGCTGAGATGGAAAAGGGCTCCTGGTATGGCTGGGTCTTGGATAAACTGAAAGCTGAACATGAGCATGGTATCACCATTGATATTTCCCTGTGGAAATTTGAGACCAGCAAGTGTTATGTGACTTATCATTGATGCCCTAAGACACAGAGACTTAATGAAAACCATGATTACAGGCACATCTTAGGCTGACAGTGCTGCCTTAATGTTGCTGCTGGTATTGGTGAATTTGAAGCAGGTACCTCCAAGAATGGGCAGACCTGTGAGCTGAAGGAGAAGATTGATCTTCATTCTGGGAAAAAGCTGGAAGATGGCCTAAAGTTTTTGAAATCTGGTGATGCTGCCATTGGTATGGTACCTGGCAAGCCCATATGTGTTCAGAGCTTCTAACTATCCTCCTCCCCTGGGCCATTTTGCTGTTGGTGATACCACTCTATGAAACTGACAGTTACTCTGGGTATCATCAAAGTGGTTGACAAGAAGGCAGCTGGAGCTGGCACAGTCACCAAGTCTGCCTAGAAAGCAAAGAAGACTAAATGAATATTATCCCCAATACCTACCACCCCAGTCTTAATCACTGGTAGAACCACGATCTCAGAACTGTTTGTCTCAGTTGGCCTTAATAGTAAAATACTGGTTAATGATTACAATGCATCATAAAACCTTCAGAAGGAAAGAAGACTATTTTGTGGACCTTTTGATTTTCTTCATGTGGCAGTTTTTAAGTTATTAGTTTTTAAAATCAGTACTTTATAATGTAAACAACTTGACCAAAAATCTGTCACAGAAGTTTTAGACACATTAAAACAAAGTTTAATGAGAAACCTATGTGTTCTTTTGGATAACACTGTAACTTCCTATAATACTACTTAGATAAAAGAGTTCAGTAAGAGTTGCCTATAACCTTTCTGTTGTTACATCTACTGAAACTTTAGAATTTGATAGTTCTGGGTTAATGTGTTTTCTGGGTGGGAACTTTATTTTTTTTCACTTTGTCTTAAGGAGAGGAATCATCTGTTTACATGATAAAAAGCTATGAGAGGAGGTCTGTTGGTGCAAACACTTCATTGGTTAGGACAGATAACCAAAGAGTCACTTTGTTTATGTATAAGCAAGTTTAGAAAGGCCAAATTCTATAATATTAAGGTCTACATGGTGCATATAAAATTTTGTGTAGTTACATCAATATTAAGTAAGTTTGTTATGTCAAATTTTAGTTTTCTAATTATTGGAATGTGAATTCTCACATTTATAGATACTGAGATATTTTAAAGAAACTAAAATGAGGCTTACATAGTATTGAGCATTGTCTCACTACAGTTAATTGTATCCATATTCTAGGAAAAATAAATGATATTGGAAATTGAAAAAAAATGATGGAGTAAAGTGGATCTTTCTGATTTTATCTGTAATCTTAGTAGCTAGATGAGTTTCAATATAGCCCTCAACACAAATTTTGTAATGCTAGCATATTTGTAAGGAAGTCTTAACATTTCTTTTGTTTTCTGTGTGCCAAAATAGAAGGTATAAGGAATTAGGACTTGAGTCTAAGTTTCAATTTCATACAACCAGAAAATTTTGTAAGCTAAAATATAGAATAAGCTTCAGAAATATTTATATCATTGTTTGTGGGTAGTGAAGTAGTACAACCCCAGAAAATAGATGATTTTTTAAAAATTTGTTTTTCTTGAGATATAATCTATATATAATGGAAGATGATTTTTAATATAAACAATGACCACAATTTATTGAGTACCTATTGTGGACTACTATTGATCATTTTCCTATCCCACCCCCAATTTTTCCTTTCTAGACCACTCCCATCTCAGCAAATGGAACCATCATTTATCTATTACTTACTCCTAGACCAAAATCTAGGAGTCATCCTTATTATGTTTTCTTTATACCCTATTTTAAACCGTCAAGTGGTTCAGCATTATCTTTAAAATATGTCCTAAGTCTGACTACTTATCACCTCTACTGCCACCATCCTAATCCCACCCTTTTAATTGATCTCCTAGACTCCCATATAGCCAGATGGAACTTTAAAAAGGTAAATCAGATCATACCATATCCTCCCCCATCACCCTCCCCACCGACCCCAGCTGAATTTCCTTCTATGACTTTTTGTCACCCTTCAAATAAAATTCAAACTCTGGGCTTTGATGTAGAAGGCCTGAAATGATTTGACCTACCTGCTTCTTGGACCTTATTTCTGATCACTCCTCCTTTATATTATACCGTTTTAACCTTCCTTATTGGCTTTTTTGTTTCTCAAATACACCAACCTTTTTCCCACTTTAGGATCTTTATACTTACTTTTCCCTTTTCCTATGTCTGTATCCCAGAATCATATGGCATGCTTCTGCTGAGATAGCCCCTCTTCAGAGAGATCTTTGTTGGCTAACCTATCTGAAATAGCCATCCACATCACTGTGTATCTTATCACTCTGCCTTGTCTTCATAGCTTGTGTCATTTCTGAAAACATCTTGTTTATTCATTTATTTACTTATTGTTTGTAGCCTCCAATATAGGGTGAGCTCCCTGAGGGTAGAACTTTATCTTGTTCATTATTGTATTTCCAGTGCCTGTAGAACAATGTATATAGAAATGGATACCAATTAGAAGCAAGCCAGTTTGCATCACAGAAACCTAAAAAGCTCAGGAACTAAAGGTGGGTGTCAGGTTTGGGCTGAAAACAGGACTATTTTAAGTCTTTTAAAGGGGAAACTGGGCCTGTAAGTCATCATCGCCATTCATTGCAACTAATAAGTTAACTCTCATCTACTCTGACAAGATGAATTTTATTTTTGGAGAAAAATTGAATGAGCAGTGCTTCATACTAGGTAAGCATCTAACTTGACAGAAGATAGAGAAGGAATATTGAGAAGAGAGAGATGATGGATAGTGTACATACTGAATAGTGAAGCTATTGATACTTATAGTTCTCTTCTATCATCTGGCTCTCAGGCAGGCAGGAATCATTCCCATCCCACCCTCACCTTTACCACCTACCAGGAAATTGGTGGATTTGGAGAAATTGAGTAGCCCCAGGTAAAAGAAAACTTGAAAAAGTAACCACCCCAAAAACCTGATAACTATTTTCTTATGGAAGATAAAGAGAAGACAATGTATCTGTGAAACAAGAGTAGTATACTATAAAATAGGAGTAATTAGAAAATCACAAAGATTCTCACAGATTCTTAGAAATTAAAAAATGTTATAAAACCATTTGATAGGTCAAGGAGATAAACTTGAGGAAATTATCCATTAATAGGGAAAAATCAAAGATGGAAAATACGAGAGAAAAGATTAGCAAATTAAATGATCAGTCCAGGAAGTCTCTTTTTGATTAATACAGGAGCATTTTCTAGAACTGAAAGGCATGAACTTCCAGATTGAAAGGGCCAACTAAGTGCTCAGCACAATGAATGAGAAAAGACTCACTCCACAGCATATTATTATGAAGTTTTAGAATATGGGTAATAAAAATAAGTTTCTAAGCGCTTCACAGAGAATAACAAAACAAAACAAATCTCATACAATTGATTGAGAAAATTAAAATTATATTAAACTTCTCAACACCAGCTCTGGAAAGCTAAACCAATAAAACAGTATTTTCTGAGAGAAAATTGTTTCCTACTTAGAATTCTATATTCATCTAGACTATCCAGTCAAGCATGAGGATTGAATAAAAACATTTTCAGGCATGCTAGGTTTTAAAAATTTTGCCTCTTATGTACCTTTTCTTATGAAACTACTGGAGGCTGTTTGTTACCTATCAAAACAAGGGAGTGAACAAAACAACAAAATAAAAAGGAAGTCATAAGATCTAGAAAGAAGGAAGTAGAAAGATGGTAGCAAATTCCAAGGTGACTGCTGGGCAACAGTCTAGAGAATAAGCAGTCCAATCTGGAGCAGGATCAAGAGCTCTAGGAGAAGGGAGTTTAAGGAAAGAATTTATAAATTTCCAGATGTTTTGCCAGGGTAGAATTCATATTCAGAAGAATTTTACAATTCTGTTGGAGGCTTTGGGAAGAATTGATGGTTTGGCATGTAATCACTAAGCAAATTAAAAATTAAGCAAAACAAAAAAAATTGTGCAAGAAATAAAATATAATACACTACTTGGCTTAATAGTGATTATCATCAGTTATAATAATGTAAATGGTGAATCTTGATTTGTTTCTCTGGAATATTGATTTTACCCAAAATTGTCGCATAACAATATTGGAAGGGAGGTAATTTAAGAAGGTTGAATCCTCAGCCTCCAGTTTGGAAAGTCAGTAGAAGGTCAGAAATAGCAGTATCAGTACGTTAGAACTATAATGGTAAATAGAAGAAACAGCTTAAAGAGTTGAATGTGGTTCTCACTGGAGAGTAGGATTCATTGGTAGTGCAGGCAGTCCAGGGGACTATTATTTTTCATTATATACCTATTTGAAGCTATGTAAGTGTATAACTGATGAAAATTAAGTTAGGAAGCTATTGCAGTAATTTAGAGATTGCTGATTGTGGATTGGACTGTGTGGTAGCAGTGAAGGTGGAGAAAAAGTAGTAGGATTCTGGATATTTTTGCAAGTAGAGGCAATGAGATTTCCTAATGGATTGGGTCAGGGATAATAGCACAAAGGAAGGAAGAGTCAAGGATTACTCTTAGGTTTTTAACTTGAACAACTGGAGAATTGAACTACACTGGGGAACAGGTTTGGGGAATGAAATATCAGGAGATATCAAGTTGGAAGCTGGATAAACAAGTCTGGAATTTAGAGGGGAAGTTTGGGATAGCTGTGTCTCTTAGTAGTTGGGAAACCTTAGGTAAATTACATAACCTCTGTAACTTCAGTTTTCTTATCTGTGTAGTAGAGAGTAATAATAGTACTTACAAATCAGGGAAAATTAAATGAAATAATGTGCAAAAGGAACTTATTACACTGTCATGTATTACATCTTAACTGTTATTTTTAAAATTTTTATTACTAATATCATAATGATCTGAAGCATCATGTATTGAGGCTGTATGGCATAAAGCTTAAGTTAAGGATTCAATATTGACACTGCCACTTGCCAGTTGTGTGACCTTTGGCAAGCCACTTAATCTCTCTTCAGTTTTTTTAATGCAAAATGAGATAATAATAGTTCCTACCACATAATTTTTTTGTAAAGGTTAAATGAAATAATCCCTGTAAAAGTTACTTAGAACAGTGTCTGACATATTGTATGTGTACAATAAATGTTTTCCATCATTGTCACTATTTGTGATCTCCTTGAAGAAGGAACTATCATGTTTATTTTCTATAGCCCCCACTTAATCTTAACCCTTTGTCTGGCACTGTGCTTAAAATATATGTGACAGACAGTAAAAAAAGGTTAAGTGTTCTCTTTATCTATGGAGAGCACAAACCTTGACATAGTAATTTCTTGATACATGTTTGTTAGATTGAATCATTCTTTTTTCTCTATACATTTATTCTACTTCATGAGAGGGAGAAGAAATAAATCATTGTGAGAGTGTTATTTCAGAAATATTCTCACATAAATTGAAGTTTGTGTTTGTATTTTGCAATTTCGGTGTGAGTTTATGAGTAATCTTAGAATAAAGGATAAATTTGGGAAGAAGGAGGAAGCTTTTTCAGTGCTTGGGGAGACAATCTAGACACTTGATTTCTGGATATTAGTTTCTTGTAAACGCATTTTGGGAACATTTAAAATCACTGCATATATCTACTAATAGCTCTGCCTTTTTCAGGAGACTTTGTATTTTGCTGCTTGCATGGTAGTTTTGAGCAATGTGGTTTAAAATTTTCTGTGAAGTAAAGAAAATACTTAGAGTGAACTCATTCTTAGTCTCAGTTTACTTTCAGTTGTTATTCCAGATAGAGGATATTTTTCTCTCAGAAATCTAGGATATTTTTATATTTACTAAACTGGTTTAATATTTATAAGCAAGCAGATCTAATTTTAACTTTTTAGATATTTGCATTGTTATATTTTTTAAAAAGGTAAAATTAGACCATGAACTTGATTGGTCCTCTTGTTATCATCTGTAGTGCTTACTGACATGATCTGGTGATTGCTGAGCAATGTTTATTCTGCCTTTAGCTATCTTAATATTGAACTATAAAAACCAGGGACAGAAAAGAGAAAGTCAGACTGAACCAGCTCTATTTAGTGTCACCTGATACAAGGCTCTGGTGGTTAATGTCTGCTCAGCTGAGTTTTCCCTGTGAGTCCTCATATTTAGAACCTAGCACAACCAGTTTTCTGTGATGTAATATCTCTAACACACATTTGAACTGCAGCAAGCCTTACCCAAGGATATTATTGCTTTTTTTATGGGTCTAGATTCCTAGCACTTTGGGACTTGAGATCTGAGCCATTGCCCTCTCTTCTCCTTTGTGGTTATTGGTAAGTTTTTCAAGTCCAAGAGGGTGATAGTATCTTTGCTTTATTTGGGAGTAAAATGCAAAGCAGTTCCTTTTAATGCCACATGTTAAAGCTTAGTGGAATCTGTTGGAGTATATTGCAGGACCTTTCCTTCTAAAATTATGGGAGGAAATCAGATAAAAATATATTAAAACTTATGGAGAAACTTTTCAAGGTAAAGTAAACCATTCTAACTAGGTCTAAGATATAGGTCTTTTAGCCTATTAATATAAAAATTATGCCTATATTTTAATATTCTATTATAGGTTTATTTCAGGCTTCTTAATTGTTTCTTTTACCATAACTTTGGAGTCAGACATTTTTCTGAAAAAATCAGTACAGATCAGAAGAACTATAATATGTGTGGTGCTTATTGCTCAAAGTTGGCAGTAGAAAGGCTTATAAAGCAAATCAGTTAGATTTTCATTGTTTTACAGATAGTTCTTTTTCATGAATCAGAAATGAAGTTATTATTGAACCAGTGGCCTTTATTCTTCTGTACTCATTGTCACAGAAAAAAAAACATGGGCTTTGGAACCAAACAGATTCAGATTCTAGTCCCTTCTCTAACCTTTGTCAAGTTGTTTAAATGCTCTGAACCTCATTTTCCTAGATGATAAGATGCGGGTAATTTCATCTCAGGTAATATGTATGAAACACTTAGCACAGTTTTCAGGTATATTATAGGTGAGCATAAATAATAATTTCCTTGACAGCTTTGAAATAATGGCCGCAGAACTCTTACTAGGTCCTGTTATGTGGTATTGAGGACGTTCAAGTCATGTCAATGTTTTTTTTCTTTCAGAATGACGAGAGCTAGATGTGTTTTAGACCACTGTCACACCTCTCCCTCTTCTGTTTAGGTAATAAACTTTTGGGAAAAGACGACATTTAAACTTAATGTTTAGTTCTGAGCTTTATATGGAACTGTGAGCTCAATAAATTGACTGGACGTAAATGCCATCAAGGAACATAATAATATTATTTTCCTTATGCTTGCTTAGGAGTCAGAGCCCAAAGTCTATTCTAGATCTGTGAACATTATGACATAGGATAGTGACCCATAATTTTTTTGATTATGTATCTATTATTAATTTTCTGTTGCTGTCACAACAAATTACCATTGACCTACTAGTTTAAAAGAACACAAAATTATTATTTTACAGTTTATAGGTCAGAAGTCTATTTTGGGCCTTACTGGGCTACAATCAAGGTATTGGGAGGACTGTGTTCCTTTTGGGAGGTTCTAGGGGAGAATCTATTTCCTGACTTTTTTCAGTTTCTAGCAGCTGCTTGCATTCTTTGGCTTATAGACCTCTTCATAACTTAAAAGCTAACAATGACTGATTTAGTCTGTTTCCTGTTGTATCCCTCTAACACTGATTCTTCTGCCTCCCTCTTCCACCTTTGAAGACCATTGCGATTACATTGGACCCACTTTGATAACCCAGGATAATCTCCTTGTTTTAAAGCCAGTGGATTAATAACCTTAATTTCATCTGCAATTTTAAGTCATTCCCCTTGCCATATAACATAACATACTCATATATTCTGGGGATTAGGACATGGATATCTTTGGGCATCTTCTGCCTACCATAGTATCCCAGTAGGAAAACATTTTGAGCACATCCCCAGGTGTTACTATTAACCCATGTTAAATATTAATAAAACTCAATTTATTTTCCCCTCTTTAATTCCACCCCCTCTTCTACCTCTGACCCATGGATGTTGCTGTTTCCCCTTAGGAACTGGATCTCTGAAGGTGGGATGTCCCCTCCCACATGCTCATGGTGTGCACCCGGGGCCTGGCACATCTGGCGCATTTGGGGGGCTTGGCACACCCAGGGTATGGTTCGTGGCTCCACCTAGGGCGCAAACCCAGGACCTTCTGCCTGCAAAGCAGACGTGTTAACCACTACATGATGGAGCCACCCCCGCCAATTTTTCTTTTTAGATAAAAGAATAATATAAGTAAAAATTCTAATTTTCTTCTCATACTTCAATAGATAATCTTGCTCATTTCCCATTTGGAGACTGCTAGCTAATAGTAGGCTTAGGAAAAGTCCTGTCCTGGAATGCGAATTGTAACTTTTATTTGAATTCACTAAGTATTTACTGAACATTAACTATGAACAAGGCAGGGTTTAGATATATATAGAGACACAAAACTGCATGGTGGGCTAACTACTCTAGTAAACAACTTAAAGTCTTGTTGGCTAAAAAAGCTTGTTTTTTAGTTATGTCCCAGTCCAATGCATGTTGGGTGGATGTAGAAAGGGAGCTCTTTTTTTTTTTTTTTTTTTTTAACCAGGTATAGGGCCTTAGATTGCTCCACTGGATCTCCTCTATCTGCTGGCAGATGAAGGAATAATATAGGGAGGATAGTGTTGAGGTTTTTATGGGACAGGCCTAGAAATGACATAATCATTTCTGTTCCTGTATCACTGACCAGAACTCAGTGTTATGGTCTTAAGCAACTATTATAGACATGTAGTCTACTTCAGGGGAATGTAGTTTATATCAGGAGAAAAGGGAAACAATTTAGTGAGCAAGTAGCCATACTCTTCCACACATAACATCCCTGTCCTCAGGAACCCTATAATTTAGTGGAAGAAACAGGCAAAGATAAAACTTGATGTAGAAGGGCAGGCCTAATAAGGGTTACAACAGAGATTTATATAGAGTGATATGAGTGTAGAGAAAAGAGAAAGATTAACTTTGATTAGAAAGATTAGGGAAATATTTGAAATGATGTCTCTGAGATAGGAATTATTATAACCGTCCTCAAAGGGCCATTTTAAGAATTAAATGACTTGATATGTGGTAGTGCCTGGCACTCTAAATGGTATAAAAATGCTTGGTGGTGGTGGTGGTGGTGGTGGTGGTGGTGGTGGTGGTGGTGCTGCTGCTGCTGCTGCTGCTGCTGCAGTAGTTGTTATTTGGAGATAGTCTTGAACTGAGTTTCTAAGAATTGGTAGAGGTTTGAAAAATGGATTCCAAGTAGACTCCTCTAGCAACAATATGAAAGTGGAAGAATCCAGGCCATATTTAGGAGTGACAGGTTATATAACTAAAACACAGAGAATGCAGGTGGATGTAATAGGAGATAAGGTAAGAGAGGTTGGGTCAGATCATCTGGACTCTTAAATAACATGCTAAGGTATTTGGCGATTAGGACATAGACATCTTTGTTCATTTTTATATCTTTTTTATGACCATATCAAGAGGTAATGTAACACTGTGATTAAGAGCCCAGACTTTGGAATTCACTGTTTAGGTTTGACTGCTGGTTCTGTCACTTTTTAGCTGTTTGACTTTGGGCAAGTTACTTAATTTCTGTGAGCCTGTTTCTTTACACATATGATTTGGATAATGAAAGTACTACTTCATTGGGCTGTTGTGAGGATTAAATGAATATAATGTAAAGCACTTAGAATAATGCTTACATAGTAAGTGTTAGAGTTAAGAGTTAGTTATCATAATTATAATATTAATTATTAATTATTATAATCATTACCAATGTCTGGCACATGGTAGGCACTATAATTTTTGAGTGGTCAGAGTTGTGTTTTAAATTTACAGCAATGTTTATATACTGTTATATGCCAGGCAAGAGAATGCTGTTAAGAAGCTTATGGTCCAGTAAAGAACATATAAGGCATGTTATAAAAACTAGTTAAAGATAGGAAATGATGACACTATAGGACAGTGGTGTAGATGAAGTGCCTTGGTAGTTCAGAAGCCTCTTAGTTCAGAGGGGAGCCATATTTGTTTGTGGGAAAGGAAGTATTTGACCTGGGCTTTGAGGATGAGTGGAATCTATTTGGAAATGAGTGGGGAGGTGCATTTTAGCCAGTGAGAACAGTCTGAAAAAAGGAGAAGTTGTAGAAAAGCATGGTAATGACACTTTATGGGGAATGGTAAGTCATGCAACAGGAAAGACTGAGGCAAATTAAGTCTCTGGTCAAAAGCTACTAGTAGTATCAGAATTGGGAGTTTCCTGTCTTACTAACTTTAGAGATCAACTATCTTTTGTGTAGACTGAGCCTTGCTATCCAATGTATGACCCATGGACCAAACAGCATCAGCATCACCTGGGAGCTTATTAGAAATTCACACTCAGCTCCTGCCCTGCATAGAATCGGAGTCTGCAATTTACATGATTCCTAGGTGATTTGTTTGTACATTAAAATTTAGGAAGCACTGATCTAAAAAAACAAAAGCAACCTCCCTACTTCTTAACATGAATGTGTGTGTAATATGAAACTAAAAATAACAAAGTTGAGTAATCACTCCCTCTCAAACACATGCATTAAAAAGTACTCCTCTTCTTGAGCTAAGTAATTCTAGCTGGCATGATTTTGGGTGGTGGTAGTGGGGAATAAGAATCCTTCACAATGTAATTTTTTAAGGTCCTGTTTCTTACCAAAAAATATTTGAGATTTTATCTACAACTTAGATTTTAATATAATTAGCAATAAAAATTTAAGTGAAAACTTACTGTTAATAATAAATGCTTTTCTAGGCATATATCACTTCTCTGTTAAGGATGAGTAATAGTTCCCTTCAGAGTAAATTCTACTTAAAGCAACTGGAATGATTAACTCTGCTCAAGCTCCTCTTTCAATATAAAGCTAATGCCTGTCTCAGCTTGCCAGCACTGTGACACCATTTTGGATGTGTTGGTGTGGTAGAAAGGAAATGAGGTTGAGGAGGTCAGGCAGAAAAGCTTCACATAGTAGAGTTATGTGACACCACTGTGATGTGGTGATGTGAGTAGAGGGTGGAGAAGAAGGCAGATAGAAAACTTACGAAGCCAGTGCTTGTCTGAATGTGCTGTCTGTGATCCCTCTGTAGATGATGTGGTCATGGTGAAGATGTACCTGGGGGGAAGGGAAGCAAGGGTATATTACACCCAAACCAGGTCTTTGCAGCTTCTAGGAGACCCATTACTTTAGAATTTAGCCATTGTTTTGCTAGTAGAATCATCCTGCTTAGCTTCTGTATGAATATTTGACTAAAATAAGTACCTCTTGGCTTTCTAGCCTTGAACCTGCCTGTAATTATTCTTTCTTATAAAATGAAATTACATTGTGATGCTAATTTGATGATTATTATTTTTTCATTCAAGAAGTGCTTGTTTAGTATCTTATGTGCAAAGCATTGTTTTGGATACTGTATATAGAAAAAATTAGAGGAGATCTGTACTCTTAAAACCCCTTCTTATACTCCTGTCTGGAGAAGTCAGAAATGTTAAAAGAAGAATAACATTTTCTAGTGCTTATTATGTTCCAGAAGCTCGTTATCTCATTTCATCATCACGGTAACCATATAGGTTAGGTAATATTACTATCCCATTTTTCATGTGAAGAAACTGAAATATAGAGAGATCATCAGTAAGTAGCTGAGCCAAGATTCAAATCCAAGCAGTTTTGACTCCAGACCCAGGACCACTTCACTTATGCTAATGAACAGTCTTTCAAAAGGAGGGTGAAAAGTGTTCGCAGTACTTGTAGAGAGGAGAGGAAGGAGAAAGAGAGGAGAGGTGCAGAGAAGATTAATGCTAAATGAGGGCATCCAGGAGATTATTATAGAGAAGAAATTTTAGCTGATCCTGGAAGAATGATTTTCAGTAAGTAATCTTCAACTCAGGGAGGAGCTTAAATTTAAGTTCTCAGGTCATAAAAATCATTCATGCCATTCAACAGATCTTTACGGAGAGCTTGTTTACTGTGTGCCAGATGCTATACTAGGGACTAGAAACACAGAGATAAATAAAATTCTGAATCTTCTGCAGTAAGGAAAGTTACAAAAGAGTGATGAGGGTTATTATCCTGTTTTACAGAGAGGGAAACTAATGCTTGTCAATTAAAGGTTGGAGGTAGGATTTGAACCCATACCCTCTAACTTTAGAGCCCTTTTAGCCACTCTACTATTTTGCTTTTTATTTATTTCTAAGCCAGAGGTAAGTTTCAACTAGCCAAATTCTCTAGATGCACTTAGCAAAAACCAGTGGTCCAGAAACCATCTCTTTAGAAAACTCTGAAATATCGACATTAGTAATTTTGGTTGAAGCTGCATGTCTTTAAAACTCTTCTTTTATATTACAGCTGACCAGGCATTCTCCCTTACTCAGTTTTTTCTCACTTAACAATCATTTACTGAATGTGCATACTATTTGCTAGGCACTGTTAGGTTCTACAATCACAGGGAAGAATGTGACCCAGACTCTACCTTCATGAAACTTTATGGATCTTTACAGCATAGTCACTGCTATACCTACACTCTCACTTGTATTCAGTCTCTTTCCTTTTCTTTGCTCTTCTAAACTAGAACTTGCTTAAGACCTTGTGGGTATTGTTAGTTGAGACTTCCTTCCTGGCAATCCAAACCCAAATTATCACTGGCTTTGTGACATACATTTGTCTTCTCCCACTGTATGATCATCATCAGTTATAATCCTTGATTTATGGTTTCTATTTAAAAATTATTTTTATAGGTAAATATAACCTGTTATTTGAAAAAACTTCAAATATAACAAATGAATACACTGAAAAATAAAATCACCATTTACTGCCTTAGTACCACTTGTTATTAATGCTTCTAGACATTTTTTTTTAATATACAAACTTTTTTACACAAATGGGCTTTATGGCAATAGGATTTATAGCTTGATGTTTTCATTTAACAATATGTTTTGGGTATCTTCCCATATCAGTGCATAAAAATCTACTTCATTCCTTTTAATAGCTGTATAGTATTTCAGTCGAGGACTATCTCATAAATACTTAATCACTTTTTTATTGGTGGGTATTTAGATACGTATATACTGATGAAATAGATGTCCTTTTATATATATTTTTGCTCACCCAAATTGAGTGTATTTGTAAGGTAAATTATTAGAAGCAGAATTGTTGGAGAAATTAAAATTTTTGCTAGATATGAGCAATTATATTCTTAAAAAGTTCTGCCAAGAACTCAACAGTGTTTACTGTTCCTGTTTTCTTACCTTCTAGATAACACTGAGCATTATCAATCTTAATCTTCAATTGATAGATTTAAAAAGCAGTATCTCCTTGTTTTAATGTATATTTCTTTAAATATGAGTAAATTTGAGCACATTTTGATATTTTTATTAGTCATTTATACTTATGTTTTTGTGAATTATGTACATATATTTTGCTTATTTCCCCACTGGGTTCTTTATTACATATTTGAAAGAGTTGTTTTTTTTATGTTACTCACCCCCAGTTTGCTGTTTATAAGTTATAGAGCTTCAGATTGGGTAGTCCAGCTTGCTAACTTTCTAGATGAGAAAACTTGAGTCTCAAATAGGGTTAGGGTTGGTGACCTTTTTTGGCAGGGGATGAACATGTAGTCAGATAGAGGCAGAGCTGAAACCAACATCAAATTTTTTTTACTTCTAGTGTGCTTTTTTCATTATACTGTGCTATTTTTTTATTTATAAAAATTGATTAAAATTCATAATTGTTTGATTGTCTATCCCACAAGCATCTATTCATCCTACTATGCTATTTTTAAGGCTTACTTCCCTCCCTCTTCCACCATTGCTTTTTACCACGAGGTCTTGCCACAACCAGATGTTTATGGTAAACTTATAAATTAACCAGCTTGGTTTCAAGGTTTGAAAGGCTATAGGGTTGTACAGGAGCCCAGGAGACTTCACAGGTATGAGATAGTTTCTAATATATGGATAACTAAACTAATTTTGTATATGCCAGTTATGTTCATGTCCTTTTCATTTGTTTAAAAAAAATACTGTTTTGTTTTGTAGATTCATGGGTGTGTGTGTACATCAAGGACAATTGCATGCACTTACAGAGGTAAGACTTCAGTAAGCCTGTTAAATGACTTCTTTGCCTTAATTTCAGCATTTATGGATCCATAGCAATTGTTACTTGCTTATGTAAGGAAAATTTGTGTGCATATATGTTTACGCAAAAAATGGCAGTGTTATTTTCTTTTGTTGCCTGGGAACAATGGCCATATCTCTTAATACTCTTGGATTCTGTCAGACTTTGTGTATACTCTGCGAATATGAGTGCTTAAGTATTAAATTAGTTCTTGCCGCCTAGATGACCCCCTCCTAAGCTAAGGGATGGTATCACTTGGCCACAGACTCCATTATGGCAACAAATTCCCAGACTACCCAGAAATGTTTGGTATCCTTACCTACAATTCTACATTTAAATTGCTGCTCTGGTTTCCTGATTGGTCTTATTACTCCTTGGAATCAATTTACATCTCCATTCTCTTTTCATTTTTTCCTCTTGTAGGCAGATGTATATGTAATAATCATTTGATTATTACTGAGGCTCTGAGGACCAGAAAATCCTCTCTAGAACAAAGGCTTCCTAGTTTCTGCTTTGAGTCATCAGCTTCAAAATTTGCTTAGGTCCTTTTAAAAACACAGATTCCTGGAATCTTCTAAGTTTAGTAGGTCTGCATAGGGCCCATATGTATTCTTCAAAGCTTCCCAAATTATTCTAATGAGCATCTAGATTTTAGAATCTATGTTCCAGAATGTTTCACATTCCTCTTTGAGAAGTGAGTACCAAAATACAAAGTGAAGAAACTTAGGAAGGAAAATTATTTAACAGAATTTGCAAGAGTATTGGTTTCCTGCTGGCTTGGTGCCTGGAAATAGTCTTTAATATCTTATGACGGAGGGTCCCTTGTGCCCATCTACTTTTCTCAGTTACTCAGGACACTGGAATGTGGAATGTGTGTAGCTATGTCCTGTCTCTTATATGGAAGACCAAAGAAGGTGTAACAGTGAAGTGGTTAAGAACATGGGCTCTGAAGTTTTGATTGCTTAAGTTTGAATCTCTGCGACTCAATGTTTTCATCTGTAAAATGGGAGTAATAACAATAGTACCTGCCCAAGGGAATCTAGATAGGAAAAAGGACCAGTAGCTAAGCCCTAGAGTATTTTAATTTTAAAGGTCTGGGAAGAAAGGCAAATTAAAAAGGAGTAGCTAGTGAAGTAGGAAGAAAACCAGGAAAAGTATATTGGTTTGGAATGGAAGTGAAGAAGGAGAAGGAAGTAATTAATTGTGACAAATGCCACTGATAAGATGACCTCACAGGGATGTTTTGAAGATGAAGTGTAAAATGCTTATTTAACACAGTACCTGGCATCTAGTAATTGCTAAATACATTTTAACTATTATAGCTTTTATTATTAATAGTGACTAGTCCCTCTTGAACTCCTTGAAATGTCAATATTTTCATTTGGTACTTACTTCTACACTGTTGTTAGTGTTATTAATTTTTTTGAAAAAACTTCTTATTGAAGTAAAGCATAACAGAAAAAGCACACATTTGAAGAGTGTACAGCTCACTAAATTTTTGCAAATGAGCACACCCATAACCAGTATCCAAGATCAAGAAACATTTTCTGTGTATTTCTTTTCTCAGAAGTGAGTCTATAAATTCTTCAAAGACAGAAGTCTTCTATCTGCCAGAGCTCTAACACTTGTAAAAGTATTTGTTGTATTCCCTGCTTATATCACTGTTTTCTGAAATGTGAGTTCATTGGAAGGGCTTGTGTATTGATTTTGCTGACAAGGAAGAACATACTTTAATATTTATGATCATGTCACAAATTTAGAAGTGGAGTGTAGTGGAAATGAATAATCTTAATATAATATTCTTTTAGCCATGTTGTATTTATATTTTCTGTTGTTGTTTTTTTTTTAGCTTGGTTATAGCCATATACAACATACAGTGCATGTTTTGTGAAGGAGTGTGTATTTCCAGTATCATTAATTAGATATTGGTCTAGCCTATGATATTAATAATTTTTATTATGTTAATAGGCTGATGGTTGTGAAGTTCAACATCCAGATGGTCTTGGTTATTTTAAGATGACAGACGCTATCATGCCATAGATCTTTGGGAACTCCTGTGTTTAAATGCCTTACAATTTTGACTTAGCAGCACAGCTAGTGGTTTCACTAAGGATCATAAAAATAAATTGCTAAAAACATCTAGCACAGCAGTTGGAACTTGGATGACATTTACTGCCCTCTGCAGTAATGTGAGCACCATTCCTTATTTTTTAAAAAATAGTTTGGTCAATTATTACAGTAGATAATCATAGCTTTTATTAATGCCTGTAAGAATTGCTATTATTAGGAAGAATATTTCTTATATACAATAGTGATATGGACTTTCCTTGTCTTGAATCATTTCCCAGTCTTGATTGGACTGTAAACATTAATTGAAGTTAGACACTTAGGTCTGTTTTTTTAAACTGCTTGTAGTAAGGATAGACTACTAACCAAATAAATATTTGTTAAAGAGAACATAGTTTGATAAAAGATCAGGCAGAAACTTTTTAAAAAAAATTTATTTAGTTGAATTAAGAATTCATGAAGAATATATCCAACCTCTAGTTTCTAGGAGCAGGCTTCAACACATGGCTGATACACTGGTGACAAAAAAATAAGGAAAGTGACCCAAGTCAGAATTCTTTTCAAAGGCTTGCATCATTGACACCCAATCAAAAATTGGTGAAAATCTTTGGATTTTTTTGAAAGAATGATAAAAGTCAGTTGCTAAATGTTAACTGTGGTGATTATCTTAAGTAATATAGAATCTGAGCATTTCGGGAAAAAAAACAAAAGAATTCATATGTATTGAGTAGGAATGCTTCTCAAGTATGGTCTTTGACTCAGAAGAACTAACCTTGTCTTTCATTTAGTCGCGAGTATCAAGGAAGTGGAAATCGTTGGTTTTGAAAGACAGAAAATATAACCCTAGGTATCAGTTACTTATTGCTATATGATATCCAACCACAAAACCTCAAAAGCATACAGAAATAAACATTTGTTTCTCATACATCTGCAGAGTTTACCTGAGCTGAGCTAGTGCATTTGGGCAATCTGCTGGTCTCACTCGGACTCGCTCATGCATCTTTGTGTCAGCTGGTGGTCTGCTCTAGGCTGGGGTTTTAAGGGGCAGCTTTGTTCCAGCTGTTTCTCTTCTTTCCTTCTGGGACCAGTGGGCTAGCCTGGACATGTCCTTTTTAAGATGATACCAAAATAGCAAGAGTATGCCAGCCCATTTGCATGAGTGCTTTTCATGATTCTACTTATGTTCAATTTTGCTTGGCCAACATCCCATTGGATAAAGCAAGTCACATGCTTTAGTCCATATTGGAAGCACACTGCAAAGTTACATGTCAAAGGGCATGGATTCAGTAAGATGTAAAGAATTGGAACCATTGTTGCAATCTTCCTTATGCTATAAATATCCCAATTGACAGATCATAATGATTTGTCCTTTCTGCCCTTAAGAGTAAAGAATTCTTCTGATTTTTAAAATCATAACTACCAGTTATTAAACATATACTATGGGCTAAGTGCTATGCTTGGTGCTTTATATATTAGCATTGCTTTCATAATTCTGTAATCTTAATTCTTTAATTTTATAGGTGAGAAAACTAAGGCTTAGAGAAATTAAATGACTTCCCCAAAGTTGGATTTGGATCAGATTCATCTGACTTCAAATCCTATACTTTTTACATTATAATATGCTGTCCTTAATTCACTTATGTATTCCTCACAGAGATAAGCACAGGTTCGTGTATGTGTAGCATGTGTAGTCTTGGTAGAATTAGAGTCTTACTAACTTTACATATATTTTGGGTTATTTGGAAAAGATATTTCTTAGTTATGGGGTATATTAGAATGTGTTGGTAACAGAAAAATAGTTAAATAATCTTCAACAACATTCATAACTGAAATTTCAGCAGTTTATTCGGTGAAGGGTTGGTTTGATTCAGCAGCTAAGTAGATGTTATCCAGTGACATCATCATTTTACATCTCTTCACTCTCTCTTTACATTATCAACTTCATGCTAAGATTGGCTGTCATTCATAATCAAAAGTAGCTGCTACCAACTTACATGCTGTATGTTTTCTTTTTCTTATGTAAATGGGGGAGGTTGTCAAAAAAAGAGAGAACAGAAAACTGAACAGATTATGCATTATCTCATAATGTTATTCTTTTTAAGCTTGTTAAAAAAGGCTCAAAGAGGGAAGTATCTTCATAATCAAACAGTTTGGGAAACTTCTTTGTGCAGAACCTCTAAGTGCCTAAAGGGATTTGGGGGATGAGTAGGGTGTAGGTTGTAGGGCACAGGGTCTCAAGTGACAATCAATACTCTCTGTTGTCAAAGGAGTCAGCAAAAGAATTGCTTGGCAAGTAGGATGTTTTGGGGTCTCTCTTGCCTTTTCTGCATGGAGAAATTATTGTGTTTTTTTTCCCCACTATTACATAGAGATTGCTTGGCCTATTCAGGTGATGGCAGTCTCTTTACAGCAATGTCTCCTCAGTTAGACAGATACTTGGTACTAAAAGAAATGCCCTTAGCTCATGAGGGAATGGATCAACACTGCAGGAGGCTGAAGAGAATTTTTTATTTACATAGCCCTCATCCTCTTCTCACTCACCATTTCTACCTCCACTATACAACTTCTTTCTTTATTAAAGAATAGTTACTTTGGAAATTTCTTATTTATGTGGGTTGATATGTGTTGTTTCTAAGTTGTTTTTTGTCAGATTTATAAGAAGCCTTATATAATCCGGGAGCTTACAATGAAAGGAAACTCTGTGGGTTCAGTGACTAAACTCATGCATTATTCATAAAAATGAGCAGCCAGAACCCGATTCCAATTTCTTGGTGTGCTGTGATATTACCTTTAGTTGTGCCTATTTCTTTTCTTGTTTTCATATGGCCCAGTACAGAGTATTCTCCTGGCCTTATTTACTTTGAGCCAGATGTGAAATTGTCTGGTGCCTGCCTTTGATTAACTTTGGCAGCATAGCCATACCTATCTTTCAAGCTTAGGGTGGCTTTGGGGGAGGCTATTGCTACCATATGGTAATTAAGAGGACATACCAAAGGTACCAACAATGATTGCCTCTGTGACTCAAGACTTCCTAAAGGAATGGTGTGAGGGAAGAGAGAATGACAAATGTGAATTAGCATATGTGAGGGAAGAAAGAGTTCACTTTATACATACCACTTTAAGTGAATCTGCTGTAATCTAGGCACTCTGCTAGGTTCTGAGCTAACCAGGATAAAAAACCCCCAATCTTTGGCTGCATAGCAAACTACCTGAAAATTTAGTGGTTTAAAACAATCATTTTATTTTTGCTTGTGATTTTGAAGATCAGAAATTTGTAAGAGCTTTGCTAGGTCTCTGATCCACATGTGTCAGATGGGGTGGCTGAGCTGGAGGACCCTCTTCCAATATGGCTTCTTCATTCACATGCCTGGTGCCACAGTGCCCCTGGGTCCCACTCTTTTACTATATGGTATCTAATTCTTTAGGTCATCTTTGTATGGCTTGAGTGTCCCACAGCTTAGTGATCTCAGGATAGTGTTAGACTTTTTATGTGGTAACTGACAAGAGGTACAAACTACCCAAGAGGAAGTCACAAGACTTCTTATGAGCTAGTTTTGGAAGTTCCAAAAAGTTACTTAAGCTGCATTTCATTGGTCAGTGTTGATTCAAGGGAAGGTGAATTACTATACTCTACCTTTTTTTTTTTTTTTTTTTAAACCACTGTAGTGTCTTTTATGAACTCAGTATTTAGTTACTGGGAAAATTAGAAATTTTTTACTTGCTCTTTCTTAGAAACTATTTTTTAATATCCAGCTGTTTGCTCCATGCTGTTAACTCTTAGCTCTCTATTTAATGGTTGTCAATTGTTATAGTTCATGTTCTTTTTTTCTGTCATCTCTGTTTTCTACTATTTCAAATACAACTTAGCTCAGTTAAGTCACCCTTTTCAATCTTACCATTTTCTACTGTTAGAATCCTTGTTAAACCAAATAAAAAACATAGTTTTGACTTTCATATATATATATATTATATATGATTTATATAAATATAAATTATATATAGATATAAATTTATATATAAATTATATATATATAAATATAAATGTAGCCACTTTACAATGGAGCTGGAGCTGTCATCCCAGAGGAACTGCTTTGCATATCTTATGTTTCAAACCTTTGGAATGTTAAAACAGCAAAATAATCTTTGGACTGGGCATAAAGCAACCTTGTGTCCTGAAGAACTATTTGCAAAGTTAACAAGAAAGCAGATGTTATGACTATTGGACTGATGGCTACTCGTCTGAAAATTAATATTGTTGAGAATTAGCATCACTGTTATATCTTATATGCACTAATAGAAATGCCTTTCTTCTACTTATGTAATTGTTCCCCTTCCCTTTCTTATAAATACCTTTGCCTTTGCCTCCTATTTGGAACATTATTTGGGCTTCTGACTGAATTGGTGCTTCCCAAATAGATATTCTATTTTTTGATCTTTAATAAATGCTATTGCCTCTCACTTTGAAAGGCCTTTTATTTTTAGATTATCAGTTGTTTTGGCCATCTATTTCATGAATCTTTCCACAGTGATGTAATGATAAGACCACAGAAGAATTTAGAAAATGTTTGAGGGGATTTCTAGCTAATATTTCTCTTAGTCCTCTCCTTGATTGTGAAACTAGTATTGCAGTCGCATTCATAGAACTCTTTTTGAGTTTAGGCTAATCCTGTTTCTAATAGAAGTTTTCCTTAACTTGAAAAGTGGTATCATTCATAGGAATTGGGTCTGTGTTGGCTCTTGAGAGCTGTTTCTACTTTGGAGTCTGTAGCAAGTAGGACAATGGAAGGAGGTGGTCTCTCAATATACCTCTTACACATTTCCTACTACTTAAGGGCATTTTAGTGTTCTTGTACTTGATAACATAATTACTGTTTGCACTTTCTGTGTTTATTTTCTCTTTATTTTGATCATTTCTTGTTATCATGGACACCATTGCTTACTTAGATAGTAAATTCTTAGATCAGTGATCTCCAAAGTGAAAGCATTTCTTTACTTAACATGTTCATTTTAGCACTTCACCTTACTATAGTATTTGCTTGTGTCTGTTTCCTACTCAGCAAATTAATTAAGCAGACACTTTGTGTCAAGGGAATAATTAATAACTTGCCAGAGTATTAATATAGTGCTTAGCTTTTCTACAAGTGGCAGTTTTCTATTTCCTTCATCACTGATCTCTCTTATTTTCTATAGCTTATAAATCACATGTCTGTCTGTGTGCCCACTATTTTACTCTCCGTTTCTATGATTTTGACTACTCTAGGTACCTCAGAGAAGTGGAATCATATAGTATTTGTCTTTTTGTGACTGGCCTATTGCACTTACCATAATGTTCTAAAGGTTTATTCATGTTGTAACATGTGACAAGATTTTCTTTCTTTTTAAGGCTGAATAATATTGCATTGTAAGTATATACCACGTTTTACTTATTCATTCATCTGTTGATAGACATTTGGGTTGCTTCTACCTCTCGGCTATTGTGGATTATGCTGTTGTGAACATGGGTGTGTATGTGTCTCTTTGAGACCCTGCACTCTATTCTTTTGGTGTGTACCCAGAAGTAGGATTGCTGGATGATATGGTAGTTCTATTTTTAATTTTTTGAGGAATCACCATACTGTTATTGGTAGTAGTTGCAACATTTTACAATCTCACCAATAGTGCAGAAGAGTTGCAATTTCTCCACATCCTTGTCAATACTTGTTACTTTCTGGTTTTGTTTGTTTGTTTTTTAGAGTAGTCATTTTAATGGCCATGAGGTGAAATCTCACTGTGGTTTCCATTTGCATTTCTCGTTTGTTACAGAGACTGTCCTTCTCCATTGATACACAAGGATTTATTTCTGGGCTTTCTATTTTATTCCATTGGTCTATTTGTTTGTCTTTATGCCAATGCCACAGTGTTTAATACAAATCTAATTTTGTTTCTTCCTGCATAATCCCTTTTATGGCTTCTCATTGATTTTAGGGTAAAGTCAAAATATTTGATTCAGCTACTGTTTATTCTGTGGCCTCACTGCTCGCTTCTTCTCTGACCTTTTTGCTTCTGTCTTAAATGTGCACTATAGCCCTACTGAAACCTCTTTTAGTTCTACAAATAGGACATGACCCTTTCCATCTTTGGGTCATTACACAAACTCTTCCCACTGCCTAGAACACAACTTCTTCATCTTCCATTGCCTTAGCCAAGTCCTACCTTACCTTCAGGACTAAGCTCAGATATCCCATTCCGTGGGAAGCCTTTTACAGTCTTTAAGGATGAGTTAGGTAACGCTCCTATATGTTTCCATAATACAATATTACTTACCATTGATTTTAATTCTCTATTCGTATGTAGATTATAAATTCCTTGACTGTTTTTTTTACATTTGCATCCATTGGTTACTAGCACAGTGCAGTGCCTGGCAAATGATAGCTGCTTGTCATATTGTTGATTAAATAAATCAGTGACATTTTCTAGCTCAAAACCTTCAGTAATTTCCTCATTGATTACATTGTTTTCTCATTGAAAACAGTTTATTTTATAACCTTAGTTGCTTACCAGAATTACTTGCGAGCTTTTTAGAAAGTACACATGCCAGGGCCTCACATAAGACTTAATGAATTAAAGTCTTGGATGAAGCCTAGGCATTTGTAATATTTAAAAATAAATTAACAGAGCCCCATAATTATGATGTGCGCTAGGGGTAAAACACAGAATTGAAGATAAACTCTTAGCCTGGTATCCTAATCCTCTATGTGCTGCCATCATTCTGCCTTTTTTCTCCTTAACTAGTACTCTATAATTCAGGCAAACTGGCTTTTATATGTTTATTAAACATGGTCTGTGTTTTCCTGTCTCCTTATTCATATTATTCTTCAGCCTGGAACATATACTCTTTTCTTTTGTTGACCACTAGTGATAAATAAGTAGCAGGTCACTGAAGAGGTTGGGGTTGCTTGGAGGCAATAGTCAGGCTCCTTCAGGCCTTTCCATCAAGCTAGTGAGACCAAGTTCTTGGATGTTGGGAGGCTAGAGTGTTGGCTGCAGGGCATCATAGTTAAAGATAATTGTGTTTAGTGCCATTCTTATTCTCTTCACTAACTTGTTTTTCTTGATAAAGCTAAAAGATAAGTTGCTTTGGCCACTTGGCAAGGATGTTATAGAAGGAAAATAGGTGAAAGGGCTTAGAATGGCTTGCCTTTCAGACCTATGTCATCACATTATATTGTTATTCTATATGCTTTGGGCATTGTTTTCCCTGTGAACATGTACCTTTGAAAAATGTTTTTTCCATCCATGGCAAATGCAATAACTAAGGGCAATGTAATACCAATATATATACATATATATTGACTTTATGTACAAGATAAGTTAGTTGGTATGTGTATATATATACCAACTAACTTATCTTGTACATAAAGTTGTACTACTGAATCTTTAAGGCCCTTTCTTGGACAAGAACTTAAGCTCTGAAGACTGAGTTAGCTGATGAGAGCTAACTCATGGAGAGTGGAAAAGGAATTCTTATGTGTAGGTTAGGGACACATAATGGTTAGAGACACTATACTTAATTCATTCAACAAGTATTTATTGGGGCCTTTCTGCCGAACACCAATCTAAGCATGGCATTGAACCTGTTGTCAATGAACTCATGAAATTAAGTTAATTGTATGTCAAGACCTGAATTTATTGGGAAAGGGTTTTAGAATTCTGTGCCATGGTCATTCTCTGCTTCTAGTCATTTAGAAAAAATTTTTACAATTTAGAATCTCCCAAACCCTAAGAGACATTATATCCAGATCTGCAGCTTTGCTTGACTTTAGAGTTGGATCAGCATTAGCTGCTTCCCAGAGAATCCCAGCAACTGACAAAGGAAAGATAATTTTGAACAAGTTGGTAAAATAAATCTAAACTATTCACTCAAGATTAACAATCTGATTTTTCTCATTACTGTCTTATTAAAGCAGTCACATTATTCTGACACTTGAGATAGTCTGCAATCAAGGAGAAGAAAAGTCTCTTTTTCTTCGAGGATGTAAACACTTATTGTGCACACCAGATCTCAAATCTGTTTTCTTTGTAGTAGAACCAGAACCAGATGGTTCCTCTGTCCCCACCTCTTCCTTTGATGACTCCAAGTAACCTTTGTGAATTTATGTGACCTTAAGTGTAGTTACCTATCTGACCCTTAGCCTTCAGAGGAGATTTCTGCCTGTACTTGGAGTAACTCTTGGGCTGGGAAGCTGTCTTTTACATAGCAAACTAGAAACCTTTAAAATCTTTCCTTCTCATTCTACCCCTCTACCTACTGTTTGCTGCTAGAAGATACCATGAGCTTGTAGTTTGCCTCCTTAACTTTTGCTTTACTTTTTCCTTATCCAGAGGCCAAGTAGTGTTCTGATATAGGCAGAGGAAGTAGAAGAAATGATTGGTTCATTTAAAGACACTTTTCTTTAATATAAATCATCTTAATTAGAAACTTAACTTCTTTTGGTTTCCATTTTCATTTTGTCCACTGTCAAGCCCCTGTTCCTCAGATCTGGTGGGGAGGCAGGGTGCTTTGTCTTCCTGAAAGGGATTGCTTTGAGTTTTGTTCACTCTGCGCTCAATCACCAAGTGAATGTCAGAGATTCCTGTCTGGATCTAGAGAGTATAGGGTTGTTGTAGATGTGGGGTAGCAAGCTGGAGAGAAGAATGCTTTTAAACATGGCCCCAGTAGCCACGTTACTGGTAGAGATATTGTGGATTTAGGGGTAGGAAAGCAGACTAGTTGGAGTGTTCAGGAGCCCTGGCCTGATCTTAAATCATGTCTCAGACCTTTGATTGCTAGTAGAGTTTTATGAGTTAAAGGGAACAGTCATCTTATTTCTTTGAGAAGATTTATTCTACAGATTTACCTTTTAATGTTTACTTTATTTAAACAAATTTGATTTGATTATGAGATGTTTGATGTAAGAGTTAAAAATCGATAGGAAAAGTTTAATCATACTTTTTTGATCTGTGGATAAACAATCATTTTCATGTTTATAGTAGTTTACATGCATAGAAAAACACTCATACTACTTCAAGTGCATTAAACAAATATGTTCTTTAAAGTGGTGAATGGGTTCATAGTGTCTATCTGTGAATGGGTTCATAGTGTCTATCTTTATAGCCTCTTCTACTTGGCTTCCAGCTGCTGATAAAAGAAATATCTTCTATAGTTTCCAAAAGGAGAACTCAGTTATAGTTTTTAAGTTCATGTGATTCTGACCACTTTAAGGAGTCTGCTGATAAGGGTGGTAAAAGTATTCTCAGAATTTTGTACCAGTGAATGACTAAACACACTGTTTTGTATTTCACTTTATATTCAATGCTAACATGTTCTGCCATATAGTGGGCATTCGTAAATATTTGTTTTGTGTAGTATTTATCAGAAAATTTCTCAAACCATATTGCTCTTTTTGATCATAAATTACATTCATTAGTACATTGGGAGGGTTTCTAGTAAAAGAGAGGACTTGAAACCTGCCTCCATCTATTTAAATGTACTTAATCATTCATTTGTTCATTGAACAATTTATTGTTCACTTTACTAGGTACTGGGCTTACAGAGTTGAGAAACACCTGGTCTCTGCCATCAATAGTTATAGTATAGCGTGATAAGTGATAGTAGAAATACATACAGGGGCCTAAAGTGGCACAAAGTATGGGCTGGGGTATCAGGAAATGCTTTCCAAAATACGAGACTCAGGCTGTATTTAGAAGGATGAATAAGAATTAGCAAAACTATGAAGGGGAAGAAGAGTGTTCTGGGAAATAGATAAGCATTTGTGAAAGCATAGAGAGTGAAACATTCAAATATTCTGAAACACATTTTGGATTATCTTTCTCCAAGTTGGTTCATTACCACTGACTGTTTTCGTCAGGCAGGCTCTGGTGGACCTCCTGAAATGGAGGCTGAACTGTGGCAAACTTGGGCCTTGGAAGATGTACGGGATGTATGCTTGCAGTGGCTGTGGAACCTCGAGCTGAGAACAGGAGGCTCCTTTGGAGCACAAGCCTCCCTCAGGGTGCTCTTGGGATGCCTGTCCTGGAATTACCCAGGGTGGTAACAAAGCTTTCTTTTCTTCTTTAAACCAAGTCAGCAGGATGGGGTGTCTGCTAGCCTTTGTATTTGGAGCCGACCAACAAACAGACAGCGGCCAGCATAATGGCATTGTTAGGCTTCAGTGAAAACTAGGTCGGGGCTCAGGCCCTCCTCTGTAGAGAGCCCATCCAAAGAACAGAGGTTCAACAAGCCACTGTTTGGCATTGATGCTGGTTTTTGACTTGCTGATGGCACAGAAGATTACAGCATCTCTTCCCATTGCTTCTCTGAATACCTCCATTTGGAATCTCGGAGTTGCATTTGACTATTTTCCCCTCAGTTCTCATATCTACCATTCAGTTACTAAATTCTTTAGATTCTACCTCTGCATATTCTTACTCTAGCCTACTTTTTCATGCCTAAAATAGCACTCTAAATCAGGCATTTGGCCATCTCTCTTCTGGACTGTTGCAGTACCCTCCTTTAATCCCTTCTCTCCTACTTATACTTTATGCAGAAAAGAAAGGAATTCTAATCTCTGTACTTTATATTTGTGTTCCTTTGCATCGAATGTCTTTCTTCTAACCTACATATGAGCATCCATGAAATGGAAATGAATCCTCAATAATGAGTGATTGATTAGTCAGGCCTAGGTGTCCCCCAGAGTACTCCAGGTAAAGGGGTCAGCAATGTATATCCATATGCATGTAAGCATGGAGTGAAACCTTTATAAGCATGAGTGAAAGGCTTTGTATGCCATTCTAAGGATTGTGGGTTTTATACTAATAGTATAGGGCATCATTGAATAATTTTAACAGGGGTGTGGCTTCAGGTTGGCATTTCAGAATGATTTTTGGCTATATTATGTGAAATGGATTGGAATGAGGGCTAAGTGTGTTCAAGGTGAAAGAAGGGGACCAGGAGACTAGTTCAGAAGCTAATGGAGCATCCCAGAGAAGGAAAGAAGATGATAAGATATTGGTAGTGGGGAGAATGAATTATATACTATGAGCTAAGCACCAAGCTGGATATACTTTGTCTACCTTATCTCTTTTAATTATTTCCTGCCTTTGATTAAACACCAAATCCTGTTGATTCTACCTCTGAGATGTCTCCAGATATTAACCTCCTTTCCATTCTTGCTGCCATTGTCTTATTCGGGCCTTTGTTACTTCCCACCTAGATGATTCTAGAAGCCTCCTAATTATTCTCCAAACCTCAATCCCTGACCTTTCCATACAATTTTTTTTTAATTACTGTTAGAATGATATTTCTATGCAGCATATCTGATTATGATATTATTAGTTGATTATATGTCATCTCTCCTAGACTGTGAACAAGAGCAGAGACTGGCCCCACTTACTTTTGTGTTTTCATGTAGTAGGTTTTCAGTGTTTGTGTAGGTGGATGGGTAGAGAGATAGATGGATCTTCCTCAGGACAACCCTGCTCATTGGGTGACAACAAATTATCTCTGTTAGTTGGATGATAGCACATTATCTGCCTTGGGTAAGCGCTCTAGCTCCAGGCCAGTTGATTTTCTTCAGAGCCTCTCTGAAAATGAGTTTGAACCCCTGTTTAGAGATAAGCTTGTTTGGTTGTGGATTATCAGTACATTGATAATGCAAAGTAAAAAAAATTAAAAAGCAATAATTTTTTCTTATTCTTCTTACTGATTATGATCAGGTGAGGCTACTTTAGCTCACTAGAATCTGTAAGAATTGTGAATAGAAGCCCTGGGTATGTAGTGGGTGTAGGTACTGCTTCATGCTGCTCCAGAATAGTCCCTGTGTAGGCGTGTTCATGTGTCTCTCTGTGCCTGATTTGGTCCATGGGAGCTTATAGCAGATGTATAGGAAGAACCATACTCGTAACTATCTTTTAGAATTTAACTTTTAGGATGTTACCTCCTCTCTGGAACTTTCTGTACTCCTCAGGCAGAGTCAGTTTATTCTTCCATTCCCTAGATTACCTCAGCTAAAGGGATATGGGTATTATTTACTTACCTGTATGTCTTTCACTATACTTTAAAGTATAAACTGAATGTTATTCATCTTTACACACCCACATTAACTATGTACTAAGCATTCTTCTAATTACTGGGGAACATAATGTTGATATAAACAGACAGATTCTTACTCTAATTTGGATGTGGCAGGAGTGGGAGGCATGCTCAGTAAATGTAGAAATAACTTGAATCGATATTCCTGAATGGAGAGCCGAGTTTTAACTTATCTCTCCTTTTGGCAATTTTTAAGGGTGTTGATCATCAGCATACATTTATTTATTGCCTTCTAGGGAGAGTCTTCAATGAAATCAAGTATCAAACAAATGAAATGGCACAAACTCTTTTATTTTATTAGATCATGAGGAGGAGAGGCAGGTTTTGGTATAGATAGGGTTGAGGAACAGTCCCTGAAAGATATTGAAGTAACTGTAACACATTTGATTGGCTGTTATTAATAGTTTTCTGAACTTGAAAGTTTAAAAGAAAAACTATAAGAAATGTAAAATGTAAAATTTCTCTGGTAGACTATTGAAATGTATTGCCAATGCCTTAGGTTGTTTTGTAGGGCTGCCCAAGTGAGTAAAATGAAAGCAAAGCAGCTGTTATCCTCACAGGAGAGAAAGCTGAATGCGCTATTTCTCTTGCCTCTGCTTCTCATAGAGGGATTTGTTCAGAGGACTCACCAGCTGAGTCTGCACTGGGAATTGCTTATGGGGAAGTGAACGTTCCAACTAATGGGCACACAGAATGTGTAGCAACTTAGAAATCTTCCTTGTTGGCAGATCTCAAACTTCCTTTCCTCATAGATGCAAAAGGTCTTGAGACATTGAGAAGTTGTGGTTTCTGAAGGCCCAGAGGCTTATCAGGGCCACAAAAGTATTCACCAAAGGCCAGCAAGAGAAATTGATTGTAATGGTAAACTCCATTTGGTTTCTCTCTCTGGTCCTGGTTTGTGCTTTTACTATGTTGCCTAGAAAATCCAGACCCTACTAGCCAGTGTGATTCCTTACCTTGTCTCACTTTCTCCTCTGCTCTCCATTCTCTGGCTTTGTGTGTGGATTTCTCAGACCTTCAGAGACATGGTTAAACAGAATAAACATGTGTTTCTCTGAACCAGAATCAAAAGTCCTGCTTAGCCTGGCCTACAGACAATGCACATACAGCCTTTTCATCATTGTCTTTTCTGCTGGGCCCTCAGTTGGGAAACCTGTAGATTCTGAAATAAGGCTTTCCATGTCACACTGTCACAATGCCGAAAAAACGAACCACTTTTCAGGTCTTTCTGACTCTCAGAACTAAAGAAATTTGCCTGCATGACTAGGTACCAGCTTTATTGCTCCCATGTAGCTTGGAGTTTGCAGGTTCAGTTTCTTTTTAGCAAATGAGCACCTCACATGTGAATCGTGGACAGATTCAGGTATAGTGAAGAGATAAAGGCACTGTGATAATGCCATCCTTATGCCTCATTTTGAGATTTCCAAAGGTGGATTATTAAGCAGGATGGAGCAGGTCAACAGGTTTCTCTATTGAGAAGTTAGGTGTATTTTTAGCCATTCTATATGCCTTGCCAAACATGATTTGTCTCATCCAAAGATCTGAAGTGTTGCATTGTGCTGCCCCCAACTGGTTCTTTTTGGTGCTTCTGTTACCACATCAGAAAATCTCATATGACACTTAAATTTTTTCTAAGCACTTTCAAATATTTGTATTAGATTCTCAAAATAACATTGTGAGTTATATGGATCATGGATTATCATACCTGCTTTATAGGTGGGAAAACTGAAGGATAGCCTTATTAGTTAATTTTTGTAAAATTACATGACTATTAAGAGGCAGAATTGGACTAAAATTCAGATCTCTTAAGCTCCCTTGTCTTTTGTAAATTTAATAATATCCCCTATAATAGGTATAAAGAGCCTAATTTTAAGCTTAGAGGAATTTCCCCCTTTTTTTCCCTTAAAAGAAAGAAAGAAAGAGATAATAATACATCATGTAAGGTTTGAATAAATTAATTAACTTAATTGACAAAAAACTTTGGGCTTCTGTTCTGCATGAGGCTCTCTCATTCGGATGTTGTGGCCTCTAGCTCTCGAGTGTAACGTAGTGCTTAAGAGCATGGACCCTGGAGCCAGACAGACTGGGTTTGAACCCTGGTTCTGCTCCTTAATAGTTAGATAACCTTAAGCAAGTTTTTTAACCTCTAAATGCCTTTTGTAAAATGAGAATAACAGTATACTTACCTCACAGGGTTTTGTACAGATTAGAGGAGATAATGTAAAGTTCTTAGAACAGTGCCTGGTACAAAGTAAGCACTATGTAAATAAATGTTAGCTGTTTTTATTATCATCTTTATATAAATATGCTTATTTGCTCTTTAAAAAAAAAAGCAAAGCAGCCCTTCATGAATATGTAGGAATGACGAACAGCCAGATTTCTTGAAAGAGTAGAGTATGTATGTCTTCACATAGTTTCTCTGTAGCCTTATCTCTTACTCACTCCTCAGTTCACTGTGGTCTTACTCTGGTCTTAACAATTTTACTGAAACTGCTCTGGCCATGGTTGTGGTGACTTCCTAGTTACAAATTCAGTAGACACTTTTAATGTTCTTCTTACTTGACTTATAGCATTTGATACTTTTGGTCTTTTCCTTTTGAGAATGTTCTTCTTCTTTGACTTCTTCTATGCGATGTTCTTGCTTGATTCTTCTTCCCCTGCCTGCTCTTTTAAACGTTAGTTTCCCACCTTTCAAGTTAGCCCCTGGGCAATTTTATACATTCCTTGGCTTCAGTGACTAATTTTGCTCAATGTTACTGCCTCCTAAATGTTATCTTTAGCCCAGACTTTGTTCTTGAACTTTAAACGGACTTTCCACCTCAGTTGTCCCAAAAGCCTTTAAAGTCAGCATGTCCTGGCTAAACCCGCTATCTTTTAACATTGCCTCTTCGGAAAAACCTGCTTCTCTCCCTATATTCTGGATATTTAATAATAGCATCCAGGGACCAATAACTTGGGATTAACCTAGCTTTTCATTGCCCCCACCCCTATCCAGACAGTCATCAGGTATTTTTGTTGTTGTTGTTATTGTTGTTTTTTAACTCTGCCATCTAAATAAATCTTGAATCTTGCTCTGTTCCAATGCTTCCACTATTGCCTTAACTCAGGCATCCTTCTTTTATCAGGATTATTGCAATAATCTCCTAACCTAATTTGCCTTCTCCATATTCTCCACTCTAATTCATCTATCATGCCATTGCTTAAAATAATCTTTTCTTTAAAAAGTAAATATGAACACGTTGCTCTTCTGCTTAAGAGACTTTCTTTTATCCCTATAGACAGGATAAAGTCCATATATCTTAGCAAAGCATATCAACTTCATGTATTGTCACTTAACCTTTATCTTTGTGTATGCTGCTCTCTTTGTGTGGTCTGTCTTTCCTGCTCCCCAGGTTATCCTTTGACTCCTTATTTCCTCTATACAGCTTTTCTGACATGTCCAGATTGAGTTAGTCACTTTATTCTCTGCTCTGCATAGTGCTCTTGTTCATGTACAAAGCTATATTTTAGCATTTACCACATGATATTGTTTATTGTTTGTCTATATCCCTTCACAGGTTGTGATCTCTTCAAAGTAAAGTAACTTTGTGAATAGCGCCTACCATAGTGCCTGAATGCAGAATAAGTCCTCAGTAACTTAAAATACAAACAAAACATACAGTCGCTATCTTCTAGGCATTTACTCTCCAGTGGTTTCACAACCAGATAAATGGTAGCTGGGTTTTCCTTCTGTTTTGCAGTATATCAACTTTGGAAACCTGGAACAGTTGCTAGACAGTAACCTGCATTTGCCCTGGACTGTGAGGGTGAAACTGGCCTATGACATAGCAGTGGGCCTCAGCTACCTTCACTTCAAAGGCATTTTCCATCGGGACCTCACATCTAAGGTATGAAGGCTTTACTTGCACTACTCTTCCAGACACTGTCCTCCATTACTAAGAAAGTTGTGTTAAACCAGTCATTAATCTGCTTTGGAATGATGGAGCTCTCTTATAGATTTAGCATTTAATTACAGAGGATACAACTTATTACTCTGTATAGCTAGTCCTTAGAAAGCCAATCTCAGCTCACAGCAGGTATCTTTTAATGTTGAAACAGGCAACACATACATCTTGAGACTCTTCACACTTGACTTCAGTCTCCTAAATATGTGTGTTGCAGAAGCAGATGGTATGAAGAGGGTTAAGAGGTTTTTGCTCTGTAGGAGTGACCTCCAGGAAGTGGCTCTTAACTGAGAGCAGGAGTTCAGTGATTTTTAGTCACTTGAGTGCAGGTTTTGAGGGCCGTAATGTACTGACCCATTTTCTGTCTGTGTGATTGAGTTTCTGCTATCCTGCCAGTTCCTCTTCGGCGTCAGCTGGTCTCTGTAGTATTCTCTTGCCCTCCAAATTGCTGTGTGACCAGGTTAAAAAAGAGCTGTTTTTAGAGGAAGTTGGCCATGCTTCAAAGCAGACACCTCAGTGCCAATTGGCCCAGGACACCACTGGGTTAAGGCTTATATAAATAATACTGCTTGATCATTGACGTGGGAGGTTTAAATCACCTAATGACTTTTATCCAAGAGCTGACTTAAAAGACTTCTAGGGAGGTCTATGAGAGTTTTGTACTTGTCCAAGAATAGCTGTCATTTCATTCTCCACCTTCTACACAGACACATGCATATATGCATACATGCCCCTTCTGTCATGGATGGAGGGGTAAGGAAGCCTGTTATAATAAAAAGTTTGCAAAGGAAACAAAAGCAGGCTGTACTCTCTGAGCCAATAAGGCCTAAGGCAATCAGTCTCCAGATACCTCACACTAGAATGGTTCTGGTGTTCCAACAGCAGTACGTCCCTGGGAGACCCTGGCCATTGGTTTATAAACTACTACACAGAACACAGCTTTGGGAAGGTGATTGTAGGGCCCATGGGTATGGCAGGCCATTTGTAGTCAACTGTACTATTACCGAAGGCGCACTAAACCTGTCAAGTGGAATCTGGTGACCAGCTGAGGCCTGGTTATGAGGAGTCCTTTATCTTCATTAGTATGTCCAAGGACTAGACAGTTGGATGGTTTGGACTTGGAAGGTGGTATCTTTTCCCTTTATTAGCCTTTGCTTATCCCCTAGAATGTCATAGAAAGTCAAGAAGGAGAAAAACTGCACTTGTTTCAGTTAGAATTGTATCAACTTAGACACTGCCTTAAGTTGATAGCCTGTTCTCACTTCAGGCATGCAGCTAAAAATCAAATCTTTGTGTCCTACTCAGAGAGCATTGTTTCTTCCAAGGTGAAATGAGATCATGACAAGTTATCAATTAGTCACACAGCTATTTTCCCCACACCTACATGAGTGTGTCCTATGCCTGAAACTATGGATGAGAGGATATTAGAAAAAGACAATTATTTCCCAACAGGTACTTAGTCTTGTTGGGAAATAATTGAAAAACAGTCCACAGCATTTTTACAATTAGGTGTTTAGCCACAGACTATAGGTTTTCAGAGAAAAAGAAATATTGCTAGACTTTAGGAGGAAAGCTCCCCCAGTGAGTTGCTAAGACCTCATCATATTCTCTTCTGTGCTCCCAAAGCACTTTATCCCATTGTGATAGTGTCCAAGTGTGATTCTGTCTGGGCTTGTCGTGTTGTAAAAATGACTGATAACCTTTTTAGACCTATAGGGTACTGTTATTTGGTTTTCCTGTTAGGGAGTAGGTGTTCCCAGTGTCAATGGTTTGAGATGAGAAACTAGGAATTTAGAAAGAACTGGATCTCTGGGCTGTGCTTTTGGGTCTGAACTTTAAGGAGGTATTGAGTATACTTCTAGGTGGTGAGAACAAATGAGTTTACAAACTGGAGACAGGCTGAGACGTGCACTGTAGGAATTTAAAATTGAAGAAAAACAAATGAATTTTACAAGCCAGACAACGTACCAGGAGAGACTATCTGTGTTCATTGCCCTTTTATCATCTCTTAGTGTTTGCCTGAATGTTTCATCCTTATTGTAATTGTGTGGCAGGGATTAAAGAGAAGATTGTATGTCTACACCTAGGTCAGAGCAGCCCTACCCAGGAGACCTGCATGGTAGTGACAGTGACTATAAGAATGGGAAGCCCCAAGGGAGAAATAAGGCTAAAGGGACAGAGGAGGGCTTTGAGGTTTCCAAATTATCTCCTCATTGCCAGTCTTGGGTCTAAATTTGATATCTTAAGGAACAATAAAAAGGTTTACTTATATTTCAGTGGTGTATATTTTATATTATTTGTTCTATTATGTTGCATCTCGTACCTAGCATAGAGCCTGTCAGACAGAGTAAGGGCTTCCTGGTTCTCTTTCAGAGAATACACTTGATAGCACAGAGGCCAAAACATCTGCTTGAGAGCTGAGATTTTGAGTCCCAGACCCAGTTTTGTCCCACCCCTCCAAATGACTTCAATGTCTTTGGACTTTAATCAGTCTATAAAATAAAATTTTGTCCTTGACCTCACAGGTGCCATCAGTCTGAGCTTCTCAGACCTGAGCTCACAGGAGGGATTTAAAGTAGTGGGAACACATTCTACATGGGTAAAAAGCAGATGCCTTTTTCCAAATGATCCTGAGCCTATGATAGAGACAAAGAAGATCCCTAGTTTCCTATCAGAATGTCTCCTGAAAGCAGTATTCCCTCTGCAGTGTTCACACATCAGTGGTTACAGCAATACTGCTTTCAAGAGTGAAAAGTCTATCAGGTATAGCTGTTTAGTCTAATTTTGTAATTACTTCTAAGAAATAGCCTGATACGGATTTGTGCTTTGGTGATGCTGATAGTTTACTTAGAAGGAAGTGGGAGATAGTGTAGCTTTAAAGATATTCAGTTCATGAGCTCCATCAAGAAGTGGCAGTAACCACACACAGGCTTTTTACCTGTAGCTCTAGGAGTAACTAGTACAACTATATATTAGGCTTTGCTCTTAGGAGAAGCTGAGAGAGCAGTTTGTTTCTGCTTATCCTTACTGTCCAGGATCAGGCAAGCACAACTGTGTTTGGTTACAACTAGGAGTACGAGTTATGAATTATATCTCTATCTTGGTTGTTGGTTTTGTGTATATATATATATGTATTTTTTTCATGGATTCCAAGGAAACCACTCTGGTGAATCGATCAGAGTGAATAGTCTATCCAGCTATACCACACAACAACTAGGAACAGAAAATGCCAATTTTCAGAGACTGAAGAGAGCATGAATTAGGAACAAAGGTGAATGCTGGAGGGATATAGAGAGTGTCTCTTAGGATACCCTGTAATTTATTTATTGTATAGTTTGATAGTTTCTTTTAATGAAGTAAAAATATGTCATAAAAGTTATAAAACCATTCCTGTTTATTTTATACATTTAGGCAGTGAGTTATAGAGCAAACCAAATATACTTGCACATAAAATTCACCCTTTCAAAGTATATATTTCAGTGGTTTTGCATATATTCGACCATCACTACTATCTAATTTTCATCACCCCAAAACAAAAACCCCATATCTTGTTCCCTCTCTCATCAGCCCTTGGCAACCACTAACCTATTTTCAGTTTCTATGGATTTCTTATTCTGGGCGTTTCATATAAATGGAACAGAGTTAGATTTTCATTTTATGAAGATCATGCAGGCAGGAATGAGGAAAGTAGATTTTGGAGATCAAGCCTGGGTCAAGCCACAGAGACCAATTAGAATAGTATTGCAATAATCAGGAGGAATAATGAGGACCTGAATTAGGGCAATAGTAGTGGGGATGCAGAGGAGGGACTGATTTGAAAAACGCTTAGAAGCTAAAATTAGTTGGAGTCAGAATTAAAAATTTAGATTAAATCCCAGGTTTCTAGCTTAGCAAACTGGGTACCAGCTGACATAAAAATACAGCTAGAGTTTTAGCTTTTGGGAGAATAAGATATGTTCAGGTTTGCATGTAGGGAGTTCATTATGAGTAATCCAGGAGGAAATGTCCAAAAATAGATAAATTGCAAATCTGCAGCTTGAGGATCAAGGTCAGGGCTGAGGGTATACACTTAGAAATCATCAGCACAGAGGTGGTAATTAGAAAATAAATATGGATTAGCTGCCACAAAAGCACACAAGAGTTGTAGGCCCAAGATAGAACCCTGAGAGCATCATCCTCATAGAATGGGAAGAAGAGCCTGCATGGACGTCTGTAGAGTAGCCAAGGGTAGAAAAGGAAATCTAAAACTGTAGAGTCATAGAAGCCAGGAGAGAAGAATAAAAAAGGAACAGGAGTAGCCTCTGACTAGCCTCTGATAGCTCTCTGTTAGCTCTAGGAGCACAACTGCTTATTCTCTGCATGCTCAAGTACTGTATGATTCCTGAATGATATGTAAAAATGCTGACAGAAGTAATCAGCGATGCCAACAGCAGAAAGGTCAAGTAATAAAAGGACTACTTTTGTCAATTGAGCTTAATACTGTTGAACTCATTGGGATCCTCTGTGAGAATACTTCCAGCAGAAGCCAGTGAGGAATGAGTGGGAGATAAGGAAAACCTCACTAGCTGAGGCCCTCTTAAGGACAGGCTCGGGAGTTTTTTGGACATCCAATAGAGCTAATCCTGGTCAGAGTTTCTCCCATTTTTCTTATCACCTTTAATACAGACTTCTAAAGTCTGGCTTTTTTGGTTTTTAGTATCCCATATTTGTTTTTGGCTCCAATGCCCAGGTATTGGCTGTGGAGAAGATTAAAGAGGGGAAGTGGTCATACTCCAGACCAGAGGCAGAGATAACCTTGCCCCATGTTATGGGGTCCTTGTCATCCCTGCCTTAGCCATTTCTCAGCCACTCAGAGGAGCTACTATGAAGTCACTTACTCTCAAATGGGTGGTTTGCAGTGAGTGAACAGGTTTTCATGAATGTGAAGATGGGGCAGAAACTGAACAACTTTGACAAGGCAGTATACTATGGCCATGTTCTGTTCCTCACTTGCTGAATTTACAATATGAATTTAACAAGGTTGTTTGTTTCTGAGGGCTACAAAGCAAACAGTAAATAGGACTTTAGACTGAGCCTTGGAGACAGAAATTGTTAGTGAAGTAAGAGGAAAGAGGAGAAAAATAGCTGACATATCTGAGCTGCTACTGCCTCATAGGACAGTGCCCTATAGCCTGGGCTTCAACTATCTAATAGTCAAACTGGCCTAGGGCTCATATTCTCAAAGACATTCAAAGTCAAGATGCTGGGGGATGCTGAGCCAACAGGACTGATGGGAGAACTAATGCCAGGAGAAGCACAAGGTCACTCCTGCTTGAAAGCCAGAGATGGTGCATGTCTATGTGGAATCCAAGGTAGGAGAGGAGGCAATGAAATCACAGGCTTCTTCCAGTTTGGGGAAAGAAAGTTGTGATCACATCAAGGCCAAAGTAAGGGACTGATTTGTACCTAATGTGGAGTAAGCAGGAAGTGACTTGGCAATGCCTTGGCAATTGGATGCCAAGGCTGATGAGGAGGGAGGGCTGGTTTGGGTCAGATAGGGCCTTGCTGGCTCCAGAAATGTCCCTGTGAGCCAAGGATCCCTAGTCTCTGCTGCCTCTGGAGGAAGGTGGGTAGAGTAAGGTACCTCTTAAGCCAGAGTGGTGTAGGGCTATTTTCAGTGCAGCTGTCTGGGGAGAGCTCATTGCTGCTTTGTATTTATTTATGAGTTGTTTGGGTTTATCCTTTCTCTGGAGACATTTAGTCAGTAAGCATGATTTGAGCCTTTTTCATGAAATGAATACTGCGAGGAACCAGAACTTGCTCCTGAAGAGCTGACAGCCTGATAGACTGTAAGGGGAAGTGGCATAGAAGAGGAGTTAAAGTTCAGATGAGAGAGAAAGGTGAGAGCTGGAGAGGGCTGGAAAGGTAGTTTGCCTTAAAACACATAAAATTTTCTGAGGTGAAGAGGAGAATTGGGAGAGTATTCCAAATGGAAGGGAATGGTATAAGCAAAGGCAAAGGCTTGAAGGGCCTATTCAGGCTTTATAAGCCAAGCATGTCTGTGACAGTGGATGCAGATGTGTGCATAAGGGCACCAGGGACAGAAGGGAGTGGCTGGGGAGGTAGGCAGATTGTTTGGAGCCATATCATAGACTTTTAATACCAAAGAGGAGATTGATTGTGATCCTGTTGGCAATGAAAGTTGGTGTAGACTTGGGTGCTTGTCCTACGATTATATTACTTGGTAAGGTCTGGCCTGCCCTGGCCTTTGGTCTGTGCATCCTGAGGAAAAGAGGAAGGGAGGCCAGGGGCCTGATAGTTTGTCTTCCTCCACTAGATTGTTAGCTCCAAGAGGACAAGGGTTTCTGTTCATTGAGGTATTTCTGACACTTAGAACCATGCCTAATACATAGAAAATAAGGATAAATATTTGTGTTTATAGCATGATAATCCTAGGGTAACCACCCAAGATCCAGGCCTAACTCATCTCACGTAACTGTCAGAGCCCCCCAAGACTGACCACTGGGGTCAGCCTAAGAGTATGGTTTCATCAAGGAACAGAGTACCCTGTGGCAGGGAGGGATGGCAGTAATTTTATGGTTGGCTGGTCCCTACTTCTGAGCCACACTTCTTCTTTGGGAACCCTAGAACTGCCTGATAAAGAGGGATGAAAATGGTTACTCTGCTGTCATAGCTGACTTTGGCCTCGCTGAGAAGATCCCTGATGTTAGGTGAGTAACCTAATGGATGCTGGGGTTATTATAGAAGGGACTGAGGCAAAAAGAAAACTCCAGCTTCTTCACCAGAGGCCAGGACTTAGTCACAGTTCAACCTCAGCTCCCTAAATTTGGTCAGTCCTACCTAGTCTGTGCCCATCCTTGGGGAATAATTCCCAGTATTGCATCAGCCAGTAGCAAGCTCATTTTCCATATAATCTCACTCCACAGCATGGGGTGTGAGAAGCTGGCTGTGGTGGGCTCACCCTTCTGGATGGCACCTGAAGTTCTCCGAGATGAGCCCTATAATGAGAAGGTGAGTCTGGGGCCCCTAAGACCTGGTTCTCCTTAGAATCTACCTTTAGCAGAAAGGGTCCAAGATCACCCTTAATGTTTAGGGTGAGGATCTATCTACGTCCTTCCCGCCAAGGGCAGGGCTGATACCTGGTGATGAACTGAATGAAACATGGGCAGTAGGGCCCAGGCCTGGGCTGGTGGATATGTGGGGCAGAAACTCTACTTTTCAACCCATTGAGAGGGAAACTGAGGTCTCACTACCAACCAGGCGGACGTGTTCTCTTATGGTATCATCCTCTGTGAGATCATCGCCCGAATCCAGGCTGATCCGGACTATCTTCCCCGCACAGAGGTGAGCTGCAGGCATGGGGATCAGTGCCTCTGGCATGGGGCTGCTTTTGAGGCTGTGGAACTGTTTTGTTTTAGGGGTGGAGTTGCTGGAACTTAGTCTGTATGGCTACTTCTCAGGGGCAGTTCTCAGCCTCTCTGAGCAGGCTAAGATGGGTAGAGGGATTAATGACCTCTCTACCCATGTCCCCTGTTCCCTCCCCCTGATACCCATCAATAGAACTTCGGACTGGACTATGACGCTTTCCAGCACATGGTGGGTGACTGTCCCCCAGATTTTTTGCAGCTCACCTTCAACTGCTGTAACGTGAGTATCTTCCCCTGCTTTCCCAACTTTGGTCTGGTTGAGATTGTAGGGAGAGGCTGCTAATTAATTAGGGGGCCTTATATTCACTGATGAAGGCCCATGTCTTCTCCTCTGGGTCTACCAGACTCTCTAGAACTCTGGACCAAGGAAAGGAAAACCGCTTTGTAATATCTAATCCTCAGACTTAAAGGTAGACTGGATGTTGATGGAACTCTGGTCAAGTTTTAGTTGGACTTTGGATCCAGCTGGTCTAAGGTCCATGGGAAAGGCTCTTGTTAGCCTCCAGCTCTGGGGCTGGACCTACCCGTTATGACCAAGTAGTTGAGCTCTGTCTAGGTAGCTCCAAGAAACACATTAACAACAGAATTCAAGAAAGAAAACCAATGTGAACATACCCTTTTGGAGGGTTCTTTGCCAAACAAGGGAATGACAGAAAGTGTACTAAGATAGGAGAAGCATCTTCCCTGACCTTAGCTCTGAGAATCACCCTCATGGTCTCTGGTCTTCGGAAAAGCTTAGCTGCACATCTGAGTCTTAAAAGATGTCAGAAGGACTCAAATGCCATCCTTGGGGTAGAAGATAGGAGGGCAGGGCTAATGGCTGGTGTGGATGACTACAGATGGACCCCAAACTGCGCCCATCCTTTGTGGAGATTGGGAAGACCCTTGAGGAAATTCTGAGCCGCCTACAGGAGGAAGAGCTGGAGAATGACAAGAAGCTGCAACCCACAGCCAAGGGTAAGAGATTAGATCAGTGTCTAATCTGACCCCAAGGGAGGAAATTAGGATATGGGGTCTTCTCTTCTAGGGCTGTGATTATAGGATCCCATGTTCAAAAAACATGTGGAAGGGCAGGAGATGATGGGAGAAGTACTAGTCTTAAGATTTGTGACTTGGTATATAGTCCTGCCTTCTTTGAGTCTGTTTTCTCAGTGAAATGGGACAACAGTGCCACTTCTATTTGTTATAACTAGTGAAAGTAACCATGACTTGTGCTATTCTTCAGGACTCTTGGAGAAAGGACCTGGTGTGAAACGACTGAGCTCACTAGACAACAAGATCCCTCCCAAGTCCCCTCGCCCAAGACGTACTATCTGGCTGTCTCGAAGCCAGTCAGACATATTCTCCAGTAAGCCCCCACGTACAGTGAGTGTCTTGGACCCTTACTACCGGCCACGAGGTGGTGCTGCCCGCACACCCAAAATCAACCCTTTCAGTGCTCGCCAGGACCTTAAGGGTGGCAAGATCAAGTTCTTTGACTTGCCTAGCAAGTCTGTCATCTCCCTCGTATTTGACCTGGATGCACCAGGGACTGGAACTTTGCCTGTGGCTGACTGGCAGGAACCCCTGGCTCCACCTGCCCGCCGATGGCGTTCTTTACCTGGTTCACCAGAGTTCTTACAAGAAGAGGCCTGTCCATTTGTGGGCCGAGAAGAATCACTATCTGATGGGCCCCTACCACGCCTCAGTAGTCTCAAGTACAGAGTAAGAGAGATCCCACCATTCCGAGCATCTGCCCTACCAGCTGTTCAAGCCCATGAGGCCATGGACTGCTCTAGTCCCCAGGAAGAAAATGGTTTTGGGCCCAGGCCTCAGGGAGCCAGTCCATGCCTTGCAGGTACCTCTGAGGAAATGGAGGTAGAAGAAGAAAGGCCACGAGGCTTGGCTCCAGTCCCCTTCTCTGTCTCAGGCATATGCCTGAAAACCCAGGGAGAGCAGGATGGATGAGAGGGGTTAATCCCTGCCTCACCTTGGTGATGGAACTTAAGCTGAAACCACAGGGTACCCTTGGTACTTAGCCTAGACTCTTTCCTGGTCTACAGAGCAGGCTGGCTAGGTCAAACCAGGCTCAACTTTGGGGCTCTCAGTGCTCAATGGCTATGTATAAGAGGGAAAGCAGCAGAGAGGCCTTCCTTGTTAGGGCCAACAGCTGATACCAAGCCTCTAAAATCCAGCTCTGGTTCCCACCTCACCCTCCAATGCACTTCCACAGACAGAACTAGAGGATTCCTAGTTCTAGTCTGAGCTGGCAGGCAGCTGTTACCCCAGGTTCTTCTCCCACCCCAGGTCTGTCTCTTGCCCTTTCCAAGGGCATATAAGCTACCGGATGGAACCTGGAGTTGACCAAGGTTGTAAAGGGCATGACTATTTCTCAGCCTAAAAACTGGGGTGCTTCTTGCCTGTATGTCTAAGACTTGAATAATTGCTGTTTGCACTTATTGCACAGTCAGACCACGTCACTACATTTCTATGCAAGGGGAGGGCAAGGAAGCGTGGTGGTCATGGCTCTTAGCTAATCTATTCAAAGATCCTTTCCAGTTAGTTAATCTATTTTCATATTTATGAAGGAGTCTTAATGTTCTGCCCTATAAGACTTTCAACCTTGTGGTTGGGAGTGGGGCTGGTTTTGTAGGCCTTAGGGCCTCCTCTATGTATTTGTCAACATGGGATACACCCAATTGGTTAAGTGGTTTATACATTCACTGATTTTCTTCTCTTCCTGTTATGGCTGGGGCTACCAGAACAGTCTGTCTTAACAGAGCTGCAATAAGAAATAACCAAAGATGAAGCTGGTCAAATATTTTCATAACTTGTTTCTGTTGATTTTTTTGGTAAAATTTTCCCAAGACACTTTCAGATCTAAAAATAAAGTTGGTGTTACAGGTGCTGGTCAGCCTTCTTACTTGTTCCTTTGTTTCTCAGCCTCTGGGGTAAAGGAGAAGATCCAGGAGCAATGCAGCAGTATCTGTCAGGAGCCTCCCCTCCCCAACTCTGTAGTAGTTGAGAGTAGGACATTGACAAGCTAGTGACCCAGACCTTTGTCTCATCATCAGCTTCTTCTCTTCCTGGGCTCTGGGTACTAGATAGAAGTTGGGTCAACTGCTGCCCCAAGCCAACTTCATCTTCTGGTTATGGGCTTTGGAGGAACGGGAGAATTGGCTCTTGGCCACTGTGAGGGGTACAGCTTTGCCACTCAGGAATACCTTGTTGTGGCATTCAGGCACCCAGGGTCCAGGGCTACAGGGCTGAGGTCCTTGGCTCACTCCCACATAGGCCATCACATAGCCTGTCATAAATGCATCAAAACCAGCCCGATGCAGTCCATTCCCAGGCACTGGGTTAGAACTGGCTTGACTCCCTGGTGTTTCTAAGGTAACCATGTCGGCTGTTTCAGGCCTCGATGCTTTAAGTCCCATCTCCAAGTCATTTTTGTGACCTTGCTCAGAGCCAGTCTGGTTGCTATTCTCATCCTCAGCCACCTCCTGTTCAATTTCCTTAGCCTTGAGGCCATCCCCACAGACCTGCTTCATGGGAGGCCCATCCTCAGTTTTCCCAGAGGTCTGTTTCCCAGGCAGGCCCAACAGAGCCCTCCGCCGTTTTTCCCTCCGCCGTCGCCGTCGCCGCTTATCTTCCATGGCAGCTTCATCAGTGTCAATGATAAGGTCAATATCATGGGACCGAGGACACTGTGATCCCAGGGGGCACCAACCATAGGCCTAGAGGTAGGAAAGAGGCTTATAGAGGGTTTCCAGGCATCAGAACCTCCCCTCCCCCAGTAAATGGGTGGGTGCTCTCACCGAAAAGTTGTCACAGACACTGGTAGAATGAGGACGGTGAGTTGAAGGTGGTAAACAGCAGCGGTAGTCAATATGGGGCCTCATGCTAGAAGGATAGCTGCAGAACTCCAGGATAAGGTGTGGGCTGCCAGCTACTCGCTGCTTCCCATTTTCCCGCTCACTGCAAGAGCATAAGAAGGTATTGATTGGTTCACTAGCACATAAGCTCCATGAGAATAGGAGTTTTTGTCTGTTTTGTTCACTGCTGAATCCTCAGCACCTAAAACGGCGCCTGGCACATGGTATGTGCCCAATAAATATCTTAAATGAATGAAATAGGTTTACACTGGGCCCCACCCCTTCCCCTTAACCAGTCCCTCACCATTTCCGGAAGGCATATTCTAGGTAGGAGGCCACAAAGCGGACATGAAACTCAGCAGCATATTTGGTGTCATAAATGCCAGCTGGGAACATTTCACATAGGTCAGCAGTGAAAGTTCCCAAGCTCTCAGGCAGGTGTGCATAGAAATTCTGGTACAGGAACACCAAGTCTATGAGACCATTGTGCAGTATCAGGGGCCGGCGGGCCCGGATTAGCTCCAGGAACAGTGTCCTCACTGACTGGCTCTGGCTCTCATCACCCTGAGTGGAAAGAAAGGGGTCATCAGGAAGGGCAGAGTCCTCTAGGGAGCCTCTTTTACAGGATATTTAACCCAAGCTCCCCCACCTGGATAACTCTCCCTTCCTGCCTAACCCAGTTCTATTCACCCATGTTTCAGTCTTGTTTCCTAATCCCTGTCACTAGTGATTCTCCATAATCCCAAAGAAGCAGATCTTCCCAGTGCACCCAGCCTAGGATAGGAAGAAATGAAGTCACAGAAGGGGCAGTCTCAAGGCTGGAGGCCTACCTTGTCATTGCCTTTGTGGTACGGGATACCCTGGGCATACTGCCGGTTGAAATTGAAGCCATGCTGTACCAGGAACTGCACAGACTTTGGTTCTATGACATACTCCTCCATGCAGAGCAGGGTCAGATTGAACACCTGGGCAAGGTATGAATGTTCACCCTAAGAGAGAAAAATGATCTGTTATATAAAACCTGTGAGAGAAAACCTCATAACCTTATGTTCCCCAGGATCTCAACCTCCTCTCCCCCAGCCACAGACCTGGGATGGGGTTAAGATCAGCCCATACCTTGTCTGGCTGCTGCTTGAAGCAGGCGAGGCCCAGGGAGAGGATAGAACGGGTCCTGGCAGCATGACACACGGCCTTGTAACGTTCCTCGATGCACCTTGGGGTTGGGTTTGGGGTGGCCGTGGCTGGGAGTTAGCCTCATTAAGGACCTAAACCACCCAGGCCTGTGACCTCCACTCCAGGGTTCAGGTCTGCCCACCACACTTCCCCCCATTCTGGCCCCCTGTCCCGGTTGGAGCTAAAGAGATCAAGGCTTATACTTACTGGTTCAACAAACTCTTCCTGTCCCCAAGCCCACTCAGTTCCTATGGGTGGGTAAATGGAGTTAAGTTAGGTCCCCAGCATCAGCCTTTTCACAACCAACTGCCCTCCCCATTCTCCAATCCTCACCGTGTCCACAGCCACAAAGCTAGCTGTCTTTATGGCTAACAGAAGGGATGGCCACATCTCCTTGAAGTTGTCACTTTGCACATCCACCACTGGAACCTGGACTACTAACTCCTCCCCAGATTTTGGGCTTTTGCTGACACCACCTGGGGGTAAGGAGGATGATGGATGTTAATGCTCCTGGGGGAACAGATACCTAACTAGGCCACGGTTTAGGGGTAGGGGTGGAGGTAGGGGCACTTTTAATCAAGGCAAGAAATGGCAGCTTTCCCCTCAGTCTTTTGCATTAGGCATGCTCTACACATAGGAGTGAACAAGTGCCCTGAATTTGGGGAGAGTGAGCCTGACTCTTTCAGTGGCCTATATGAGACTTGGGAAAATCATTTATCCCTCATCATCACAATCCGTGGAAGAGGACGGTAGAACTAGATCATCTGTGAGGTTATTTTTTTTCCCCCATGTCTTGCAGAAACTATTTGGCACTGGTTCAGGAGTTCAGCACATTTAATTTCCCAACAGGCTACATACTACCGTTCCCATGGTGCCCTAGCAGTCACAAGCGGCAGTAGCCTGCCTGTATGCCCCGAGTCTGATAAATGCCCAGAGCTCCCAGTACATCCTACTGCCTTTGGACCACAACTCCCAACCTGCCCCACTTAACGAGCTCCAGACTACATCTCCCGACAGGCCCCCATCTACACTATGTTCTCAACATTCCAGGCTTTTGCAGCTGGCGTCGCGGTGCACACTGGAACTTGTAGTCTCCTCGTGGCTGGCTCAGAAGGAAGAAGCTAGTCCTCTGAAACTTGAAGTTCATTTCTAGAACGATGAAGCCGAGGCCTTCCCCTCCCCCGGAGAGCACAGGCTTTTAAGGCGGCCCCTGAAAAGCCACTCACCATCAGAGCCCGCCGGTGCTGAGGCTGCGCCATCGTCACTGTCGGCGGCCATGACACCGCGCGTTCCTCGCCTGAGTAGTCTGTGGGTACACGGGACTTCCGTTTCGTCTCCTAGCGCTACTGCTGCAGTCCAGGGTCGGGGCTGGCGCTCGCCTCCGGAGTCGGTGACGGGCCGGACTTCCGTTCAGACCTCCCGGGTTTGGCACCGAGGACTCAGTACCGAGCGCGTTGGGAGCCTATTGGCTGTTGCTGTCCGACTCCCAGCCCGGATTGGCCGGAGCCACGCCCCTTGGGGAGCATTGTCGCGGGACGCGGCGTGGGAGGTAATTTCTTCGCGTACTACAGGGTGGGAACGTGGGGCTGGGCTTTGCGCGGTCGTCAATACGGCTCCGGGATGGGGGTGGAGGTCCCCAGAAGAGGTGGTACCGCCGGAGCTGAGCTTAAAGCACGCATAGGAGGTGGGCAAAGAGAGGAGGGAGGTGGTGAGGTAGGTTTTTCTGGGAATGGGCAAGTTCCTTGGGAAGATGAAGTTCACGGTGTTCCAGGAAGTGAAAGAGGCGGGGAGGGGGACAAAAGACGAGGCTGCGGAGGAGTTAGAGCCATCCACTCACCACTAGTAGGGAAGCTTTTGAAATAATCCACACAGGTGATAATAAAGACTTGAATTAAGACTCTGGCAGTAGAGACAAAGAGAAAGGGACAAATTGTAAGTAGGACATACGTTCGACCCTAGGCGGTGATTGGACAAGACTCCTGCTATCGTGAGGATGAGAGGTCGCCTTATTATAGATAGACCAGTCCTTTCCCAAGAGTACCTGTTCCCATCCACTCTGTCCACCAAGGATTCTCGACCCTTTCTTCTTCGTTATCTAGTTTGTAGTTCATCTTCGACTTGACTCTCAACTGAGTCCTTTTTTTTTTTAAATCATCATTCAGAATTGTTTGGATTTCTCCCATTCTAAAAACAGGAAACCTCCCTCATCCCATTAATTAATTAAGAAGTATTTGTTATATACAATTAGCACTGTGCTCAGCTCAGGGGACACAAGTGTCAACGAAAAAGACCCACCCCTTGCTCTCATGGAGTTTTACAGTCAATTGGGGAAGTGGACACTGATCAAAGAATCACAAATAAATGTGACATCGCAGTTGGTATAAGAGCAACAGTGGAGAATTACACAAGAGGGTAAGACTAGGGGAGCTGATTTGGAAAAGACCTGCAGAATTAGATGTTAGTTAAAGCATAGCAGAAGAGCTGTCCAAGCAGAGGAAGTGGATTGGGTGAGACCTCAGGATGGACAGACACTTGGGGACTGAAGCATGTATTTCAGGTGAACATGGCTGAGCACAGTGATTCAGGGGATGAGGCAGATGGGGCCCTGGAATGGAACCTACAAGGCTTTAATAAGAGGACTGACTGGCTTCTATTCTAAGAGCAATGGGTGTGACAGCCAAAGTCCTCCAGTAGCCTACAAGGTACTCTGTAATCCTGTGTCCCCCACTTTTTCTACCTCTCTGACTTTATTTCCTATTACCCCCTCATTCCATTCTAACCATACAGGTTTCCTTATTCCACAAACATACCAGGCACCATCCTTAGGGGCTCCTTCTCAGGATGCCTTTCCCACAGGTATCCACATAGCTCATTTTTTATATTGCTTTAAGGCACAGGTCAAATATCACTTTAAGGCCCACCTTGAACTGCATTCTTTAAAATTGCACTATTCCACCCCTTTGCCATTTCTTATCCCCTTCATTTGCTCTACTTTTCCTCTCTATGCTAGTATTTATCACCCAATATCCTATGTAATTTACTTATGTAGATTATTTGTCTGCACCTATTGGAATATAAACTCTGAGGGCAGAAACTTTGATATTTAATTTAGTGAAGTATTTCAAGTATTTAAAACTGCTTGACACATAGTAGGCATTCAGTGAATTAATTAAAGGCTTTAAATAAGAAAATGACATGTCTTAAAATAAGAAAATGATCATGTCTTAAAAGATTGCTTTACTTTATGGCAAATGTGTTGTAGAATGAATTATGGAAGTGAGTTAGGTGAAGGAAGATTGTCTATGAAGGGGAGAAGGCGGTGGGTCTTATTGAGGGCATTGAAGGAGCAGGACCCTGAGCTCAAACAATTTAGGAGGGACCATTCATTCTTTCATATAATAGAGGAGAGGAGGAGAGTGCAGATGAAAGTAAGTTTGTACATTATTTTTCTGTGAAAGAGGAAGCAAGCTCTTTTGATGAAAATGAGGTGATGAAGTCAAAAATTTGAGGGAAGTGTTTGAACCAGAGGTTCAGCAGAGACTGCAGTATAGCACAGCACAAGAGTACAAGAATGCAGGCTCTTGAGGCAGACCTTGATTAGAATAGACAAATTGCTTAAACTCTATACAAGCCTCACTTTTCTTATAACTAAAATGGAGGTAATGCTAGGACATATCTAATGGAGTCATCAAGAGATTGAGTGAGAAATATGGTAAAGCACTTAGCACGAGATCTGACATTTAGTAAGCACTCACTATTAGCTACATTCAGCTATTAGAGGAAAAGTAGCCAGAAGTACAGTAAAGAAGCAGTGAAGATCAACCAGATGCATTTTCTCATTGCTAATTACCACCCAGCTATGATTTTCTAGATAGGAAAAGATTAGGAATAAAAATATTTCATCTCTCTTTCCCCCTGGCTTCCCATCTACTCCCAGGCAAATCTTTCCCCCTCTCTGATACTTGGTTTCTCCTTTCTATAGGATGAAGGTCTGGACTAGATGATTGTTGAAGGTCATTCTTCTGTAAACATGCTATATCTCGAAGTAAATAAACTGCCTACCTACTCCCATGCTTCTTGACACATATGAAGAACCCCTGTTTACACACACAGTGACAATAAGCATCAGGGATACACAGGTGCTTCTACACAGGAAGCTCCCAACCTAGCCCTGGCCTCCTATTTTGCTAGTTTCTCTAGGATTATAGTAATGCTTGTCCCTCTGAGGCCACTTGGAGAAGTTCAGCCCTACTGGTCATACCTTAGTGCCACAGCCAGTCAAGAGTAAATGCATGAGCATCTGAGGAGCCCTTGAGAAAAGCTAGACACTATGTGAATGGTATAGGGAGGGAGGTGGCTTTACCCCTTGTAGGGCCCTAAGATTCAGCCTCATTGTGGCTGACTACTTTGGGCCTTTGTGTTCTAGGCCATCATGAAGAAGCCACAAGCAGCTGTGGGAAGTCGTTATAGGAAGAAGGCACCCAGCCAGGAGGGAAAGGAGAAACATAACCTCAGCAGCAACCAGGCCAAACCTTCTGCACCTGATGGTGAGGAGTTTGGTACTAGTCAAAGTCTCAGTGGCTGGTTTCATTAACCATGAAAGGGGGGCAGATTCAAGCTAGGAAGGGAGCAGGGTATATATTAAGGCATTAAAGGACTAATTAAGGATCTAATTCTGCATTCATGTGTAACTTTGGGATAATTGCTATGAATGGCTGTTTTCTTAGCAGTGACATAGAGCAGTAATCTGTGCATTGCCTTCCTCATGTGGCTTTCATGAGATCAAATGAGTTTATCAGCCTGAAAGTATTTTATAAATGGGAAAACCCTGTACAGGTATATATTATGCTTGGCTAAAAATGTTTCATTATGATCCAAAGACAGAGTAGCCAGCAGTACCACTCTGGGAAAATTAAGGCTAGAAACTTGGCCAAGGGTACATACAGTTAGAGAACTCTGGTCTGACTACAGGTGCAAAGCTTAAGCAAAGGGTTGGGGGTGGGGGAAGCCTTAAGTGAGAGCAGACTGCAGCTAGGCCCAGGTCCCTGGTGCACAGCCTATGCAGGGACAATTCCTGAGTTTCCTGAGGCCCCAGCAGGCCTGTCCAGGCAGCAGAAGAAGGTGGTATTGCAGGCCCCTGTCTCCTCGTACCATCTATTCAGAGATGCAGCTGAGATCACAGTTTTCCGGGAGAGCCTGCTGAGCTGGTACGACCGAGAGAAGCGAGACCTACCGTGGAGAAGGCTGGTAGGCAAGCGAGGTACAAGAATAGCGGGGTGGGAGGCTGGTACCCTGTCCCCTCCACACTAACTCCCCATCTGGGATCATTTTGGCAGGCAGAGGGTGAAGTAGACCTGGACAGACGGGCATATGCTGGTGAGTACATCGGAGAGCAGAGCTACTTTGCTTGGATGCCCTTAGGTCTGGGGTTAGGGGCTGTGGACTAGGATCAAGAAGGCAGGTCAGCAGTGCCCTCATGCCAACCCCTCTCCCCCAGTGTGGGTCTCAGAGGTCATGCTGCAGCAAACCCAAGTTGCCACGGTGATCGACTATTATACCCGATGGATGCAGGTGACTTCAGGGAAAGAAGGGGAGGTTCATGGGCCAGACCCCAGATGAGAGCCTTCTTATGGGGTAGGGGTAAATAAGCCTTCTTCTACCACCCTTACCCTTGACCTTATCTCTTTTTGCCTGCCTCCTGGGTGTAGAAGTGGCCAACACTGCAGGATCTGGCCAGTGCTTCCCTGGAGGTGAGAGCCACGCTAAGGTAAGAGGAATGGGGACAACAGAGGACTGACTGCTGATCTCTCTGAACTCTGACCTCACAAACAGGAGGTGAATCAGCTCTGGGCTGGCCTGGGTTACTACTCTCGAGGCCGGCGGCTGCAGGAGGGAGCCCGGAAGGTGAGGGGGTGGCAGGGAGGGTTGGAGCCCCCAAACAGGGCCTTGAGTGTCTCTTAACCTTGACTTACCATCCACTTAGGTGGTAGAGGAGCTTGAGGGCCATGTGCCACGTACAGCAGAGACCTTGCAGCGGCTCCTGCCTGGTGTGGGGCGGTACACAGCCAGAGCCATTGCTTCCATTGCGTTTGGCCAGGTGAGCCAATAGCCCACCCCCTACTTTTTGTGTGCTCACCTTTCTTCCTTCTAGACCAGGCTGACTCATGGACTCCTCTGTGCCAGGCAACCAGTGTGGTGGATGGGAATGTAGTACGGGTGCTGTGCCGTGTCCGAGCCATTGGTGCTGATCCCAGCAGCACCCTTGTCTCCCAGCAGCTCTGGTAGGATATTGGGGTAATGTGGGATATTGGGAAGGGGGCTTCCAAAGGGCTTTTGGCTCACAGCGATGTTCCTTTCTTGTAGGAGCCTAGCGCAGCAGCTGGTAGACCCAGTCCGGCCAGGGGACTTTAACCAAGCAGCCATGGAACTTGGGGCCACAGTGTGCACCCCACAGCGCCCGCTCTGCAGCCAGTGCCCTGTGCAGAGCTTATGCCGGGCAAACCAGAGGGTGAGCCATCTGGGGTAGAGGCAGGCAAGGGTACTAGGGAGTGAACCCTGCCCCATGACATCCTGCCCTATGCCTCTCAGGTGGAGTGGAAGCAGCTTCAATCCTCACAGAGCCTGCCAGGCAGTCCTGATGTGGAGGAATGTGGTGAGTGCCAGCCCTAACCCTAGCCCTTCTCTGCAATGTCAAGGAACTGCCTGTGGAAGCCTCATTCCAGTTCATCTTACAAAATGAGTAAGATTCTGCAGAGCTGAGCCAAGGCTTACTCTCTGGGTTTGGCACCTAAGCCCACCTGGTCTGAATGGGGCTTGGGAATCTCTCTTCCCAGCTCCCAACAATGGACAGTGCCAGCTTTGTGCGCCTCCTACAGAGCCATGGGACCAGACCCTGGGTGTGGCCAACTTTCCCAGAAAGGTCAGCCGCAGGCCCCCCAGGGCGGAATGTTCTGCCATCTGTGTTCTAGAGCAGCCCAGGGCCCTTGGGGGTGCCCAAATTCTGCTGGTACAGAGACCTAACTCAGGTACCTGGATTCTGGGAGTAGAGGGCAATGGTATGAGTAAAAGGGGAGAAATGGAAGAGTCATCAGCTAAGGCCTAACCTATACCTGGCTACTGTCTGTCTCAGGTCTACTGGCAGGACTGTGGGAGTTCCCATCTGTGACTGTGGAGCCCTCAGGGCAGCATCAGCGCAAGGCCCTGCTACAGGAACTGCAGAGTTGGGTTGGGCCCCTCCCAGCCACCCACCTACAGCATCTCGGGCAGGTGAGTAATCAGTGGAAGAGCCAAGAGTGATGGCTTTTTCAGCCACATCCACAAGCCTGTTTCAGCCCCTTGGCCTTCCCTCCAGGTGGTCCACACCTTCTCTCACATCAAGCTGACATACCACGTGTACGGTCTGGCCCTGGGAGGGCAGACCCCAGTGACCATCACACCGCCTGGAGCTCGCTGGCTGACCCGGGAGGAGTTTCACACTGCACCTGTCTCCACTGCTATGAAAAAGGCACTACCTTTGTTGTCTTACTCTATTTTTTTTTTGTTGTTGTTGTTTCCTATATGTTCTGCATGAACCTATTAGTATGTAAACAGAAAAAAAATATTTAAACAAAAGTGCTGGGCTATGAAATTGAAGACAGAACACAGGGCTCTGGTTCTTGGGGGAAGATGTCAGCCCTGCCTTCTCCCCCTCTCTTCTTCATTAGGTGTTCCGTGTGTATGAGGACCAACAGCCAGGGACCTGCAAGGTGAGTTCCCTGGCCCCGACCCAGCCATCTGTCCCTAAGCCTGAATCCACAGGTTTTCATTGAGTTAAGTAACACATATTTGGGTAAACATTGTTCACTCCAGGTTTCATTGGGGCTAGAGGAATAGTTATTGACCTGTAGACCTTACTGTCTGGGGTCCAGGTTTAAAGGGGAGAAAAGAGCAAATGATGGAGACAGTGTCACAGGTGTGTGAAGTGTTTGTACTAGATTTTGTAGGATGTGAAGTAGAGAGCACTCAGTTCTGTCCGGGAGGCAAGGATCAGGAAAGGCTGCTTGTAAGAAACAGCTGGTAATCTGGGTCCTAGAAATAAATCATTTTCTCCCAATTTAGAAAGGGAATCAGTAATAAGGTTGTTCTTCCAAGCCCAACTCAGGCTAGTCAGGGCCGTGGTGAACACAAGGCCACTGAAGCATTTTAGGTGGAGAGAGGGGTCAGATTTACGTTTGAGGAAGATTACCTCAGCCTGCCTTTTAGAGAGTTGATTAAAGAGGCAAATTTGGAGATAGGTTGGAAGCCTTATAACATTCAGGCTGTAAGACTTAGCTAGACCAGTGAAGTGGGGGGAGGGGTAGGATAGGATTCTTTGCTGTCCCACTAAGTGCCTTGTTTGGCTTCTGCACAGAGTTCCAAAAGATCCCGGGTGTCTACTCCGTCCAGCCAGAAGAAGCTCAGCCCAGGCCAGCAAGTCTTGGATAGTTTCTTTCAGCCTCACACCCCCTCCAACACAACTAGGTTCAACAGTGCAGCCCAGTGATGCCTCTGGAAGCTCCCACTCATTGACAATTCTGTTGTTTAATAAAATGGTTATTTTTGCAGTTGTTTTGGAGACTTTCCACTCTCTCTCTAGCCCCCTTCCTCCTCACCTCTGAGGGACCCAGAAACTGGTAAAGCCCTGCTTGATCCCGACTTCCACTGGCTGAACTCTCAGCCAGCCCTAGGCAGATAGGGGTGCTTTGTACAGAGCGATCTGTCCCCCTTTAGCCCCAGGAGACAGAAGGCAGCTGCAAGGAGTCCCTGCCAGTGGTTGACACCCTACACCCTCATTCCAGGTATCTGGTCAGGTCTTGGAGCAATGGTATTAATGTAGGAAGGAGGCAAGAGAATTAAAATGTTAAATCAAGCTGTATTCAGAGACTGCAATATGATTAGCCCTGCAGCCAGGCCCAGAGGACACCTTAAGAACAAAGGAAGATTTCTACTAGGATTGCTAACAACCCATTCCCCACACCAGTGTATGAGGAAATGGGAACAACAGAGTCTTTAAGTGGCTGCCCTACACAAAATTGTTCATTCCCTATGGCTAAACCCATGGGGAACCTATGGATTAAAGCCTGGAAACTGCCAGCAGACCTTTCAAACCACATACTCTCCCTTCTCCTTCCTCACTGTATATCCATGTCAAAGGAAATGGGTAAACAAAGTCTCTAACTCACAGGAACTGAAGAGTGATATATAAACTGAATTCCCTAACACTTGGGGTCCCTTTCACTCTGTGCCTCAGAAAGGAGACCATGCTCTGTGGAGTGTTACCCTTTTTTCCTTTTAACTCTTACCTTGGGTGCATGTGTTGAATTCTTTCTACACTCTCTGCCAAAGGACCATCTTTCCTCAGTGCAGAGCTTGGTCTCCCCACCATTTGGGGAAATTTGCCCTGTCCTGCATCAATATATCTTGAGCAGGTGGTTGGGCTCAGCCCTGATCTATTTCCTCCCCACCAACCGAGGCTGCTTCCTAGGGAGAAGGAAAACACAAGGGAGAATTTGTCGTCTTAAATTCCTACCTCAAAGATGAAACTTATTTAGGGATATATTACATATGTAGTGAAACAATACAGAAAAGCAAGGGGTTAATAATCATAAAATTGGGGGTAGGGTGGAGTGGAGTGGCCTCATAGAAGATGTTACTAGAGAATGGGGTCCTCTCCCAGCATGTTGTCCAGGTTCTTGATGTCTCGAACAAAGAATTGAGCAAGACATCGAAATAGAGCAGAAAACTTTCTAAAAGTTTTATTAGAAAGGAAAGTACACTTCCAGAAATGGAAGCGGGCCTGAGCAAGAGAAAAGTGCCGCAAAAGGCCTGGTAGCAAAGACTTCAGGGTTTTTATCTCTTTTTTGCTGTGGGTGGTTACTTTTCTTAGAGGAGTGGGATTCCGTG